>CAMZMU010000075.1:48214297-48814297 GCA_947311845.1 Poa pratensis | reverse complement strand
AAACTAAAATTGAATTACCTCTTTTATAAAATGTGCTAGTATTGTTTGTTGTTGTTGTTATGGTACTGTAGCTCTTGAAATTTTGTTACTCTTTTTTTTATGTTAGTACTGTTAGTGCTTAAGTAAAACTAAAATGAAGTTAGTTGTAAAGTGCTAATAATGCCTAAGTATATAAAAGATGGTTTAGTCATGCTTGTTTGTTTAACCACTTAATTAAGAAATAAAAGTAAACTTCTTTCATTGAAAGTTTGCTTAGTTACTGATTGTATAAAGTGTGTTTGTGTTGCTTGCCTTTCTTGTTAGTTACATGTTGTGTTGATAGGATCGTCCTGCTATGTGTTGATTGTACCTTTATCTTTGCGACGCTAGAAACTCGCGAGGAGGGATTTCTGACTGAGGAGTATTGTGAGGAGTTCGTTGATTGTCAGCAGCAGGGACAATCCATGGATCAAGGCAAGCCACCTCACCATACCCTACTTAAATCCCATTATTTCATTAAAGCATGTTTTGTTTTCAAAATAAAATAATGCATGTTTTATTTCTTCTGTGGCACTTTGTCACCCAAAACTATTTTATCAAATATTGTTTGGCCAAAGATATCTACTAGTATATAATAGGTTTATAAAAATAGATTTTTACTTGAGAAGCCTTCTACTGAAGGCGCTATCAAGAAAATTATATTTTCTAGTAGTATATCCTTACATCCTTATCTCAAAACTATAGGATGGGAGCCTGGTTTTGGTAAAATGTTTTCCCGAGGAAAAACCCGAGTCGCTGGGAGCGATCGGCGAGAAGTATTTTACAAAACCATGTTGCTGGGAGCAAATGGAGGTGTTTATGAAAACCCGAAGTGTTGGGAGCATTCGGAGAGTTTATGAAAACCCGAAGTGCTGGGAGCATTCGGAGAGTTGTGAAAACCCGAGCTGCTGGGAGCAGTCGGAGGTGGAGATGTTTTGAAAAAAACAAAGTACAGCCCTAGCGGCCGCCCGAACAATTAACCCGTGCAGCCACATTACCTGACATGGGTAGGGCTTGACCGGAATCTTGTTTGTATTAATATGGAGCTACCTCAATTTGCTTAGGGGGTGGCTATGGCCCCTGAACTGGTTGTCGCCTAAGAGAGAGGGACATAAAGAGAGTGGGATTAAGTTCGCCACCAGTTGCACCGATTAGGTCCCCTGTCATGGCGGTCGGACACCATGGGATGGGTTCAACGGTGCCGGGGGGAATCAACCTAGTTGAAGAGGTATCTCTGTATTAGTATGGACATAGTGAAAAGTCTTGATTAGTGTCCCGACGTTTGACGTATTGTCGTCTGGCAATCCGTGGGATGATCCGCGGCGGTGACCTATTTGATGTGGTGAAAGTGCACCCCTCTGCAGAGTGTAAATCTATTCGAATAGCCGAGTCCTCGGTCATGGACGGTTGGAAAGGCCACCGATCTAGGCGTATGGGCATTTTATGTTTTAAAAAGAAAACTGTTTTTCGGCAAAGGAGAAAGGAGACATCAAGGAGGTACCTGGGAGGTACGGAATTTGGGAGAAGATGGTTGGTCTCGGGGAGTCAACCAGTCGGAACCCGAAAGGAAAAAGGGGCATCCCTATCCTAGTGTTTTGAAGAAAGTTTTATAAAAGTGTTTTCGAACGTGGAAATGGTTTCTGCCATTTCTAAAAGAAGGAGAATTATATCTCCAAATGCCTTTTTCAACAAAGATATAGAGATGTTGTATTCTCTATGTCTAAAAGCATCATTTTGCGAAAATTAATCCCTATAGTCATATATAGCAGCTATCCCAGTTTTCGAAAACGCTTTTATTGCATTACCATGAGAACTTAAGCCTGGTGGTGGTTTTGCGAGTACGTAAATGTACTCATATGGCTGTGTCCCTGGATATTCAAACGTCCCAGATTACAACGAGGAGATGTACGACGAGGGGAGAAGTACGCCGACAACTACGCCAACTGAGTGTCACCGGTCAACTGCTCTGTGGGAATGCGTCCGGTTGTGACGAGGGCCGACGCTAGCCGAAAACTTCCGCTATATCATAGTTAAATTCCGTCCTGCGTGACGATGGTTGCAGGCTTGGTCATGTGACCATCATTTATGTAAGTCTTGTACTAATCGAGTTGGATGATGTAACTCTGTATACCATGTTGGTTATGTGATCGCGATGCACTGATCATTGGGATCGTGATCGGTTTACATAACGTGGGCACCTCGGACTGGTAAATCTGAGGGGTCCTTACAATCGGCAAATCTGAACCGGCGCTCATTGTGTCGGTTGGACCATGAAAATAGCACCCCTAAGTATATAGGCGCTCCACGTGACGCCACTGTTAGGCCGGCCCATTTTTTTGTTCAGTCCGATTTTTTTTTCTGATTTTGGGAAGATTTTAGAATGTTCCGATTTGTTTTTTTTTTATGATTTACTGATTTTTCTGGTTTTTGGTCATTTTTTTGTTTCGGATGTTTTCCTTTTCGTTTTTGCTTTTTTTGTATTCATCAACATTTTCATATTTTTTAAAATATTTATTTTAAAAATGGTTCAGATTTAAAAAACGTTCATTTTTAAAATGTTTCAGATTTGAAAAATGTTCATTTTTTAAAATGTTTAACTTTTTAAAAAATAGTTCATATTTACAAAATGTTCAAATTTTAAAAATGGTTCAGATTGAAAAAAAATCTTAAAAATGTTCAGATTTAAGAAATGTGTGGGAACATTCTTTTATTTTACAAATTTCTCTAAAAATATTAATTGAAAAAGGAAAACGAAAATTCCTGATGGGCTCGGCTCATGACTTCATTGCTGCAGGCGTCACTCGTTGAAGCGACTCTTGACGCGTTACAAAGGAGCTCCCAAACTCGCACAGTCACATAGACACCCGGACGACAGATACTGTTTTTGATTTTTTTTTTAAACGTTTCAAACACTTCCAAAAGAATAATCTGAATGTAGCCAACCATATGCACTACGATCCTCGAAAATTTCAGTCTAAAAGACAAATCGAACAAATTTTAGATAAAAAATAAGTTGATCTGATCACGTCCCATATCTGCATTTTTTCTTTTTTCTAAGGCTAGAATACATTGTATTTCACATAAAGACTTTTTCACAGTCGTAGTGCATAGTCTTGTCTACTTCGTGATATTTTTGTTTGAATTTTCCGAATCTTTAAATTTGAAGTTTTTTAAACGAGTAAAATACATGGTTAGTGTACATACTTGTCCACCAGGTTCACTTAGGTTTTCTTACTTCTATACCTTTTTTTTTAATAACTAGGAAAAATGCCCGTGCGTAGCAACGGAAGCAAAATTCCGCGTCGTTCAAACTAACGTCTTAGTTGTATCTGTGAAATATTCCGGTCAAGAGAATAAATACTTAGTCTTTCTAGTATTTTTTTCTTATCCGATTTTACCACGAAACACTCAGGAAAATCACACATTTTTTTTTTGATAATTTCAAACTCAAATGTAATTTTAAAATAATATACTCGAGCACAAAAATCAGAGCTGGAAGCATTACTTTTTAACATTTTTAGCACAGTGAATCTTTTAGCGTTTAGTTAAGTGTTGCGTTCCATACTTATCACGGAAACAGGAGTAGTTGCATACTTATCACGGAAACATGAGTAGTTCAGACTCGGCATGTCATCACACATTTTCCATCCAATTTTTTTTCATGAACTCTATTTTTGTGTTACTAAGCTTATCATAATTTTTTTGTCTACAGCTTGTCTCCGTTTGCGAATTTGTTTTGTCAAATTGTTGCAAAAGAAAAGTAAAAGAAAGGTTTTAGAGTCTGTGAGAGAGAAAGAGCAGCCCAGCCTGACCAGGCCTGGGATCGGAGAGCCTCAAGGCCCAGGCACAACACAACGAAACCCTAGCCTCCCCTGATCATTTTCCACCTACACCCCCGCCCCTCATTCGTTTTCAGAATTGGGTCCTTCCACCATCTCTTCTTTTCTGTGTTCACAGCACCACTCACGAGCACGCACGCGAGAGTTTCCAATGAAAAAAGCACGCACGCGATAGACCGCAGAGCCACACACGCACACGGTGCCTCTGGCCTCCTGCTCGCTCCCCGGTCACGCCATGACCGTCGGCGCCCTCTCTCTGCCTACTCCTCGCGCTACGGTCACTCTCCTTCCTCAGACCTCTCTGCTCCCATCTCTGTCGCCATAGCTAGGAGGGCCCTTGCTCCGGCCGTTCCTCGAGGACAAAGCGTCGGCCGGCGACCTTCTCAGGACGGAAGATGCTCCCTCGCTCGCCTCTCTCCCTTGCTGGACGTGCGGCCGTTCTAGCTCCACCTCGCCGTCTCCGACCTCGGTCGGCCGACCCCTCAACTATTTTTGCCGTATCACGCATGGTACTTACTGCCGCTCACACATAGCTCTTTGTTTTCCGATAAACAACAGATTACCAAAAGTAAACATAAAAGGCCGTACCAAACAAATGCCACCCGAACCTACATACAGATGGCATCAATCCTCCATTGCTGCCGGCGCATCAAGCAGACATCTGCTCATTCAGCAATCTGTAGCTAACAATTGCACTGCCCAAAGAATAGTTGTACTTCTAGAAAACATCGATTGTACTGATGTCATCTAAGAAATGTACTGAGCTCTTGCAAGCATATGAACGAACAGGTTGAAGATATACTGAGCTGTTGCAGCAAACACGTTCAAGCTAAAAGCAGTGGCTTCCTCGTCATTGCAGGCCACCAGCGTTCAGGGACCGAGTTGAACTGAGCCACTTGGGGCGCCGCTGCTCTGCTCGTGCAGCATCCATGGGAGGCGCATCAGCGTCGGACTGGTTGCCCAAGAGGCACCCGGCCGGAGCTGACGGAAGCAGGTGCTGGGCTCACGCGAGGTGAAGCAAGGAGACAGGGGGATTCCAGCAGCTAGCAAGAGGAATCACACCGGCTAATTAGAGCGGCAGCACGCAGCCATGTCGGCGGGCGGCGGCGAGGCGAACTCTCGGCCGGCGTCAGGATCCCGACCACCACGGGGAATAAGGTGTGTGGAGGCGATGGACGCGGGAGCCTCGGCAGCGCCTGATTCGCGGGAGGCAGTGGTCGTGGGGATCCACGGCGGCGGCGCTGCCAGCCGTTCCTACAGAGCCAAGCGAGCGACGGGGATCCGACGGGGAAGAAGGTGCGAGGGGAATCGAATCGGAACAAGGTGGTTCGAGCTACCTCGCGGGCCGGCGTCCCACCGTCGCTCGGACGTGAGCAGCGCTGCGGAAAAAAAACGAAACGTTTTTTTAATTTTTGGGTGGCAGTGGTGGGTAATATTTCTGAGAACACAGGGGTAAAATCGGGAAAAAAATGACGTACGAGAAGAAGCCTTAAACAAAGGGAGAAAGGCTTCTTGTGGTACGTCGTTTAAACTGCCCTGAAAGTTCATAAATATTACTCACCATGCCACCCATAAGTGAAAAAACGATTCGTTTTAAACAAGCCAATGTCAAGGGCGCAAAAGCCATCGCTTTTCATCGGCCAATCCTGCTCTGGATCCTTCACACCGCCGCCGAACCGCCCGGCTCCATCCGCGGCACGCTCCGCCTCCAATCCTCCATGGTCTCGCCGCTCTAGCTCCTATGGCCCGAAGGGCATCAGAGCTCAACGACCACGGTGGCGGTCTGGTGGAGTACTGCAGCCTAACCGTTCTTCTTCTCCCACGGTCCAGGGCCACACGGTGGTTGGTCGGCCCACGTCCTCCTAGCTCCTGGGTGGTGTCCGGAGAGGTCGGTTGCAAGTTGGCCGGCGAAGCCCGCATGTGGCTCGTCCGCAACGCTGAAGATGACAGCTGCTTCCCTCCTGGAACAGCTCGCGGTGCCTCCGTCGCACAATGCCTACAGAGCAAGGAGCGACTCCAGGATGGCAGGATGCATCTGCACCATGCGATGCGATAGCATGCGACATGCATCGCGAGAACATTACTTCAGGCTGGGATGGCATACTACATGCAGGACTATGCAAAGTTGGAGACGGCAACTGCAAGCCTGCAACCCAACTCCCTAGATCGAAAACCATTGGAGAATTTAAGGAGATTTAAGACAACAAATTAGTATTAGCCGCAGGTGGAGCGGACTTGGAACCATCAGACTTCCTGAGAAGCTTTCGCCAGCACATGCATAATCATGAAACAAAAAAAGATAGCACAAGTGTTGGTGTGTGGATAAGAACCAGACACGTAGATGAGAAAAGGCATTGCTATTAGCCAAAGTTCAGCTATTTTTTTGTATATTTAATGGAGATTTAAATACTAATATGTGAGTGTCTAACTAGGATCAACGAGACAGAGATAGGAAACAAGCGAGATTGCTCTTAGGCTCGTTCCTCCCAACCACCCCGAGCCAATTCGAGTACATACGGCACTGCCGTCCAATTCTTCTAACTTACACGACAAGTAAAACAAGAGAAGCTCTCATCCTTAAATAGACGCGGATCCCTCGGTCATGTGCTCCAGACGCCAGTGTCCAACCAATGGGAGGGCTTCTTCTTCCTCGTGGGCCGGGCCGCCTGTGCACCTGGGCCTTGATCGTCTGGCGAGGAGCCACGTCATCGATGTGCAGAGGTAGGTCGCTGACAATCCCCTCCTCTTCGAATCCTGCTTGTCCCCAAGCAGGAGCATGAGGAAATTGCTGCCGCAACTGCTCGATGTCCTCCCACGTCGCATCCTCGACCGGCTCGCCGCTCCACTGCACCAGGATCTGCGTGAAGGAACGATCGCCGCGCTGGCGAACTCGACGCCGGAGAGCTTGAACTGGGACCTTGAACAGCGCATCTGGCGCAGGTAATTGTGAACACGCGAGCTCGGGATCCAAGGCACGGCTTCAGCTGCGACACGTGGAGCACGGGGTGGACACGGCTCGCCGGAGGCAAGTCCAGCTTGTACCCACCACGCCGATGCGCTCGAGAACGCGGAAGGGCCCGAAGAACTTGAAGGAGAGCTTGTGGCTGGCCCGCGCGCCACGGAGGACTGGATGTAGGGCTGCAACTTGAGGAACACCTCATCGCCAGCGGCAAACTCCCGCTCCGTGCGGTGTTTGTCCGCCTGGTACTTCATGCGCTGTTGCATCCGAGCGAGGTGCTGGCGAACCGAGGCGAGGATCAGCGACCGCTCCTGCAGCCATTCCTCCACATCGACAGAAGCAATCTTGTCAGAAGCACAAATACCAAAATACCTGGGCTGGCGGCCGTACAGCAGCTCGAACGGTGACTTGCCCAAAGACGCATGCCAATTTGTGTTATACCAATGCTCGCACAGAGACAACCACTTCGCCCAGTGCTGCGGATGCGCACTGATGAAACACCTCAGGTAGCACTCGATCGACTGATTCACGTGCTCAGTTTGCCCGTCCGTTTGCGGGTGATTCGCAGTGCTAAGCTTCAATTGGGTCCCCGTCGCACGGAACACCGACTGCCAGAAGATGCTGGTGAAGATGGGGTCACGATCCGAGACCAGTGCGCCCGGCATACTGTGCAGCCGGTAGATGTTGTCGACGAAGAGCTCAGCCACCTTGCTTGCAGTATAAGGATGCCGCAATGGAATGAAGTGCGCGTATTTTGTCAGCTTGTCCACGACGACCGAATGCAATTGAACCCACGCGACGACGGCAGCCCGTCGATGAAGTCCATGGTGGCCACCTCCCATGGTGCTGACGAATTGGGAGGGTTGCAGGAGGCCCGGGCGGCAGCCGCTCGGGCTTCGCCTGCTGGCAGATGCGACAGTCTCGCACGTATTCCTTAACCATGTGTTTCATGGATGGCCAGCTGAAGAACGAAATCAAGCGGCGGTACGTCACAGGGAAACCGAATGCCAGCCTTGGGGGCTGTCGTGGAAGGCACAGACAATCTGCAGCTTCAGAGCATCGTCGTTGCCAACCCAAATTCTGTTTCTGTGACGCAGGATGCCTTGGTGGAGCGAGAAATCGGGAACTGCATCAGGGTCCAGGGCCAATTGCGGCAGGAGTGGCTGCGCGCGGCTGTCCGACGCGTAGCTACGCACGACGGCGTCGAGCCACACCGGCTGCACCGTGGACATGGTAAACAGCTCGGAGCTGGCAGGCGGCTTCCTGGAAAGGGCATCCGCGGCTCCATTCGACCCTTTCTTGTATGGATCGTATACTGTAAGCCCATGAGCTTGGTGAGTGCCTTCTGCTTCCACTCCGTGTGGAGGCGTTGATCGGACAGGTGAGTCAGGCTCTTGTGATCTGTGCGGATGACGAACTCACGGAGCTGCAGGTAAGGCCTCCACTGCTGAATTGCAAGCAGAATGGCAAATACTCCTTCTCATAGACCGACAGACATCTGTTCCGAGGGCCAAGAGCCCTGCTCACATAAGCCACAGGGTGTCCCTTCTGGGACAACACTGCCCCAATGCCTACATCACACGCATCGGTGTCGATCAGGAAGGGCTGGGAGAAGTCCGGCAACGACAACACCGGCGCAATGATTAAAGCCTGCTTGAGAACTTGGAATGATGTCTCAGTCTCATCTGTCCAAGTGAAAACTGCCCCTTCTTTAACAGCGCTGTCAATGGCTGCGCGATGATCACATATGCTCAATCTTGCGGTAGTAGCCTGTGACACCCAAAATCCCACGCAATTCCTTCAGTTGCCAGGCCTTGGCCAATCCGCAATTGTCTGAATCTTGGATGCGTCTGTCGCGACTCCCGCTGCAGACACAACGTGGCCGAGATATGCCACACTCTGTTGCGCGAAGGCGCACTTGGACAGCTTCACGTGCCACTGATCCTTGCGCAAAATCTCAAGCACAATTGCCAGGTGTCGGAGTGCTCCTCATAGGTGCGGCTGTAGATCAAATGTCATCGAAGAAGACCAAGGCAAACTTGCGCAGCACGGGCGCCAAGGTCGCATTCATGCATGCTGGAACGGCGCCGGCGCCCCCGTGAGGCCGAAAGCCATCACTTTGAACTCGTAGTGGCCGTTGTGGGTTTGGAAGGCCGTTTTGTACTCCTCCCCCGGCGCCAGGCAATCTGGTGATATCCTGCCTTGAGATCGAGCTTCGAGAACCACTGGGCACCTGCGAGCTCGTCGAGCAGCTCGTCGATCACTGGCAGAGGGTATTTTCCCTTCACTGTCAACGCGTTCAGTGGTCTGTAGTCGAACACGAGTCGCCAAGCAGTGCCATCCTTCTTGACAAGCAAGACAGGCGCTCCGAACGCACTGTTGCTGGGCGTGATCACTCCTTGCTCGAGCAGCTCCTTGATCTGGCGCTCGATCTCCGACTTCAGCTCTGGTGCGACCCGGTAGGGCCTGATTGAGACCGGTCTCGCACTTGGAATGAGCGGAATGCGGTGATCATATTGCGCCGCGGCGGCAGGCCTGTCGGTGCTGCAAACACTGAGCTGAACTGCTCCAGGATTGCCTGCACCTCGGGTGCGATCACCACATCTGGTTTGTCAGCTCGCGCAACAAGTGCAACTCCACCAGAGCGTGTGTGCAGAGATTCGGCTCCTCGCCATGCAGCACCACCTGACGGCCTTCATGCTGGAACGCGAGCCAACCTTGCTCCCAATGCGTTAGCATAGACTGTACTTGCCGAGCCAATCCAGACCCACGATGCCGTCATAACTTGACAACTCCAGAACCCTGAATGTATCTGTGAATTGTGCTCCATCGGCAAACCAGTTTAGAGCAGGAAAACACATCGTGCTCTGAAGGAAGGCACCCCCTGCGACCTGTACCGTAACTGGCCTGGCCATTGGGCTCGCGCCTGACAACATCTGGGCTCGATCGCGATCAATGAAGCAAGCCAAGCTACCGGAATCAACCAGGAATAGGAATTGATGCCCTTGTATCTACACTTGCAGCTTCATCGTGCGAGGTGCCGCCGTTCCTGGTTCAGTGCTGCTGCCGAGAGAACAAACGCTTGCTGATGCGCCACCTGAGCCGGTTGCTCAACTCAGGATGTTCCAGTTCACCTTCCTCCGATAGCTGCATGAAATTGACCATCTCCTGCACCACATGTAGGGGAACCGACTGCCTGCACTGGTGTTCACGGCTATACTTGTCTCCACAGGTGAAACACAGCCCCTTCGCGCGCCTGTAAGCCTTCAGACTGCTCCATTTGTCATCGCTAGGTGAGCGTTGCTGCTCTGCCGAGCGCTTCTCCTCCACGGACCTGGAAACCCACTTCGCTGGAGGTTGCGGCAATGGCGGTGGAGTAGGTTGCGAGCGCCACGCCACAGTAGACGGGGCGACGGACTGCTCATGAACCCAGGGTCCGCCCCCAATTCCTCGTACAACATGGCCAGGGAGAACGCAATTTCCAAGGTCGCAGGCTGTTGAATCGCCACAAGCACACGCACTGCTGGCTTCAGGCCATCGAGGAACTTGGTAATGTGGTTGACCGGATCGGGCTTGGGTCATAAACTGCGATCTGATCCACCAACTCCGAGAATTTCTGCACATAGTCCTCCACCGTGGTCTCCTGAGCCAGATGAATAAGTCGGCGGACTAGAATCTGGTGCTGATTCCTGCTGAAGCGGCCCATGACTGCATCCACAAACTCTGCCCAGGTTGGTGATGGCGTTTTCTGCAGGAAGACTCGAGCCACGTCGCCGCAGCTCCGACGAACAAGGACGAGGCATCGGCAGCCCGCGAAGAATCCGGCGTCTGGCCTCCGGAAAAATTCCTCGCAACGAATTTGCCAGAGTTTCGGGTTGGCCCCATCAAATTGAGGCAAGCCAGCACGAAATCCAGGAAAGATGTAGTCAGAGCGCTTCTGCGACGAACCGGAATTGACCGAATTCTGAAAAGGCCGGCCAAAAGTGTTACCTGCGACCGGAGGAGAAGAGTGGAAGGCACTCATCGTCCCCCGGTGATGCTGTGCCCCGCCGTGCCATGTTTGGCCTGCAGATCCCCCTCCCGCTCCTGGTGAGACGAGGTCAGAAGCCGATCTGCTGACGCACCCGGATCCGCCCGCGGGATGCGCTCCAGCGCAGATGCGAGCAACGCGATCTCGGCGCTCAGCTTGTCCTGGACAGCGGCGAGATCCCCTCCGATCGACGACCGGGTAGCCTCCAGATCCGCCGCTACCGACGTCCTGATCGAGTCGACGGAGGTGTTCACCGTCTTGATCTGCTTGTCAGTGTCGAGGACGAACCTGTGCACCGAGTCCAACGTCTTCTTCTCGTACGCCAGGAACCGCGCCTCGAACTCCTCTGTGGTGCTTGCCTTGATGAGGTCGTACACCGCGCGCGAGTCCAGCGAGAGTTGATCCATGGCCTCCGAGCGGATGCGAGACAAAAATCGGGTCGGATAAGAGTGGGTGGGAAGCTCCAGAACTGTGGATCGAACGGCTCTGAATACCAATTGTGAGTGTCTAACTAGGATCAACGAGACAGAGATCGGAAACAAGCGAGATTGCTCTTAGGCTCGTTCCTCCCAACCACCCCCAAGCCAATTCGAGTACATACGGCACTGCCGTCCAATTCTTCTAACTTACACGACAAGTAAAACAAGAGAAGCTCTCATCCTTAAGTAGACGCGGATCCCTCGTCATGTGCTCCAGACGCCGGTGTCCAACCAATGGGAGGGCTTCTTCTTCCTCGTGGGCCAGGCCGCCTGTGCACCTGGGCCTTGATCGTCTGGCGAGGAGCCAGCGTCATCGATGTGCAGAGGTAGGTCGCTGACATAATATTTCTTCTCTAAATGAATCCTTGACCCGATCCAACAAAAACCATCGAAAAATCATCTATATTTCCGCTCTTATGCGGAGTGAGCGTGCACATATAAGATTCTGACTTCCCTGCCTAGCACCACCGCCTTCCACAGAGAAGCAGCCATAGTCCTACTCCTCCAGCTCCTGGGAACCGTCACGGGAAGAGATGCTCGTGGCGGGCGTCCGGTGGCGTGACTGTGATCAGGACAAGATGAATACACAAATGTTTTTTCTCCTGTTGCAACACACATGTTCTTTTTCAAGATCGTGAACATGTACTCAATTATTTTTGACCCGTTGCAACGCACGGACACTTGCTAGTAATAAATACGCGATTACGGTATCCAAAGAGGGGTGAAAATTTATCTACGAGGTATTTATCAATGTGGGGGCGTTTGACCGGTCTCCATTGTTTGACTGGTCATACTTACCGGTGGGACTCACTGGTCAGGGACACATCCCGTGGTTGACCACCAGAGTTCATTCTCGACATCGTCGCGTGCACAATAAGACCAAGGCTGCTAGTTGCAGTTGCTCGTTTTTCTTGGAGGCGGCAACAAGGAAGAGCGGGGCGGCGAGGTCATCGGAGTGATCTCCGATGCTGCTGTCGGCAACCTAGCTAGGGCAACAGTCTGACGTGGGACAAGGAGAACGTAGGCGGCATGGAGGGAGAGGAAGGCCGCGGCGGGCTAGACATGATGGTGCCGGCGAGCAGCACAACATGAGGTAACATAGCCCGACGAGGAGGAAGTACACATAATGCACGAAGCCATCGCCGTCTCTTTCTCCTCCGCAAGACGCGCTTGCCCGCAAGCTCTGAAATGCCCGTTGGGAGGTCTTCTTCCTCGAATCCGTCTGAAACCTTGCCGCCTCCGATTCGGTCGTCTCGACTTCCTCCGGCTTCTCCGAGCACACGAGCGCCTTCAGGATGAGCAGGCGGACCTCGCCGGCCTTTTTCCCCTCTCTCATCCTCGCCCACTCGTCGTCTTGCCGTGTTCCCGTTCCGCCGCGGCGGTTATGGTCGCCGCCAGCGACTCCGGCGACCTGTTGGTCCAGCTCCGCCGCCAATCGCCTCCCTAGAACGTTCCCGATCAAATCCGCTACACCCTATGCTCCAATTCGTGCCGAATCGAGCGATCCGTGCTCAATCCGAGCCGGATTTCATGTTTGGCGTCGCTAACATCATGTTAACGTCAACGATTCTTTTTTCTAAAGATCATTTATGTTATCTCTACTATATAATATAGCCAACGGTGTCCGGTACGTCGTGGCAGTTTTTCACTTTAGCCCATGAGAAATCGGAAAAGCAACCCGCAGTCCACAAAATCGGAACGTTTGCAGTTAGCCCCTCAACCCTATCCACCCAACCCGATCCCCTTCCTCCCTTCTCCTGGCAGCGACCGACGGCGATGAAGCGGCCGCCGGTGGAATCCCCGAGGGAACGCCGCCACCTGCAAACCGCGTTAGAAGCCATCTTGGTCGCCGGGGAGCCGGAACGCGTCCTCCACCTCGTCGTAATGCGGGGACACACTGAAGCCCTTGCGCCGCCGGCCGCCGCCATGGGAGCGGAAGTTTGAAGGAGGGCTAGGCAGGAGGACACAAGGGAGAGGGAAGGGCAGGTCGGTAGAGGGCGGGGGGCCGCGCTGCTGAGAAGGCATCGGGCAGAGTTGGCGGCGCCGAGCCTGGAAGGAGGAGGGGCACCTGGTGGTGCGGTGGGGCAGAGGGGACGTCGTCTGGGTTGGGCAGCCACTCCTGGAGTTGGGTCGGGGTTCAGGCAGAGAAGGCGGGCGGCGAGGGATATCTTGCTGCTGCGGAGCAGAGGGAGAGGTGGCCGGCGCTGTGGTGTTGAGCATGCTCGCGTGTGTGCGTAGGGAAAGGGAGGCTGGGCTGCTCGTGCGTGTGGAGTATATACGGATAACGGAGAGATAGCTGAATTTGTAAATTGATGATAGCTGAGTACGTAGTTGATGCTAGCTGAATTTGAGTTTAATGAATGCTAACTGAATATGTAAATTTGAGGGTTAATTTGAGGTCGGACAGGGGTTCTCCCCGCCGGCGTGGGCGGAGCGCGCAACGTAGCCTGTCCTCTCTTCCTCCCAGAGCGCCTGCTGCGTGTCTCCTCCTCTGGATGTCGCCGACCTGCATCGCCTTCCCATGGAATTCCCAAGGCGCATGTGTTGAAGCTTCTCCGGCCGGCGGTCCGGCGCTGCAGCTGCCGGGATTCCCCCATGACGGCCGAAGAAAGGATATAAAGATGTATGTGTGGGTCTCTTCCGTTTATTCTTTTTGTTTAATCTCTGCATCCGTCTCTCCGGGAGCGCGTTCCCGGGTACAGTCGGCTCTGATCCGCCTCACTTGATTGTCCGATGCTTTTGTCAACGACAGATGAATATGCAGACCCATACATCATAGCGTATTTTCTTTTAATTTCACTTTGTTTTGTATATGAGCTGAATCCTAAATGGAATAAAGCTTGTTGGACTTAATTGTTATACTATATGTGTAGCAATTGAAGTCTCTTGTGCTCTCCTTCTCAGCTAGCCGAAATCCTCATTACAATTTCTCTGAAAATTGGTGGTACATTTCTGGGTGACAAAACGCAGGAATTCTACATGACCTGGAAAAAATATAGCATTACACACATCCAATTTGTATGTGTAGTTTACTTAACATTTATGAGGAGCAGTAAAATGGTTACAACACATCCAAAATAAGGAAGTCGGGCCTCAAGTTCGGAGAAGCGGAAGAGATGTTTGACGACTTGGTGGAGTCGTTCAAAGTGCATTGCTATCTGCTCAAGAGCCTGGTGTAATGCTAACTACTTGATTTTTAAAATTCGGATGCAATTAAATCCTTAATTTTATCTATAAATTTATTCTTATAGAGCAAGATGAAAATAATGGTGTCTCAACTCTAATTTTTACTTTTTATAGAATATATACTTTTATTTTTGGTACCATGAGTTTTCATTGGTCAATATTGAAGACGGTCGTTGTAATGCATAGATAAATATGGGATTGTATCAATGGACAACATGTGGATGCCACATAGTTCCAAAGGCAGAAGACTACACATATATAGATATAAACATGATTTATGCCTAAAAGGATTGAGTTATGCAGATAGTTGCTTACATCGTCATCCCCTGTAGTAGTGTAATTTTTCACGGCGTAACAAATATATTTAATAAAAAATAACCTGTAGCAATGCACAAGAGTTGGCATGTATACAAGTGGAGTTGCAAGGCTATGCTCACAATTAGTGACCATGTCGGTTTGATGTGTTCCCGTTGCAGCGCACGGGCATTTTGCTAGTCAAATCCAAGATTGAGTAGCGACCGATAACTGTAGATAAATCTTCACCCGTCTTTGAATACCGTAATCGTGTATTCTCTAAGTACGATAATCTAACCTGACAGACAAGTACCTACACTAACCATGTATTTTGCTCTTTTTAAACTTTGAATTACCGGGGTCCTTGTCGCCGGGAGCCATATCGCCGCTCTCCGAGCGAGCCGATCTACTTCCACTAATCAACTCTGTCTCGCGCACTACTGGATCGTCGCATCTTTTTTGCCGAGCAAGTCGACGCCTCTCGGTTCACCCAGCCACCACCAAATTCCCTCTCCTCCAGCCTCTCTATATCAAGACGGTGCATCTAATCTGCGACCACACCCTGAACACTGAACAGATTGGGGGAATCCCATCTGCTGAAGCCACGGTTGTGCTCCAAATCGACTCAAATTATTCATCTTCCTCCACTCCCAGGTTGCCTTCTTTTTCTCTCTCTCCCACTGACTCATTTCATCTCTACACCATGCGTGTGTTAAGAAGCTTCACGCAAATGGATAATTATATACCTGACTGACACATGTTTGTTCCAATGCTTCGCATAGATGTGAATTATATTACGCAAAAAAATTGGGCAACTGATATTTTGAATTGGGTAAAACTTGGTTGGAGGCCTATAACAAATGAGACCAATCGTCTCTTTAACATTGAAACTTGACCCCACCTCTAGGCCGTTGCCCTGACCCCCGCCACCGAGGCAAAGCAAATAAAGGAGGCCAGTTACACCCAGATCCGCCGCCACCGTTGACCGAGTGGACTTTGCCCACCAGCGTCCTCCGGGTAGTGGCAAGAGGAATGAGAAAGAATGAGGGGTTTTGGGGCAGCTATGATTGACTCAACCAGGCTGAAAAATTCTACTCATGATCTGTCCTCCTTCTACATATACATGATGTATTGGCATCCATGTATATGGTCTGCTTGTTCAGAAAAAAAATCATCAAAGTATAAGAAGGGAATAAGTAAGAGAAACCTACACGAGACAAGTGCGCCGTGAGGCTGAACTGATGAACCAACTGGACCAAGATTTGAGGAAACAGGAAAGAGTTAGCTATCTGGCTTGAGCCATTGGTATTGTGTCTACATATATATCGGAGAAGAAGACTGCAAGGATGTACCTGGTCTTTGGTCAACTTCTATATATAAATACTTCCCCTGAGAAAAACAACAAGTGGAAAGCAAGCAATTAATTTTGCAAGATTCTAGAACCACAACGTGTAGCCTATCGCTATCACCCTTATCATATTGCTTGTAAAATTCTCGGAACCACACCACGATAGCCTATCCTTATCACCCTTGTCATATTGCTTGCAAGATTCTTGGAACCACAGCGTGTAGCCTATCACTATCACCCTTATCATATTGCTTGCAAGATTCTCGGAACCACAACGCGTAGCCTATGGCTTTGGTGGGCTTTTTCAGACCATGCAAAGCCTCATTATAACCTTGGAAAATTCGTTTCCATGGCCCGCTTTTCTCTCTCTCATCTTCACCATAAGCTCTCGGTTGCCTTCCATTTGACTGGGTCTTTTCAGTTGTTTAGCCTTTGACTACTCTGATATGCGCCTTTGACTACTCTAATATGCAACCAGGAAAGCAAGTTCCTATCTTTATTCATCGTATACATGGACAGTGTTACTATTTTTCCATCTTCTTGATACTCTACAGTCTACATGATCTTAAAATTTTAGTAAGTATCACATGAATGATTTTTTTCTTTAAAACTGATCATTCAAAAATCATGATTTGAGCCACATGTGTTTAACAGAGAACAAAATCCAGTTCCAGTTAAGTCCATTCCCAACAAAACGAATTAATCCAAGCATCTTACACACTACTTAAAAGAGATGATTTAGACAAACAACAATAATTCAAACCCAAATAGAGGCCAAGGACAACACACTCCACCTCCGGTCAATCAATCTCAATTGTTTTTTAATAACAACAGGAGAAATCCCATCATTATAGAGGGAATCGCTCCCACCATGGTAGGCATTTCTCCGGACAGCAAACAATTTGGCAGAACAACAAACTGCAGGGATACATTCTGCACGGTAATACCGGGACAAAAATTCAGAGTTTCACAAAATCCTTTACGCTAATGTCTTCACGTCTCCCTCTTGCACCTAACTCACTCTTCATGGTGCTTTGAGAAGCTATTTTTGTGCAATCCTTTGTGAAGGCTTCAAGATCCAAGTGCTAGCTAAGTGTTGTTACTTCTTGGAGGGTGTGCACTTCGTAGCCGTCCATAGTATCACTTGAAACCTTCAGTGTTGTGACTAGAAAAGAATTGAGAACACTATGTTATTTTTAGGCTTTTCTAACCGAGAAAACCCCCTCACTTGTTAGTTTAGCGTCCCCCCCCCCCCCCCCCCCCCCCCACAAAGAAGTTTAATCTGGAAAAAATTCCTTCGCCGCGGTTGTATGCTGAACTTCTCCTTGGGCCGCAGAAGTTCCTGTTTTTAGACAGACAATTTTTTTCCAAAAATGCCTTTGACCCGCAGGTGGTATGGGCTACATAAGTTTGTTTCTTTAGACATAAGTTTTGCTCCAAAAATTTCATTCGCCCCATAGGTGGTGAACTTCTTATGGGGCACAGAAGATTCGCTTTTAGACAGAGAAGTTTTGTTCCAAAAATTCCTTTGTGCCATCGATTCTTATGATGAACTTCATGTTGTCCGCAAAAGTCGCATTTCTTTCCAACTGTCCAGTGAACCGAAAGATCAAGTAGCCTCTCCAGGAATAAAAGATTTTTGTATTTCTCCAAATTTAGATTATGATTCCAAACTTGCAAAACTGATAAGGTAGAACCTCGGGGATGTATCAGGTGCGAGTGGCACAAGGTCTGAAAATCTGTAAATTTCTGTCCGTGGCCTTGGATCATGTACCAATGGCCAGATTGAAATCTGTCATTCCACCACCAATATTCCAGTACTTTTTCCAAAAAGGCCCCTTACAAATATGGTATCTTCATATGTCATACATTCTTGCATGTAGTGGCTGACGTTTTCAGATTTCTGTAGAACTCAGACACAAATCACAGACAAGATATCTATGAACAGCAGCAGACATTTGGGGAACAAAGAATGTGTGTTAAACTTTTTTTAATCAACTTTTTAATGCAAATAATATAAATGAACAATGTGCTTGAACCGAATCACAGGCATGTGCGACGGGTCGTTTGTCATGGTATGGTACATTGGTTCGTCCTTAGCTGGCCATCTGGGCCGGGCTGGCCCAACACGACCCGGCATGCCGAAGCCCCTTTTATTAACGGGTCATGTTGTGCCGGCAAGCGGGTTTCGTTTGGTAGATAAGCTCGCCATGCAAGTTGAATGGGCTGGCCATGATACTATTCATGCTACATTTGTCTTTTTTGTTTCTCAATACTCTTTTTGAATTTGGACTTGAAAATTATAGAGGTTGTAGATACATATCTTGTGAACACTCACACTTTTTCGTACAATTTTTTGAAGCATTGAAAATTCTTTTTTTCAGTGGTGCGCAGGGAGCACCCAAATAGCTGGTAGCACTAGATATTCTTCCTACTGGAACGTCGGTTCTTTTTTAGATTGCGATGTGGTTTCTTTCTTTGCGATTGCTTGGCAAGTCAACACCTCTCGGTTCACCCTGCCACCACCAATTCCCTCCCCTCCAGCCTCTCTCTATCAAGACGCTGCATCTAATCTGCGACCACACCATGGCCCTGAGGCACTGAACTCGACTCACATTATTCATATTCCTCCACTCCCAGGTTGCCTTCTTTTTCTCTCTTCCCCACTGACTCATTTCATCTCTACACCATGCGTTTGTTAAAATGCTTCACGCAAATGGATAGTTATAAGCTGCCTCACACATGTTTGTTCCAATGCTTCACATAGATGTGAATTACACCAAAAATTGGGCAATTGGTATTTTCAATTCGGTAAACTTGGTTGGAGGTCTATAACAAATGAGACCATGCGTCTCTTTAACATTAAATATGTCAAAGGGGAAGTTTCATGAAGCTTGGCCCTGCCTCTACGCATTCGCCCTGGTTTCCGCCGCCAAGGCCAAGCAAAGAAAGGAGGCCAGTTGCGTCCAGATCCGCCCCAACCGTCGGCCGAGCAGGCCTTGCCCACCAGCGTCCTCCAGTAGTGACGAGAGGAATGGGAAAGAATGAGGGGTTTGGGGGCAGCTACGATTCCATCAACCAGATTGAAAAATGTTACCCATGATCTGTCTCCTTCTACATATACATGATGTATCGGCATCCATGTATATGGTCAACTTGTTCAGAAAAATATCATCAAAACCCTACAACTCTACTTTGTCTCATTTGAAATCGAATGCATTATCCATCTACAACAAAAGTTATAAATACGGATTTTAATACATACTTGTTCCTATCATTCAGAAGAATATAATACAAATGCAAGATAACTCCCAAATAACAGCTCAGGAGGAAAAACTTGCAGATACACAACAGACAGAACAAATAGGTTCTTACCATCGGCCAATGCTCATTTTCAAATGTATAAGAAGGGAATAAGCAAAAGAAACTTACACGAGATAAGTGCGCCGTGAGGGTGAACTGACGAACCAACTGGACCAAGATTTGAAGAAAAAGGAAAGGGTTAGCTATCTGGCTTGAGCGATTGGTATTGTGCAACTGTGTCTACATATATATCGGAGGAAGAAGACAACAGGATGGATCTGGTCTTCGATCAATTTCTATATATAAATACTCCCCATGTTTATAAAATAACAAGTGGAAAGCAAGCCACTAGTTCATGGCCACCATGTACCAGCTCATTAGTTCAAGCCACAAGGCTGTTATAATATGTTACATAGGTGCTTCAAATAAAATCATGTCTAAAGGTCGAGTAACACCGCGTTGTTTTGAGTTTTTGACTCAATCGGGAAAATATAAGTTAGAAGGCTGGTGAGGGGTCATTTTATTTTATCTTGGTTCAGATCAGTAATCACTCAAGTTGGAAACAAATAATACTTAATTCATGCAGACTTGAGAAGAATATAGACCCGCTATTTGAAGTTGGGCGCACATGCATAAGTAATAAACAATTTATGGATCTATTATTTCAGCAAGGGGACATTTGACTTTCGTGCATAATTCTACACAATTGTATCCTCCCATGTTAGGTTTGAAGCTGTGAAGAATATGCAACTAGTATTTTTCTATGAGATCAGAAGACACAACAACTAGCATTGGAGACTGCTGATGATGATGGATTAACGGCCGAGTATATATTAGTGCTAGATCCAATCAAGACAAATGAATTTACCGTAGATAATTGCAACTAAGGTTGTGGTCATCTCCATCTCCTATATATCTGAGTATTTGGGGATTATTTGGCAGATCATCTGGCGTGTAATTATGGATATGTCAATGGACTTATTGAAGAAACTCGAGAAAACAAGAACTGGTGTAGGCAATTTACCCCTAGCGCCTCCATTGAGCTGTACAGTTCTTCGAGCAGCTGGCGCATCTCCGGCGAACACGCACGCTCGCGGGAGTGGGTACCTCGCGAGTGGCTGGAGGAGTGCGGCGTCGCAGTGGTCGGTAGAGCCACAGTCCAGGTGGAAGCGGAACCCTTCTACGGCGAGCAGATAGAAGAGGGGCTCCTCCTCTTACGCCCCGCTCAGCCTGCACCGACGTCCCCATCCCTTCGCCGGCGGCGGCGGCGGCGACGGCGAGGTGGAGTCAGACCGACGGTTCGGGCGGCGGGATTTGAGACCCAAGTCGGGAACCAGCCTAGTCCATAAGCTCAATGCGGGAAAACTGAGCTGGGATTTGCAAATACGGCCCATATGGAGTTGCTCCTGGCCTGATGCTTCCTCATCCAGTTATGACATGCGGATTGTGAGTAAATAACATTTTAAGTTTCTCTACCAAATTTTGAACTCAAAACTCAAAACTACTCACAAATAACTGATTTTTCCCAATAAATCAAATCCACTGCGCTATGCATTTTGGGGAAGTTTCGTCGAACTTTTCCCTTTGCTCGTTTCTATCCGTTGGATCAAAATTGGATGGTAAATGTATGACCTTAATTTCACTGTGACATTTTTTGATCAAAATTGGATACATTCATTCATCACATCTTGTTTCATCTGATACATTCATTCATTCATTCCCCAATTAAGGAGTATGGCTTATTCGTGAGTCGTGACCATCAAATACTTTGGATCTACGGCAATAAACTCAACTCACCTGTCACAACATGAAGACAACGCCATAGCTCACACGCACCATGAGCGCCACGGAGCGAGCGGAGAGCCAGGTCATGCTTGAGCGCCTCCACGGTGGCATGGTCGACGTGGAAGGACTTGGCGAGGACGTCGTCGACGATTCTGGACTCGAAGACCATGGACTGGAGGGATACAGTGTCGGAGCTGGCGCCGCCGAATGTTAAGAAGGGGCAGACCGTTTCGGTGCCGACGTTGTACTGGAAGTGCACCATACTCTTGGGAAAGACGAACATGTCGCATGTCTGGGGCGTCTGCGTTTACACCTTGCCGGCGGTTTCGTCAACGAGTCCCGCCAGCAACGGGCCCTGCACGAAGTAGAGCAGCTCCAACGCCCTCGGGTGGATGTGCGGCGGGTTTAAGGTGCTGGCGTGAAAGACGAGGGCGGCGTATGAGACGGACTGGCTGAGCATCGGTGGCGGTGGCCTTGTTGGCCGTGAACTTGGCAAAGTCGGCGCCGCTGACGATGGTGCATTGAAATCTACTTGTGTTTGTCATTCAACTATGTTTTTCTTAAGGATGTTACAACTCTATATTGTGATATTTCCAATGCAATATGTTTGATGTTAACTGTTTCTGCATTTTCTGTGATCTAATGTTTTTATTACGATAGCCGGGAGGTCACATTACACTTGCAAATTACCTGATGAATTGATATCATCTTGACTTTAATATATTATCCTTTATCCTAAAATAAGGAATAACCAAGCATGAAATGTTAGAATGACCGCGCAGTAAAGCATAATTGGTTGAAATTTTTAATTAATTCCCGTTGAAATATATTTATATAGTATATAGTAATATAATGGATGACATTTATATGGACATTCTCCAAAACATAGTTTTCGTAGTAAAGTGATGTTAATCCATGGGAAGCCAGTAGTGGCCCTGTACCAAGACTATGCATGACACAGTTATATTATTGGCTTAAAAAATTAAGTTGGCCCCTCCAATGGCAAATTCCAGTTCCTGTATAGGTCGGAGCGCATTCGCTTCCGCGCACCGTGGGCCGACCCAGTAGCTGTGATCTGGGCTTTTTTATGTTTATCTTTTTTTTCCTATTTGAGTTTCTTTTTCATTTTCTTTTTTCTGTTTCTTTGTGTGTCTATTGAAAACAATGCTTCAGAATTAAAATTGTTCAGTTTTGATAAATGTTCAAAATTTAAAAATTGTCTAGTTTTCAAAAAATGTTGAAATTTGAAAACGTCAAGTATTTTAAAATGTTCGAATTTAAAAATAATTCAGTTTCAAATTTTTTTTGAAAAAAAGTTCAAATTTGGAAAATGTTAAGTTTTTTGAAAAATGTTCAAATTATAAAAATTATTTAGAATTACAAATTGTTCGAATTTTGACAAATATTCAGAATTAAAAATTGGTCAAAATTTTAAATGTCGATAATTATAAATTATCCAGTTTTTTTAAAATCATCAAATTTAAAATGTTCATATTTTGGAAATTATTCATTTTATATAATAAAAGAAAATGGAGAGAAAAAATATTGTTAGTGGGCCTCAGTTGGAGCGGTCTAGGAAGGAAGGGCAGCGGGCATTGCGCTTAGCCGGGGTCGTCAACTAAGAGCTCCCCTCCAGGAGGTTTTATTTTGTCTCACAGGAGTAGATACTCCTAGTGGGGAAAATGTATTTAAAAACATTTCATGAAAAAATTCCAAAAATAATTTTGAGTGCATATCAGGCCATTTTATATTCATTCATAAAGTTTCACAAAAAATATATTTTTTATCTGCTTGTGTAAAAAAGAGAATTTTCGGTGCTCCAAAATGACTATTCATGAAAAAAAAAATCCAAAATATGTATTTTTTCGTCAAACTGTAAGTGCATACATAGAATATTATGATGTACACCGGAATTTTTTTGGGGAATTTTTTGATATTTTTAAATGTATTTTTGTGTTGTGGAGGCATTTTTCTTTTGGGAATTTTTTGATATTTTAAAATGTATTTTTGGGTTGTAAGAGCATATACTCTAACAAACCATGTTCTTCTGAAGCTCATAATTAAGAAGCAGAGGTGTCCCCTGCTACAGTGCTCCCGGGGCGGAAAAGAGGCAACCACCAGATCTAGACACTAGTAGGAAAAGCCTTATCAGTGGCGCACCAAAAATGGATTCTATGGCGCACCCCCAGAATTGCTGGGTGCGCCACAGAATCCTCGCCACTAAAATATTTTTTCTGTGGCGCACCATGTGCGTGCGCCATAGAAATCCACTTTCTGTGGCGCACCTGGCCTGGTGCGCCACAGAAATCCACATTTCTGTGGCGCACCTGCCTGGTGCGCCACAGAATTCTGAAAAATTCAAAAAATTCAAAAACTGAAAAAAAAATTAAAAAGTTTCGAAAAAAATCAGAAAAATCAAAATATGAAATAATATGAAAAATCCTAATTATTGGAATTATTTTCAGATTTTTTGAATTTTTTGAACTGATACCTTCCCGCTAGGTCACCCATTCTCAAATTGCTCCAACCCTACCACGCTTAACTTCTAAGTTCCACCCACTTCACATACCCTTGTGCTACTCAAGTACTTATTGATATATATATCATATGTATCCTCTTAAGTCTTGTATATGTATATGTTATGTATATGTTATAAACGTGTGTTTTTAAATTTCAAAAACTTCTAAACTTTCAAAAGGAGATTCAAAAGTTTCAAAAGATTCAAAAAAATTCAAAAAACTTAAAAAATTTCAAAAAATACAAAAAATCCAAAAAATTTCAAAAAATCTAAAAAATCCAAAAAAAATCCAAAAAAATAAAAAAAATTCAAGAAAAGTCAACAATCTTCTTTGTTATACATTTCTGTGGCTTTTTTGGAATTTTTGAATTTTTTTGAATTTTTTTTATTTTGCTGCGAAAAATCGTCTGTTTGAAATAACTTTTTTTTCTTTTGGAATTTGAGGAATCTGTGAATTGCTGACCGGGTGGATTCGAATTCGCATTTTTTTCACGATTTTTTTGACATATTATTTGCGTTTTTTTCGACGTCGTATGCAAAAGTTATGGCCGTTACAAGATTTCTTTTTCATTTGTTGCAGAAAAGGTCAAAATTCATATTTCAAAATTTCTACACGTACTAGACACTCATACCTAGCCACATGTCAAAGGGTTTTAATTTTTGAATTTTTTTTCATTTTCTTTTATTTCCTGCAAGACTAAAAAAGGCGATCAGGGGGGGTGGGATTTGAAAAATGGTGCGCCACAGAATGTCAACTTTCTGTGGCGCACCGGATAACTTTCTGTGGCGCACGTGGCCAGGTGCGCCACAGAAATGTGACTTTCTGTGGCGCACCACGCCACAGAAAGTCATATTTATGTGGCGCACCTGGCCACGTGCGCCACAGAAAGTCACATTTCTGTGGCGCACCAGGCCTGGTGCGCCACAGAATTATATTTCTGTGGCGCACCAATTAGGGGTGCGCCACAGAATACATCCTACCTATAATGGTTTTCCTACTAGTGAGAGTCTCGCCGGCGGATCTGTTGCTCCCCTCTGCCTCCGGCCGCCGTCTCGGCGCCGCGAGGTGGGGGGGAGCCTCGGCTCCGGCTGTGCGTGTAGTTAGGTGCTAGGGTTATCTAGGTGTGCGTGCCCAGTTGGCGTCTCCGAAGACGGCGGAGGTGGCGTCGGTGTATAGGGCTTCTTCGTCCTCCCCCTCCTTTCTTCGTTCCGGCGACGCCGCTGGGGAGGCTGTGGAGGTGCTGCGGTGCTCGGTGCGTGCTCGCCATGGCGGAGTTGGCGTTCTACGCGTTGAGCTTTTGTCCCCTGTTCCTCACTTCGCCATGGCAGGGTGGGCTCTGGCCCTGCTATGGAGGTTCTGGGGGTGGTGCGACCTGGTTCCGGCGGCGCTCGTCGGTTGCTGTGGTCGCTTGTACAGGAGCTTCAACGGCCGGAGGTGGTGCCAGTGCAGGGGAATGGCGTGTTGGATCTGGTTGGCGGAGCTGCTATGCTGATGGGTGTTCATCGTCTCGGTTTCCGGCGTCTGACGGCGGGCGGCTTTTGCGGTTTCTACAAGCGTGGGGTGGCTTCTTCCTCCAGTGTGGTTGCGGTGTTGCTTCTTCTCCGTCGCTGGTGCTGCTGGTGCTGGAGAACGGCGGCGACCGTCGAGGTGGTTCAGCGGTGCACGTTGTTGTTCTGGTTTCTTTCCTCTGGCAAGTTCTTGCCTGTGTATTGTAATCTGTACGAATACTTCCGATGAATATACGCAGGCTTGACATTTCAAAAAAAAAAAAACTCTAACAAACCGAAATGGATTTTCCCATAACCCGCCTAGTTTAAAAGGCCAAGTAATAACCTGTGTGGTTTATGAGACAAGCTGGGAAGGGGACGGATTATTTCTTAAGCCATCAAAAAAAAATTGGCCTATAATCGAAACAAAAAATTGCAGTAATTAAATTCTCTCTGTAATATATTTATATTTGGTTTATTCGTGACCGGCAAATCTTTGATATATGGTGGTCACAACCAGAAGATGGCGCCGAAGCCAACAAGCACCGCAAGCGCCGCCGAGCTAGTGGAGAGCACGGGTGCCGCGGTCGAGGGTGGCGGGGCCGCCGGCGTCGCTGGCGTTGGCGCAGGTGCAGCAGGCGCCAGATCATGCTTGAGGGCCTCCACGGTGGCCTGGTCGACGTGGAAGGACTTGGCGAGGACGACGTCATCAATGCCAGACTCAAATACCGTGGAGGGCAGAGAGACGGTGCCAGGGCTGGCGCCGCCGAAGGTTGAGAAGGCGTGGGCCGTCTCGGTGCCGGCGTTGTACTGGAAGTGCACCATTCCCTTGGGGAAGACGAACATGTCACCTGTCTGGAGCGTCTGCGAGTACACCTTGCCGGCCGTCTCGTCGACGAGGCCCACCAGCAGCGGGCCCTGCACGACGTAGAGCAGCTCCGACGCCCTCGGGTGGATGTGCGGCGGGTTAAGGGTTCCGGCGTGGAAGACGAGGGAGGCGTACGAGACGGACTGGCCGAGTAGCGCCGGGAACTCGGCGGCGGTGGCCTTTTTGGCCGTGAACTTGGCCGAGTCGGCGGCGCTCACGGTGGTGAGGCCGGTGTAGGCGAAGAATGCACCGTCGAGGAGGGACGACGCGTTGGTGCCCGGCGGCACCACGAAGTCCGTCAGGATGTCCGGGTCGCTGGCGTCGGCACAGCAGATGGCCACGGCGAGCAGGACAACGAGAGTGAGGGACGGCCACGCCATTTTCGCTATAAGGTTTGTGTGATCGATCGTCGACGACGTCGGCTGGAGAGTGAGAGTGAGAATTATTTGTACAAGTCGTCTGGCTTTGTAAGAGCCGACCAAGCACATCCTGCCAATTGTTGCTTCCAAAGCTCGAGATGTCAGCTCAAGCGTAAGCATGTGTATCGCTCTTGCGACAGTTGGTGGATGAATGTGGTTAACAAGTCCAGATTTACGTTGAACCTTATGTGTTGAAACGGTCAAGGGACCGGCCAGCTGCAGCTGCCTGAACAAGAGCGGTTGCCCAGTTAACCTTTCCCCTGGTGAGTGTGTGCTGCGGGCGGCAGCCTGCTGTTAGCCAGGCCAACAAATTGACAAATGTCTGTAAACATCGACCTCGATTTCTCAAACCTGTTGATCACTTCATCACTACCCCTTCTGTATAAATATCACAATAAGTTCCGCAACATCTTCACCGCATCAGTCATCAAAACCACAGCGATCATC
Source organism: Poa pratensis (assembly GCA_947311845.1). Lineage (NCBI taxonomy): Eukaryota > Viridiplantae > Streptophyta > Magnoliopsida > Poales > Poaceae > Poa > Poa pratensis. The sequence goes on along the minus strand of CAMZMU010000075.1, from coordinate 48,787,316 downwards.
ATCTCCCTCCAACAGCTAGCTGCAAGCTAGCTAGACTTAATCCAATGGCGTCCATGAGCTTCTGCTTCTTGGTGTCCGTGGTGGTTGCACTGGCCTTGGCGCCAATGGCGGCGGTGGCCGGCGACCCGGACATCCTGACTGACTTCGTCCCCCCACCAGCGCTCGGCGGGCAGGTAAACATCACCGGCGACTACTTCACTTTCACCGGCTTCCGGCCCACCCTGCCCGTGCCGGCGCCACCCACAGCCTTCACGATCTCCAAGGCTTCCCTGGCAGAGTTCCCAGCACTGAACGGACAGAGCGTGTCATACGCCAGACTCACCTTCCCCGCGGGCACCGTGAACCCACCGCACACTCACCCACGTGCAGCCGAGCTACTGCTTGTCATCGAGGGTTCTCTCTCCGTCGGCTTCATCGACACCACCGGCAAGCTCTACACCAAGGACCTCGTTGCCGGCGACATGTTCGTGTTCCCCAAGGGCCTCGTGCACTACCAGTCCAACCAGGGGTCCAACCTCGCCGTGGCGCTGTCAGGGTTCGGGAGCGCCTCCGCAGGCACCGTCTCCGTGCCGGTCACCGTGTTCGGCACCGGTGTGGATGACACCGTGCTCGCCAAGTCGTTCAAGACCGACGTGGCCACCGTGCAGAAGCTCAAGGCAGCCCTCACACCGCCGCCAAAGAAGAACCGATGATTTTAGTCAGTTAATTGTGTGTCTCACGTGGAATGATTTGTGTTGTTATCATGTTGGCGATTTGCCAGGTTGTATTACAATTTTGTTGCTTGTTCAAATAATTTGCCTGCAGGTAGGCAACCGAGAAATGTTGAATTATATATAGTTTCTCAATATTCTCTTAATTTGTTTCGGAAAGAGAAACATAGCCCCGACCTCTGCATAATAACCACTAGATTTGAACCTGTGGTGTTGATGCTAGTATGTGATGAGCTTTGCAGGATCGTGTGCCATTTAAGAGACATTTTTAAATAAAAGAAACCTCGAGAATACTTTCTTGGAACATGATATCTTTTTTTTGCATGACATGACAGGGTATGTGACAGTGGGTTTCCTACTTATGAGGTGACATGTTCGTCTTCCTCGAGGGCTTCCCCGTAGTGACAGTCGAACCAGGGGTCAACCTTGCCATCACATTGTCGGTTGACAAAGCTAGAACAAAACGAAAAAATATCGCCTCACTAAGTGGACCATATTTTGTCGTCCCAAGGACCAAGGTAGTTGGCTTCATTCTAAAAGTTTAAATGCTTAGAGCTTCGATTTTTGGTTGGCTGATTTTTATTTTCACTTTGAGTTATCTGTGGTTTGGAATCTACTTAATACTATTTGAACTTTGCAATAAATTTGGGATGTCTGCATCGTTTCGATATAGGGTCAGGGCTACACAACGGAAAAAAGTGAGCGTGGGAGAAAAAGGATGGGAAAAGAAAAGATAAATATTTTAAAATAATATAAAAGAGAAAAAAGAAAAAAGAAACAAAAGGTCTGTCTAGTGTGGTCATGTGAGGAGGCACTCGAGAAACACTAGTATGCCATTAGATTTGCCGAGTATCTCACTCGGCATCATGCTTTGCTCGGTCTTTTCTCTAACACACGTGGCACGTGCCTATTGCCGTGCACTATGATTGTGCCGAATGCCGCACTCGCCAATGTTAGCCTTTGCTGACTTCCCACTGTTGCTTAGTGTCGCATCTAAAATACTCGGCATATAGCCTGCTTTACCGAATGCGTGATTTACCGGCTGTTTTTATGGCTCTCGGCCAACAAGAGGTGTTGCCGAGTGGCCGATAAATTGCAATCGGCAAACATCACGGCACTGAGCAATGACGCCACTTCTGATAGCAAGAATTGAGGAACTGTTAGAGCATCTCCAGCCGGGCGCCCAAACGGCCGCCCAAAGCCGTTTGGGGCGTGCCGGACACAAAATCGCCCCCACACGCGGCGCCCAAACGCGAATTCGGTCCGACACGGCCCAGTTTTGTGTCCGGCACGCCCAGCCCACGCCCTCAACTTGGGGAGGCTTGGGGCGGCCCCGGACGGAAGGAAACGCGACGCCACGTCGGCTCCCGACGCGCGGGCCACGCCTGGCAGTGAGACAAGAGGCTGCATTAATGCCGGGCGGCGTCTCGGTTTCCCTGCCGGGCGGCGTCTCGGTTTCCCAGCCGGGCGCAGCGACGCGTCGCTTCGCTCTGCGGCGAGGAAGCGTCTGCGCCACGGCGGCGTCAATGCAGGCGAGCCGTTAATGGTGTGGCAGGCGAGCCGTTGGACGGCCGGAGTTAAGGCGACCTCATCCGTTCGCCTTCCCGGCCGCTGTATAGAGCGGGTACCTCGCCGTCTCCACCATCTCACACAGCCATCTCCATCCCACACCTAGCCATGGCCTCTCCCCGGCGCGCTGCGGAGGAAGAGAGACGAGCGCAGAGGGAGGCCTATCGTCGCCGCTGTGACAGCCAGGTTTGGCAGAGCGCCAAGACTCGCCGCGGCTGGCCATCGCAGGAGGCAGGCTCGTCGGCCGTCAACGCTCCGCCACCTCCTCCACCGCCTCCTCTGGCACCGACGAACCAACTCACGGAAGCCGAGGCACGTGAGCTCGTCCGCACTAACACGCCGGTGCCGGCGAACTGCGTCCTCCCCGAGGGATGGGCCACGAACCCAGTGCACGTCCTGTTGCACCCATGCTGGCCGGCCAGGCGCGGCTCGACTACGTCGCCTCGTGCATGGGGACGATGGCGCCGGAGCTGCACGACGACCCCAGGTTCGAGCCAAACTCGGCGTACTGGGACAAGCAGGTCGAGCTCGAGCACGCCTACCGCCTCCACTCCTTCTTCGCCCCCAAGCCGCCTGCGGACTGGCTCGAAGACTCCGACGACGACTCCGACGACGACAACACCACCGACGAGGACTTCGTAGCGGGCATGGAACGGGAGAGGGTTCGCTACGAGGCGGTGGAGCAGGCTCGTCGCGCAAGATCGGAAGGAGGCCGCGTGCAACCTCCTCCGCCGCAACCTCAACAAGAGGCGGAGGAGGTTGACGGTGATGATGACGGCTTGGAGGACCGGCCGCCGACGCCGGAGTGGGATCCCGGCCACATGCAGCTCGCCATCGAGGTCGACATAGCCTCTGCCGCCGCCACCGCCGCCGCCACCGCCTCCGCCGCCACCACCTCCACCACCGGCTTCCTCTACTGCCTCTGCTTGAGCTGCCGCCGGGTCCTGTGCTCGCCGCCGCAAGGGCCGGCGCCTGCCCCAACTGCCGGTGCCCGGCGTGCCACCCTACTTACTAGGTCTATTCTAGGTCTAGATTTAAATTTGAATGAATTATGTTAGTTTGAATGAAATTTCAATAAAATATATACATTTTCGTATCAAAATTTCATATTTGAATAATATTTGGGCTCCGCGAGTGGGGAGCGACGGCGCCCAAATGGGCAAGGTATTCCGGACGGCGCCCAAAGGGCCTGTCCGGACGGCCTTTGGGCGCCCATTTGGGCGCCGCGAGTGGAGATGCTCTTATTGGAGGAAACGAATACCACATGGTTGGATGTGGAGATAATTGCTAATCGGAAACATGTCCCAGGTCATAGTATCTTGATTTCTTTCACCCCGTAGTTTGCCACTTCTGTCGTTTTTTTCTATTCTTTTAGTATTTTGATGACAGTTTGCTCTTGTGACACTTGATGGATATATGCGGTTTAATATCCAAAATTATGATGCAGCCTATGTGCTGAAGTAGTCAGAAAAAGGTATATTCGTGTATCGGTACAAGAGTAGCTGCCCAGATAACTCTTCCCTAGCTGCGTGTGTGCTGCAGCGCCTGTTGTTAGCCAGGCTAACATTTCGACAATGTCTATGCTACACATCGACCTCGGTTTCTCAAATGTTTGGATCACTTCATCACCCGGACTCTTCTCTATAAAAATCACAAGTGGTCATGCAACATCGTCATCTCATCAAGTCATCACAACCACAACCTCATAATCTTTCTCAAGATTCAGTTCAATGGTGACCATGAACATTTATTCCATGATGTTACTGGCGGTCGCACTGGCTGCAGCGCCCATGGTCGCGGTTAAACCTGAGAATGGTTATTGTTTAACCGGGTATTTTGGGTCGGTTGTCCACGTGGGTTTGTGTAGTTCGGGTATTAGTGGGTTGAGTCTAACTACAGTTCAGTTTAGTTTGGTTTTGCGTAGAAAATTAATGGGTATGGTTGGGTATGGGTTGGAACAAGTCCAGTTCCAAACAGTTTCCACCCGTGGTTAATATCCGGTGGGTGAGATTGGTTCGTGGGTTTCTTCCGATCGCTGCCTCTGTGTATAGCTCAGTGCCATGGACGGCCGCACAACCTCGTGTCCGTCGTTATGCTCTGCCGCCGAAGGATTTCTGGGTAGGAGGCTAGTGGGGTACCGCGGCCGCCTTGGTCGCGCTCGCCGGCGAGACTCTACTGCGGCAAAAGTTCCCCTCTGTCGCCGGCGAGGATTGGACAGCGACGCGACTCTCCCGTATGCCGCTCTGCCGCTCATGCCAAGTACTCCCTCCGTTCCAATTTAATTGGCTTGCTATTCATCAAATGTGGATGTATCTAGACATGTTACAAGTATAGATACATCCACATGTGATGAATAGCAAGTCAATTAAAGTGGAACGGAGGGAGTAGGAAGATCTCGCTTCTTATGCCTGAGCTGCTCCTGTAGCCTGTACTTTCTGAACAAGCTCGTGGTTCTCGGATTTGGGCAGACCGCGAGTCAAACGAGGTCATTTGGTGGTCAAACGGGCCTCCCTGCCTATGATTCGGCTCGATTGCGGCGCCACCATGGCTAATTCCTTGTCTGCTTCTTCTTGATTGTCAACATGCGCGCACACACGAGAGAACCTGGACGCTCACCCGGCGGCGGTAGCGGCGGTACCACGGCAAGTCCTTAGATCCCGATTTATCGAGCGCTAGTAATTACAGGCCGACGACGGTAGCCCATCGCTCAACCCATTTGAGCTAACAGGTTTCAACCAGTTTTAGTTGGTGGTTCCAACCCACGATCTCCATTTGGTTCAGTTCAGTTCCGGTGGAAAAGCAAATAGGTTTGGTTTAAGTTGGGCCGAGAGAGAATCAAACAGGTTTAGTTGAGGTTGGGCTGCCACGTTTATTTGTGCAGGTTTGGTTGAGGTACGGTGTAGGTTTCAAACCATTCTCAGGTTTAGTCGCGGTAGCAGGCGACCCCGACATCCTCACCGACTTCGTCCCCCCAATGGCGACCGGCGGTCCTGCGAACATCACTGGCGACTACTTCACCTTCACGGGCTTCCGGCCCAAGCTTCTGCCCACGGCCACCTTCGCGGTGGAAAAGGCTTCCTTGGCAGAGTTCCCGGCGCTCGACGGGCAGAGCGTGTCATACGCCAGGCTCACATTCCCGGCGGGCGCCGTGAACCCGACCCACACCCACCCCCGTGCCTCCGAGTTGCTGCTCGTTATCGAGGGTGCCCTCTCCGTCGGCTTCGTCGACACCAGCGGCAAGCTCTACACCAAGGACCTTGTCGCCGGCGACATGTTCGTGTTCCCCAAGGGTTTGGTGCACTACCAGTCTAACCAGGGACCGAACCTCGCCGTCGCATTGTCGTCATTCGGGAGCGCCTCCGCCGGGACCGTGTCCGTGCCCGTCACAGTGTTTGGCACCGGCATCGACGATGCCGTGCTCGCCAAGTCGTTCAAGACCGACTTGCCCACCGTGCAGAAGCTCAAGTCGGCCCTGACATCGCCACCAAAGAAGAACTGATGTTTTCTAGTTATAAGTTCGTCATGTCTCGTGTAGTCGTGTACAATGATGGGGGATGTTGCCTTGTCGTGTTTCAGTATTTTTGTTCTTGCTTATTGAAATAACCTTGTCTACCTGTCTCCAGTCAGGCAACCAAACTATGTTGAATTATAGTATATCTCAGCAATATTCTCTTGATCTGAACCTCTAGTGTTTGTGTCTATGTGTGATGAGCTTTGTAGCATTTTGCAGTATCATTAAAAAGGCATTTTGAAAGCGACACCAAGAATACACACACTTTCTGTATGACACATAACAACTGTATTTTCTGGTCAGTTATATTTGTGCATGTTACAATAGATTGCTACTTCTCAGGAGATGGAGAGATAGTAAGCCCACGTGTGTCATCAATGAGGCTTGGTTTGGCAGCTCAGTATTTTTGAAATTAGAGTATTGCAAAACTGAAGTATTTCATCGCCAGGCTAACCAATACTTCAGTTTCAGAAAAGGGTCTAAATTGCCGGTAAAATTCATAGCAATGGCATGAATCTTCAACAACCTTTGTGACTATTGCATATAATTTTGGACTAAATTTGCAAAAACTTTCTCGTGGGCTGGTAAATGTGATATCGAGTTAAATGATCTAATTTTCCGAGTTAAGTGTTAAGCAGTCGATGTAAATGATCTAATTTGCAAAACCTTTCTCGCGAGCTGGTAAATGTGATATCGAGTATAATGATCAGTGTCTACTATGGCGATTTTGCAGCTTGTCGGAGAAAGCGGATTGTTATGTCATATTTCTATTGCTTATCGGATCTCATTTACTATGCCCCTGGATATTGCATTTGCTGATTTTTTTCTTAAAGTTGAAATTATTGAAGAACTATTTAAGATCTATAATGTGAAAAGTAGGTTAAATGGTTCGAAAACTCTATGCATAGAGAAGATGTTATTGGACGAGATTTATATTGATTCCATCATCAATTACTTTAGATCTAGGAACATAAGGAGAACAATTTAGGGCAAGTTGAAATTGTAATAGTCCTCCATCATAGAGTGAAATTATGACTTCGCCCGTCCATGGTTTTTTCCCGCAATGGTTTTCCACATAAAAATATGTCTCTCGTTTGATCTCTATTTGGTAACACACATGTACATAAGTTAACTTATTTATACCAATTGATCTCAGGTTATAGTTTCATCCCGGTCTGGCGAAATCTCAAGATTTGCCCTACTTCCCTTTGAAAGAATATTCTGTTTCAATGAGACACTCATGAAATCAATCCTCGGATTTCATCCTTGATGGTGGACCAAAAGTAGAGCCATCATCATCGGATATGTGTGTCAACGTCAGTCATGAACTTATTGAAGCAACATATCCCTTTACAACAGCGGATTTTTCAAATATGGATATTTATTGGAACATATTTTGTATACTTAGCGAGAATCACATTTCTAGCTTCAAAAAATATGAATTTTTTCACGTGCATAGGTATTTGGTAAAAGCTTCTGACTAGTTGTCAGCTGCCAGGTGTCATGTGGATGGTCTCACTTGTTAAACCTAGTGTCTTGTGGAAACTATTTATATGCTTCGAGCCTTTGAAATTGTTGAGCCTTTGGTCTGAAATTGTACACCGTCCTTCGAAGATTACCACACATGGCGAACATTCAATTAAAATGAAGACGACTTTGCAAACATACATTGAAGAGTATTTCACCACCAAATTTCTCCTACCAGGAAGCAGCTGTTACCTGCGTTGTTCGGTAGGTAAGTTATTCGATAAGAAAATAATCCAAAACACAACATGACCGCGAGACACGACGGACTTAATTCTTGGGTGGCGGAGTGAGCGCCGCCTTGAGCTTCTGCACCGTCGGCAGATCGGTCTTGAACGACTTAGCGAGCACGGCGTCATCAACACCAGTGCCAAACACGGTGACAGGCACGGACACAGTACCAGCGTTGGCACTGCCGAATGCAGATAGCGCGATGGCGAGGTTGGCCCCCTGGTTGGACTGGTAGTGAACCAATCCCTTCGGGAAGATGAACATGTCGCCGGCGACGAGGTCCTTGGTGTATAGCTTACCGGCAGTGTCGATGAACCCAGCGGAGAGTGCGCCGTCGATGACGAGTAGCAGCTCAGCAGCGCGGGGGTGGGTGTGCGTTGGGTTCACGGTGCCTGGTGGGTACCTGAGCATGGCGTATGACACGCTCTGCCCGTTGAGCGCCGGGAACTCAGCCATGGATGCCTTCTGCACCGAGAAGCCCATCACGGCATCGCCTCCTTGGTGCGGAAGCCGGTATAGGTGAAGTAGTCGCCAGTGATGTTCATCGGCATGCCCCACATCATCGGCATGACGAAGTCGGTGAGAATGTCCGGGTCGCCGGCCATGACGACGAGTGGTGCCGTTAACACCAGGGCAACCACCACCAGCACCAAAGAGTACAAGCTCATGGACGCCATGGTTTTTGAAGCTTATGTTGCTGCCGATGCGCGTGGGTTGTGGAGATGGTGAATGAGGATGCAGTGCAGTTTATAAGCAGGTAGATATCGTTTCTCTTGGACTAAGAATTGGAATAAACAAGGAGACGATGTCATGTTTGTTCTGAGGTATGCCCCTTGTGAGAGGCAACACAAGGTGATGCATAGAGATTAACAATGTGCTGGCAAAGATTCCGACTAGCACAGCTCAGCCCAGTTTCTAGTTTCCTCGGATGCATCAAAACTGCAAGTAATTTCATTGGCTCCTCGGTGAATTTGACAACAACAGACTCGTAGAATATTTCATTTCCCTGCTTCTGTTTATCAGTGAAAAATCTAGCTTAAGATGGCTTACTAAACTTGTTCAAGATTTGAAATGAAATCCAAGTGAAGTTGCATTTCCTTCTGTTGATTCAGGAGAAGATAAAAGTCACAATATCGAGCATACCATGTAGCAACAATCTTCATCTAGACTTTTTTTCGGGGGTACGCGGCGTACCAAAGCTTTATAGAAGGCAGAGATTTAAATAATAAGATCCTAACGGCATGCTACAAATAGCAGCCTTGGGAGACCAGTACACCGAAAAAACAGAAAAGAGCTGCTCTCGCGCTACTTGTTGTACTCCAGCTCCAGCCAACGACCACAGCGTCAGATATCCTCGTTGAGTTGCTGCTGAACATTCCCAAACACTCTGGCATTTTTTTGTTTCTAAAAGCTGCAGCAAACTAAGATGACCAGGGAATCGAACTTTTTCTTCTCCATGTCATGGAAAAGTTCTTTGCTGCACATCCACCAATCCTCAAGTTTAGGCGTGATCTGAACCTGAACACCCTTGGCGCTGAAACATTTGTGCCACCCGCAGGGCGTAGACACACTGCATCAAAATGTGGCCAGCCGTGTCCTCATCCTGAAGGCAAATCTAGCAGCAGGAAGACTGATCCTGCAACCCATGTCTCGCATGTCTGTCCCGATGTCCAGATCCTGTGCTGAATAGTAAGCCAAGCAAAAAATCTTGCATTTCATACGTGCCCAACACTTCCAAATGCACTTGGCCGCCGAGAACCTGGTTGTACTAAGTGTGAGCATTTTATAGGTAGATCTGGCAGCAAGTAGTCTTTTGGCATGCTCCTGATAGCGCTCAAAAGTTTGACAACTTGCAAAGCCTCCTGTGGTTTAAGCACACCTTGGATATACCAAGCAGGGAAAGCGCCAGATCACCATCAATCCATGTCTCTGCAGAAGTAGGTTTTAGCTCCGTCGCCAACTGCAGATGCTTGGTGATCTTTGACACATGCGCAGCGCAACACTTTTCATCCTAAGATTCTTTCTCCATTTTCATCCAAGAGCCACATTGATGCATCAGCAAGCAGAAGATGATGAACAAGCCTAGCCGTGATCACTGCTTTGACTAAGGCCAATTTCCCAGCCCTTTCATTCATGCCAGGTCATTGCTATATGGCCCTCCAGCCCTATACTCCAGACGGAGCATTCAAAATTTTGCATCGTACACCTTTATATGGAAAACACTCCCATAATCAGGTTCTCCAGCATCACTTCACAAAAAGACACTACCTTACATAATGATCTCAAAATTACATTGCACTAACAACTGCAGACAACAATGTAGCTGCAATAATCTAAGTTTATCGTACAACAAAGATGTATGCATGAACAGCAGAAAATACCAACACAAATTGACAATGTAAAACAGATTTCACTCTGCTGACAACATCTTAAAATTGTACCAAAAACATCAGTGGCACGAGTACATAACGCACAGAGTGCCTCACTCAAGATAATTAAACTTCAACATAACAGCACAAGAGAACAGCCACTGGACACATAAGCCATCTAAGTGTTTGTCGCCCTGGTAAAGATCTGCTGGCTGGAGTGGATCGACACCATCCTGATGAGGCCTCTCTCCACTAGGTCCTGGATAGCCCTGCGGGCCAGAGAGCCATTGATCTGTGCACACATAAATAGAGAATGAGTAAGATGATCAGGATTCAGAGCGGATAGCAATAAAATAGTAATACAACTGATGCACCAATATAGAGTGTGCGGAAGTCTACCATAACATGAGTAGTGATTTTTAGACATAGATGGACAGGCAATATCCACAAAAGATAACAGCAGTTTCTATTAACAATTCACTAAACAGAGAAACAACAAAATGTAAATCCAAGTTTACTTCCACAAAACTAACATGCACGATACTCTCATTCCAAACTCGTACGAAGGCAGACACAAATGTTGGACACCATAGGATTTCATGACGTGTTCACCAACATCAACCAGCCACATTAACATATAGGCCAATTGTGATGCCGAATTAGTAAATTACACAAAACACTAGTGGCTTGCACATGTCCTAATCCAAACGACAATAGAGATAGCAGGTCGCAAAATGGGCACATATCAAATCGACTGCATCCTAATTCTCTCCTAATGCACCAAACTGAACACTGCATCCATCAGGACAAGGAATCAGTCTGTAAATTGCAACGTTCATTCATGTTCTATGTAAGAGAACATGGGGGTTTCTTCTTGCAAAAGCTACTATTACGGACGCCTAAAATTGCAGATCAAACTACAAGACTACACCTGGCAACACACATCACATATATCCGCGAGGCCACTCTAAATGGCATTTAGTGAGTATAAGAAGAATGAACAAGATCCGGAGGATGTGGCGTTACCCTGAGGCGCTCGGAGAGGACGGAGGGGTGATCTGCTTGTACTTGGGCACCTCGGTGATGAGCTTGTCGTAGGTGGCCTGGTCGAACAGCACCGCGTTGTTGACCTTCTCCTTTTGCTTCCCCTTGCTCCACTTCTGCACACACAACAATAAAACCCCGTGAGAAAGCCAGTAACGTATATGCCGAATCGAACGGAGAGAAGGGATTGGGGGTGGGGTTCGACCTTCTTCTTCTGCTTGCCACCGCCGGACTTGGCGGGCTTGGAAGACGGCGGCGGGGCCTTCTCCTTCTTCGGGGCCATGGCTGAGGTGGCGCGGCGGTGGGAGGTGTACGACGCGACGAAGTGGAGGCGGAGGCGGCGAGGTGGAGACGATGGGAGAGGATGGGTTGCTCTGAGGAGGAGCTCGTATATGTGTTAAAGGCTAGGGTTTTTCGGTGGGCCGTTTGGGCCGAAAGCGAATCGGTTATGATGAGCTTTTCCATCTGGGCTGGGCCCCTTTGAAAGTTGTCTGTTGTCCGTCCAGACTCACGCAACACAAAGTATCGATTCCAATCCAAACAGCCTTGTGATCAAATCACCAACCGTAGCTGCTATATATCTCCAGCCGATCGCTACCAGCCGCCGCAACACCAACAAAAAATTCCAGCCGCCACCACGCCTGATTCGTGATCACCGGCCGATCGATGGACGGGATCCGTAGTGACGACACAAACATGTACATTGGTATCAATGTCAATCAACCATTCAGAAAAATGACAAACTGAAAGGATGGTAGAAAATATACCGCACTAGTAGGGAAAACCCTATCTGTGGCGCACCACTTTCATCATTCTGTGGCGCATGGTGGGTGCGCCACAGATAAGCCGTCACTATTTTTTTTTCTGTGGCGCATGCACGCATATCTGCATGCGCCATAGAATTCTCACATTTCTGTGGCGCATCCACAAGATACTAGATCCCCTGGCGCGGCTTGCCGCGCGCCACCTGCTTTTGACAATAGTAATCGATTGGTAAAACACTATGATAAACATCATTAATATAACCTTTCTTATGGTTCAAACAAAAGAGAATGATGCCGCGCGCCACCTGCTTTTGACAATAGTAATCGATTGGTAAAACACTATGATAAACATCATTAATATAACCTTTCTTATGGTTCAAACAAAAGAGAATGATAGTTTAGCTAACATAATACATTAGATTTATAATCAGTGACCCTCTAAATAGATGTCAAGCATATAAAGAAATATATTACACATAGATATAGTAGTGACTAACAGAGCAAAACAAATTTGTCATACACAGTCTTTCACGGTAGATAGGTCCAGCAAACGATATGCACAAACAACCACACAGCCCAAGATCATAAACTGCAAGGCACTCCTCTGTAACATACATGAATTCAAGGTCGAGCACCCTTCCCTGGTTCAATCGGGTTTTGGACCATAGTACCCAAGGTACCGATCATCCTCGTTGAAGCCAGATTCTGAAGAGTAGACTCTTAATGGGTACACTTAGTGGAAAAACATGATAACTACAAAGACATGATGGCAAAGGTGGCTGCACAGCAATTCTGATTGTAATGTAAGTCATCAATGCAAGGGTAGTAGATAACACAGGGCTTGCTTGGTTGGATGCCTCCCACCCAAGCCAAGTGCTTTCTGATCCTCAAGGGACATCCAAAGTATACATATAAGAAACCATATTAGGGTGCCGCAAGCCACGCCCACCTGGCTTCTAAGAGCAAGTCACTCACAAGTTTAACATCATGTAGATCACTGAGGTTTCAGAATAATATAAGACCAGCCGTTAAGAGGATTATAAAAGTACAACCACTACACATCAGTTCAACTCAAGAGACTTGAATACAAAATTAAAACATTTGCAAACAGTTCGATTCAAACAGATTATCCTCTTGTTTAAACGGTAGTACAGAACAAAACGTGCATGTACAATGCAACATAATGTACATATATAAGGATAGGTTCGTAAGATCACTCCGTGTAGACCATACGGCTTCCTGGAAAGAGCATGTGAATAAAAACAGATTACCCAGGCTCAGAGTGATGTAAAGTAAATGGGAATCGGTGTACAATAGGAGTATCACATATATATACTCTTAGCTGTCCATATTATCTCCTTTTTGTAGGGAAGAGGAATCTACATGCATGATTATTAGGAAAACATTCACGCTGGCTTAGAAGATGATGGTAAAAAAGCATATTAGGGCTGGTACGACAGATTTCCGAACATAACTACAATAGAATGGAGTGGACTGGATTTGATCACGATAAATGCAGTAATACACTAAAATATTTTCCCTTTTCAGGAATTCAAACAAACTCATAATGCAGCAGTTTTCTATACGCTACAATTTCAAGTTTCCAATTAGAGGGGAAAAACGAAGCCAATATAATTAGCAGAGCAGGAATTTCCGGATCTGAGGACAAAGCTCAATAAAACACTTGTCATAGATCTAGTCCAAAGTACATATATCGACGTAACATAGCAGATTGGACAAACATATATAGGAAATTCCCTTTGTTGATGTGTGTTTCAGAAGAGACAAATGAACAATCCTATATAAAATGGAGATATTCTGAATATCATTCATTGATCCTAACACAAGACATAGGTAGACTTCGTAATATAATTCGTGCCAATTGGCATAAGTACCCAGATAAGAGCACTAAAGAAAAATCACATAATAGCCACCAATGGATTTAGGGAAAATTTCACGCAAACTGAGGATCTAAAACATTCTTTCAGCAGCTAGAAAGAATTAAACAGTTGCATTCAGTATAACCAAATAATACACTGCTTGTTCCACATATGTAATAGGTGCACTTAAACAGCAAGACTGTACGAGTAGGAGTAGGCTGTGTATCAAATCATTGGTATTCTGATCATCTGTAGGTTAAACAAAAAATATTGTTGGATTTGGTTCAAGCAGAATTTACAACAGGGCATAATAATACTATTTTTGTCGTTATCTTCGAACCAGCACCGATGAATAGGCAAGAAGGTATTAGGTAAACAAACTAAAATGATAACAGAAATATATACAATTTACTGCTTGGTAAATATTACTTGACCAAATGCAGATCATGATGATCAACAGAGCAAAAGAACTTCAAACTCATAACAACACGCTGCAAGAAGAAATCCATTTGAAGGTATTAGGTAAACAAACTAAAATGATAACAGAAATATATACAACTTACTGCTTGGTAAATATTACTTGACCAAATGCAGATCAAGATGATCAGCAGAGCAAAAGAACTTCAAACTGATAGCAACACGCTGCAAGAAGAAATCCAATTGAAGGAAATTTAGTCTGACTGGTCTATGAAACATCGAAGGAGGAGGGCTCAGGTGCACGAAACTTCGCAGACATGACATATACTGATTGGGTTTAATAAAAGAAACATGAATAGCGAAGGCATAATTTTGAGGCATCATATTGTCACAAAAATGGTTATTATTTCCTGAACATATCTGGAGAAAAGAGAAGGAACACAATATATTATATTGAGATGGTTAGATAACATGTCCCTATGAATTCAAACAACAAAGGAGTAATGCATTTACTTGGTGCATTTACACCAACTGTTCAGGGCACAAGTCCTCTTACGTGACCTGACCCCATCAGATAAATCTGTGACAACTGCAGTAATTAGGAAGAACTGTCTCATGCCAAGTTCAGGTCAGAATGAGTATTTTACCCTAGCTCTTTCCTCCTATCCCATGCCTTAATCAATTTGGCATCTTATGCATCTCCACCTTCATGTGAAAAAAATTATGTGATCAGATCTGATTATCACAATTCTTTATAAAACTGTATGCAAGATGCACTGTCCAATTGTACAATTCTTGCTGACAACCAAAAATAGTACTTGTAAACACAAATGAGGAAAAACTATGGGATGGAATAGCAAGAAACAATCTTATCTCAACATGGATTAAGTAACAACCTCTATATGTACGGTCAGTGATTTCGGAAAAACCTTAGACCAGTTTGGTCATATATATCCCCCATTGGTCAACAGATAAGAAAGCTCAAACAATTGAGCTGGAAGACAGGAAAAAGAACCTATTAATGAGCTGGAACTGTAGCTATTCAGAAGACATATGTGTACCAGGTCAAAAAAAAATGTTATGCAGTGTATTGGATTAATTGGATTCCTCTAAACAGTAGATACAAATAAAATATGGAAAAAGTGATAATTAGTTTTAGGTTTGAACCATCCAAAGCATAATGATATCATGAAAAGAAACTAACAATCAATATAATTAGTGAAAGTGAGTGAGCTCACTTGTTTCAACAAAAAATCAAGTTTCGTAAGGGAGTTCTTCCCAGACACATACCGCTGGACGAATAATGGCAATGGGCGCACCATCAGCCGATGAGGGAGCACACTCAGCGACCTTCATTGTTGCTGAAGACGAAGCCATGGTTGGGGAGGAGGTTGTTGTTGTAGTCCACGGCAACGCCATGATCGCGACCGCCGTTACTCGGCTGAGAGGTTGCCGCCGGCAGTGCGACGAAGGAGGATACCCAGTGGCCATCGATGTTGTTGAAGACGAAGCCGTGCGACGGAGAGAAGCCGCCGGGGAGTTGGTTGCGGCCATCAACGAGTCATCGCCCAGACGACAAACATCTAGCCACAATATTGGTAACGGCGAGACGAGCAAGCAGCCAGATGCGGAGTAGGCGCAGCCAGAGTGGTGCAGTGCAAATTGCCCGGCTTCGTTTATTACATGTATAGCCTTTTGGTTGCTGCTTCTTTTGACGCACGTTCAGAGTATGTCGGACTTATTTTTCATGATTATGGGTTTCTTGCAGCTTGTTATGCAGACGCTGGGTTTAATTGTTTTGGGATTATTAGGTGATATAGTATTTTCAATGGATATTAATTGTTGATGTGTTTTCCTTACGAATAATCTCCATGCCCCCCAAATAAAGTGGACGGAGGACTGCAGGTGGAGGAGAAGAGTGGATTGTTTTCACCTCTCCTCGATTTCTAGGGTTTTCATCCGCTGGATTGAGAAACATGCGACCCTACACGAAAAGGGGCCCCAACGTCATACAAGTCCGTAGAGAGCATATGTGAGGAAAGCGGAAAGTGATTTTGGATCCCAAGCACCAATGCTCCCATTACTTAAAAAGAATAAGAAATCATATTTTTTTATGTTTCAAAAATCATCTGAAAATAGTTCTCCATGTTTTTAATGATGTATCCCGCAAACGTGCAAAATCTCGATTTGAAATACTTTATAGTCTAAGCTGCACAAAATGATAAAATCTTGCATATTTTGCAGATTTGATAGTGTGTACATTAAAATCTACACATTTAGCATTTTTCTGTAGCTTAGAACATAAAGTTTGTACCCTAGACTGCGCCCACGTTACTCGAGTTAAAAAATCGCCTCTGTTGCATTCACTACGGGGTAAAACTCTGTTGCCGTGTTCGTGTGCATACACATGGCAAACCACACACGGCACAGATCGCCACGGCAAATAACCTTTGCAGTGTGTTTTTAACAAATACACGGCAAAGGTCTTTGCCGTGTGTTTTTCTCGTACCACCACTACTGGAAAATACATGTGTTTTTCCCGTACCACCACTACTGGAAAATACAACGCTGTCGGGTATTAAAAATACCAGGCGAAGGCCAAATACAACTCGGCAAAGGTTTTGCCGAAATGGACACTTGGCACAACACACTCGGCAAAATATACCTTGGCGAATAAACTTCGCCGTGTGTCTTTTCACGGGATACTCGGCAAAGACTTCGCCGAGTGTTGTTTAGGTATACCCGGGAAAGAAAAGCTAATCATGCCGTCCCTGGACAAACAGACGTCACATTTTTGTCGTCTCGAGTACTTGGCAAACGTCCAGAGAACAGCGAGCGGCCACGTGAAAAGATCAGTTCGGTTCGCCGGGTGTTTTCTGTGGATACCCGGCAAACTATTTAAGCTTTACCGTGTATTACACTCGGCAAACAGGTTAAAAAGAATTTTAAAAAAACGCCGCCCGTCGCCGGAGAACGGCGCCGTCCTCGTCGTCGCCCGCTTCTAACGCCGGAGAGCTCTCAACGTCGATGTTCGCGTCGCTGGTACTTGGAGCGACGGAGGAGTCTGTTCTCGGCGAGGTCGTCAAAACGCTTCTCGCTGCCCCCCGTCGCCGGCTTCACGCTGTGCACCGCGACCGAGTCGTCTCGCACGTCAAGGGTGATCTCCACGTAGTCGCCGTCGTCGTCGTCGTCATCGTGGGCTCGCGGCGCAGTGAACGGCGTGGACACGGACTCCGGGAAGTGCGTGGCAGAGCAGCGGAGTGCGTGAAACTCTTCACTTTTTGTCATCATTCCAAATTTATCCTGAAATTGGCATCCATCAATCATTGGTACTAACACTAGAGAACAAAGTCAAGATTACCACACTACCACAGGAGAGTGTCGAAATAAAATAACCGAGAACTACCCTCAAAAAAAAAAAAAATACGAGAACTGATGACATACCAAGTTTCCATCCATCAACGACAAGGCCTGCCAATGAACAACAACATTAATGTCAGCAGTTAGGAGATATACCGTTCATCAGCTTTCATTCATGCATTGGGTGGTTCATGGTCCTTGATGCATGATCTATATATATACCACCTCTAATTACACAGGTTTTATCAGTGTTTTCTATCTCGTTCTTGCTAATCCTTGCATAGCCCAAGAACCATAGCTATTGTCAAAAAGACCAGAGTTTGATTCCAAGTGCCAGCAACACGCACAAAGACAAGAAAAATTTGGATTTTTTTTGTTGCCTCATCTATAGCATATATAAGGAGTTTGCTACTACTAATTGTATTACAAGGCGTTTAGGGATCTTTGTGTAGCTTCCCCACTACATGTAGTATATTAGAAAAACATGTAATACAACCCTCTGTCCACTCAACGGCAAATTTAGTGCCATTTTGGGAGAATCTATCATCATAATACTACAGTATGCTTTATAATTACAAATGAATGTGTCATATTACCATTGATATTTTTTGAACAAAAGAAGCAAGTGGGGCAGTAGAGATCTTACTTACCTTGTCAATAACAATTTCAGTGTCATTCAGTCGATGGACGATATCCGCTATAGCTGGCCTGTTGTGCCTTTCAATCTCCAAGCAACTCAGTGCTATCTTAGTGCATATGTTAACTTGTTCACAATATGCTTCTAGTGGCCGAGCGACTTGACATGTTTTCAACATTCTCTTCCTCCAGTTATCTTGTACCTATATAAAAATAAACGTAACTCAGTGCTATATCTCAGTGCATATTTTAACTTGTTCACAATATGCTTCTAGTGGCCGAGAGACTTGATATGTTTTCAACATTCTGTTCCTCCAGTTTTCATGTACCTATACAAAAATAATCGTAACTTCGATGATAAACCCTCCATTTCAGTCAATAAGGCATTAAAGATGAATAGACTACCCTTCTGTGTCCTATTAATGTATTTTATTCAATACATGCACGCAGATAAGTGCAGATTACATAGAGGAGAGAAACTAAGTGCCGAGCAACATATATACACCCATATTTTCGAAATGGCCAGTGACATATACTAGAGTAAAATGTTGCATAACAACCCCTAGAAATAAGAATGATCCTATCCCCGCAGTGAAGAGATAGCATATCTTACAAGATCAAGAAACACCTTGCGAGGCATTTCGGCACTTTTGGCGTGGCCTCCGTGGCCTGCAATGATCTTTATCATTACAACACCCAAGCTGAATATGTCGAACTTGTTTGAGATAATGTTTCCATACAAGAATTCCATTGGCAAATATCCACTGCATGTCGAAATAATAGAAATATAAAGCAATTGAACACATTGTATATTATGGAAATAATTTGTTGATAGAAGGCACATTAAGTTACATTGTTCCCAGAGGACTCTGTGTGATCATAGTATGTTTATCGCTGAAAAGCTTTGATAAACCAAAGTCTGCTAGTTTTGGCACCATGTTCTTGTCTAACAATATGTTGTCAGGTTTTAGGTCTAAATGGTAAATTGGATCACCGAGTCCTTCGTGAAGGTGCTTCAAACCCTGGCATGTCCCCTTGATAATTTTGTAACGTGTGAACCAATCAAGCCCATCACATTCATCTGCAATTTTTGTGGTGAGCATCAAACGAAATGCAAATATACAAAATCATTCCTTTTCACACGATTAGCAGCGTAAACAAAGTAGATACCATGCATATTCCCACAAAAAAAAAAGTAGATCACCATACCAGAAATGTGTTTTTCAAGGCTTCCGTGTTGCATATACTCGAAGCAGAGTCCTCTGTATATCTTTTCAGTCCAAATGTTTTTTCCCATCCACTGCATAGGTTCATGTTGTGTCTCGTAGCAATATCGTACTAACCGTACAATGTTTTGATGCTCGAGCCTCATAAGGTTTTCAAACTCACGTTTGAATTTTTCATCATCAATCCCCGGCGAGTTATTATAAAGCATCTTGACGGCAATCTCTTCTCCATTTTCAAGCTCGGCCTGCCAAACATTTATTACATTGACCATTTTAATCAGTCAGGTGATCTTTATTTATCATCATCATCTTCATGAATAAGTTGCAGACATTTTACCAAGCAACCATCATTTAGTTTTAAAACTGGAACATGAGAATAAAGAAGGCATTTGGAAGGTGTAAAAAGGGTACATAATCCAACATCAGTCAGGTTCAATCTTCACCCCAAGCTCCCTTTTGGATGCAAGGAGAGATAATCAAGGTGTAAAAAGGGTATGTAATGCACATTTGGAAGCCTTTCGATTAGTCAAAACAAGCTTCTTTGTAGTGCATCTAACTTGGGAGGAATGCAGTTTGGTGCAGGTGTCCCTGGAACTTGATGCCACACTCTAGCCAAACGGTCAAAAGCCTTGGACGGGATCTTGGCTAGAGTATTTTGAACATGGTTTTTTTTCCAATCGGAAAAAATTACCGGTGCTCAACAGTATGACCTGTTTTCAGAAATACTGGTAATACCGGTCAAAATACCGCATGGGATTTCAATAAATTGTGTTGAATCGTAGAAAATTAAGTCAAAGCTGGCAAATACCGGCCGACGCTATTGTTTACTGTTGGGGACCGGAACTACCTGTTTGTTGTAACTTGTAAGCAACCAGTAATTCTAGCCGAAATAAAAACCCTGATTTTATGTCTGGAACACCAAATCAATTGGTCCAAAAAAGAACGTCATGTTGATTGATGTGTTGAAACAAGCGAGGTCTCTAGACCAAGCATGGTTATGGAACTCACGAATCATGTAAAATTCGAGCAGTTAGCATTCCTCTTTATTTAACTATTTCAGCACACTGCAAACTTTCCTGGTCTCACAGATGTTAAGTAACGATAGACAAATTAACCAAAGCAAAATAATACTAACATTTAACCAAGCATGGTAGGAATCTTACCTTGTAGACCTTTCCGTACGCGCCTTGACCAATCAGCCGCTCCTCGGAGAAATTATCCGTTATTTCTCGCAATGTTTGGATCGTTAGACTTGTTGCGCTCTGCAATCTACTAGCCATCTCACTGTCCCTGCTGCAGGTACAGATCGAAACCCTTAAAACATTTGCGCATAAGTAGCATATATCCGCTAATTTGAAAACCAATATATATGTGATTAGCCGGCCGGGCCCTGTATTACATGTACATATGATGAACTTGCTTATCAGAGCAACGAGAGCTAGCCGAGAATTAATGAGATCAGGTTGAGCAATATCATGTAGCAAGCGGATATATATCGCAGATGGTGAAGAAGTTAAAAGTACAACTTACGTGGAGCTAGAGCTGGAGCTGGAGCTAGGACCAGCCATGGATGGATCCTTCACCTCACACCAACTCACTGCCACAATGCAAAGACTGGAGGAGCTCGAGAAGAAACGGTAGGCAAGCTCTAGCCAGGATTAATAGGCGCAATGTGCAGGATGGTGCTAGCTAGGTCAACTACACGCTGTCCACGATGTGGAGGTTGCGCAATTAGTGGGGATCGATTAGCTTTGTCAATCTCTTCTCCATTTTTTCTTTCTTTGTGAGACCCGGAAGAGCTTTGTCATAGTATCTTGATTTCTTTCACCCCGTAGTTTGCCACTTCTGTCGTTTTTTTCTATTCTTTTAGTATTTTGATGACAGTTTGCTCTTGTGACACTTGATGGATATATGCGGTTTAATATCCAAAATTATGATGCAGCCTATGTGCTGAAGTAGTCAGAAAAAGGTATATTCGTGTATCGGTACAAGAGTAGCTGCCCAGATAACTCTTCCCTAGCTGCGTGTGTGCTGCAGCGCCTGCTGTTAGCCAGGCTAACATTTCGACAATGTCTATGCTACACATCGACCTCGGTTTCTCAAATGTTTTGATCACTTCATCACCCGGACTCTTCTCTATAAAAATCACAAGTGGTCATGCAACATCGTCATCTCATCAAGTCATCACAACCACAACCTCATAATCTTTCTCAAGATTCAGTTCAATGGTGACCATGAACATTTATTCCATGATGTTACTGGCGGTCGCACTGGCTGCAGCGCCCATGGTCACGGTTAAACCTGAGAATGGTTATTGTTTAACCGGGTATTTTGGGTCGGTTGTCCACGTGGGTTTGTGTAGTTCGGGTATTAGTGGGTTGAGTCTAACTACAGTTCAGTTTAGTTTGGTTTTGCGTAGAAAATTAATGGGTATGGGTTGGAACAAGTCCAGTTCCAAACAGTTTCCACCCGTGGTTAATATCCGGTGGGTGAGATTGGTTCGTGGGTTTCTTCCGATCGATGCCTCTGTGTATAGCTCAGTGTCATGGACGGCCGCACAACCTCGCGTTCGTCGTTATGCTCTGCCGCCGAAGGATTTCTGGGTAGGAGGCTAGTGGGGTACCGCGGCCGCCTTGGTCGCGCTCGCCGGCGAGACTCTACTGCGGCAAAAGTTCCCCTCTGTCGCCGGCGAGGATTGGACAGCGACGCGACTCTCCCGTATGCCGCTCTGCCGCTCATGCCAAGTACTCCCTCCGTTCCAATTTAATTGACTTGCTATTTATCAAATGTGGATGTATCTAGACATGTTACAAGTATAGATACATCTACATGTGATGAATAGCAAGTCAATTAAAGTGGAACGGAGGGAGTAGGAAGATCTCGCTTCTTATGCCTGAGCTGCTCCTGTAGCCTGTACTTTCTGAACAAGCTCGTGGTTCTCGGATTTGGGCAGACCGCGAGTCAAACGAGGTCATTTGATGGTCAAACGGGCCTCCCTGCCTATGATTCGGCTCGATTGCGGCGCCACCATGGCTAATTCCTTGTCTGCTTCTTCTTGATTGTCAACATGCGCGCACACACGAGAGAACCTGGACGCTCACCCGGCGGCGGTAGCGGCGGTACCACGGCAAGTCCTTAGATCCCGATTTATCGAGCGCTAGTAATTACAGGCCGACGACGGTAGCCCATCGCTCAACCCATTTGAGCTAACAGGTTTCAACCAGTTTTAGTTGGTGGTTCCAACCCACGATCTCCATTTGGTTCAGTTCAGTTCGGGTGGAAAAGCAAATAGGTTTGGTTTAAGTTGGGCCGAGAGAGAATCAAACAGGTTTAGTTGAGGTAGGGCTGCCACGTTTATTTGTGCAGGTTTGGTTGAGGTACGGTGTAGGTTTCAAACCATTCTCAGGTTTAGTCGCGGTAGCAGGCGACCCCGACATCCTCACCGACTTCGTCCCCCCAATGGCGACCGGCGGTCCTGCGAACATCACTGGCGACTACTTCACCTTCACGGGCTTCCGGCCCAAGCTTCTGCCCACGGCCACCTTCGCGGTGGAAAAGGCTTCCTTGGCAGAGTTCCCGGCGCTCAACGGGCAGAGCGTGTCATACGCCAGGCTCACATTCCCGGCGGGCACCGTGAACCCGACCCACACCCACCCCCGTGCCTCCGAGTTGCTGCTCGTTATAGAGGGTGCCCTCTCCGTCGGCTTCGTCGAAACCAGCGGCAAGCTCTACACCAAGGACCTTGTCGCCGGCGACATGTTCGTGTTCCCCAAGGGTTTGGTGCACTACCAGTCTAACCAGGGACCGAACCTCGCCGTTGCATTGTCGTCATTCGGGAGCGCCTCCGCCGGGACCGTGTTTGTGCCCGTCACAGTGTTTGGCACCGGCATCGACGATGCCGTGCTCGCCAAGTCGTTCAAGACCGACTTGCCCACCGTGCAGAAGCTCAAGTCGGCCCTGACATCGCCACCAAAGAAGAACTGATGTTTTCTAGTTATAAGTTCGTCATGTCTCGTGTAGTCATGTACAATGATGGGGGATGTTGCCTTGTCGTGTTTCAGTATTTTTGTTCTTGCTTATTGAAATAACCTTGTCTACCTGCCTCCAGTCAGGCAACCAAACTATGTTGAATTATAGTATATCTCTTCAATATTCTCTTGATCTGAACCTCTAGTGTTTGTGTCTATGTGTGATGAGCTTTGTAGCATTCTGCAGTATCATTAAAAAGGCATTTTGAAAGCAACACCAAGAATACACTCACTTTCTGTATGACACATAACAACTGTATTTTCTGGTCAATTATATTTGTGCATGTTACAATAGATTGCTACTTCTCAGGAGATGGAGAGATAGTAAGCCCACGTGTGTCATCAATGAGGCTTGGTTTGGCAGCTCAGTATTTTTGAAATTAGAGTATTGCAAAACTGAAGTATTTCATCGCCAGGCTAACCAATACTTCAGTTTGGAAAACCAGTTTAGGAAAAAAAAACAGGTCGGGACTGAAGTTTCCATTTAAGCAAAAAAAAATACAGTGCATCCAATCACACGTCAAAGTATTCAATACTTCAGTCTATTTCCTTTCAAAAAAAAATACTTCAGTCTATTTGAAAAATCGAAGTATACTTCAAAAAACGAAGCTCCCAAACGTGCCCTGAAACTCTACTTGCATCAACGTTGTAGCCAGTGGCCTGGTTGTAGCACCAATGAAAAGGAACAAATGAATTGTCCATCAATCCATATGCTAGACAAAATTGCTTTCACCACCAATAAATTTGTTTGATGATCAGGAGATATACAACCGTAGACATTTGATCAATGTGTGAATTTTTTAATGCGTAAAGATCCATGTTTATCTTTTTTTTCCCCTATCAACTAGTAGTCTAGTACACATAAATGCCAATGGATTGCATTTTACATTTTCTTTGATTTTTTCAGAAAAGGGTCTAAATTGCCGGCAAAATTCATAGCAATGGCATGAATCTTCAACAACCTTCGTGACTATTGCATATAATTTTGGACTAAATTTGCAAAAACTTTCTCGTGGGCTGGTAAATGTGATATCGAGTTAAATGATCTAATTTTCCGAGTTAAGTGTTAAGCAGTCGATGTAAATGATCTAATTTGCAAAACCTTTCTCGCGAGCTGGTAAATGTGATATCGAGTATAATGATCAGTGTCTACTATGGCGATTTTGCAGCTTGTCGGAGAAAGCGGATTGTTATGTCATATTTCTATTGCTTATCGGATCTCATTTACTATGCCCCTGGATATTGCATTTGCTGATTTTTTTTCTTAATGTTGAAATTATTGAAGAACTATTTAAGATCTATAATGTGAAAAGTAGGTTAAATGGTTCGAAAACTCTATGCATAGAGAAGATGTTATTGGACGAGATTTATATTGATTCCATCATCAATTACTTTAGATCTAGGAACATAAGGAGAACAATTTAGGGCAAGTTGAAATTGTAATAGTCCTCCATCATAGAGTGAAATTATGACTTCGCCCGTCCATGGTTTTTTCCCGCAATGGTTTTCCACATAAAAATATGTCTCTCGTTTGATCTCTATTTGGTAAAACACACGTACATAAGTTAACTTATTTATACCAATTGATCTCAGATTATAGTTTCACCCCGGTCTGGCGAAATCTCAAGATTTGCCCTACTTCCCTTTGAAAAATATTCTGTTTCAATGAGACACTCATGAAATCAATCCTCGGATTTCATCCTTGATAGTGGACCAAAAGTAGAGCCATCATCATCGGATATGTGTGTCAACGTCAGTCATGAACTTATTGAAGCAACATATCCCTTTACAACAGCGGATTTTTCAAATATGGATATATATTGGAACATATTTTGTATACTTAGCGAGAATCACATTTCTAGCTTCAAAAAATATGAATTTTTTCACGTGCATAGGTATTTGGTAAAAGCTTCTAACTAGTTGTCAGCTGCCAGGTGTCATGTGGATGGTCTCACTTGTTAAACCTAGTGTCTTGTGGAAACTATTTATATGCTTCGAGCCTTTGAAATTGTTGAGCCTTTGGTCTGAAATTGTACACCGTCCTTCGAAGATTACCACACATGGCGAACATTCAATTAAAATGAAGACGACTTTGCAAACATACATTGAAGAGTATTTCACCACCAAATTTCTCCTACCAGGAAGCAGTTGTTACCTGCGTTGTTCGGTAGGTAAGTTATTCGATAAGAAAATAATCCAAAACACAACATGACCGCGAGACACGACGGACTTAATTCTTGGGTGGCGGAGTGAGCGCCGCCTTGAGCTTCTGCACCGTCGGCAGGTCGGTCTTGAACGACTTAGCGAGCACGGCGTCATCAACACCAGTGCCAAACACGGTGACAGGCACGGACACAGTACCAGCGTTGGCACTGCCGAATGCAGATAGCGCGATGGCGAGGTTGGCCCCCTGGTTGGACTGGTAGTGAACCAATCCCTTCGGGAAGATGAACATGTCGCCGGCGACGAGGTCCTTGGTGTATAGCTTACCGGCAGTGTCGATGAACCCAACGGAGAGTGCGCCGTCGATGACGAGTAGCAGCTCAGCAGCGCGGGGGTGGGTGTGCGTTGGGTTCACGGTGCCTGGTGGGTACCTGAGCATGGCGTATGACACGCTCTGCCCGTTGAGCGCCGGGAACTCAGCCATGGATGCCTTCTGCACCGAGAAGCCCATCACGGGCATCGCCTCCTTGGTGCGGAAGCCGGTATAGGTGAAGTAGTCGCCAGTGATGTTCATCGGCATGCCCCACATCATCGGCATGACGAAGTCGGTGAGAATGTCCGGGTCGCCGGCCATGACGACGAGTGGTGCCGTTAACACCAGGGCAACCACCACCAGCACCAAAGAGTACAAGCTCATGGACGCCATGGTTTTTGAAGCTTATGTTGCTGCCGATGCGCGTGGGTTGTGGAGATGGTGAATGAGGATGCAGTGCAGTTTATAAGCAGGTAGATATCGTTTCTCTTGGACTAAGAATTGGAGTAAACAAGGAGACGATGTCATGTTTGTTCTGAGGTATGCCCCTTGTGAGAGGCAACACAAGGTGATGCATAGAGATTAACAATGTGCTGGCAAAGATTCCGACTAGCACAGCTCAGCCCAGTTTCTAGTTTCCTCGGATGCATCAAAACTGCAAGTAATTTCATTGGCTCCTCGGTGAATTTGACAACAACAGACTCGTAGAATATTTCATTTCCCTGCTTCTGTTTATCAGTGAAAAATCTAGCTTAAGATGGCTTACTAAACTTGTTCAAGATTTGAAATGAAATCCAGGTGAAGTTGCATTTCCTTCTGTTGATTCAGGAGAAGATAAAAGTCACAATATCGAGCATACCATGTAGCAACAATCTTCATCTAGACTTTTTTTCGGGGGTACGCGGCGTACCAAAGCTTTATAGAAGGCAGAGATTTAAATAATAAGATCCTAACTGCATGCTACAAATAGCAGCCTTGGGAGACCAGTACACCGAAAAAACAGAAAAGAGCTGCTCTCGCGCTACTTGTTGTACTCCAGCTCCAGCCAACGACCACAGCGTCAGATATCCTCGTTGAGTTGCTGCTGAACATTCCCAAACACTCTGGCATTTTTTTGTTTTTAAAAGCTGCAGCAAACTAAGATGACCAGGGAATCGAACTTTTTCTTCTCCTTGTCATGGAAAAGTTCTTTGCTGCACATCCACCAATCCTCAAGTTTAGGCGTGATCTGAACCTGAACACCCTTGGCGCTGAAACATTTGTGCCACCCGCAGGGCATAGACACACTGCATCAAAATGTGGCCAGCCGTGTCCTCATCCTGAAGGCAAATCTAGCAGCAGGAAGACTGATCCTGCAACCCATGTCTCGCATGTCTGTCCCGATGTCCAGATCCTGTGCTGAATAGTAAGCCAAGCAAAAAATCTTGCATTTTTTTTTTTTTTTGACGATGGCAGCGGGCGCTGCGATCTTTTATATTAAGAGAGAGCAACAGAACATGGTTACAGAGTTATAGCGTCTAGACGCAAAGCAAAAGGGTAAAGAAAGTATAGTAAAAAGACTACACAGAGAGAGCGGCCAGCGGCCGGCAAAAAGCTACAGCGCGCCGGTCCAAGCTGCTCCTTTTAGGCCTGCATTGGCCCAGATCTTGAACTCATCAGTAATCAGATCACATATAGCAAAGAAGCTCTTTGCATTTTGGTTGAATATCCTCTCGTTGCGTTCCCGCCAGATGAACCACCAAGTCGTCATGACCAGGGAAGAGAAGTGACTCCTTCTCTGTGCTTCAAGGCTATTTCTAGCATTCAACCACCATTCCTTAAGACTGTTGCAATTTTGGTTAGGCATCAGGTTCAACGGGAAACCATATTTCGTTAAGCAGTAACCCCACACTCCAGCAGCAAAAGGGCATGTAGCAAGCAAGTGTGTGGCAGATTCGTTTCCCAGGTTGCAAAGAGGGCAGTTGGGGTTATGCGGCCAGTTCCGCTTTGCTAGGTTGTCAGCAGTTAAGCACTTGCCTTGGATCGCCAACCAAGCAAAGAACCTCACTTTTCCTGGGATCTTGATCTGCCAGATTAGCTCACTGAAGTCAGACTCAATTTTTCCCATGAGTTGCATATTGTACGCTGACTTAGCAGAGTAAACTCCATTAGCAGTCCAGTTCCAAGTGATAGTGTCCTGGGCCTCCGAAAGAGTCAAATTCTGAATTAGTTGCCAAAGCTGAATATATTCAGAGAGCACCTCAACAGTTGGGTTCTTCTTTATGCAGCTGATCCATCTTCTGTTCAGCATTGCGTTGGCCACTGTGAGCTTCCGGCTGTGACTGTGTTTAAACAGTACTGGAAATTGGATCGAGAGAGGGATTCCACCTAACCAGTGATCAAACCAAAAAGAGGTTGCCTCTCCATTGCCGATAGAGATGGTTGTCGCAACTTGGAACATCGATCTGATGTCCTGAGAGACCTGAATAGGAAGTCTCTGCCATGGTTTTTCTGGGTTTGCTTTACTCTGCCATAACCATCTGAGTTTTAGAGCTCTGCTCTGGAAGAGCAGGTTAGGAACTCCAAGACCACCAAATTGTATGGGAGTGCATACTTGAGACCATTTAACTAGGCATTTTCCCCCACAGACTTTATCTGACCCGGACCACCAAAATCTTGCATTTCATACGTGCCCAACACTTCCAAATGCACTTGGCCGCCGAGAACCTGGTTGTACTAAGTGTGAGCATTTTATAGGTAGATCTGGCAGCAAGTAGTCTTTTGGCATGCTCCGGAATCGAACTTTTTCTTCTCCATGTCATGGAAAAGTTCTTTGCTGCACATCCACCAATCCTCAAGTTTAGGCGTGATCTGAACCTGAACACCCTTGGCGCTGAAACATTTGTGCCACCCGCAGGGCGTAGACACACTGCATCAAAATGTGGCCAGCCGTGTCCTCATCCTGAAGGCAAATCTAGCAGCAGGAAGACTGATCCTGCAACCCATGTCTCGCATGTCTGTCCCGATGTCCAGATCCTGTGCTGAATAGTAAGCCAAGCAAAAAATCTTGCATTTCATACGTGCCCAACACTTCCAAATGCACTTGGCCGCCGAGAACCTGGTTGTACTAAGTGTGAGCATTTTATAGGTAGATCTGGCAGCAAGTAGTCTTTTGGCATGCTCCTGATAGCGCTCAAAAGTTTGACAACTTGCAAAGCCTCCTGTGGTTTAAGCACACCTTGGATATACCAAGCAGGGAAAGCACCAGATCACCATCGATCCATGTCTCTGCAGAAGTAGGTTTTAGCTCCGTCGCCAACTGCAGATGCTTGGTGATCTTTGACACACGCGCAGCGCAACACTTTTCATCCTAAGATTCTTTCTCCATTTTCTTCCAAGAGCCACATTGATGCATCAGCAAGCAGAAGATGATGAACACTGCTAGCCGTGATCACTGCTTTGACTAAGGCCAATTTCCCAGCCCTTTCATTCATGCCAGGTCATTGCTATATGGCCCTCCAGCCCTATACTCCAGACGGAGCATTCAAAATTTTGCATCGTACACCTTTATATGGAAAACACTCCCATAATCAGGTTCTCCAGCATCACTTCACAAAAAGACACTACCTTACATAATGATCTCAAAATTACGTTGCACTAACAACTGCAGACAGCAATGTAGCTGCAATAATCTAAGTTTATCGTACAACAAAGATGTATGCATGGACAGCAGAAAATACCAACACAAATTGACAATGTAAAACAGATTTCACTCTGCTGACAACATCTTAAAATTGTACCAAAAACATCAGTGGCACGAGTACATAACGCACAGAGTGCCTCACTCAAGATAATTAAACTTCAACATAACAGCACAAGAGAACAGCCACTGGACACATAAGCCATCTAAGTGTTTGTCGCCCTGGTAAAGATCTGCTGGCTGGAGTGGATCGACACCATCCTGATGAGGCCTCTCTCCACTAGGTCCTGGATAGCCCTGCGGGCCAGAGAGCCATTGATCTGTGCACACATAAATAGAGAATGAGTAAGATGATCAGGATTCAGAGCGGATAGCAATAAAATAGTAATACAACTGATGCACCAATATAGAGTGTGCGCAAGTCTACCATAACATGAGTAGTGATTTTTAGACATAGATGGACAGGCAATATCCACAAAAGATAACAGGCAGTTTCTATTAACAATTCACTAAACAGAGAAACAACAAAATGTAAATCCAAGTTTACTTCCACAAAACTAACATGCACGATACTCTCATTCCAAACTCGTACGAAGGCAGACACAAATGTTGGACACCATAGGATTTCATGACGTGTTCACCAACATCAACCAGCCACATTAACATATAGGCCAATTGTGATGCTGAATTAGTAAATTACACAAAACACTAGTGGCTTGCACATGTCCTAATCCAAACGACAATAGAGATAGCAGGTCGCAAAATGGGAACATATCAAATCGACTGCATCCTAATTCTCTCCTAATGCACCAAACTGAACACTGCATCCATCAGGACAAGGAATCAGTCTGTAAATTGCAACGTTCATTCATGTTCTATGTAAGAGAACATGGGGGTTTCTTCTTGCAAAAGCTACTATTACGGATGCCTAAAATTGCAGATCAAACTACAAGACTACACCTGGCAACACACATCACATATATCCGCGAGGTCACTCTAAATGGCATTTAGTGAGTATAAGAAGAATGAACAAGATCCGGAAGGTTTGCGTTACCCTGAGGCGCTCGGAGAGGACGGAGGGGGTGATCTGCTTGTACTTGGGCACCTAGGTGATGAGCTTGTCGTAGGTGGCCTGGTCGAACAGCACAGCGTTGTTCACCTTCTCCTTTTGCTTCCCCTTGCTCCACTTCTGCACACACAACAAGCTCCAGTGAGAAAGACAGCAACGTATATGCCGAATCGAACGGGGAGAAGGGGTGGGATTCGACCTTCTTCTTCTGCTTGCCGCCGCCGGACTTGGCGGGCTTGGAAGACGGCGGCGGGGCCTTCTCCTTCTTCGGGGCCATGGCGGAGGTGGCGTGGCGGTGGGAGGCGGGCGACGCGACGAAGTGGCGGCGGCGGCGGCGGTGAGGTGGAGACGATGGGAGAGGATGGGTTGCGCTGAGGAGGAGCTCGTATATGTGTTTAGAGGCTAGGGTTTTTCGGCGGGCCGGGTGGACCGTTTGGGCCGAAAGCAAAAAAGGTTATGAGGAGTTTTTACACCTGGGCCCTTTTAAAGTTGTACTAGGTATCTGAGCGCGGCAATGCCGCGCGTGTGTTTTTGAATTTGAATTTGAAAAGGGTGGTGTTATAAAGTTGTTTAAGGTTGGAAATAATTGGAATTTAAAATGACTTCGTTGTGAAAATGGTTGGATCTTTGAGTTTGCTTAAATTTGAAAATAATTGTAATTCAATTTTGAATGTTTTTTTTGTGGAAATATTCTGAAATAGTTGAAATGGTTATATATGTTTGTATTTTGTTGTAATATTTGTTTGAATTTTATAATTGGAGGATGTAAAGCACGTGATCGTTTGTTGAAGTCAATTTATAATTAGAGGAATTTCATTTGGTATTTTTTTGCAAATATTCTTTAATTTAGGGAGGCTAAATGACATAAATATTTTTTTTACTTCATAATTAGAGAGAATGTAATATGTGAGACAATATGTGAGTGAAATGTGTTGCGTGTAATTTATTTCTGTGAGAATTATGATATATTTAATTGTAGAGGATGCAATTTGGTATATTGTTTATTTTCAGATATTTAGAAAATCGGGATGTTTGGATATATTTTAAGTATACCTTAAGAATTTGTTTCGATTACGTACTTAACGTTAATGAAATGTGTGAGGTATATTTTAGAGTGTTTTTAATTTTATAGCAATTTGGAATGTTAAAATATTTTGCATTTATTTGGATATTTATTGCAATTGTGTTAGTTTTTTTGAGGGAAATAGTTTGAAATAGTTAGTATTATTTTTTTTTTTTGAGTACTTTTACATATTGTACAGTATTGTTAAGTGTTTAGCAAATTAAAATTGTTAAATATTTTGCTGGAATATCTTATTCTGAATTGTAGGTTTGAAAGTACTTTTTTTATTGTTATTTTGAGTTGTAGTTTGGAACGTATAAATCTTTAAAGTTTTGATATTTTTTTTTAGCGCGGCAATGCCGTGCGTGTGTTTGATGAATTTTAAGTATGTCTGTAAAATAATATTTGGAATATGAATATTATTTGAATTTGGAAAAGTTTGTGCTTAGAGGAATGGTTGGATTTCGAGTATGATTCGTATTGAAATGTATTTGAATTTGTATTCTTTTGATGTGTATAAAATGATTAGATTTGGAAGGTACTTGAAATTCCGAAATTTTTAAATGTGAATTTTGAGTTGAAATGTTCAAATAGATTATAGAAAATGAGTAATTTGGAATTTATTCAAATTTTAATTCTTTTATTGTTTACCAAATGAGCAGGTTTGATAGTTATATGACATTTTGGAATATTCAAATTTGTAATGTGAGTACGAATGCTCAAATAGGAATGGTCTTTCTATATAGTTAACATTTGAGTTGTTGGAACTTATTTGTTTTTTTGTGGAAAATAGTTAATAATTTTGCTTCTTTAGCATGTTAGTATATTTCTTATATTTTGTTGTTTATGTACATATATAATTAGTAATTGATTTGAATTGAAATTATATGTTTGTGGTCTGTTGTAAATCTGTAAATGAAATTAAATAATGTTGAGATTTCAAATATGTTTGTAAAAAATTGTTGGAATATGAATATTATTTGAATTTGTAAAAGTTTGCGCTCAGAGGAATGTTGAGATTTCAAAAATGGTCTGTATTGGAATGTATTCATATTTGTATTCTTTTAGTGTGTACAAATTGATCAGATTTGGAAAGTATCTCAAATTTTGAAATATGTAAATGCGAATTTTGAGTTGAAATGTTCAAGTAGATTTTAGGAACTGAGTAGTTTGGAATTGATTTAAATTTATATGGGATTTGATCGTATGATATAAATAGCGAATTTTTTTTGTGGTCATGTTGATATGTTTGTCATATTTGATTATTTTTTAATGTCTATTAAATGCTCAGATTTGAAATGCATATGAAATTTTAGAATATTGAAATTTGGAAGTTGATCATACGCTATAAATAGTCGATGTTTATTTTTGTGTTCATGTTGATATATCTGCTATATTTTTTCTAACGGATAGACTTGAAGTTATTGTTGTAGTTCACGTTCACATTTCACATTTCTTTTATCTTTTTCTTTTGCCTAAATAATACTCCACATATTTGTTTTTTTAGACAGATGAATTCGTTGTTATAAATTACTGTCATGTCATTGTGAGAATAGCTGTTCTGATTAAGTTTTGAATGGAAATTTTATTTTACATGTTTAACGTAAAATATATTTGTGAATGTCTTGAATAATATATTCGGGGAAAGCTGATAGAATATATCTGTATTGAATTAGAATTTGTTGTGCTGAGTATGCACGAATATTCAGCAGTTTGAAATGTTTTTCCGTAAGCTCCATAATTTGTATAAAAAAGTCATAAGCTCCATAATTTATATAGGAAGTTGTATTAGTTTTGTTAATTTTTTTTAAAAAAAATTCCTGCAACAATATTTTATGTGGGGGGGGGGGGGTGGAATATCTGTTGTTAGAAAATCCAACAAATCTTGTTTGGAATCTGTAATTGAAATTTGTGAATTTTGGAGAAAGAATTATTTGTTTGTTTTTTTTGTGCATTTTGTATGTATGGTTTGCAATATTTTAGTTAGTAAATTAGTAGGTTTTAGTTACTGTGGAATTTTGAAGTTTATGTTAGAACTTAGAAAGAAATTTAATATTTTGGAGGGGATTTTTTTTTGAGGAAATACATTTTGTGTGTTTTTTTTTATGAGTGGTTTGCATTATTGTAATTCATAAAATTGAAGATTTTAGCGGTGTGAATTTTTGAATTATGCTTGCAAACTTAGGAAAAAGAATATTTTTCTTTCTGTGCATTTTGTTTGAGTTTCCGCATTATTGTAATTAATTATCTGAAAGTTTTTAATTATGGTGATTTTTTTAATGTATTAATGAGGACTTGTGTATTATTTGCAATTCTTTAATTTTTTTTTGGAAGGGACCCAAAGTATTTGGAATGTAGATTTTGATTTGTCATAAATTTGTACAGATTATTTTGAACTGTTTTGAATTTGTGGTTGAAAATTACAAAAGTTTTCAAAAATATAAAAAGGAAACAGAAAGTAGAAAAAAAAAGGATGGGCCGCGCTGTGCAGGCCAGCCCAGCAAGGAGCCCATCTCCCCAGCCCAGCCCACGATGACGTCGTGGCGACGTCACCGGTGGGCAGAGCTGCCGCGGCGGCGGCCACCGCGCCGGCGGCGTGCGACGCCGATCCGGGATGCGTGAGTGGATGCATCGGGCGCGCGACGACGCGGGGTAGTTGTAGGTGGCGGCGCCGCTGGCTTTAGGTCGCCGGAGCGCCGCCGGCGGCCTGCGAACGCGGCGGCGGATGAAGCTCACGCCGCGACACGCCGGCGACGATTCCGCGGCGCAGGCGGCGTCCCCGCAGTTGATCTGCGGCAAGGTTGGGGAGGCGACGACGGCGAAGACGCCCGTGTGCTTCGATCTGTCAGGAGAGGCGCGGAGCGGCGGGCGGCGCGACGGCGGCGGCGGCGACCACCGGCTCGCACGGGAGAGAGAGAAGGGAGAGGGGATTGTGCGGGTCATTTTACAGGAAAATCCTCTACTTTTTACGGTATCACAATCAGGTCCTTCGCTTCGTTAAATATGGACCGCGGGTTAGTTTCCAAAAGTTCCGGGTTCTTTTTCGTAAACTGGATGCGCCAAAAACCGTGCGGGGAGACGTGTCCGTTTCTCATTGGAAGAAATTGCTAGCTACAGTATACTCGAATCTTAAAGCGCAATCGAACGGCCGTCGTTTCGCGGGTGACGTGGATAGCAGGAGAGGAAGCGAACCATGCGTACTTTTATATTATAGAGGCATTAGTCTACCCTGTTTGCTCTTGTGGTTTGTGCGCGTGTAAGAAAAACCTATATTCCGCGTACTGCGGACCGTACTAACGTCCGCGTACCCCCTAATCGGCCGGCCCACGGCGCGCTTGCACGGGGAAGAAGAAGACGTGGTTGCCGCGACTGGTCGCGCGTCATAGCCACTCACCGACGTCGGGGTCGACGCGGCTGGCCGCGTCACCGGCGGAGGGCGAGGAAGAAACTTAACGAAGGGGGGCGCGGGTGGGGAGCTCGTCGGCGACCGGAGTTAGGGTGCGGGAGCTCGCCGATGACCGGAGTTAGGGTTAGGGTCCGGGGTGTGTCTGTGTGTGTGCGGGGGGGGGGGGGGGGGTAGAGGATAGCCGACAGGGGGTGGCGGAGGTGGCGACTAGAGCAGGGCAGGGCGCGGTAGCGGCGCCGAGCGCGAGCGGCAGGAGCAGGCGGTTAGGCCGGTGGCGGCAGCGGGGGATCAACGGGGAAGACGAGAGGAAGAAGGCGATGCGGACATGGCCGAGCCCAGTCGGGGGTACGCAAAGGGAAGTTATATCCGCGTAGCGCGTAGTATAGGAGCTCCCGCGCGTGTAAGCCGGTGGTTTGCGTCGACAATGGTGACGAGATAAGTAAACAACATTGTCAGTGTGGTGAAATCTGAGGAAAGAAATCCTTTCTTTCTAAACATAGTTGCCGAATGTATATCCTCTTGTTGGACTTTTCTAAAATGTCAGATAGACTCCTTTTAATGATAGAATTCAATCGAAGTGTTAGAATCTTAGAATTATCACAAATGGTAATGTGATAGCCTAGTGATTTCTGCCACTATTGTTCCATTATCCTTTGATAATGAAATGGGTTGTCACTTTTGGCCCTCCCCGTACATTTATGTATCATATGGATTTCTCCTAGTACTGTTCCATTTATCTTCGATAATGAAATTTTCTATTTTGACCCCCCCACACCCCCCCCCCCCCCCCCCCCTAATTGATGTACCCTATGGATTTATGCCACTATTATTCCATTCTCTTCTGATCATGAAATGGGATGTCTCCTTAGTTATAAAAATGGGATGTCTATTTGGCACCCTCATCACCCCCTCCCCCGAATTTATGTACCATATGGATTGTGTGTGTATGTTGTAGGCATAGTTTCCATCAGTAAGTTACACTTTCCTAAAAAACAATGTACAAAACAAAAAATTGTGTCTTTTTGCCTA
Organism: Poa pratensis; assembly: GCA_947311845.1. Taxonomy (NCBI): domain Eukaryota; kingdom Viridiplantae; phylum Streptophyta; class Magnoliopsida; order Poales; family Poaceae; genus Poa; species Poa pratensis. Next base: position 48,751,325 of record CAMZMU010000075.1, on the reverse strand, counting down.
TTAGTGCATGCAGTAGAGTAAGACATCATATTTATTACATAAAAATATATGTAACTTAAACCACATGAACAAAGTAGAGAGCTCTAGAGAATTTCTCTATGTGTAGCAATTCTCTAACACACACATAGAGAAATTATCAGAAAAGCTCATCAAGACTATAGAAGGGGTCTCATGGCGGACCGGGCGAGAAATCTAACTCGCAAACACAAGCCTAGTCTTCAGTGATCTCACAACTGTGCTTGCTTACCAATGGTAGATTGCGGCTCTTCGAACGATCTCATTGACTTTTGCACCAGAGGTTGTGGAAAGCTAAGTTGCATACTAATTGTATGCCATACAAGCTCATTAGCAGTGTCCTTTAAATCAAATATGAGGTCTAGCAATGACAACTCTCTCACCCTACATTGGTTTAACATCTTGAAATAAAAGGCTCAAACATTCACAGCAAGAGCAACCTCAAACCAACTTTCAAACACACAACAACAAAGACGAAGAAATTTGTAAAGACTAAGAGCTTTATGCTCAATACCATCTACTTGCATTAAGGCAGACCACTCGTCAATCCAAAAACCTGAATATGCTCAAATAACAATTGCATCTTTATAAATTGAGAACAACTAAATCTACTCTTCTAGATGACCGCCATCAAATGCATTAATAAGTTGCACCAAATTGCTTGCAAATACCAATTATGACACCAAGTTCACTCGGTCACCTAGATCATTCACAATCGAGCTTAGCAACATGTATCGTTAAGCGTATAAAAGGTACAAGAGAATATTTTATTTCCAACAAGTTGAAGGATATCATGAGTTGACTAATCACCAACTGATATAAAACCGCCTTTTTTAATTTTTGGAAAATTAAACAAGAGTGTCCTAATTTATTAAATATATTTAAGGTGTGTACTTGCCTCATTTCTATTCCAAGATGAGTAATCACCATGACCACTTTCAGTATTGAATAAAATTGTCAAGCAATAATTAATCTCTGTTATATTTATATGTTTATTTGTATGACCTCCATCCTAGTGGGATTCTATCCATACTCTTACCCCGAAGAAGATAAAAGATCTTGAGAGATTGTAAAATTGTAAAATTATGAACTTGTATTGTACGGAGCTCTAGAATATATGGTCACCAAATATCTAGATGGGATGTTTCTGTGGTATAAAAATATATAATAGATTAAAAATCCTGTAGTATTTACTGTGCGGTGCTCCTGTGGCCGTGGTGCTTGGAGATCGGCGCATGCTGCGGTGCGGGACGTGGCTGCGGGCGGAGCGGGGGATGGTGTCATGCGGTTGTGGATGTGGAGGCAGGCGGTCGGACTGCGCGGGCAGGCACATGGCATGTCGTCGTCGAGCGAAAGCTCTGCTGCGGGTTTTCCCGGCGCAGGCGGTGGCGACACCTCCGGGCGCCGTTTCCCTCCTTGGAGGCACCGTCGAGACGCGATACTTGCCTTCTGCTCGTGCCACTTCGGGGGAAACCCGAGATCTTCCGGGATCGTTCTTGAAGTGTGACCGGCCGGAGGGACCTATGGTTGCGGGAGGTGGCGGCGAGGGTGTCGAGGCTGGTGTGGCGGCGGCAACAACGGCTGTCTTTTAGGCCGGGACGGTGGCCCCAGATGTTGGTACGACGTTCGTGGTCTGCGAGCAGCTCTCCCTAGGCAGCTTGTACTGCGGGTGGCTGGTTCGTGTGGCATCGTGGCTCGATTGCGAGCGGTGATATGTCGGGACGGTGGTACCGGAAGGGGGTGTTGGCGGCGAGGCTGTCGGGGCTGCTGGGGGCAGCGGCAGCAGTGGTTGCCTTTTAGGTCGGGGCGGCGGCCCCGGATGTTGGTACGGCGGCCGTGGTCTGCGAGCGGCTTACATGGTGCAGCTTGGGCTGTGGGTGGCCGAGTCGTGCGGCGTCGTGGCTGGAGTGTGGGCGGTGGTATGTCGGGGTGGCCGCCCCGGAAGGTGGTCCAGGTGGTTTGTGCAGGGCGTGATGGCGAGTTGGATGTCGGGGCGGCGGCTCCGAGTTTTTCTGCATCATCGAGGGTGTTCTCCTTATGTCGTGTGGGCGACAAGGTTGCTCTCGGTGCTGTTCGTCGTCTAGGCTCCCCGGTGGTGGCCGCTTTCATCTACGACGGAGTGTCCCGTACCTGCTCCTAGCAGTTGCGGTTTCTTCTCTCTGGCAAGGGTGGATTGCTGGCCGGCCGACCGTGGAGTGGGTGTTGTGTGGGTTTGGCCCCGTGGTGTTCGTTGTATGGTTTTCGTCCGGTTTCTTCCGCTAATAACCGGGCACCTTCTGCTTAATTAATGCATAAGGCAAAGCTTTTGCCTTCGGTTTCAAAAAATATATATTCAAAATAATAGATCTATATTAGTGATTTCGATGCAGAAATTAAAATAGATTTTCTGTGTATCGTATTGGATTATTATACAAGAAATTTGCATTACACCTCATGTCTCCAATCAAACTCACCTTTCATTTACAAATTGTCTTGAGATGCATATGTTTGCAATGTCTGCTTGATTGTATTGAACGTATCTGTGTGTGTGATGAGGTTTGAATTTGGTCCAATTTTTGTCCTCTAGCTAGCGCAGCTACTCACCTTGGTACTCTACTCACCTTGGTCCAATTTGAGGTTTGAGTACGTGGGTATATACGGAATTCAACCAAGTTAAAATTAATTGATTATTGAGTGGCACACCTAGTACTCCTATCAAAGTTATGAACTGCACTGATTACTAGTTGCAGAATGTCATTTCCGAGGCGCGGAGCTGTACTATACGATGAATGCACCGCCACACAAGATTGGTGCAGACGTAGGCGCTTCCTCGTCCGGCCGACGCGAGGCCCCTTCTTATGTCACCGACGAGCGTGATCCACTGAATGCAGCAGCGACACGATCATCGTGTATAAGAAGCTCACCACCTAACACTGCTGCTCAGTGATCTGCTCACACCGAGACACCAGTCTGGCACTCTCTAAAACTCGATCTCCATGTCCAGCTCGTCGGCGTCTTCCCTCGGTGCCAGCGGCGGCGTGGCTGCGGCGCCGTCCATGTCCGCGTCGGCCATCATCGCCAAGGCCGCGTCCGGGTCTCATGTCCTCAAGATCGAAGGCTACTCCCGCACCCTGGATCTCGGCAATGGCAGGTTCATTACCTCGAGGTCTTTCGAAATCGGAGGCCATCGCTGGTACGGTGGTACCTGTGCTACTATCCTGACAGTTACTGCTCATTCAGCCAGGACTGTATATGCATCCTACTCTGTCTTGATCCCAGCAGCGAAGCAGGCGAAGTAAGGGCACAGTGGAAGCTCAGCTTGCTCGACAAAAAGGCCACCCAGTGGCAGACTACGTCAGTGAAAGCCAGACTTGCTCAGCCTTCTCTGGAAAGCTACAGCCAACCAACTCTGACCTGTTCATCGATAGGACAGAGCTGGTGAATCACCTGAAGGATGACGCTTTCAGCGTGAGGTGTGATATCAACGTGGATCTGGGGATCGTCACGGAGGATGTGATGATTCCTGCCGTAGAACGAGGTATCAAGAAAGAGAAACATGCCGGACACGGCGTCTGAGGTCGATATCGTTCTTCTCGGCTAGGCGCCTGCTTTAGCTGCTCGAGTGATTGATCAAGCATTCCCTGTACTCCCCAAACGTTCTAGCTAGCTTCCCGCCATTGTCGATCTATTTTATTTTTATTGTCTTACTGGAGTAGTACTCCACTACTATAACTGTATGCGCCTTGCCTCTGCGTTTGCCTGTCTTATGGTGTTCTCTTTTTTCGCTAATCCGAGGTTGTATGTTGATCCTGGACGTCGTCTGTGGAGTTTTGGACACTTTATAAGATCATGCATCTGTAATATTCTATAACAAAGTACGTGGAATTGTGGAAATGATGCTCCCTCCGCGATTTGGCAACTATTAATTCATCATGGTTTCACCTCGTGTCGTTCCTCCTGCACAAGGGGAGAAGCGAAGATCAATTATCAATGGCGTCAAGTGAAATCGAGTAGTTTCTGAGTATTTGGCAATGGATACATCATCGTGTACGAGTAGGATTACAAGTCGTATGAGGTTCGGTTCCTGACTGAAACTATTCCTATCTCTAACACTAACAAGCACTTACACGGCGATCAACATGCATACTCAAAACAATTTGTGACGCTTGATCGCATGGATGTACAGCATAGCTGCGTCTCGCACGGTGCCTTCCCAGTTCCCATCCAAAAATAAAATAAAGCCCGAAGGCCTTGCGAGCGGAGAGGGAGGCCCACTGGCAAGCACCGGGCACAGAAAATCGATGGAAACAGAATTGTTTTGGCAACTTGGCAACCGGCGGAGAGAAAATCGATTCAAATCCAAACTGCCTTGCGATCAAATCCTAAACAGAATCAGCACGCACGTACCCTAGCTGATATATATGTCTACCACTTTAATCGATCGCTTCCTATCTTTCTTTGTCTTCCGATCCAGCCGCCGCAACACCAAACAAAAATTCCGGCCGCCACCACGCTTGATTCTCGATCAATGGACGGGACCCGTAGTGACGATGTTGATAACAGCAACCAATTCCTCAGCGGGTTCTCTCCGCCGCACGGCTTCGTCGTCAACAATATCGATGGCCACTGGGTATCCACCTTCATCGCACCAACGGCGGCAACCTCTCAGCCGAGTAAAATAAAAAAACTCTCAGCCGAGTAACGCTGGGCGCGGCCATGGCGCTGCCGTGGACTACAACACCAACCTCCTCCCCAATCATGGCTTCGTCTTCAGCAATAATGAAGGTCGCTGGGTGTGCTCCCTCATCGCCCAGATGACAAACATCTAGCCACAATATAGGTAACGGCCAGACGACCAAGATGCGGGGTGCAAATTTGCCGAAATATTGTCCCCTTAATTCAGTAGTACTTCATGTATAGTCTCAGGCTGCTTCTTCTTGTTACGGAGACGCTCGTTTTAATTCTTTGAGATTACGTGATGGTATTTTCAATGGATATTAATTGTTCATGTGTTCTCGTTACAGAAAATCTCATGTATCGCCGCAAAAAATAATATCGTGTATCAATGGATATTTTCATGGACATTTTGAATTTGTATTAATTCGTGTTGTCACATCTTTTGAACCACAAACCTGACTTGTTCAAGAGATGCAATTATCTTGAGATTATGTACGGTACTTTATGATCAAAAGGATAGTTTCACTAGTAGAAAACGGGGCAACAGTCCCGGTTCCAGAGCACGTTTAGTACCGGTTGTGCAACCGGGACTGCCAAGGGACTAAGGGTCCACCCTTTAGTACTGGTTGCCTACGAACCGGAACTAAAGGCCTCCACGTGGGCGGAGCGGCACGCGCGCGGGCGGAGGACGTTTCGTCCCGGTTGGTAACACCAAACAGGACTAAAGGTTTCTGTTTTTTTCTTTTAACGCCCATTTTCCTGCCGCGGCAGGAAAACGTCTAAAACGATGCCGCGGCATTTTTTTTTTCTTTTCGCTTATTTTTTAGGGTTTAGGGTTTCGGATTTTTCCATCGTTCGGAGATCACGTTGATGCACAAAAAAAGTTTTCGCACACATGAAGATCACGTTAATGCATATACATAACACACATACAACTTGATATTATATGTACACACATAAAGTACTCATTACATGGAGATCACTGCTATTACATGGAGGGAGGCTATTTTTCGATATAGTGGAATTCTCCGGATTTAGGTATGACCTGCGTAAGGAAAAATCCCGCCAATTTCTCCGCAATTGCTTTTACGCGGTTAATTGGTAGGAGCTGGTTCCGCTTCCTTGCAATCTTTAAGAGAAGGAGATCAAATCAATTATGAAGGAAACTAAACACAATTGATAGTACCAAAATAAGTTGTGAATGATGTTTACGACACTAAAAACCCACAAATCATAATTTTGTTTGAGCTCAAATTGCATATAAAACAAATGAACTCCCTAACTTAGTCATTTCAACAAACACCTAACTAGCACTAGAAAAATGAAATGAGCTAAACAAGCAATAAAATGAGCTAAACTTGCAATGTCGGAAGAGAGGATGAAGTTGCTAACCCTTGGACAGATGGGTGTCACCAATCTTGACAAATGGTGAAGAAAAATGGGGATGAACTCGAGCTCGGGAGAGGAAAGATGGAGGAAAAATGGAGTGTGCTCGAGCTGCTGGAAATGGAGCTGGCTCAGGTGGAAGAAGATGATATAGGAAAAACTTTAGTACCGGTTTTAAGGGTCATCTTTAGTACCGGTTCGTATTAGGTCTCGCGCTGGGCCCCCCGCTGCGGCTGCCTGCCGCAACCCTTTAGTACAGGAACCGGTACTAAAGGCTCCGCACGAACCGGGACTGCTTCCGGCCGGCCTCCTTGCCGCTGGAACCGGGACTAATGCCCCCATTAGTCTCGTTTCCAGTTCAACCGGGACAAATGGGCCGAACCGAAACCTGTTTTCTACTAGTGTTTTTTAAAAAGAAAGAGAGGAGATGCATGTTTAAAAAGGTTAGAACAATGATCTACTCGAATTTTTTTAGCCGACGGCTGGCAATTGTGTGATACGCATACACTTTGGAATGGGTAAAGTCAAATTAATTAAATGATTTGACCTAAATATATACAAATGAACCGAGTTATACCTGATCCAGTGGGGTATTCAGTGTCCAAATTAAGCTGCATCTCTGACATAGAACACCACAAACAACCGTATATATAGAGTTCCAAACGCATAGAGTTTGATCATACAGTGTCCAAATTAAGCTGCATCTGACATCAGAGTGTTATGATACCACGATGGTTTTGGTTGAACCGATGCCCTTCGTCTCCGGATCGTCTTCGTTTTAAATATAGGCCAGATGCACGAGGGGATGATGAAAGACGAGTGCGCACCCTTCCTTTGCATACACCTGTCTCTCCAGTCAAACATTGATTAATATAAAATCCCGTGCATCTAGCACTGCTAATTGTCAAACACTACATATAGCTGACAAAACCACTGACACAGGAGATTACCCACCCGCATGGCCCGGTGATTGCCCTGTGACCAAATGAAACCAATAAAACATTATACATCAGGCTTTTAGTTTTCCTACACACTCCAGCAGGAGGCAAACGCAACAGAACACAGTCCAACATACACAATATCATATCTGAACAACAACAAAAATCACGAGCAAATCGTATGGCAAATACCATAATTCAAGAGCAAATCATGAACATTCTTGGGAGGGGCAAATACCTACCCGCCGATGGAGCCGCGCGGAGGCCATTTCCTGCCTTGCTTCGCGCACAATGAAGGTGCGGGAGAACCTGCCGCGATGGCGAGCAGGTGAGGCAGATGCTCATACCTGACTAATGCATGACCAACGGCTAATGCTTATACCTGTTCCATTGGCCACATGAATTCTGTCTTGGCCATCATATTTATCCTCATGGTGAGCTTGTCAAGCTCACCGGTGAATGTAGTTAGTAGCACGGTGTCAAAGTACCAATTTGTATCCACACCATAGGAGTAGCGGTGCCCGCACTTCCATGCAGCCTGGATCGGAATCTTGTAGACCAGGCGGTCGTGGCCACACCCTTGGCGTTGCCGTAGCCACCTCTGCGGCATCCTATCCCGGCGCCTCTGACTTGTTGTTGTGGTCGTCCGTGATCACGACCATAGCGAGCCACCTCCGCCACGACCGTGAGGAGCTCCTCGACCACCCCGGCCTTCATGGTATGTTGCATCTGCGCGCAACTATTTTGGTGGAGGAGAGATGTTATCATCTCCACAGATTCCGAGCAGCATCTCGATGCGGTTTTCATACGCCATCACCTGAGCCTGTAGCTCACTGACGGTGAGCTTTGTGGTGGGGTTGGATCTAGCGAAGAGGGGGTTGTAGGGATCGTAGAGCCCCGCAAGCAGGTACTCGACTAGTTTTTCCTCCTTGATCGTCCGGCCTGCAGCTGCAAGTCGTCGGCGACCGCCTTGATCTGGGCTTATCAGGACGTGCTTCGCTTCGTAGGCGGGCTTGTATGGCCCTTCTCGTCGCCCTTGTCGACGAAGATCTTATCAGGATGTGCTTTGCTTGTTCCATCGAGGAACCCATCAGGTATGTGTTTTGGGAAGAGAGCCTCTAATACCATGTGATGATTTATTTATCTTTGAACTGATACCATGTGAGGATACCACGATGTTTTTTTACAATCAATACCATATGTTATAGTAGCGAATACTACATGGTAGAGATACATGAGCTAACTACAGCGATTCTAAAATAAAGTCTAAAAGAAAGGAACTGATCTTCGCGATCATTAAACCATTTCTTCTTCCATGACACAATCTTATACTTTTATGAATGCAGCCGTTAGAATGACAAATATACCAAACATCAGACCTGTGAATATCAACGAGTGTTCTCCATAATTTTGAGCCGCAATGCCAAAGTTACGTGCACACATGCAGCCATTATGGTAATCAACCAACGCCGTCAAGAGTATCAACACCGGTATTCGAGGGAATAACAACCGAACAATCTGGTCGACGTCGCTCGGAGCCGAGAGTATGAATCACCATTGTCGAGTACGTAGCAGCCGGGACAAATATTGAAAGAGCAATCCTCGCGAAGCAAAATCTGAATGACCATAACTAGAGAAATTTAATCTTACAACACCACCATTGATGTCGGGAAGAAAATCTCGTCGTCGAAAGACACGCAGACGCTCACATACACGTGCACACACTCACCCTATGAACGCTCGCACGCATAACCTACCCTATAAGCACCTCCGAAAGACTGAGCCGACGGTCGGGTCTTGAGTTGACGAAGTTACCACAGTCTCGCTGTCGACGAAAACGTCGCCTCCAATATCAAATCTGAGATTTGAAATCTGGTGAGCTAAGGGTACAACCACCCTCCCAATCATCCTACCACAGGCAGGTTCTCACAAACCTCTCCATCTCTAACTATCAAAAAATAAAGAAAACCTCTATGTCTATCGCTAACACAAATAAATATTAGAGTTCCAAACTTATAGAATATGACGGCGATACAGAGTTCTCAAAAAGAAAAGAAAAAAAGAAGTATGATGATACCGGTACAGAGCACTATCCATAGTATAGATGACAAAAACAAAACGTACGTGGTTTGGTTAGGGCTGCACGTGTATGTCTCGGAACCGAGACAGCACGTACGCTAGTTAATCTGACTCGATCACGGACTCGATCGACTACAGTTTCTACTGCATCGAATCCTCTTCTGTTTTCGCCGAGCAGCCTCCGCGGCACACGGCCTTTTCCAAGTTAATATCTGAATCTCCTTAATTACCGATGGATGCGACCCGGGGCGACGATGCCGGCTTCGTCGACGGCTTGCCTTACGACCTGTTCGTCGACATCCTGCGCCGCCTGCCGAGCCGCGCGCTAGCCGAGTCCCATCGGGTCTGCCATGCATGGCGTGCCGCCGTCGACCAGAGCAGCCTCCTTACCCGGCTCGACCGTATCTTCCCGCCGCGTGCCTTTCCCGGCATCTTCACCAACAACTATAAGTGCATCTATGATTCTTACTTCTACGCCCCCGCGATGTCGTCGTCCTCGGCTAATAAGCCACCGTCCACTGCGGCCGCCGCCAAAACCGACGACGATGAGCCCGTCTTCCGGTTACCCTCTCTTTCAGCACCATTGGGCCTCCGTGATGGACCACTCCAACGACCTCTTGCTCTTCTATACTAACGATCACGGCTCCTACTGCGTGTGCAACCCGGCCACGATACGATGTGCCCGCCTCCCGCCCCTGCCGATCTAGTTGTGCTACGACCACCAAGGGATCTTCCTCGCTTTTGACCCCGCCGTGTCGCGGCACCATGAGGTGTTCTTGTTTCCGGAAACGATGGCGCAGCTGCGTCCTTCAAAGGAGACGGTACGAGAAATAAAAGAGTCATGTTGGACGGAACGCTACTTTGAGCATGTACCCTCATGTAATCTGTTTCGAGAAGAGCAAGAAGGTGGTGATGCTCGACGCTCTACCAACCACAAGATCGGCTAAATGGCAACGTTTCAGCGGCTGAGGATCCCAAAGATGGGGTCTTATTCTTAGTGTCTCTCTAACGCTCAATCGAATGAGAATTATCTTAATTCTCATTCACATGACGTCATCAATTCCAGTTGCAAGTCAAGTTGCAACTCATGATTAGCACGAATCACGAAGCAAATCAAACGGTCTGGAGCAGTTGCAAGTCCACTCTCAGTCGAATAAGAATTAACTTACTTCTCATTCACATGACGTCATCAAATCCCAGTTACATGTTGACTTGCAACTGATGCACGAATCACGAAGCAAATCAAATGGTCCGAATCAGTTGTAAGTCCACTTGCAACTGATGACATCATGCGATTTAGAACTAAGCTAATTCTCAATCAATTGAGAATTAGCAAAACCGTTATTCTTATGAGTATTTTCGTCACGAACCAGTGGGGAGAGCAGATAGTTTGTGCCTAGGCGTACCGCTCCTAACCACCTCCGTGAGTTTTTTCCCGAAAATGGATCATATTCCCAAAACGGCAAGAAGATATGGAAGTCCGCCGAGTATTGGCGGGGGTCACTCTATGTGCATTGTCCGACAACATTCTTATGATACTGCAACGGGCGTATGATATGATCCAGCTGCGGGAATGGAAAAGCCTACTAGCAAGTTTGACCTCCTTCCTACCAGGTCCATCTTAGCAAACTATGAGAAAGGAATTCGGTTTGCAGAAATCAACAAGTTCCGACTCCAGGTATGGGCTCTAAATGAACAATTTGATGGGCAGTTAGGGTGGACGCTGACGCACAGGGCCAACCTAAGTGAATACGGTCAACAAATGGGGAACAGTTGCTATCTATTCAGTCTATGAAGCCATGGAAGATGGTAGATGGTAATAAAGCAACAATAACCTTGCTTGACTATAAAATCGAGGAAATCAGCGATGATGATGATGATGATGACAACGAAGAAAGCGGAGAAGATTCCGAGTCATCGTGGGACTCGGACGAGGACAACTTCATTGGCATGGATGAAAGTCCACCAAAGTCTACCAGGCTTCGCAACTTGCATGATCATAGGACTGCATGCGCACAAGGATGTGCTCCTCCTCCATATGAGAAACCATGTCGTGGCATATCATCTTTCCACCTCAAGAATGCAATGCCTAAGCCATAGACTTTGTAAGGATCCATTCTCTCTATTTAGCCGCGTCAACCGCACATTCCCTTACCGTCCGTGCTACGTCGACACTCTTCCGCCAAGGAACATGGCATGAAAATATATATAAAGCGCAACTGCGTCCTAGATGATTTTGGTTACGAGTCCATGTAATGCAGAGTGTGCCGTCAAGGGTATGTTTTTGTTATATTGTGCTCTTGGACATAATGTCTTCTTGCCAACTCTCAATTCCCTAACGCTTTCGCTCTGAATAGTTCCTGATTTCTTCTCTGTTGTTCATCCAAACAGCCTAATATGCCTTGACATATTTATTTTTTTTCATATTAAATGTGTAATATGCCTTCACGTCCATCCCATTCAGGTGTCGATGAATTTATACGTCAATTTATCTTGTTCATTTAGTTTTTTCAGAGGTTATATGGGTCGATTTTTTTTAGTTATTTACATCTTTGTGGTCATTTGCAGTGTTGTTCAGAGATGAATATGTCAAAACTCATACCTTTACTTGAGTCGTGCTTGCTTTAGTTAACACCACATTAGTTAACAAAAACATAGTACTACCTCAGTAGCAGCTTTGTTTCGAAGTATTAAATCATAAACTTTGTCTAGCTGAGCATGTGACGGGCCTGCTTATCCTGTGTTTACTAACTTAGATAATTAGTGTATCTTTTCCTCTCTCGTTGCTCTTCTGAATGTATGGAAGCGTTCGTACCCTTTTTGCAAATGTATATACTACTCTCTTTGGAGTTGTAGAGGGGGCAAACCCAAACGTACGTGCAAACGGTAATCAAAAACAAAAATGTCGGTCCTGAGAGTTGAGTTCAGGGTTCAGAGAAGAGGCGAGCATCAGTTACATTACGCCTTCTCCTTTTGTTCGTTCCCGGACTGAAAGGTGTTTGTCGACAGATTCAGATATGGACAGAAAGGTCTGGGTCGCCTCCGTCCGTACTCCGTAGGAATATTTCTTGTTTTTACTAGGAAACGTACCCGTGCGTTGCAACGGGAGAAAAAACTCAGCATTATGGAGAACCATAAAGTATGTTCTTGTTGGTATAGTCTCGACATATCGCAAAACCAACCAGGTTCAATGCGTAGGCGCACCGCCTTGGCCTCCTTTGCCTGCCGCTACAGCCGGGCCACCCGGCAACGTGCACTGTGAAACCTTCGTTTCCAGGGATTAGGAAGTAGAGAAACCAGAGGAAGTTTGATAAATCACTTTGGAGAGGATTCGAGCGGATCATCTGAACATCTGCTCTATAACCAACAACGTTGAGCCCTTCACCGACGAATTCCTATCAAATTCGAGCGACGTCAATGTGGGGTTGTGGAGAGCGCTATGGATGAAGAAAGAAGAAGGAAGTAATTTTCCTCTTCTCTCCCACCCGCTCGCAATTCATCTACACCTTTTTATATTTTCCAATAGTGTGGGTATAATATTTGCATTCAAGCAATATATACCAAAGAAACATATTACCTACACGAGATGATCTGGACACTTGTTCATTATGTAAAAGAACTTCAGTTAAAAGGAAAAATGATGTAAAGAACGTGGTGATCGTATCAGAAGAAAACTATGCTACTAAAATACCTGAAATCTCCAAAACATAATTAATTGGACGTCATCTGGCTTAGCCCACATGACAAAGCTTGAAGAATAGATGAAAGCTTTAGAAACCGATAAAGAAATTTCATGCTGCACGCATTGCATGAATTGCATAAGCTATACGTTGACTGCAGTTTGCAAATTTTACTCTGAATTCTATATCATACATGACCCACGGAGTAGAACAGAAGCTGGAAAAGTTTCACCCTTCCGTACAGGCGGGACGCATCATGGCGCTCGCCACCACGAGCAGTAATGACGTCGCACGCTGCCACGAGCAGGCTAGTAAGGAAGAATTAAACAGTTACGATGTACTGTTGTACTTTCCGTTGCTTGTTCTTTCTTCCATTGGAATTGGATGTCCGCTGTACAACTGCTTGTGCGTATGTCCTCTGCAGGCTATGCTCCAACAGGCGATGTGTACATGGCGGATTGCTGAATATGTATGTCGTTTTCAGGTTTACGTTGCTGCAATCAGGAACCGGAATCTGCAGCTCCCTGGGAACCCTGAGGAGCTATATGAGATCAGCAAAAGCAAAGCTTCCCCGGAGACGGACTTTGTGTCGCATAGAGACAAGCCATTCAGGTGATTGTCATTCAGTTACTACGGAGAAGCTAGCTAAGAAAACCGTCTGGCAACGGTGAATCGTGGTGCATTGATACGTCTCCAACGTATCCATAATTTCTGCTGTTCCATGCTTATATTATACCATTTGCTACATGTTTTATATACACTTCATATCACTTTTATGCATTTTCTGGGACTAACCTATTAACAAGATGCCACAGTGCCAGTTCCCTGTTTTCTGCTGTTTTTGGTTTCAGAAAGTTACTTCTGGAAATATTCTCGGAATTGCACGAAACAAAAGGCCAAGTCCCTATTTTTCCAACACGTACACGGAGTCCGAAGGAGAGACGAAGGAGAGCCACGAGGTGGCCAAACCACCTGGGGCGCGGCAGTGGGCCCAGCCGCGCCAGCCTGTGGTTTGGGCCCCTCGGGGGTCCGCCGACATCGCCCCTTCGCCTATTTATTCCCCGAGACGTGAAAACCCTAAAACACCGAGCCTTTCATCCAGAACATATTCGCTGCCGCCGCCGTCGTCAACCCTAACTCGGGGGGTTCTGAAGCTCTTCCCGGCACCCTGCCGGAGAGGGGAATCATCACCGGAGGGCTCTACATCGCCATGCCCGCCTCCGGAGTGATGCGTGAGTAGTTCATCCTTGGACTATGGGTCCATAGCAGTAGCTAGATGGTTGTCTTCTCCACTTGTGCCATCATGTTTAGATCTTGTGAGCTGCCTATCATGATCAAGATCATCTTATTGTAATGCTACATGTTGTGTTTGCTGGGATCTGACTTATATTGATACCTATGTGGAGCTGAATATTATATTATCATGTCTATGTCATTTGTGATCTTGCATGCTCTCCGTTACTTGTTGAAGCCTTGGCCAAGTGAATACTTGTAACTCCAAGAGGGGGTATTTATGCATGATAGTTGGGTTCAACCTCTATTTAACCTGGGATAGTGACAGCAAGTTCTAAGGTTGTAGATGTGTTGTTGCCACTAGGGGTAAAACAGCAATGCTTTATTCAAGGATGAATGTATTGTTTACATTACGCACATTACTTAATGCAATTGTCTGTTGCTTGCAACTTAATACTGGAAGGGGTACGGATGTTAACCGGAAAGTGGACTATTTAGGCATAGATGCATGCTGGATAGCGGTCTATGTACTTTGTCGTAATGCCCAAATGAATCTCATAGTAGACACCACAGCTCACACATGCATGTTATATGCACTTATCAATTGTCAATTGCCCAGCTGTAATTTGTTTACCCAGCATGTTAGTTATCTTATTGGAGAGACACCACTAGTGAACTGTGGACCCCGGTCCATTCTTTTACATCTGAAATACAATCTACTGCAATCATTGTTCTCTACTGTTTTATGCAAACAAACATCATTTTCCATTCGATACGTTTAACCCTTTGTTTTCAGCAAGCCGGTGAGATTGACAACCTCACTGTTAAGTTGGGGCAAAGTAATTTGATTGTGTTGTGCAGGTTCCACGTTGGCACCGGAATCCCTGGTGTTGCGCCGCACTACACTCCTTCACCAACACCTTCGAAGCAACCTCGTTTTCCTACTGGTTCGATTAAACCTTGGTTTCATACTGAGGGAAAACTTGCTGCTGCACTCATCATACCTTCCTCTTGGGGTTCCCAACTGACGTGTGACGTACAAGCATTGTTTCTGGCACTATTGCCGGGGAGATATTCCCTCGTCAACTTAGCAACACGTTTTCTGGCGCCGTTGCCGGGGAAAACCGAATTGCTTCTGCAAGGGGAGTCTCTCACACCCAATCTCTTTACTTTGTTATTTGTCTTGCTTAGTTTATTTTTATTTAGTCTTGTTTGCTCTCTTTATCAAAAACACAAAAAAATTAGTTACTTGTTTAATTCGGTTTGATTTTGTTTTTCAAAATGAATGCTCCTGAAGTTGAAGTTCGTTCTTTTAGGCAACTAGGAGGTGAAAATTTGAAAGATGCTTGGTATAGAATTAGTGATGCTCATCATAGATGTACTAAGAAACACTCTACCACTATCCTCCTTAGGAACTTTTATGTTGGTATCTCTAGTTGGTATAGGTATGTTCTAGACACTCTTACAGGTGGAAATTTCTTGGGTACTCCTGCTTTAGAAGCCTGTAATATTATTGAAAGTTTGGTAGGAACACCACCCACTAAAGATATTAAATTGAGATCACCTTGGAGGATGTTATAAATAAGTTAGACTCTATGGAGAATTTTTTTCCAAATTTTCTTGATTGTATTGGTAAGACTAATGAATCAATAGCCACCATCAATGAAAGAATCACTGTTCTTGAGGATAATAATATCCATGACACCCAAAATCATAGAATTGATGAGTTAGAGGAAGCTATTGAAACCTTAAGTTCAACCTTTACTTCTCTTAAGTCTAAAAAGGAGAAAGTTTATGTGGGTAGAGAGCAAAAGTTTATGTATGTTCCTAAAGTGCCAAAACCAAAGACTCATTATGAGCTTAAAATTGATAAAACTTTTAGTACGGTTAAAGGTAATGAAACACCTCCAGGAACATCTAAGATACCCATTGTTACAAGCTGTGTGTTGGAAGAAGCTTTTGATGATTTGAATGATTTGCCACTTGACAACACTTGATTTTCACTTTCTGCGCCTAGCTGAAAGGCGTTAAAGAAAAGCGCTTATGGGAGACAACCCATCGTTTTTATTTGCTGTTATTTTTGTTTTCTTTGAGTCAAGGAGTTTTGTTACTTCTGTAGCAACTCCTTTGTATCTTTATTTTATCGCAATGTTGTGCCAAGTAAAGTTCTATATTGAAAGTTGATGCAAGATTTGGATTTCTGCGCAGTGACAGATTTTTAGCTGTCACGGATTTGAGCTTATCTCCCTGTAGAAAATTCAAAAAATTCTGAAAAAATCACGCATATTCCTGAGATATGTACGCAACTTTCATTATTTTAGGCCAGATCCATCTGAGCAACTTAAGTGCCTCGAAAAAATTCGTCATTCCAGACTGTTCTGTTTTTGACAGATTCTGCCTTTTGTTTTGCATTCGCTCTTTTACTGTGTTTGTGTGGATTTCTTTGCTCCACAAAGCATTGGTGGCTGTAGCTAATGTCCAGAAGCTTTGGGATTGATTGTATCATTACAGAATATGAGAATTTTTGATTATGCACTAACCCTCTAATGAGAACTGTCTTGAGTTTGGTGTGAAGGAAGTTTTCAAGGATCAAGCGAGAAGGGTGATATTATGTGATCAAGAAGAGTGAAAAGCCTAAGCTTGGGGATGCCCCCGTGGTTCATCCCAACCATATTCAGAGAGACTCAAGCGTCTAAGCTTGGGGATGCCCCATCCCCTTCTTCATCAACAAACTTATCAGGTCATCTCTAGTGAAACTATATTTTAATTCTTTCACATCTTATGCGCTTTACTTGGAGCGTCTGTGTGTTTTTATTTTTGTTTTTGTTTGAATAAATTCGGATCCTAGCAATCCTTGTGTGGGAGAGAGACACGCTCCGCTTTTTCATGTGAATACTCATGTTCTTCACTTATATTTGTTGAGTATTCTTAACTAGCTACTGCAGTGCTTTTAGCTCCTGTTTTTCATGCATCTCTTCGAGCTGTTAGCACTTGTTTATAAATACTCTCTTGCTGCATTATATTATCATTTGGAGAGTTTATGTTTAAATAAATTGATTGGTGTTTGTTTGGAAGAAAGAAAATGCTACATGTAGTAGTTGGTATTGGAAAAGACATATGCATTCTTGTAGATCATTGTCTTGTTTCGATTTGATGCTTTGCAATTGTTTTGAGCTCTCAAGTAGATCATGTTTAAGCTCTTGCATCATGTAGTTAAAGCCTAGTAGTGGAGAACTACCGTAGAGCTTGTTGAGACTTGGGATGCATATTTGTTCTCTCTAAGGTCTAGATATTTTCTGGTAAAATGTTTGAGCAACAAGGAAGACAGTGTAGAGTCTTATAATACTTGCAATATGTTTTTATGTGATTCTTGCTGTACCGGTTTATACTTGTGTTTGCTTCAAACAACCTTGCTAGCCTAAACTCTGTACTGAGAGGGAATGCTTCTCGTGCATCCAAAACTTGAGCCAAAACCCATGCCATTTGTGTCCACCATACCTACCTACTATGTGGTATTTCCTGCCATTCCAAGTAAATATTTCATGTGCTACCTTTAAACTATTCAAAACTTTATTACTCCTTATTTGTGTCAATGTTTTATAGCTCATGAGGAAGTATGTGGTGTTTTATCTTTCAATCTTGTCATTTACTTCTGACAGACTTTCACCAATGGACTAGTGGCATATACATCCGCTTATCCAATAATTTGCAAAAAGAGCTGGCAACGGGGTGCCCAGCCCCAATTAATTACAACTTTCATTAATAATTCTCTTCACATGTTTTGCCCTGATTTATCAGTAAGCAACTTAATTTGCAAATAGACACTCCTCCATGGTATGTGAATGTTGGAAGGCACCCGAGGATTCGGTTAGCCATGGCTTGTGTAAGCAAAAGGTTGGGAGGAGTGTCATCTATAAAGAAACTAAAATACATGTGTAAACAAAAGAGAAGAGGGATGATCTACCTTGCTGGTAGAGATAACGTCCTTCATGGGAGCCGCTCTTGAAAGTCTGGTTGACAAGGGGGTTAGAGTGCCCACTACCATTCGTTGACAACAACAAACACCTCTCAAATACTTATTTTGTGCTCTCTATATGCTTTCGAAAACTTAAAAAGCTCTAGCACATGATTTAATCCCTGCTTCCCTCTGCGAAGGGCCTATCTTTTACTTTATGTTGAGTCAGTTTACCTACTCCTTTCTATCTTAGAAGCAAACACTTGTGTCAACTTTGTGTGCATTGATTCTTACATGTTTACTTATTGCACTTGTTATATTGCTTTATGTTGACAACTATCCATGAGATATACATGTTACAAGTTGAAAGCAAATGCTGAAACTTAATCATCCTTTGTGTTGCTTCAATGCCTTTTACTTTGAATCTATTGCTTTATGAGTTACCTCTTATGCAAAATTACTTGTCTTGAAAGTACTATTCATGAAAAGTTTTTGCTTATATGATTCATTGTTTACTCTTTATCTATTTGTTAGCAAACTATAGATCATTGCTTTGAGTCACTTCATTCATGACATGAGCCTTGCAATATATTGATCAAGATTGTGTGAAAGCATGTCTCCTCAGAAATTATTTGTTGTTATCGTTTTACCTACTCGAGGACGAGTAGAACTAAGCTTGGGGATGCTTGATACGTCTCCAACGTATCCATAATTTCTGCTGTTCCATGCTTATATTATACCATTTGCTACATGTTTTATATACACTTCATATCACTTTTATGCATTTTCTGGGACTAACCTATTAACAAGATGCCACAGTGCCAGTTCCCTGTTTTCTGCTGTTTTTGGTTTCAGAAAGTTACTTCTGGAAATATTCTCGGAATTGCACGAAACAAAAGGCCAAGTCCCTATTTTTCCACACGTACACGGAGTCCGAAGGAGAGCCACGAGGTGGCCAAACCACCTGGCGCGGCAGTGGGCCCAGCCGCGCCAGCCTGTGGTTTGGGCCCCTCGGGGGTCCGCCGACATCGCCCCTTCGCCTATTTATTCCCCGAGACGTGAAAACCCTAAAACACCGAGCCTTTCATCCAGAACATATTCGCTGCCGCCGCCGTCGTCAACCCTAACTCGGGGGGTTCTGAAGCTCTTCCCGGCACCCTGCCGGAGAGGGGAATCATCACCGGAGGGCTCTACATCGCCATGCCCGCCTCCGGAGTGATGCGTGAGTAGTTCATCCTTGGACTATGGGTCCATAGCAGTAGCTAGATGGTTGTCTTCTCCACTTGTGCCATCATGTTTAGATCTTGTGAGCTGCCTATCATGATCAAGATCATCTTATTGTAATGCTACATGTTGTGTTTGCTGGGATCTGACTTATATTGATACCTATGTGGAGCTGAATATTATATTATCATGTCTATGTCATTTGTGATCTTGCATGCTCTCCGTTACTTGTTGAAGCCTTGGCCAAGTGAATACTTGTAACTCCAAGAGGGGGTATTTATGCATGATAGTTGGGTTCAACCTCTATTTAACCTGGGATAGTGACAGCAAGTTCTAAGGTTGTAGATGTGTTGTTGCCACTAGGGGTAAAACAGCAATGCTTTATTCAAGGATGAATGTATTGTTTACATTACGCACATTACTTAATGCAATTGTCTGTTGCTTGCAACTTAATACTGGAAGGGGTACGGATGTTAACCGGAAAGTGGACTATTTAGGCATAGATGCATGCTGGATAGCGGTCTATGTACTTTGTCGTAATGCCCAAATGAATCTCATAGTAGACACCACAGCTCACACATGCATGTTATATGCACTTATCAATTGTCAATTGCCCAGCTGTAATTTGTTTACCCAGCATGTTAGTTATCTTATTGGAGAGACACCACTAGTGAACTGTGGACCCCGGTCCATTCTTTTACATCTGAAATACAATCTACTGCAATCATTGTTCTCTACTGTTTTATGCAAACAAACATCATTTCCATTCGATACGTTTAACCCTTTGTTTTCAGCAAGCCGGTGAGATTGACAACCTCACTGTTAAGTTGGGGCAAAGTAATTTGATTGTGTTGTGCAGGTTCCACGTTGGCACCGGAATCCCTGGTGTTGCGCCGCACTACACTCCTTCACCAACACCTTCGAAGCAAACCTCGTTTTCCTACTGGTTCGATTAAACCTTGGTTTCATACTGAGGGAAAACTTGCTGCTGCACTCATCATACCTTCCTCTTGGGGTTCCCAACTGACGTGTGACGTACAAGCATTGTTTCTGGCACTATTGCCGGGGAGATATTCCCTCGTCAATTTAGAGCTAGCATGCATGCGTTGGCATTTTTTTTTTCTAAACTGCAATACTGCATGCGCAGGTTCCTGGACAGGGCGGCCATAGTTCAGGCACCGGCAGGCGAGGCGCCGAACCCGTGGCGGCAGTGCCGAGTGACGCACGTGGAGTACGCGAGGACGGTGCTGGCCATGGTGCCCATCTTCTGCAGCGCCATCATCATGGGCACCTGCCTCACGTAGTTCCAGACCTTCTCCATCCAGCAGGGCGCCACCATGGACACGAGGCTCGGCCCGCACCTGACGATGCCGCCGGCGTCCCTGCCCGTCATCCCGCTCGGCATGCTCGTTTTCTTCGTGCCCATGTACGAGCGCCTCTTCGTGTCCTTCGCGCGCCGCATGACGGACCACCCGAACGGCATCCCCTACCTGCAGCGCATCGGCGTCGGCCTCGTGCTCTGCATCCTCTCCATGTGCATCGCCGCCGGCAAAGTACGCCGAACGGAGCGACAACAATGTCGATCACGAACGCAAAACTCGTGCAGAATTCCGGCGAAATCGGCGGAACGGCGAGGCTGCTCTTCGAGAACAACGTGCAGAATTCCGGCGAAATCGGCGGAACAGCGAGGCTGCTCTTCGAGAACAAACGGCAAAAGTCGCGTGTTGATTCTATGGGGCGTGGTCTTCATGTTTATAGGTGATGTAGAATCGATCCGAGCCGTGTCATTGTACCATGTATAGTTCGAGTATGATACGGAGATGGGAGAGTAGCGGTAGCGTCCTGGAGTTGGGGTCGGAGCAAAGCGCAGCAAGGTGAACGGCGAGGCAATCCATGAGATCGTGCTTGAGTAGGAGTGGATCGTGAGAGGAAGGGGATCGTGAGAGGAAGGGGATTGGGTTTTTTTTTGGATGAAAGGAAAGGATCGTGCTGTAGTAGTTGACTTGGAGGTAAGCTGTTTTTTTTTTACTTGACGTGGGCTTTGTTGAGCGAGAAGGATGATGGGCTGGGCTGGATGGACGTGAGCAGCGCTGCGAAAAACTTGACGTGGGCTTAGTTGAGCGAGAAGGATGATGGGCTGGGCTGGATGGATGTGAGCAGCGCTGCGAAAAAACGAACCGTTTTTCTGACTTATGGGTGGCAGTGGTGGGTAATATTTCTAAGAACACAGGGGTAAAATCGGAAAAAAAATGCGAACCGTTTTTCTGACTTATGGGTGGCAGTGGTGGGTAATATTTCCGAGAACACAGGGTAAAATCGGAAAAAAAATGCGAACCGTTTTTCTGACTTATGGGTGGCAGTGTTGGGTAATATTTCTGAGAACACAGAGGTAAAATCGGAAAAAAAATGACGTACGAGAAGAAGTCTTAATGCTTTTATTATTAGGTATAGATTTCCTATTCCGAGTCAACGTGGATAGATACGTGTCGTAATCGACAGCTAAAGGCATACGACCTGAACTGATAATTCGATTCCATTACGGACTCCATTGAGATCGACTTCTATATACCTCATCGATCGATCGACCGCCGCCTTCATAGTGAATCCAGCCGCCACCTGTATCGATCATGGACGTGATCTACGACGTTGACATCGTCGGCACCAGCGTGCCCCACAACCACAAGCTGTTCCTTGAAATCATACGCCATCTCTCACCCAGCGTGCTCTCTGTCGCCCGGATCGTCTCCCGCAAGTGGCGTGCAGCCGTCGACGATAACAACCTCCTCCCAGCCGGCTACCACCCTCCGAGCTACCCTCTGACATATGGTGGCTTCGTCGGCGGCAACATCGGTGGTTGCTGGGAGTCTTCCTTCGTCGGGACGGGGTCTCGGCTGATATGCAACTGCGACGGTGGTGAGATGATCAGGTGGCAATACGTGAAGTACAAGCAAGCATAGTAGTAGTAAACGGGCAGATGACGCATTGTTATTTTATTAGTACTGGTGTGAATATTCTTTAGATCATAATGATATACTCCCTCCGTCCAAAATAACTGTCTTAGATTTGTCAAAAAGTAGATGTATCTAGACATAAAACAAGTATAGATACATTTACTTTTATACAACTTTGAGACACTTATTTTGGGACGGAGGGAGTATTTGATGATGTATTCGGTAATATCGATTTGTTAATTCTCAATTCTTAGTCGAATGAGAACTAACTTAGTTTTCAGTCAGATGACATCATCAAATCCTAATTGCAACCCATGTTGCAACTCATGAATATCACGAATCCCGAACCGAATTTACATCCAAATACATATTTGGCACAATGGGGTGGTCCCCCAACGGGCCCCCCAAATCAAAACAAAAATAAACAGGGATAAAATCAAAGCAAAATAACTTACATTTATTCAGATTTTGTTGACGTTTCACAAGATTTTAAATAAAATTAAACCTAAACTGGTGGCGTCTGCGCCCCTAAATCATATCTAACCCTTGTCCTTATCGGTCGCGACTTCTTCCTAGCCAACGTTATCGTGGCTGTCGTCGTCGTAGTCGTCGGTTTATAAATATTGTCAATTTGACAAAAGACTAGAAATTGTGATATCAAATCATTGGAGTGTAAGTGTGCAAGACTTGAATTAAACAAAATTGTAACCGAACAAGATAGCGATGGCCATTTGTTATTTTTCATCATCACATATTTATACTAAACATTTAAACTTTTTTATGGACCGGCTTATGATCACTAAATCCAAAAAATCATCTTTAATCTTAAATATATATGTTGCATACAACTAAATCATTTTACTATTGTGGTCATATTACTACATCATTTAATTTTAAAACTTAAACTCGTTGTCATACAATTCAGACATAAATCATTACAAATACAACGGTGAGTTAGTTTTAACATGAAATATATGTTTTCTCTTAAAATTTTAGTCTGGAATATTTTGTTAAGCTGAATTGCATCCGAATTTTAATAAGAAGATAAGATAAAAAAAATACATTTGTCTACGCAACAATGTGTAGCACTTAGACACATTATAGTATATATGTGTTTGTGTCAATTATTTTAATATTTGGACAAAAGATGTACAATATAGTTGTATAAAAATATATATCATGATAGGGGTTTGTATGCCAGGATCCTCCAACTTAGTGTTTTGTATGTTTGTCTAAATTAGTTGTAATTAGTGAAAAAATCTAGAGGGTGCTAACTGACACCAAGTGGTATGTTCATAAGCTAATTATGTTTATTGCAATCATAACATACATGGATGAAAACCTTATATAGTTATGACGACGTTTTTATCAATGTCTATATCTTATATCTAATATGTTTGCTATTCTGTGGCAACGCACGGGAACTCAACTATTTTATAATAAACATTTGTACGTTTTATTATGGACTAGGTTATAAATCCAAAAACATCTTTATTCATACACATTTTAGAATACAACTGAACCATTTTAATATTGTGTTCATATTACAACATTAAATAATATTAGAACGTAAAGTTCGTTGTTATACAACTTAGACGTAAATCGTTTCAAATACAATCGTTGTAAGTGTAATAATGTGTATCACTTATGTTTAACATGAAATATATGTTTTCTTTAAATTTTTAGTCTGGAATATTTTGTTAAGCTGAATTGCATCAAATTTTTAAGAAGATAAGAGAAAAAAAATGTACATTGTTTATGCAATAATGTGTAGATATCATGATACGGGTTGTAGGGCTGGATTGTCCAACTTAATCTTTTCAATGTTTGTCGAAATTAGTTGTAACTAGTGGTAAAATCTAGAGGGTGCTAACTGACAGCAAGTGGTATGTTCTTAGATTTTTGAAGGGAAACAGCAAGTGGTATGTTCTTAGATTCATTTGTTGTCCTCTTCGGTTGGCAATTAGCATTCATCTTTTTTCATGGCCAAATATTTATTCTTATATTTGCACACCGTAGTGAATAGTATACTAAATCCAACCCATTTCAAGCGGAGGCCTAATTAACACAGTGGCGGACACGTCCAGTTATTTAGGTCCAGTTATTTAGGCAGATGCAACGAAGGAAGGGCTACACATCATTTTACTAATATGAGAAATCTTCGGAAAGCGATTAGGCAGTACTAAGCCAACATAATGCATAAAATTTACAAGCAATCTAGCGCAACAGACAACGAAGGAAGGGCTACACCCAGAATTCAAGACCGTTGTTACGAAGGACGGATATATCCTACGTTTACTTGTTGCATAATTTTAGGTGTGGCTTTTTCGGAAAGGGAAAGGTCCCAGCCTCTGCATCAAATTGGGGATTGATTAGGATATTATTACAAAACATGTGTTTAGATTAGTGCACCACATCGCTTAACACCACGTTTATTAACATAGTACCTCATTAAAGCTTTGTTTTGAAGAACCATAAGGGATGGTGTTACGAGCTGTTATCCTACGTACGTTTACTTATTGCATAATTTTGATAATAGTGAGCTACGTCCTATTTTTATTTATCTTTGCTCTTTTGGATCTATGAAAACATGACACGTTTGTGACATTTATAAATATAGTATAATCAAATAGACTTTGGTCAGAGGGTAAGTCAAAATTACGGCCATGCTTGCAAACGGACATCACAGTGAACTTCTCGATCGAGAGGGGCGGCGCTCGTAGAAAGTTAGCTCTAACGGAGAAAAAAGGCCGCTACGGGATGGGCCTTTGTACGATCGGCCCACGTGCTCGGCTTAAAAAAAAGTAGCACACACGTACAAATCCAGCCGTGTCGATCGCTCCCTCCCCAAATCCAGCCGCCGGAGCCACCACGTCCCAATCTGATCACAGAAGATGGAGCCGACCCACGGCGGCTTCGTCGTCAGCAACCGCGATGGCCGCTGGGTGTCTTCCTTCATCGTCCCCACCAGTGGCGGAGCCGTATAAACTCTGTGGGGTCAAACACACAATATCTATAGATTTTACTAATTTTTAATTTTTTACAACATATATTTAAAGGTTTTGCTGAAAAGCTGTGGGTTCAGCTAGCTGAACCCACAGCTTGTACGCAGATCCGCCGCTGGTCCCCACGGTGACGTCCGGCGAGAGCGCTCACGGCGAAACCCAAAGCGTCTCCCAAAAGTGGCGCGCCGCCGTTGAGGGAAGCAACTACTCTCCACTACATGGCTTCGTCTTCAACAATTATGAAGGCCGTTGGGTGTGCTCCTTGATTCATGGGCCCGACGATAACGGATGTCCCGCCCGAAAATAGGTAAAGGTGTGATCAGGACAAGAGCAAGCGGCGATAAGAGGAGTAGGAGGGTCAGAGTATTTGTATGTCCAATGTAAATTGTTGAATGTTTTTGATTAAGAGATATAGTACGATGGTTGCTAAATATAAGAAGTGATTACAATCTGGGTTTTAATTACCTCTTTTCTCATTCTATTAGTTTTACTAGTTTTGTAGATATCCCAAATTGTTCTTGTTTTTCGATAAAAGGGCCGGTGGAGCCACGCCAAATATTTTCTCTCTCGTTATTACGTTTCTTTTACGGTATAAAAAAGTCTCTCAAGTTTAATATGCAATAACAAGTGATATTTGTTCCAATATCTTTAATCAGGCATGTAGAAGTTCATAGTAAAAAAAATTCAAATCATACACAAAAATGGGATGATAGTGGGTTATAATTTTCTTATTTTACCGCTTTGTGTGCACGTGCCTTTTGGTTTATAACACATGACAAAATTTCTAAGGAAATGCGAGCGAGATGGAAAGAAATGCAATCAAACTCCAAATTAGGAACCACAACCCTCGGCCTAGCCCGGTCCACGAAACCCAAGTAGGCCGGATTCATTCTATTCCTCTTACATAGGGCTTACCCGTCGTCTGACCAGTCACATAAGAGCTGGACCGCCATGGTCGCCACCACCGCCTCCCTACATGTCGTCAGGTACCTTCCCCTCTCATCATTTTCCTTTTGCAGAACAAGTGAACCCCAATGTGGAAGCTGCATACAAACTTTTGAGCAGCCCCTGGCAATTATGTGCAATGTAGTGCACTTTGGATAGGATAAAGTCAAATTAAATAAATGATTTGAAGTAATTATACAGAACTGAGTTATAGGAAATTAATCCAATGATTTTCAAAGTTCAGGGCGCTTTCGTACCACCACTGGACCTTAAGCTCGCAGAACAATGTACTCATGTTGATCAAACGTGTTTCAACTTCCAAAACTTAAAGAATATCATATATGGCCTGATTAAGTAGGGTTTTAATATATTAGTTCATATATTGTTGGAGTCGTATTCAAATAAAGTTTCTAATGGCATGATTTTTATGACATAATTCTCATATATTAGTGGTCAAATTGATGGTCAAAATTCGTGCACGTAAAACTAAGTCGCCACATCCTTTGGGACGGAGAGAGTACACGTGAGAAATTCTATTCTCTCTTTTTTATTTTCCCTGTGGTCCTCGAATAATTGTGTCTTCATTTCTTGTGCATTATTCGAAAAAACCCACCTCAAAGTTTTCACTTCGAAAGAATGCTGGAGTTCATAGCACGAGATATCTTAAATCATATATATCCTTCTTATAACCTTTCTTCTACGGTGTAAAAGAATCTACCGAGCTTAATTTGGAAGCACAAGTGATATTTGTTCCGAGATCTATGGTGTAAAACAAATGGAATGCAAATAGGCTATAATTTGCACGTGTTTTTTGGTTTATAGGAGATGACAATTTTTCTTTAGAAATGCGAGCGAGAGAGAGAGGAAAAAAGAAGCGTAATCAACCTCCAAATTAGGCAAGCACCAGTTCCTGGACTCGGCCACGAAACACAAGTAGGCCCGGTCCGTTCTATTCCTCTTTCAGAGGGCTTACCCCGTCAACACCCTTATTTTTTGTCAAATCTGGCTGTTTTGGCGAACTAATAACGCATATGGCCGTTCCCGGAAACTATTTCCAAATCTGGCTTCTAAGGTCGGCGCCAACGCGAATGGAGCCGAACTTGTGCAGTTCGGCGCCACCAAAATTGGTGGCGCCGAACTGCACAAGTTCGGCTCCATTCGCGTTGGCGCCGACCTTAGGGTCAGATTTGGAAATAGTTTTCGAGAGCGGCCAGATGCACTATTAATTCGCGAAAACGGCCAGATTTGACGAAAAGTACTCAACACCTAGCCACTCTAACGCAGCCGCCGCCCTATATATATGGTAGGAGTACCTTCCCCTCTCCCTTTTTTTTTGCACCTGACTGCCTTAAGCATCGCTAGACAACATGTGATCTTGCTCCTCTAGATCTACGAGTAGTGGTGGGTATGGACTGGCTGATGTTCGGCTGGTCATAGTACAAGAAAAGCATTTTCCTTTAGGGACGTACTTGATGTCTGCTTCAACAAAAATTCGTTTGCTTAAGCGCCCTTACTCCTTCTAGAGCTGCCGATGAGGGAGCCGGAGAGAGGAGATAAAATGCTTACACGCCATCGGAGCTGCCGATGGGCGAACCAACGCCCGAACGAGATTTTGATAATGGCCTTTAAAAGATTTTGTTATAGAAACAGCGTTTTGGTTCGTCAGAAAAGATAATTATTCGGTTCTTGTTTTCTTATTCAGTTTGTTGTTTGTACACCTCAGCAGTGGCTTTTCAGTACGGCAGTGGTTATGAACCTGTTTTATTCTCACCGTGTTGTAGCATTACCATTAAAAACAGTTTGCTGTGACATTTTATTCTTAAAGAACCATCATATAGCTAGCTTCATGACAGCAGTACTGGCACGGAGGGAATTCCCTAGTATATATGCCACTAAAAAAAATATTGTTAGGACCTAGAACATGTAGAAAACATATGCAAGCCTGGATCAATGATGCTCCACTCAAATTCTTTGAGTGTACTTTACTTTCCCCTCCCACCGCTCTCGACCCGCTACAGTACCCTTGAGGGTCGCCTCCTAAATCCCGGGCCGATCTGGCCGCTCCGCCGGAATAGCCGGCCGGAGTTGGTGTCGGAGAGGTGCCGGCATAGTTCTTAGGTAGGTTTAGTAGTAGTTTTTCTGTCGTTGGCTGTTTCTCTGGCGGATGCCGACTCTTTTCTCCCCTCGAAGACCCTCAAGCTCAGCGCTGTGGCGCGGCGCTGAGTGTGCTGCGACGAGCTCCGCCGTCAAGCCTTCTCGGTGGAGGTTGGGTGGAGGTGCTAGATCTGCAGCGGCCTTCTTCAATAAGCGTTGGTGCCTACCTTTTGCTTGTGGAGTGGATCGAGCGGAGCTCCTTCTGGCCGGCCGTGGAGGCGAGGAGATGGAGAGAAGCTTGATCTTCTTCTGCAATTGTAAGGGAGGTGCGGTTGCGGGCGCGGTCCTCTGTGCGCGCTCCTCTGGCCGGCCGTGGCGGCGAGGGGAGGAGCGGGTATGGATAGTGTGCTCCGCTTTTGTTGCAGGTGGTTGGTGGTTTCCTTCGGTGTTTCTGCTTCAGCTGGCCATGGTGGCGTGCGGTGTAGAGCTCGAAGGTGTGGTCGGGCGGATGTTGGTGGACCTGGACGGCTCGACGTCGGCTGGAAGAAGGAGGAAACCGGAGAGTTTGCGCTGTGCCTGTGCTCGTTCAACGAGACCAAGCTTCGTCGCGTGGCGGCGGACAGCTCTTGCAGGCATCTACATCTTGTGGCGGCGTGCTCTTCCCGGCGGATCGAGGTACGGCGGCGCCGGCGACGTCTAGGATCTTGGGTGTTGGATTAGGGGTCCGATTGTTTTCCTTCAGGTGGCTCTGGGGTCTCTGTGCAAATTTCAGGGTCTTTTGTAATTTCTTTTCTTTCCTGGACCTTTTTGTAATTTGTGCTGAGCCTCCTTTTATATGCATCGGACCTTTCCTCGAAAAAAAAAAATGATGCTCCACTCACGTGGAAAGGAATAGCCAATGAAACCTTTGCATTCTTGGAGTCCAGCTTTGTAAATAAAGAGGTGTGAAATAAAGAGGATCACGAACTCCCTTCAAAAGAAATAAAAATAAAGAGGTGTGAAATGAGAAGTCCTTTTTATTCAATTTTATTCACCGTGATCTGAGCTTAGTAAAGCACAACTTATTTATTGTTCGAGCAACCTGTGGCTGTGGGTGATTAACCTTAACTGGCAGGACGGCATTCACTCCAGACGGTGCTCAACAGGATCAAGCGTGCTAGGCGCAACCGCCGGGTCTCTCAGTATGGCCTCAAGATCTCCATCTTTCTCGCCCAAGGTGGCATTCAGAAAGGCCACCATGATCCCGGCAACACACCTTCTCATCTTGTCCTTGCATTTGCATCCATTCCCATCCTTGCAGATGCTGGTGATGAACTTCGGGGCATCGTCGTCGAGCATGTCCAGATGCCCATAGTCCTTGGTCACTAAATAGTAGCATGGTGGCTTGCACTCGCGGTAGAACTCCGCGTGGTTGACGTCTCTGGGTGCGCATGGAGGGAAGAATATGTTATTCTTCTCCTCGCCAAGCCCTGTGCCGATAACCAGCACCGGCATCGCTATGTCGAAGGAGGAGGGCTCGTAGGTGAGGATCTTGGGCTGGAGCTGGGATGACTTCCCTGTGCCAGCGACGGGGTCGAGGCCAATGAGGGCGGAGAAGCTTAGGTGGGTGTTGGCATGCCCCAAGGCCAAGGAGAAACCCGTGTGGCCTCCTCGGCTGTGGCCGGCCAAGGCGAGCTTCGACAGCTCTGGCTTGACGCCTTTGGGGAGCACGGACAGGAGACCCTCGGGGAGCCAGTCCGCAACCTTGGCTGCTGCCGCGATGTCCTCGTCGTCACCTGCAGGTATCAAACTGATGTTGAACTGCAAACCAGTAATGTTAGAAAGTTAGTTAGTTTCGCACCACAAGTTAGAATACAAAGTTATTATAGATCCCGTACCGAGACTTGAGGTAGTTTACACATACATGTGAATTAAAATGTTAACCAACCTGGGGTGCAACCATGATGAAGCCATGGGACGCGATGTGTCGAAGAAGCTGTTGGTAGAAATTGTTACGGAGGAAGAAGCCATGCAAGAGCATGGCGACGGGGTATGTTCCTGCATCCTTAGGAGCAACTATCATGACCGGGATCGGTGGTGTAGGTACCGCGTTGTGATCCACCCGAATCTCCTCCACCGCAAGCTTCCCTTGCTGGAACACCGAGGTGACCACCTCCTCGAGAACCCTGGCGCTGGACTTGTTCATCGTCTGTGCCGCTGCTGATGCCATCTCTCACTCAAAGCTCAAGGCAATCGCTCTCTGTTGTAACAAGAGCTTTTCGGTGCAACGATGAGAATAGAGAACCAAAGTGGCAGATTTATAGGAGGATGGGCTAAGTTTACGGTAACTAATTAATTTGGTCAATAATCTACTTCAGCTTGATTTTGTTAGCTTAATCTTGCCTAATCTGCGGTTGAGTTAGCATATGCAAGTTGATCAGTTATACTCAGCTTGGACATGCACCGTGCGTCCGTGTAGTAGTAGGATACTAGTGTTAGTTACGTGCGTTAGCTCAGTTTGGTAAGGTGAATTAGATTAGGAAATATCTAGTCTTTTCCGTGTGGTATTAGGAGTTCGTATACAAGTGGGTTTAGATGATTTTAAGTCGGCTGCCGTGCGAAAATACGTAGTGACTACCCTGCATCTGATAATCAAAAATAATATAATAATTTAAAAAAGTTCAAAAATTCTGAAACTTTAGTCGGGCAAATATTACCAATTATTTTTTTTTACTGCAACCGTAAAAAACATTGTGTCAGAAAATAACATTTATTGCGACCTGGGTTAAAGATTTGTCAAAAATGACGCTATATTCGTGAGAGATTAGTCTTTTTTTACCCAGAAGTCAACGCAAAATATTTCACGACCAAATTGTTTACACGAGTAGAATACTTGGTAATCTTTGAGGTTAAAAAAATTCAGAATTTTTCGAATATTTTTCAATTTTCTAATTTTTTTCCGTATATCAGGTGCGCTTGTCTCCATGTGCCATTAGTCCGCGTCCGGCTGCCGTGCGTATATATACACAGGTCGTGTGACACACGTTGTACCGAAAAAGTGAAAATCTAGAGGTTGCGACACGCGCCCCTCGCCATAAATTTTTGTGTGCGTGTGTTCGTTTAGTTGTGTGTGATCGATTCTTGGGCGAATCCCAATAATTGGTATCAGAGCATGGCCTAAGATTTGAAGCCACGCTTGCCCCGATGAGGCGACCCATACTAGCGCCTCAGGACAGGCGATTGTCGTTTAGTGGCGCGACATGGAGGAGACGGCATGGAGCTGTCGTTGAAAATGTAGTGGAGGTGGATGATCGTTGACGAGAGCGATGGTGCCGAGGAGCGATGCCGCAAATCTCGTCAAGATCATCATCATGGGGAGTATGGATGAGGTTGTCAAGGTGTGCACATGAGTTCTTACAAGATGCGTCCAAGAACTTGTGGTTGTGAGTGTTTCCTGCTGCAGTTGTGTTATTAGCAGAGAAAATTGTGTGTGGGAGCGAGCGGGAAAAGGAAATTGTGTCCTTTCCTTCCGTCGTGATCAAAGTTCCCGCAAGTTCGTATATCGGAAGTTGCATTACGCGTATACGGCGAGTTGTACTGTGTTGCTGCTGGGCCAGTGAAATTGTCGCGAGGTTGTGCGTTCGATCTTGGGCAAAGCTAGCAAGTTCCGGTGAGTTCATGTATGAAAAAATATGTTGCGCATACATGACAAGTTGTGCTGCCGCCGGACGCAAAGATTTGTTCGGTTCGATGCGTCACCGGCAACAAAGAGAAGATGTGAGGATCAAATGTGAAGTTGTGTCCAGGTGCTGGTCTGCGGGACATTTGTTGCAGTTGAAGCGCGTCATGGTCAAGGGACTCCAGTGAGATGTATCTTTAAGGTGCGAAGACGTGAGACGTCACGGTGAGATGTATCTTTAAGATGGCGGGTGCCTATCTGCACGTCTCAACGAGAAGACAAAAACCAACGTGAACACGCGAACCGGTTAAGATGAGTTACCTGCATGAAGCTACATATTTAGTCTGCATGTGGCACGCTAAGATGCGGCAGCGTGAGGTAATTGTCCGGAGTGGTATGTTGATTTTGCGTCGTCAAAATTGTGAAATTGCAAGGAATCGAGACGGAAGAGTACAAGGATGTGACGAGTCAAAGATTAGGGAAAGATTGTTAGCTCAATCTTGCCTAATCAGCGGTTGAGTTAGCATATGCAAGTTGATCAGTTATATTCAGCTTGGACATGCACCGTGCGTCCGTGTACTAGTAGGATACTAGTGTTAGTTACGTGGGTTAGCTCAGTTTGGTTAGGTGAACTATATTAGGAAATATCTAGTCCTTTCCGTGTGGTATTAGGAGTTCGTATACGAGTGGGTTTAGATGGTTTTAGGTCGGCTGCCGTGCATATATATGCACAGGTCGTGTAACACAAATTGTAACAAAAGGAAACAAAGAGAAAATTTAGAGGATGTGACACGCACCCCTCGCCATAGCATTTTGCGTGCGGGTGTTCGTCTAGTTGTATGTGATCAATTCTTGAACGAATTCCAACAGATTTGGAAATGAGAAGAACGTGTTGGAAAACTGTAGGTTTTTAATGCACATATATCATGTCCATATGCATGAATAAGACTGGTTGCAACTAACTGCAGTTGTTCATTTAATCGGGCCCCATCAGTTCAGACACAGTATATAGATGTGAGTGAGTGAGTGAGCTGCCCGGTCACTTTATAATTTCTGTTTACATTTGTCTTGTACATTTTGCTTCTCTCTGGTTCTGAATATACAATAAAATTTCTTAGGCACTCTGTTTACCTTAGTAATTCTGGGCACATGGAACATCCCCGCAAACATCTAAGCTCCCTACTAAAATTCCTGGCTTGGGGTGCATCCAACTATATATAATATTGTGTTCATATTACTACATATAATATTATAACTTAAATTTAGTTGTTATACAATTCAAATGTTCATCGTTAGTCGTTACAAATACAAATATTGTAAATCGGAGATAGGTTTGACATGGAAGATATATTCTTTTAAAAAGTAGTTTGGGATATTTTGTTAAGCTGAATTGTATCAAAATTTTAAGAAGATAGGATTAAATAAATGTACATTCGGCTAAGCAACAATGTGGAGCACTTAGATATGTTATAACATATACATGATTGTATCAATTATCTTTAATTTTGACAAACGATCCACAATATACTTATATAAAAATAGAGATCATGATATTAGTTTGTAGGAGGATTGTCCAACTTAGTGTTTTCTATGTTTGTCTAAAGTAGTTGTAACTAAAGGTAAAATCTCGAGGGTGCTAGTTGTCGCTCATGTGAGTCCATTCAGTTTGTTGCAACACATTATCGTTAAGAACCATCATCATCTACAGACCCAATCGCCAAGATTGTAAACCTTATAGGCTGATTTACATGACATTAATCCAATCATCCATGTATCTCTTCATGGGAAATCACCGCACATTTTATTTTTATGCGGAAAGTTCACATCACTGCCCAAATTATCTATTGACTGTACGGTCGGGGCACTACCCAAATATGCAAAAGAAAAATCAATTTGGACAGAGTTGCACCGGCTCTAGCAGACCTGCCGCTTGTAACGGAAAAGTACAGTATAAATATTTTTTAAACACGCTTTGAAACAGAAACAGTCTTTTTTTTAAATTGAAACAGAAAGAGGTTACAGCGAATCCAGCTCCACGAAATCAGGACGTACCTTTGCCCACCACAACATCTGTTCTGCTCCTGTTTTGCATCACCCAGTTTCACGCCTCCGTCTAACGCCGCCGCGCGCCAACGGATCGGATCGATCCATCGACATGGACGACGTGAACCAGGACGGCGACGATGCCGTCTGCCTGCCCCACGACGTGATCCTCGAGATCCTCCGCCGCCTCCCGCGCCATGCCCTCGTGCAGTGCCGGCGCGTCTGCAGCGCGTGGCGCGCCACGATCGACGACAGCGCCCTCCTCCTCACGCACTTCCGCTGCCTCTTCCCGTCGCACGCCTTCCCCGGCGTCTTCACCAACAACGACGACTGCGGCGACGAGTCCTCCTTCTTCGCACCCGCGCCAGGCAAGCCGAGGCATGGTGGCGCCGTCGAGCACGGCTTTCGGCGCCCTCTCTTCGCACATGACAGGTTCTCCGTCATGGACCATTGCAACGGCCTCCTGCTCCTCTACCTCGACGGCAGCAATGACGGGTCCTACTACGTCTGCAATCCAGCAACGGTACGGTGTTCCCGCCTTCAGCTCCCGCCACAATGGGATTATTGCAACAGAGGTCTCTTCCTTGCTTTCGACCCAGCCGTTTCACGGCACCATGAGGTGTTCCTGTTTCCGCAAATAATGGCACAGTTTCGTCCAGAAAAGGTCCGGCGGGATGTCGACGTGCAGCAGCCATGGACGGATATATCCATGGAGCATCTACGCTCATTTGGATTGTTTGAAGAAGACCAACACTTTGATCCTGAAGAAGAAGAAGAAAAATGTGTTGAACAACCACAAGAGGAATCGGTGGTTGAGGAGCCCAAAGATGAGGTATTGTCTTTACTGGTGTACTCGTCAGCAACAAACAAGTGGGAATGCCGAGAGTATGCGCCTGGCCGTTGCGCTCCCAATCATCTCGGTGACGTGTTGACCGATTCACGGTTCACAAACTACGGGCAGATATGGAGATCGGCAGAGTATTGGCGGGGTTCACTATACGTGCATTGCCACAAGAACATCCTCATGATCCTACACAATTTACAGGAGACCTATGATATGGTCCAGCTTCCGGCCTGTGAAGAGGAAGAGCGTGCTGGCCTATACGACCTTCCCACTAGGTCCGTCTTAGCGAACTATGAGAATGGGGTTCGCTACGTGGCACTATCAATGTTCCAACTCAAGGTATGGGCACTGAATGAGCCGGCTCATGGGCAGTTAGAGTGGACGCTCACACACGAGGCTGACCTTACTTCTTACAACCATCGCATAAATCACTCGTCGCTACCGACACAATCGATGGTGCCATGGAAGGCGGTCAAAAGCAAGAAAGCTACCCTCAGCTTGTTTGAACCTCCAAGTGACTATGAGCAAAGATGGCTAGACGAGCAACGGAGATACCGAGACGAGCGTCGGCATGGCCCCGGGAGGACAAGAACAACCAGAAAAGTCAAAAAGGATCATAAGTGCTCGTGGGACTCGAACGAGGACAACTTCATCGATATGGAATATCCCCCACAGGACGATTACCACATAAGATTCTGCATGATCATAGGATTGCATCCACACAAGGAAGTGCTCCTCCTCCATATGAGCGGCAAGTGCACGGCATACCATCTCAACACCTCGAGGATGCAATACCTAGGCAATGAGCTCGTCCGTAACGTCCGCCAATGTACCCAACTCTACATCAAATATGGCGCGACACACACGTTCCCTTACCGCCCTTGCTACATCGACGCGCTCCCGACAACGAAGCTGCGGCGTAAAATATAGAGCGTATTTTTCACTTTATTTGTTTCAAGAAATAGCACGCATGCTTTATAAATCGTTCATAGATATGGGACAATCTTTTCTTTATTTATCTCATTATTATAGTCGGTTGTGTGAACATGTGTATGTGCATTTTGCAACCATGCGTTGGTGTGGCAGGTACCAGTGTAGAATCTTTGCTGAAGGAGGGATCTGAGATCATCTGTGTGGGAAAGGAAGCAGCTCGGATTTACCAAAAAAAAAGTTAGAATGGAGCTCGGGCTTCATTCGTGATTTCAGAAGAGGCCCTTCTTAAAAAATCGAATAATACGCGTCTTCATGCATGTACGAATCCAGTATCCAAATTAAACTGCCATGAGAGCTTCCCATACAAAGCGCTATCCAAAGACGACAAAAGCAAATTCTACTTTCTATATTGCCAATTGGCGTACATAGCCGACGGTCTCGGAACCGACTCGGCTAGCTTTTAATCAGACTCGATTACAGACTCGATCTACTACTATTTCTGCATTGATCCGTCCAGTTTTCTTCGTAGGTCTCTGAATCAGGTCACCGATGGACGTGACCAACGGCGATAGCGTCGCCGCCGGCCTGCCCTACGATCTTCTCCTCGACATCCTGCACCGCCTGCCCAGCCGCGCACTTGCTGAGTCTCGACGCGTCTGCCACACGTGGCGCGCCGCCGTCGATGACAACGGCCTCCTCCTCGCTCAGTTTCACCGTATCTTCCCGCCGAGCGCCTTTCCTGGCGTGTTCACCAACAACATCAAGTGCGAGGATGACTCCTACTTCTTTGGCCCTGCGGCATCTCAGCGCTCCTCAAGTAAGCCACCACGCGGCGCCGCCGGTGACGAGCTTGTCGGAGTCTTCACGTATCCTATCTTTCGGCATGACTGGTTCCACGTCGTGGATCACTGCAACGGCCTTCTCTTGCTCAAGATCGAAGGCCTCTACTGCGTGTGCAACCCGGCGACGATACGATGCGCCCAGCTACCGCTCGAGCCGAGATGGGCGCCCTACAGCGATGAGATATTCTTTTTTTTTTGAACGAAAAAAAAGAACATCTCATCGCTGTAGGGCGCCCAGCTCGGCTCGAGCGATGAGATATTCCTTGCTTTTGACCCGGCTGTGTCGCAGCACCACGAGATGTTCCTGCTTCCGCAAACCATGCCGCAATTGCGCCATGAAAGAGAGGTCAAACGGTGTCTTGAAACACAACAGCCACAGACCAAAATCTTCCTGGAGCAACTACATGCTCATGAGCCGGTGGCCGAGGAGCCCAAGGATAAGGGGTTGTCTTTACTCGTGTTTTCATCACAGACTAACCACTGGGAGAGCCGAGAGTTTGTGCCTGGACGTTGGGCTCCTATGCACCTTTGCGACATGTTGATGTCACGATACGCATTCTGTGACAAAATATGGAAGTCAGCTGAGTACTGGAGGGGGTCGCTCTATGTGCATAATCACAAGAACATTCTTATGATCCTACGCCCCTCACAGGGGACGTATGATTTGATCAAGCTCCCGGGGATAGACGAGTACATTTACTGGTTCAACCTTCCTACTAGGTCGATCTTAGCAAGCTATGAGAAAGGGATTAGCTACGTGGCAGTCGACATGTTCCAACTTCAGGTGTGGGAACTAAATGAATCAGTTGATGGGCAGTTAGGGTGGACGCTGACGCACAAGGCCAACCTTAGTCCTTACGGTCATCAAATAGAGCACTCCTTGCTACCTATACAGTCCATGGTACCATGGAAGTTTGTCGAGAACAGTAAAGCAGCAATTAGCGTATTGGACTTGTTGGAACCTTCTTATACCCCCAAGGAACATGGTGACAAAGAAGAAGAAAGCGGAGAGGACGCTCAGTACTCGTGGAACTCGGATGAGGACAACTTCATCGACATGGATGAAAGTATTGTCCTCCTAAGTCCGTCGGAGAATGTGTCCTGCGGGATCATAGGATTGCATCCGTACAAGGACGTGATCCTCCTCTGTATCAAAGACAATGTTGTGGCCTATCATCTCACCACGTCGAGGATGCAATACCTAGCGGGGCAACTCTTTGAAAAAGTCCACCCAGATAGCTGCGTCAACCGCGCCTTCCCTTACCGCCCGTGCTACGTCGACTCTCTCCCACAAGGGAAGTTGTCGTGAACATATTGAACTGAGTTGCCACCTACACGATTTTGGTTTTGTAATGGTGAGTGTTCTTCTCTGCACGTGTAATATGTAAGTGTGCCCGTGGAGCATCTTGATTACTATATTGTTGTCTGTCTTGGACAAAAAATCTTGTTGCCAACTCGCCTATCCTCACTTTGCTTTTAAATGTAAGATATTTTACGTATTTTACATATTTTGTAAATGTATACTAAAAGAAGTGAATATTTACATACAAATTGTCTACATACATTTATGTATTACATATGAAATGCACAAAGGATCAAACATTTTATATTCAAAAACGGAGCGAGTATATGCTATAGCGACCATAGGTCACATCTTCATTAGACGTTCACTGTTTGCATACGTCGAGAATGATTATCCGAGAACCCGTGTTACTTATCAGGACTTTCGGTAGGGTGCCACGTTGTTGAGTATGGTCAATGAGTTAATTGTCTCATATCTTACCTGATATGAGAAGAAGAAGAAAGAATTTCATCGTGAACTTGCGTACGCCGCTGGGTTTGGCGGTCACCCATGAAGAGAAGCAGGAGGTGCTGCGAGCTCATTTCCTTGCCTGTTTGGGCACTGCCGAGCCACAAAAAGCAACTTTCAATTGGGAAGAGCTCGGATACCAAGCAAGAGACCTCAGTCACCTGGAGGCGCCGTTCCTTTTGGAGGAGTTAAAGAAGGCAATTTTTGACATGCCGCGGGAGAAGGCGCCGGGCCTTGACGGCTTCATTGGGCTGTTCTTTCGTTCTTGCTGGGGTACAATCTCTGAGGATCTACTTGCAGCAATCACGCAGCTCTCGGAGAGGGGAGATGGGGGGGGGGGGGGGGGGGCAACATTGCTCAATTCAGACAACATTGTGTTAATTCCAAAGAAGCAAGATGCAGAGGCTGTAGGCGATTTCAGGCCTATTAGCCTAATTCACAGCATCTCCAAGCTGCTCTCTAAGATGATGGCCTCCCGCATTGCACCTCTTCTTTCGGAGATTGTTTCAGCAAGTCAGTCGGCTTTCATTAAAAAAAGATGCATACAAGATAATTTCCTGCATGTCCAGAACACTCTTCGTGACCTCTACCGCGACAAAACGCCAAGCTTCTTCATCAAGCTGGACATCGCGAAGGCGTTTGACTCTGTAAACTGGGCTTACATCACGGAGCTGCTAGGGGTGCTGGGGTTCGGCTTGCACGGCGGTGGATATGGACCTGTTTCGCCCCTCCACGACAATCACACTTGGGGACGGCAACCGATGTCTCTTCTGGCACGACTCCTGGCATCATGGCGGCCCCCTGAAGTCGCGCTTCCCAGGCCTTTACGCGATTGCCACTAGAAAGAACAGGACGGTGGTAAAGGAGCTCCGTGGCGCCAATTGGATCAGGGGTCTACAAAACATCACAACCACGCAACAGCTAGATAGCTTTGTTCAGCTGTGGACTGACATTCAGGGGGTGCAGCTTCTGCCTCAACCTGATACGATTGAGTGGAATTGGACGCCGTCGAGGACATACACGGCGGCCTCGGCATACAGATGCCAATTTTTGGGGGCGCACCCACCTTTCGACACCGACAAGATTTGGAAGGCCAACGCTGACGGACCGTGATTTTGACGGGTGGTGGCTTCAATACATCAGCAACTTCACAAAGGAAAAGAAGAGGGCGGCGAGCGGGGTAATCACCTACATTATTTGGGGTGTATGGAAGGAGCGCAACAGGAGGGTTTTCTCAAACACGGCCTTGAACATTGGAGAGGTTGCGCGTTTGGTGAAAGATGAGATTGACACGAGGGCTTACGCCTTCACGGATGACCCTGGAGACCGCGGGGTGTAGGTTTTTTTTGTCGCCTTTTTTCTTTTGGGTCTACTTGACCATTCTCCCTCCTCTTTTGAGGATTTCCTGTAAAGGAACTTTGCTTTCTATCTAATCGAATGGCAGTACGCCTGCTTTAAACCTCAAAAAATATGATATGCCAAAAAATGCAACAATTTTTGAACGATACAACTACGAATTGTTGGATGTAATACCCGATATGGTATGCCAAAAACAAACCGATATAGACAAAATAGCCGACATTTTAAACCTTATAAGATGGAGTTCCATGACAATAATCCAATCATCCATGTATCTCTTCATGGGAATTCAGCATCATTTTTATTTTTAATAAGGGAATTACTGCCCAAATTGTCGATTGATTGGCCACCCAAAGATGGCAAAAGCAAAAGCAATCAGAATCGAACGTGTTTGCACCATACAAAATACGTACATATATGGCCAGATCGAGATGGTCCTTGTGTCTGAGTATGATTAGAACTGCTTTCTAGTCCTGGCAGTATGAGGATTTTAATTTTGCTCCTTGAGATCCTCCGCCGCCTCCCACGCTGCACGCTCGTGCAGTCTCGGCGCATTTGCCGCGCGTGGCGCGTCACCGTCGACGGCAACACCCTCCTCCCCATGCACTTCCGTCACCTCTTCCCCTCACGTGTCTTCCCGGGCATTTTCACCAGCAACAACGAGTCCGACGAAAAGTCTTGCTATTTCACCCCATGCCGTTGTCGTGCCCAAGCAAGGCGAGACCCAACATTAGGGATGACGGAGGCGAGCGCGGCTTTCGGTACCCTCTCTTCGAGCACGGCTGGGCCACTGTGACGAACCACTGCAACGAACTCCTGCTCCTCCAGGGCAGATGATACATGTGTAGTGCAACCCGGCGACGGTTCGGTGCTCTCACCTGACGCCGCCACCAACGTATGGGCATTAAAAAAGCATGTATCTCGCTTTTGACCCACCTTACTCCTTATAATGATCACATAAATCACTCGCCGCTACCTACACAATCAATGGTGCTATGGGAGATAGTCAAAAGCAAGAAAGCTGCCCTCAGCTTGTTTGAACCTCTTAGTGACTATGAGCAAAAAATGCCTACACGAGCAACGCTATGGTACAGGGGAAAAAGTAGAACAAGAAAAGTCAAAAAGGATTCTGAATACTCGTGGGATATGAGGACAACTTCATCGATATGGACGAAAGCACCGCCCACCTTTATCCACAAGAACATAGCGAGCACAAGAGTTTTTGCAGGATCGTAGGATTGCATCCACACAAGGATGTGCTCCTCCTCCATATGAGTGGCATGGCCGCGGCGCCGTACCATCTCAACACCTCGAGGATGCAATACCTAGGAAAAAGGCTTGTCCACATATGTTATCAATTATACGTCGGTTACGATGTCAAGCGCCCGTTCCCTTACCGCACATGCTATGTCGACGCGCTCCCGACGACGAAGATGCCGCGCTAGATGTAGAGCGCATTTGTCTTTTCTTTTTTGTTTCAAGAAATATTATATGCTCTATAATGTACTCGTGTTAATCAAGCTTGTGCCTATACTTAGGATACATTGTGATATTCAAATTGGTTATGAGAACATTTCACTATGCAATTTTAGCAACGCTGTATTCGATGTAGAATCCCCTTTGGATTTGAATTTGAATTCGTAGGCGGCCACAGTGCCGTGGGACCGACCGACCACCGTAGAAGATTCATTCTTGGAGCGGAGGTAGATCAAAACGTACGGAAAAGAAAAGAGGATAAAGTGAACGAAATAAGTGCATCTTGAGGGGTGTAAGCGCGAAATGGCACGCACCCGGTCTACTCATATTTCCTCTCCAAAGGCCCAAACTGCTTCCCATTTCCAGAGAGAGAGGAAGAGTCTGGAAGAAGGGGATCGAGAGAGCGAGCGAGCGAGCCACCGTCTCCTAGGGTTTCCGGCAGCGATGTCGATGGCGGCGGCGTTGGCGAGGACCCCGGCCAGGTTGGCGGCGGCGAGGTTCGTGCAGGCCAGGCTCTGGTCCTCCGGAGGCAAGGTGCTCGGCGAGGAGGAGAAGGCCGCCGAGAACGTCTACATCAAGGTATACCAACCCCGCCTCCTTCTCCCTCCCTTCCCCGCTCTGTGGTCTCCCGCGAGTTGTTGATTCCCGCGAGGGTTCCGAATCCATCCTGTGCGTCTCGTTGGTTTGGCCGGCGTCAGTCGGGGTTGGGTCCCTTCCTGGCGCGGCCTGGTCCGCGCGCGCGTGGTGGGATTTCTTCGGCTGCGTTATCCTAGCTTAGTTCAAGGAAGAAGATGGACTTGTTTGTACCAGCTGTTTGATGGGGTGAACCCTGCGCTAGTTGGTGCCCCTGACCGGATGATGGATCAGTTTATGGCAGCCTTGTTGATACCGTCCCGTTCATCTTGCTGGTTCTTATGCCGTCGACAACTTGAGATATGCGATGGTTATTGCAGTGCTGCTGTATGTGGTTGTTGATTGCTCTTGCTTCTGGATCATTAGGATTGTTGTGGCGAGATGAAACCTTTAACTTTTGTGCCTTAGATTGCGCTCTGGTTGCTCTAGTTAGTTGCTTCCTGTCTATGATGTATGGTTGGGTTGCTCAGTTGTGCTCATTGATGTGTTCTGGTGTTGTTGTGGGGGAATTGGGGATGATCCCAAACTTGCCACTGAATTGATTTTAGTTGTTCATCATGTTTTTTCTTGCTATTGGAGCTCCAGTTGGATTGTTGCTGTGATGTGAGATTTTAGGTGGTTTGTAATTGGGGGGCCGATGTTTGGTCATTCAAATGGAAGTGTAAATAAGTAGGGACTGGCAAGTATGCGTTGGTGTTTGGTTTTTGACTTCTTGTGATTATGGAAACCTTGTGTTCGGTTTTTGTAATGATGAAAACCTTTTATTACTGTGTCAGGTGTTGGATATTTGCTACAATATGACCTGTTCTATGATGCCCTGTTATTACTGGGACTACGTAGGTCATTAGGATTGTTCTGGCGAGATGAAACCTTCAACTTTAATCCCTTAGATTGGGCTCTGGTTGCTCTAGTTAGTTGATGCCTGTCTCTGATGTATGGTTGGGTTGCTCAGTTGAGCTCATTGATGCCGCAAGATGAACCTTCAATTGTTTACACCTTAGATAGATTGGTCTGTGGTTGCTTTTGCTAGTTCCTGCTTTCTCTGATGTGTGGTTGGTTGATCTTGATCTTATGTTATGCTCGTTGATGTGATAGCTGTTCTAGTCCTATTGTGGGGCGCAATTGGGGGTCTTGCCAAACCTGCCACTGGACTTAATTTTCTTTTTCATGTTTTTACTATCCACGTTGCCCGTACTGCTCTGTATGCAGTGGAGATATTGCATCTGTGATTTTATTTGTCCATCATGTGTTTTTACTATTGGTTGGTTCCTGTGATGTGAGAGTTTAGGTGGTTTGGAATTAGCAATATTTTCCTGTTCACCGTTTTTCCTGATATAAGCTATACTAATGAGATAAGTGGTCTATGTATTATTGTTGATGCTCTGTTAATACAACTTTATAACACTCCTGCTGAACTATTTCTGCAGAAAATGGAACAAGAGAAGCTGGCGAAGCTCGCACGCAAGGTATGCTAACATTCAGTTTCTTAAACCACCGAAGTGGGCAGGCAGTGCTTGTTGGTGTTTTACTTCCATCAGTATCCTCTTGTCTTGATGTTGTCTCCAGCCAAATTAACATCCAGTGGATATGCATGTTTAAAAGTAACTTGCTAAGTTGAAACAGTGTAGTATGCTCTGTGTGTCATGAATACTTACAAGAACTGTAAATTCTTATAGGGGCCCAGCACAGGAAATTCGTGAATACTTGTTTATGCTTTAACTTCATAAGTTGAAATACACTATATATATTATGTGCCTTCACAGGAATTGGGCATCCTTGCACAAAACCACATGTGTCCAATGGATATGTATGTTCTGTCAAACCACTTAACTGCGCACTTGTGCAATGGCTGTTTGATGTCTCCACAAGTTGAATACTTCTAGATATTCATGCTTTAACTTCCTAAGTTGAAATACGCTATAAATGTTCTATGTCTGTACAGCAAACTAGCATCCTTCTTGCTCAAATGTACATATGTCCTATGGATGCATGTTTTAGCTTCCTAACTTGAAACACACTATAAATGTTCTCTGTCTCCACTAGTTGAATACTTGTACATATTTATGCTTTAACTTCGAAGGTTGAAATAAGCTATATATGTTCTGTGTCTATATAGCAAATTAGCATCATTCTTGCTCAAAAGTACTTATGTCCTATGGATATGCATGTTTTAGCTTTCTATAAGTTGAAACACACTATATATGTTCTGTCTGTACAGCAAACTAGCATGCTTCTGCACAAAGTTACATACGGCCAGTGAATATTTATGCTTGAACTTCCTAAGGTCAAACCCACTGTATACAATGAAACTTACAGGAGCTGTGTAAATCCTTGCAGGGTCCCAGCACGGGAGAGCCAGCTCCGCCTACCCCAAGCTCCGCGGCAAACGACGTGAAGGCCGGAGTCGGCGGCCCGACGGCGTCCACATCCGCTGGCGCGTCGAACAACAAGAACAGGAACTACGCCATCCTGGCAAGTGCTGCTGTCGGCCTGGGCGCCATGGGCTGGTACCTCCTGGCGAAGGAGCCAAAGAAGACTGAGGAGGTCGTTGTCGACTGATCAGATCTGATCCGTGGAAGATGGTTCTAGTTTTATTTACTGCACATGGACCTGATTAGCCTTTGGTTGCGATGACGACGACGATGATGAGTTTTGATGTCTGTCGCCGAACTGATCTCTGTAGCTAGCTTCGAGTAGGCACCTGATATGAGATTTTGAGACCGAG
The DNA here is from genome assembly GCA_947311845.1 of Poa pratensis. Lineage (NCBI taxonomy): Eukaryota > Viridiplantae > Streptophyta > Magnoliopsida > Poales > Poaceae > Poa > Poa pratensis. The sequence continues at coordinate 48,706,841 of CAMZMU010000075.1, read as the reverse complement.
ATGATCCGTAGTAGTTCTTCCTTTTATCTCTCGTCATAGTTGAGACCTGTAGTCAGTATGATGCCGCACTGTTGCTGCGTAAATATGTGTTTTGGATGCGACTGTTTCGAATGCATGAATGAATGGCTTCAAGATGTGAAATTTCATCCTCTTGCATATGTGTGGTTGAATTGATAAATTTCTCAGCTGCTTACTGCTCGGTTAAGGGAGCTCTGTTAAGCTGGTAGCCTGATACCAGCACTCAGAGCCACTTCGCCAACATTCGTTTCAGGCTTGGCTTCAAAGTTGAGAGATACACGCCAAAGTTGGGCAATTTTGTCCAACCATCCTGAATTTGTCGAATCCTAGCTTAGTATTTTACATTGATATGTTCTCTTGTTAACTCAAACTCGTTTTCAGAACTTTTGGATCTTCATACATGACCAGCATAAAAAGGCATTCGATGTAGTGCGTATTCATCTAGGTGAATGAAAATTTGAATTCATATTCGACATGGGTGTACTGATGCGGGTGGTGCTGCCATGCCACTTGCCACCTAAAGGCTGAAGCAGATTCTTTCTTGGAGCGGAGGTAGATGGAATGTACCGAAGTGAAAAAATAGCAGGGACAATAAAGTTATCATAATATGTAGATCTCCAGGGGTGTCAACGCAAAACAGCACGGGCTGGTCTACTCATATTCTCCCGTGCTCCTGCCAGGCTCCTCATTTCCAGAGAGAGAGAGAGAGCGGAGTCGGGAAGGGGATCGAAACACAGAGCGCGAGAGAAGATTCTCCTAGGGTTTCCGGCGGCGATGGCGATGGCGGCGGTGAGGGCTGCGGTGTCGAGGACCCCGGCGAGGTTCGTGCAGGCCAGGCTCCGCTCCTCCGGCGGCAAGGTGCTCGGCGAGGAGGAGAAGGCCGCCGAGAACGTCTACATCAAGGTATACCCCCAAACCCGCCTCGTCCCCGCGCCTCCCTTCCCATCTAGGGTTTCGAGATGTTGATTCCACCGAGAGCCGCGGATGCGATGTCGGGTTTGCGAATCCCCTGCTCTAGGGTTTCTGGTGCGGTCTCCCTGTGTGGCCGGCGCGGTCGTGGTGACCTCCTTCCCGGATTTGTTTGTTCGGTTGCATTGGTTTAGCCTAGTTCCAGGAAGAGGATGCGTTGTTTCGACCGGCTGTTTTTATGTGTCCCCCGTGCTCGTGCTGAAATCCTTACCACCTAGATGCTAGGATTTTTGGTTGCTGTGTAGTTACATGAAGAGGATGGATGGATGGATTGTACTGCTGGATGTTTCATGATGTGTCTAAACCATGTGGTAGTTAGTGACTGGTTCTGAGAGGAACTTGCTGTGCCCCTGGTCGAAGGGTTATCGTAGATTATCCCTTGGTCTTGCTGGTCCGTATATGCTGTGGTTGTTGCAGTGCCGTATGCGATTGTTGGTTGTTCTACTAGTCTCCCTGTATGATCGTCATGCTTGCTCTGCTGGGCAAATTTTATCGGTTACGTTGTTGTAGGCTAGTTCTAGGAAGAAGATGGATCGTTTGGACCAGCTGTTTGATCTATGAGCTCACCTAGACTAGATGTTGGGAAGTTATTATTGGTTGCATTGTTACTGTTTGGATTTATGGTAAGAGGATTTATTGTGAACAGATGTTTAATGGAATCTACTAGCTAGTGATTCGGAGTAACCTGATGTCCAGCTTGCCAAATAACGGGGTTTATTTTGTAGTTCCTGTTTTTTGTGTGTACCTGCCATGCCGTTGGTCTGGCACTCTTGCTATTTGTGCGTTGCTGGGAAACTTGAGAATGCAGTGCTGTTTGTGAATCGAGTCTGTTTTACCTCTGGAACATTGTAGGGTCGTTTAGGATTTTTGCTGTGGAATTGAATATTGCAAAACTGATGCCGTTGGGCTTAGGCTGACTGGCTGAGCTGTGCTTGCTTTAGTTAACGGCAGTCTACTGCTGATGTATGGTTTCTCGCTTAAGTTTGCTCATTGATGCTACAGCTGTTTTTGTTGTTTTCTATGATTTTTGCAAACCTGGCACTGAACTGTGGATTTTAGCTACGATATTAGTTGTTCATCATGACCTGCTCCATGAATCTTCTTCATTTTGTGGTCCACTTGGAACATAACTTCAGTTACGGCTCTTGTGAACTCATTGTTATCTTAATCATTTTTACTATTCTGTACTGGAATGTGTAATTAGATGACTAGATTGTAGCTAATTTTTTGGTTAGTACAAAAATTACAATCATGCTTGTTCTTTTGTTTTTATATGTTTCTGTTCAGTTTCTCGAAATTTCCCAAAAATCATTTATGTTTCATTCTTTCTTAAGAACGTCAATAGGAGCTTAGATGCAACATGCTGTTGCTCCACATAGGCATGTCTTAGCATATAAGATCATTGAACGGGTCTGATGCCTTGCTTTCACTTGAAGTTTTGAACCATAAAATGTTTGTACTCAACAGCGATATTGCTTGGACACTACTATGTTCATCTTATATAGTCATGTATAGCTAATTTCGTGGTTAGTAGAAAAATTACAACCATGCTTGTTCTTTTTGTTTTTATATGTCTGTTTAGTCTCACGAAATTTCCCAAAAAACATTTATGTTTAATTCTTTCTTACGAAAATCAATAGGAGCTTAGGTACAACATGCTGTTGCTCCACATAGGCATGTCTTAACATATAAGATCATTGAATGGGGTCTGATGCCTTGCTTTCACTTGAAGTCTTGAACCATAAAATGTTTTTGCTCAACTGCAATATTGCTTGGACAGTACTATTTTCATCTTATATAGATATATGTAGCTAATTTCTTGGTGAGTAGAAAAATTACAACCATGCTAGTTATTCTTTTGTTTTTATATGTTTCTGTCCAGTCTCGTAAAATCCCTTCAAACACATCTACATTTTATTCTTTTTATTAACATGAACAGGAGTTTAGATAGGCTGTTGCTCCACATTGGCTTGTCTCAACATATATGATCACTGAATTTTATCTGATACCTTGCTTTCACTTCAAGTCTTGATCCATAAAATGTTTTTGCTCAACAGTGATATTGCTTGACGCTGCTATGTTCTATCTCATATAGTTATGTATACCACTTCATTTGTGGTGTCATGGTCTGTTATCCTCAGTTCAGTTGAGATATGCTATGATTATTGCAATGCTGTCAGCGTGTAGCATGTTTCCCTCTATGTAATTTTTTTTCTTCATTTTGGGGTCCAGTTGGACTATAATTTTTTCTATGGTTCGTGTAAACTCAGCAGTTAGCTATCTTGATCATTGTCATTGTTCATTAGTAGAAAATTTCTATACTATGCTAGTTGTTCTATTCTTGGTCTCCCCAAATCCCAAGAAACATCAACATTTCATTAGTTCTGCAGAACATTAATAGAAAACCTGTGCTTAGATACAACACACATTGTTTCACATAATCCCTGTTGTAATATATGAAGTTACTAAAGTGGATCTGTTACCTTATTAGCATCTTTCACTTGAAGTCTCGATCCATGAAGTGTTTGTACTCAGCCCTCACATAGCTTGGATAGTACTATGTTCATCTGATATATAGCTATTATATATATCACAGTATCTATGGTGTTCAGAAAGACTCATAAAAGTAGAAAATCAACTATGAATGCTTGAAATTAGTAAGGTCGTCCAGTTGTATTATACAGATAGATGTAATTTCTCCTGTGGGCTTCACAAACCTTCCCAGTTTTCCCGTTTCTTACTCTGTTATAAGCTATACTATTGGCACGAGTGATCTTTCTATTAACTTAATAATAACATGGCTGGTGACCTTTCTGCAGAAAATGGAACAAGAGAAGCTGCAGAAGCTCGCACGCCAGGTATGCAAACATACAGTTTCCTGAACCACTGAACTGTGCCTGTTGATGTTTTTACTTCCATAAGTATTCCCTTGTCATGATGTTGAGTACTGCAAATTAGCATCCTTGTGCACAAAGTTATATGCGGCCAGTGGATATTTATGCTTTAAGTTCCTAACTTGAATTACATTATATATGTTCTGTGTGATTCATGAAACTTACTGGAGCTGTAAACTCTGGCAGGGTCCCAGCACAGGAGAGCAAGCTCCGTCTACCGCAAGCTCTGCGGCGAGCGACGTAAAGCCGGCGTCCTCATCCGCTGGCATGTCGACTGACAAGAACAGGAACTACGCCGTCCTGGCGGGCACCATCACCGCCCTGAGTGCCCTGGGCTGGTACCTCCTGTCGAAAGAGCCAAAGAAGCCGGAAGAGGTCATCGACTGATCAAGGGATCCGCGGATGATGGTCTGCCTACCGTTTCACCCTGCTTTTACTTACTGCTCATGGATCTGTGTCTCCGTTGCGATGATGGTGATAATAAATTCCCGAGAAACCGAGACTGGGATTATATGTAGTTCTGTTGCGTTCTTTTGGTAGTTGAAACCTGTAGGTCATATGATGCCGCACTGCTGCTGCTTAAAGAGGCATTTTGGATGACAGTTTTGAATGCATGGGGAGCTTGTTTTCAAGATATGTCTTTTCAGTTGGAAATTGTTACTCCAGTTTGACCTTGAGTCGTTTCGTGATGTCAGATATGAATTCAAAATTTGTTTTCGTTTGTTCTGATTAATGGTCATTGTTAAGCTGATATCAAAATGGTACGTTACCTGTGGTCAGGGACAAGCTTAAACTGGAACTCACGGTGAACTTCTCTAAAGTAACTCTGCTCTGGATCTCCGCATTGACTATCTGTCTTGCCTGTGTTGGCCGAGGCACCAGTGGACTTGGGTGGCCATCGCCATTTCTCTCGGTTTGGGTGGCTTTAGGCCGTTTTGTTCAGTTTACACCAGTCAAGTCGTTATACACATCATTTACCCTTCATTGCGTTTATTTAACACTTCGTAGTCTTTGAGGAAACACTACATTAATGGAATCATGAGGTTAACTATGAGCTACAGTATTAACTACAGCAACAAGTATGCTACATGCTCAACGAAGGAGACTAACAAGTATGCTACATGCTCCATGAATCATTCGCTGCGATGCCGTTGCAGTCCCGCTCTTGGGTTTGTGCTTAGCCAAGGATCTCTGTTGATTCCATCCTAGATTGTTTCTCCTGTATCTTGCGCACGACCAAAGATTGATGAAGCTCCCTTTCCACCCTCAAACCATTTTGTGTGCTCGCTTGTTACTAAATTATTTTCACCTGCAAAAATCTGTCATTGTGACAGTTTCTTTCATACAAATTCGAAGTTTAAATGCACAGACTCATGGGCCTTCCACCAAGCTTTTCATTCAACCAAAGAGGCGAGGTGAGAATTCTAGCTTCTGTTATGCCGTTTCTAAGCAATATCTCATCTTGTTAAAACCAGAGTTTTTATGAAATAAGATCATGGAAAGATCACATGTGCCAACAACAGCTGGATGCTTAAATAAACAGGAAGAGGAGCTAAGTGTCTTGAACGCAGAAGAAATTGTCGGTGCACGCGTTACAAAAGTTACTTGATTCTTGATCCAGTGGACTAGAAATACATGAGACACATAAGCTCGGAAGCTCCTCAGCTACAATTGGCCGGGTCTCCATTGTTGAAAGAAACTGGTTGGATTTGGAAACCAGGCCGTACTGATTTACTAGATTCTCAAAACAAAAGGCTGTGTTTTCTTCAACGTGACATCTTGGTCGTCGGGAGCGCGTCTACGTAGCATGGGCGGTAAGGGAACGCGAGCTTGACGCCATAGCAGGTGTGGAGCTGCGTGCATTGTTGGACATTACGAACGAGCTCTTTGCCTAGGAATTGCATCCTCGAGGTGCTGAGATGGTACGCCAAGGCCTTGCCGCTGATACGGAGGAGGAGGACGTCCTTGTGCGGATGCAGACCTATAATCCTGCAGTGCCCCTTCCGCGGCGGCTCCAGGTGGGCAGTGCTTTCGTCCATGTTGATGAAGTTGTCCTCGTCTGAATCCCATGAGTACTGGGGATGCTTTTTGACTTTTGTTGTTGTCCGTCTTTCCCCCGAGCCATAGTACCACCGCTCGTGTAAGATGTTTCGGTATCTTTCCTCTTCACTAAGAGGTTCAAACAAGCTGAGTTTAGCCTTCTTTGTTTTGATCGCCTTCCATGGCACCATCGATTGGGTAGGTAGTGACGAGTCATTCATGCTATGAACGTACGGACTAAGGTTGGCCTCATGTGTGAGCATCCACCCTAATTGCCCATCAACTGGCTCTTTTAGTACCCACACCTGGAGCTGGAACCTGTCAAATGCCACATAGTGAATCCCCTTCTCATAGCTCCCTAAGACTGACCTAGTGGGAAGCTCGTCAATGCCAGCCCGCTCTTCCTCTTCCAAGGGTATCCCGGGAAGCTGGACCATGTCGTACGTCCCTTGCGAATTGCGTAGGATCAGGAGGATGTTCTTGTGGCAATGCACATATAGTGAACCCTGCCAATACGTGGCCGACTTCCATATCTTCACATAGTCATTGTCCAGTATGTCGTAGAGGTGCTCGGGGGTGCAATGTCCAGGCAAAAAGTCTCGGCATTCCCACTCGTTTGTTCGTGACAAGAACACCAGTAGCGACAACACCTCATCTTTGGGCTCCTCGGCGGCTGGCTCCGGTTGTTCAACTTCGACTTGGCCCTCTTCTTCATCGTCATCTTCTTCTTCATCATCAAATGGTTGGTCTTCTTCAAACAATCGCCACAAGCGTAGATGCTTCATGCGTGGCCGTTGTACTTGGACACATGGCTGGGCCTCCTCCTCCATGCCAGGGCGAAGCTGCGTCGTTGTCTGGGGAAACAGGAACACCTCGTGGTGGCGCGACACGGCCGGGTCAAAGGCGAGGAACACGCCTTCAGTAAAACACCCCATCAGGCACCGGGAGGACGGCATCGGCGGCGAGGGGAGGCGGGCGCACCGAACCGTCGCCGGGTTGCACACACAGTAGCAGTTTTCGGTAAATTGTTCACAGAGGAGCAGGAGACCGCTGCAGTGGTCCTTGACAGAGGCCCAGTCGTGCTCGAAGAGAGGGTACCGGAAGCCGTGCTCGTCGTCTCCGTCGATGGCACGTCTCGCCCTACTCGACGGCGCGGGCGCAAAGAAGGAGGACTCTTCACCGTCGCACTCGTCGTTGCTGGTGAAGATACCGGGGAAGGCGCGTGGCGGGAAGAGCTGACGGAAGTGCGTGAGGAGGAGGGTGGTGTTGTCTATGGCGGCGCGCCATGCCCGGCAGACGCGCCGTGAGTTGGTGAGCGCGCGTAGAGGAAGGCGGCGCAGGATGTCGAGGATCACGTCTTGGGTCAGCAGGTGGATGCCGCCGTGGGTGGCGTCCATGGATCCGACGAGATGGACTGCAGGCTGGGTGGCGGCCGGAGCTAGCAGATCGTAGGGACAAGACGACGATGGACGTAGTAGCTAGAAATAGGCGAGCGGTAATCGAGTCCGATTGAAAGCAGGGTATGACTCCGAGACATACTCGTGCCTGTGAACCTTCCAAAGTTTGTTCTGAAGATTCCGACACATAAGGTACGTGCGTGTGGAATTTGGAAAGGATTGTGCGATTTATGTACTTTTCGTCATCTTTGGAGGGGGGCATGCCATGTAATATCAGTCAATATTTACGTCTTCCATCTTAAAGAAATAAATTATTACACGTTTTGTACGTGTGCAGACAGCTTAATTTGGATACTGCATTATTCTTCCTGTCGAAGGAGCGCAAGAAGATGTGGTCGACTGATCATGGGACGATGGTCTGCCTATCGGTTTCACCCTGCTTTTACTTACTGCATGCGCATGGACCTGCGTCTCCGCTGCGACGATGATTCTGTAGTTCTTCTTTTGCGTCCTCTTTGTAGCTGAAACCTGTAGGTCATATGACGCTGCACTGTTGCAGGCTAAAGATGCACTTTGGATGTGGCCGTTTTGAACGCGTGAGAGCTCGTTTCGAAGCAATCTTTTCAGTTTGGAAATCGTTACTCTGTTTTGACCTTCAGTCGTTTCGTGATCTCAGACGTGGATGTGAATTCCCATCCTTTGTTCCTTGATTAAGGCATTTTGTTAACCTGATGCAGATGTACGTTAAACCGGAATTTATCTGTACGTTAAACCGGTATTTACGGCGAACCTCCTCTGTAACTCGCTTTGCAATCTCTAGCGTTGAGCATCTTGCCCAAACACGCCTTGACTGTTTCTTGTCTGAACTCTCTCTGCTGTCTTGACAGTATTTATTGTCCAGGGTTCAGAGATTAGGGGACCTGACGATCTGTGGCTGCGTCGCCTGCAGGAGGAGAGGGATGCACCGAAGGAGAAGAGTAAGTCGACACCGAGGCAGTCCATGACTGAGGCCAGTACTTCGGCTTCTGTCACCATTTGACTGCTCTACTTGGCTTCACTACGGGAAACCCACGATACGCCGACGGCCAGAAGCCGTCGGGGTAGGCACGTTTGCCGTCGGCGTAGGCCTAGGCCGACGGCGGCCGTCGGCGTATCTCCGTCGGCGTAGCAGCCCGTCGGCGTATACAAATAACCGTCGGCGTATACGTAACCGTCGGCGTAGCCTCTGTGGGACCCACAAAAACGGAAGCCGTCCGTCTCCGTCTGCTCCACCCATACGCCGACGGCAGTGCCGTCGGCCTAGCGTGCCACGTGGAGCGAGCTGGTGCGTTTGGGACGTGGCATACGCCGACGGTAAAGCCGTCGGCGTATTCGTGACCATTTGGTCCATTTTAGATGACGTGGCAGCACCCTGTGCGCCTGGGAACTTCTCTACGCCGACGGCACCGACGGCAATGCCGTCGGCGTATCCTTGACCATAATTTCCAATTTTAGCTGCTTGTTGCTGCTGGTTTCTGGCGCATTTTAAATACAATTAAAATTGCACAAATTATAAAACACGACAGAAACATCACATAAAACATCACATATATATCTAAAATGACACAAACATGATTCGAATTCATACAAGCATTCATACAAACTCAAAATGACAGAAACATAGTTCGAATTGACACCCGGAACACCCGAACTAATCCTACATCTCGTGAGAGGTCGAGCCACCTATCTCTGACCGCGTGAAAATAGGCGACCGACCGCGTGGGCCAGTCGAACCACACAGGGAATCCGGAGAGCCACGGGACTGTGTGGTCTCACGCGACGAACCCGGCGAGGCACCACCAGTGCCATGCACCACGAGCGCGCGCGTCGAAGTCGGCGAGGCAAAAGCAGGATCATTGGGTGCATTCCTCGAGCAACTCGATCCCTACATGTTTGAGTCCAAGTTAGCAACTTGTAAAGCACAGCATGGCGGTAACAATTTGTTTGGCAAATAACTTACCGGTGTCGCTTGCTTGTATGTGCGAGCGACCGACTCCCTCGTTGGGCCGACGGGCGGGATCCCCGGCCTAGGTGGACGCGTAGGCAGGGCCTCCCGCTCTCCAGTGGCAAAAAACTTCTCGGTAGCCTACAAGATAGTTTAGATGTCAGGAGTTGTAGAAAAAGAAGGTTCAAACTAGAGGAAATGGGACTTGTCATATTTTGCAAATACAAAAGTTGAAACTTACAGCATCCTTCAACTCATTCCACTCCTCATACTCCTGGCTCTTCTGTACCCACAACTGATACTGTCTCTCATAGTCCGCGTAAGCGGCATCGAAGGCCGCCTCGAAATCAGCCTACAGTTTTAAAAGGGAACGCATCTCGTCAACTTAGCCACTTAGCTAGGAACGAATGTCGGAAAGAGAATGAAATTGAGAAAAACTTACATCGGGGCGAGCTCGGGAAGGCCGACGAGGCAGGACGGGAGGGTCGTCGGCGGTGAGGGTAGCCTTGACACGCGAGAGGCCCAACTCAGGAGTACGCGTGAGTACCGCACTAAGCATGAGAGGACGGCCATGCTCCCAACCGTTCCCGGCAAGGACTACCGCTCTCTCATCGGTGTCATGCCGAAGAGGGTTGTCCACAAACGGATTTATACCCTGGAACGTCTCGACGTATGCCTTTATCCCCTCCTTGGCAGTGCCGAAGTAATCGGGCTGCGAGGGCTGAAGCTCAGAAAAATTGGGCTTCTTCATCTTCATCCTCTCCCATGTTTGCATGTCCGTAAGAGGCTCCCCGAGATCGGCCTCCTGCAATGCCAAAGAAGTGTCATGCGTATCAAGTAGGAACATGAGGGGAAATAAATGAAGATTGTTTCATGTATATATATACCAGCTTTGCCTTGAAGCGATCATGGTTGCGGGCACCCGCACGATGTGTCCCCCCGCTCCCGCGGTTTAACCTGTTTCGCTCGCTCAAGGCCTTGAACTCGGGGTCCTCCCCAGCCCACCTAGACACCAACGCCCTCCACGCGTCATCCTTGCCATAGGCCCATGAGGGCTTAAACTGAAAAAACAATACTCATGTGAAGAACGGATAATGCAATTGCAACCTAGCAGCAACATGTAATCTCATTAACAATCTACTTACCGCCATGTAGTCATCTACGGTCACCTCAAGTGGGTTCTCCACAATCTCATGCTTCACCGCCTTCTTGTGTAACGTCTCAGTACTGAAATGATTGATGATGGTATGCTTTGCATTGTAGAACTGCTGTCGTGTCAACTTCCTACAAGCCCCCTCCAAAGTCCTGTCCGCATCGGCCCGCTGCTCAGGAAGTACCCTATAGAACCTCTTTAATCATGCACAAAAAACAAATTGTGAGAGCATGGTGGGGACATCAAGTATGAACGAAATTCGAAAAGTTCAACTTACCCAAAACTTGTTGATCACGGCGTCAGAACATTTCCCGCCGCTCGCGTAATTGGCGGCCTGATAGTCTACCCAATGGGTGGCTAGCTTCGTCGCGCCGTTGGGGACGGTACTGTACAAGCCCGGCCAAAACTTCCTAATCAAAGCTCCAATCAGGGTGTTAGGCACACGGGCTCCCGCAGGATGTATCCAGTTGCTGCACAATAATGAAACATTAGTACATGTCAAATTGTCCTGACCACAATGAAGTTACCATGTTCAAAATTAGTATATATAGTCACTTACTCTTTCCCATTAGGCGTAATGAGGATCTTCGCCTCCTCGGTAGCAGGTTCCTTGTCCTCATCAGGGACCTGGGATTCCCCTCGAATCCTTGGCTTCTTCGGCGGCGCGAAGGACCCCGCCTCCAAGTCCGTGGAGGGGCCCGGCCCCACGTCCGTGGAGGGGCCCGTCTCCTCCGAGTCCGTGGAGGGGCCCGTCCCCACGTCCGTGGAGGGGCCCGCAGAGGGTATGTCCGAAGACACGTCGCCCCCACCTCGCCCTCGTCCTCCACCTCGCCCTCGTCCTCGTCCTGCACCTCGTCCCCTCGGAGGAACTGGAGCATCGGCACCTCCCCCTCCTCCAGTATCTCCACCCTCACCTGCATTGAGAAAGGGTGAACAATTAAGCATAAAGACATGAACAAATTAAGAATTGCATCACCTCTACTCTCACCACTGTCAGAAAGGTAACGCGGGTTCGGAATAGGTTCTCTTCCACTTTTAGTAACTTTCTTCTGGCGCATCTTCTTCACCAAGGAGGCCGATGATTCCTTGCCTTGGCTCATCTTGGTCAATCACCTGCATTGAGAAAGAGTACACCAAATGCAGTAGCATCAAATAATCAACAATCAAATTCATCTCAAATTCATGTAATTGATCTCAGATTTGTTTCTATCAAGATTACAGCAAACATAATTGTCGCAGACTTGTAATATGCTTTTTGCTCCTCTGTCATCATTTTTTGCAAATAATTATACAGTTCAATTGCAGCTGTTGATTTTTCTACTGGTGATAATCCATGGCCAATATTCAGAAAGCCTACAACCATGTCTTCTACTACAGATCTACAATAACTTCAGTGCTGCACATAATTTAGTTGCTCGATGTACTGTTGAAAATCAACAAGTTGCTCCGTGCTGCAAAAGGGGCAGCATGGTGTTGCTAACCTAACACTCCATAAAGAACGTTGAGATCCACCATCATAAGTGTTTCGAGACAACATATTTTACATTATATTCTCACCAAAGTAATTCTTTCGCAGTTAAAATATGAGGTGCTGGGAACACTTTTGCATCAAAATCACTAATGTAAATAAAAAGAATTGCATGTAGTATTGGTAACAGGTTGCTGTACTACTACCTATAGAGGATGGATCAAGGAAACGAAATGTAGGTAGCAAAAGGGCAAGATCATCTACTCCAAACCATTACGTGCTTTCCAAGAGAATAGGTTTGTCTCACTAACAGGAGCTCTGAATGTGTGTGCTCTGAATGTTTGATTGATCTACGACACTAGGTGATTAAGAGAAGAACTAATCAGCACATGACATGCAGACCTAGAACTGAGAAGGAATTATACCTCTCCCTGTGGCAGGACCAACCCGATGAAGACAGGCAGCAGCAACCTTAGGTCGTCAGCTAGGCCAGAGCGGGGTGCCTCTCAGCTCTAGGTCCGGGCGGTGGGGAGCCTCGAGCAGCAGGGTGCGTGGCGAGTAGTCGAGCAGCAGGGTCCGTCTGCGGCGTCGAGGAGGAAGAGGAGGTCGCGGGACAACTTTGCCGCTGGCGGCGGGGACCAGTGAGCCGGGGAGGACGTTGGCCGTGGGGGACGGCCCGCTCGCCGGCGGGAGCGGTGCTGCGAGCTGGCGGCGCCGGCGGGGAAAGAAACCCTAGCTAGAACGTTGGCCGTGGGGGACGGCCCGCTCGCCGGCGCGGGGAGGGATTGGGTCGCCGGCGCGGGGAGGGATTGGGTCGCCGGCGCGGGGAGGGATTGGGGAGGTCGCCGGCGTGGGGAGGGATTGGGGAGGTCGCCGGCGCGGGGAGGGATTGGGTCGCCGCGGCGCGGGGAGGGATTTGGTTAGTTGGGGATTTTTTGGAGTGAAGGCGCGCGAAGCTTTCGGGCCGATTTGGCTTAGCTAGTCAGGCCTACGCCGACGGCTTTGCCGTCGGCGTATGGTTTTGCTTCTTTTTTTTAAAGAAATCAATTAATTTTTTAATTTTTTTTTCAATTCTTCTATTATGTTCTTTTTTTTAAAAAGAAAGGGGGTAGCCAGTCTTTTTTTTTTGACTCACTGGTCCCTTTATCCTTCGGATCAGAGACTACCTCTTCGTTCTAGGATCAGAAAATACATCACGAATAATGTAACTAACTTTTGCCGGGTCCTAAGCCGCGAGGTGCTGAGCGGCCGGCGGCTTGCACCCAAACATAAGGAACCATCACTGGGGCAATACTCACCTCCTCGGCAAATCATCATTGCGTCACCCTAATCCAGTGGCTGGATTCAACCTACCTGCGGCCTTGTGTTTCCAACAGCGTCGTTGTGTTGTCCTTATTCACCGACCTACAGGAGGTGGCTCCAATGGCTGGCCGGTGAACAAGGACGAACACAATAATGCCAGGGAACATGCCAGCAGGTAGGCTAAATCCAGCCATTGGATTCGGTGGCGAAGGTAGAACAAAACACACGGTTTCTCCTGCAAATCGGCCTTCGATCCACGGAGCGGCAAGACGTCTCTGATGATTTGCAACCGTCTGGCAAGACGTCTCTGATGATCTGCAACCGTTTGGAACGGTCGCAGGTCATCAGAGACGTCTTGCCGCTGGTTGCCCAAAGATGCCTCTCCGAGTGACGCTGGAATGTTAGGACCAATTTTGTTAGATCACATTTAGTCATGGTTAGTTACCCCTAAAAGTGTTTAATTTTGTTAGATAGAAGCACACGGATCGTGTGTTTCCTTCGTGCGCTTGTGAGCCGTTGGATCAGCGGTGTGTTTCTTTCGAGCGCTGGTGAGCCGTTGGATCCGGGAGAAGCACACGGATCGTGTGTTTCCTTCGTGCGCTTGTGAGCCGTTGGATCAGCGGTGTGTTTCTTTCGAGCGCTCGTGAGCCCTTGGATCCGGGAGAAGCACACGGATCGTGTGTTTCCTTCGTGCGCTTCTGAGCCGTTGGATCAGCGGTGTGTTTCTTTCGAGCGCTCGTGAGCCCTTGGATCCGGGAGAAGCACACGGATCGTGTGTTTCCTTCGTGCGCTTCTGAGCCGTTGGATCAGCGGTGTGTTTCTTTCGAGCGCTGGTGAGCCATTGGATCCGGGAGCGCCACCGGTAGTTCTATATAACCCAGTCGAAGGTAGGCATGGTACTCACTTGAGCGCAAACATGGTGTGTATTGGTCCTTGCGAGAAGTGTGTGTCCGGGTTTCACATTTCCGCATCCGAGCATCTCGCTAGGATTTCGAGCAATTTGAAGGTAGATGGTAGGTAGTTCCAATTGAAGAAATTTTGCACACTGAGAGTCATCTCGCTTCACTCGGGCGAAGCTATGCCGCGATGGGTTTCCGTATAGGACCCCGCTCCAAATTCGTGCAGAAATGCTCAGGCTTGCAGATAAGTTTGACAGGAAAGTTACGAATAGTCCGTTCTACCGAACTGAAGCTGACCGTGTTTCGTACGGTCGTTCCTGTCTCTGGGTAGTTGACAGCGATGATGACGACGATTTCATGCCGTCGTCAAAGGAAAGGAGGGTTGAAGCACAGAGCAAGAAGGCTGAAGCTTCGTCCAAGGGCAAAGGCAAGAAGGCAGAATCTTCGTCAAAGGGCAAGGGTGGCAGCACACGCACGGCATAGGGTGGAGAAATTTATTAGTTGTTCGTGATTGTTGTAATTTGTTCTACTTGCATGTTTACTTGTTTGTTAGTCAATTATGTATCGGCGGTTCAAGAATGTTCTCTGTGTAATTTATGTTGGCACTGTAATTTACATGGTTTGTTTAATATCAATGCGAAAAATAGTTCAAAGGGGGTAGAAAAGTAGTCGAAAGGCCGGTCACTCTTTTGACACCGAGGAGTCGCTCTTTGGGTCAATAAGAAGACCAAGATGAGAGGATTTCACAACAAAATCTGAAATTTGTTGCTTTAGATTGTTGTCAACCTGCGGGTGGGATACCGGAAAACTCAAACCGTTATTTTATGCGGGTGGGATACCGAAACTGAGAGAACAGAAAAGACGTCCTGCCGCTGGTTGCCCAAAACACAAGATAAAATACATTGCGACTAAACGCATAAATGAACAAATCATACGGTTTCACCCAGCTACAATCCCACCGTGGCTGCGATATCACATGCAGGGTGGGACGTAGCTGGGTAAATCCGGATAATTTGTGTGGAATGTCTAAATATAGCTGAAACAAGACACACGGTTTGAGCGCCACTTCGATCCAAGCAGCGGTAAGACGTCTCTTATGATCTACAACCGTCCGGCAAGACGTCTATGATGATCTGCAACCGTTTGGTACGGTCGCAGGTCATCACAGACGTCTTGCCGCTGGTTGCCCAAAGATGTCTCTCCGAGTGAGCTGGAATGTTTTGTGTGAGTGAGTAACCTGTCTGAGGAGTGGCCTATTTATAGGCGTCGTGTGTTTCCTTCCAGTGCTTGTGAGCCGTTGGATCAGCGGTGTGTTTCTTTCGAGCGCTCGTGAGCCCTTGGATCAGGCAGAAGCACACGGATCGTGTGTTTCCTTCCAGTGCTTGTGAGCCGTTGGATCAGCGGTGTGTTTCTTTCGAGCGCTCGTGAGCCCTTGGATCAGGCAGAAGCACATGGATCGTGTGCTTCCTTCCAGTGCTTGTGAGCCGTTGGATCAGCGGTGTGTTTCTTTCGAGCGCTTGGATCAGGCAGAAGCACACGGATCGTGTGTTTCCTAACATAACACAACCAAGCAAAAATGTCCACTGGGCTACCCCGTTTCGACGCACGTCTATGGGGGTAGACGGAAACGTTAGGGTTTTTGTGTTAGGTTAGTCCATTGGGGCTTGTCACGTTACCATGGAACATAAGAAAACTAAACTAGACTTTATTTGTGTTAGGTTAGTCCATTGGGGCTTGTGAAACCAACTTTTATCAAAATTAATCGAAACGGAGTAGTAGCAACTAAGATAGAACAAACTTGGGTACATAGACGAATGACAACAAACTTGGGTACATAGACGAATGACAACAAACTTGCACTACTAGGAATGTGCTTATAGCCACCAGTCTACATCTTTATTTAATCCATAATACTTCACGAATAATGTAACTAACTTTTGCCGGGTCCTAAGCCGCGAGGTGCTGAGCGGCCGGCGGCTTGCACCCAAAGATAAGGAACCATCACTGGGGCAATACTCACATGAGGAGGATCCCTATGAAGTGAATACCACATATTGTCATGCACCGCTTGCGTATCCAACCTAACCAGGTAGCGACGGACGTGCTCGTCTTCCTCTCTGATACGGCGACGCACCTCCACCTCGGGGGCCGGCGGCCTCTGCACCGAGGCTGGCCCACGCGACGGCCACCAAACAAGATCCGGGTCGACGACGTCACCCGGATTCCTCACCAAACTACGCGTCCCGGAAGACACCTCCCAGTGCCAGCCCGGCGGAGCCCAGTCCCGGATACTGCCCGTGTCCAACAAATGGCCGGTGGTCATCATCGATTCCCGCCGAGATCTGAAAAAATGAGTGGGGAATTTGATCAAACAACTAAGGTGCGTGCAACCTAGGTACGTAGGGGAGGGAGAGGGCAGCACCTTGGCATGGCGGACGGCACACGCGGTGGTGACGCCACGGGAGAGTGATGAGGGATCAGATATCAGTTTAGATGTGCTATGCCAATGGAGGCCATGACTACATATATATAGTGAGAAATGGGCTTCTGAGCTGTAGTATGCCCAATCAGGAAGAAGCACACGGATCGTGTGTTTCCTTCGTGTGTTTCTTTCGAGCGCCTGTTTCCCGCCAATTCTCCCCTTTCGGGCGAACCGGATGGAATCGTGTGTCGATTTGGGGTAGACTTTGGTTTCTCATGTTCCTATGGCCTAACATAACACAACCAAGCAAAAAGTCCACTGGCTACCCCCTTTCGACGCACGTCTATGGGGGTAGACGGAAACGTTAGGGTTTTTCCAGCGGATTCAGGGTTTCACCGAAGCGGGGCCCCGGAGCGTCGGAACCACACCCAAACCTAGCTTGTGACATACCATGTTTGTACAAGTGTGTTGGGTACTGTGGATGTCCAAGTTCCCACAGCGGGATGTGAGCGGGTTCACCGGCATCACTTTCTCTCTAGTGAGTTTCTGCCGAAAGGGGAGTTTTCACCTCTAAGTGCAGGAACTCAATAGAGAGAAAGTGAAGCCGGTGAAGCCGGTCACACCCCGGAGTAGGATATTGCACATTTACAACACACAACACACTTGTATACATATGGTATGGCACAACCTAGGTTTTGGTGGGGTTCCGACGCTCCGGGGCCCCGCTTCAGCGAAACCCCGAATCCGCTGGGAAAACCCCAACGTTTTCGTCTACCCCCATAGACGTGCGTCGAAAGGGGGTAGGCCAGTGGACTTTTTTGCTTGGTTGTGTTAGGTTAGGCCATAGAAAGGTGAGAAACCAAAGTCTACCCCAAATCAACACAAGATTCCATCCGGTTCTCCCGAAACGGGAGTTTTTATCTCTAAGTGCAGAAACTCACTAGAGAGAAAGTGAAGCCGGTAAAGCCGGTCACACCCCGGAGTAGGATATTGCACATTTACAACACCCAACACACTTGTATACATATGGTATGGCACAACCTAGGTTTTGGTGGGGTTCCGACGCTCCGATGCCCCGCTTCGGCGAAACCCGAATCCGCTGGGAAAAACCTAACATTTTCGTCTACCCCCATAGACGTACGTCGAAAGGGGGTAGGAAAGTGGACTTTTTTGCTTGGTTGTGTTAGGTTAGACCATAGGAAGGTATTTTACATGTGTTGTTTTTATTTATTTTACATGTATATGTTGTAGGGTTGGGTTCCGGGAAACTCGAACCGTTATTTTACGGGAGTGGGATACTGAAATTGGGAGGAAAATTATAGGTCCAATATATATATAAATTATAACTACATTAAATATTATATAGAGAAATAAATATAATATATATTATATAGAGAAATAAATAAAAAAAGGTTCATATATACGCCGACGGCCGCCGTCGGCGTTGAAGTACACGTGTACACCGACGGCACGGCCGTCGGCGTATCAACGCCGCTGGACGTTCCGTCACGGCGTCCTTTTGTACGCCAACGGCACCGTTTACGCCGACGGCTGCCGTCGGCCTTACCTGGATACGCCGACGGCGCTTCGTACGCCGACGGCTGTGTGGGCGGCTGCCCTAGCTCGTGTTGTACGCCGACGGCCCCGACATTTAGCCGTCGGCGTACATTACGGCCGTCGGCGTAGTGTGGCTTTCCCGTAGTGCTTCAGGCTGTCTTGTTCAATTCCAACATTTCAGTCAATTCAAGTCGTTATACACTACCATCACACACTTGGATGCCTGACAGAACGGGAGTTTTTAGATGTTTAACTGATCTAATAATTAGCCGTATTGCCTTCTTTCTGTCGCATCGGAAACAGAAATGTAGTTCAGAATCCTAAACCAGGTGTTGGATTTTCTCTTGTTAACAATACATGAGTCCATCTGGATTCACTTATCTTTCTTTTTCGAGGGTAAACCTAGCTGGCTTTGTATCTATCAATCAATTTAGCAAGAATATATACGCTTTAAATCATGAGGTCGTACGGAACTTTGCTTGACCACATATCATAGCTCCCAATAAACATTAGGGCCACCCCCAACCCAACCCATATGGGTATGTATATATAAGACCCGGTCTGCTGCTCTAACCAAAGTCCAATCATGAATCATTATTAGTTTATCACTTGCGCATAAACGATATCATTCGCCAGACCCAACCCCAGATGTTTTGTCATACGGTGCGAACAATAGCTGGATGCTTAGTATCAACAGGAAGGGGAGCTAAGAGTCTCTTGAACAAATGAAGCAATTGCCAGTGCACGCAATACAAAAGTTACTTGATGCTTGATCCAATGGACTAAAATCTATGGGGCACATATTGAATTGATGCACCGACAAACGGGAAGAACTTAGACGGAATAGTTGGGAGGCCGCAACTATTTTTATATTAAATAGCGCGTTAGCCGGGGCTTGAACTTGAGATCTCCTGACTCTGATACCATATTGAATTGATGCACTATCCAATCTATCTATACTACTATTAAAAGAGCAAACTTGTTGGGATACTTTAAATCTGGACCGTTCAATATCCGATCAAACAGCCCAGATCGTCCCAATGTTTGACAATTCAACAATGTCCGATTTTTCCCGTTTTACCCTCCCACCAAATCACATAATACGACCAAATTGCCACCGTACCGTTTCGTTTCCTTTGTTCTCCTCTCTCTCCCAGATGGAACGTCCGTCGTCCCGCAATTCCCCAGAGTCAAGTGAAGAACGAGTCACCTGACCTCCAAATCCTCTCTTGACGCGGCAGAGCGGAGCAGATCGCGATGGACGTGGAGTGCTAGCGCTGCACGCGCTTAAACACCCGGCGGCCGCCGTCAACGGGCTGTACAATCCAAATCCTTCTCCGATCAGAAGCAGTGGAGGCGGCACACGCTTAAACACCCGGCGGCCGCCGTCACGGGCTGTACAATCCAAATCCTTCTCCGATCAGAAGCAGCGGAGGCGGCAGTGCAGACTAGCACAGATCGGAGCGATCACGATGGGCGTGGAGTGCTGGTGCTGCAAGCGCTCAACCACCCGGCGGCCGCCGTCAACGGGCGCTAAAAACAATCACGATAGGAAACCCCTTGGAAAAAAACACGCGTGAGAACAGGCCCTGCAGTCGGTCGCCATCGCGCACACACGCCCGCCGTCCTGCTCGGCTGTGCCGCCACCCAACGATCGCACGCCATTGCACCCTGCCAGGCCTCCGCCGCCGCGCCCCACACGACGGCAGCGTCGGCAACATCGAGTTCGAGACGTCGTTCCTCGACGACGGAGATATTGATGGAATAATGCTGCTGTTCGAGCAGGTGCAGGTCACCGTTGAGGCGGAGAACGAGCATCCGGCCAAGGGCGGGCGGGCAGCGCACAGTTTTCCATAGAGGGCCTGCCGACGGTGATGATCGCGCGAGTGTGGGAGGACGGCAGCGAGGATGCGTTTTTTATCTGTTCTACTCTACCGCATAGGTGCCCTGAGCGTGTGATGCGCGCTGTGCCATGCCGTCACCAGCATGCCTACTCTAGGTAATGGTGATGCCCGAACTTTGGTTATCTCGTTTTTTCAAAGAATTCAGTTCATATTTAGCAACTATGGCATAATAATTGGGCTTCAGTCGATGGATATGTAACACTATTTGTAGTACTGACTACCAAGGGAAGCTACTTGTTGCTTATACAGACGTGCATTGCACGTGTGCATGTGTACTACAATCATCTAAGTTATGATTATTTTCAAAACAGTTTGGCTTATAAGTGAAAACACATATCTATAAATTGAAATATTTTCTGCTACTTCGACGCGAGTATACGTGCATTGCACGTACAAATTTACTAGTTATCTCAAAAGTCCAAACTGATGGAAAATGCTAGCCTTTATATTTTAACACTCATCAGCTACAATTTCTCCTATCCAGATTAAAAGCTACAGCCATCACGAAGTGTGGAACATTGGAAATAAATGGGAAAAGTCGTATCATCATCCGGGGGATCGGAGCCTCCCCATCCTCCGCCTCCTTCCCTCGACACGTGTCCATTGTGGGACCCACATGCTACAGCTCACCACAGCCTTATCATCTTCTCTCAGACACATGTCCCGCACCCCATCCTCTCCTTTTTTTTCTTCTCGTCTCCAGCTCTTTCCCCATCATGGCCATGGAGAAGCACGCACCGCAGTTGCCATCCGCGCCCGGCCGCCGTCGCACGCGTCTCACCGGCGAGGTCGCCTCCACGGCACGGCCGCCGACCCTCGCGCATCCCCGGCCCGGCCACCGCCGCTCGCCTCCTAGGCGAGGTCGTGGCCCCCGTGCGCCTCCACGCAAGGCTGTCGCCCTGATACGTCTCCAACGTATCCATAATTTCTGCTGTTCCATGCTTATATTATACCATTTGCTACATGTTTTATATACACTTCGTATCACTTTTATGCATTTTCTGGGACTAACCTATTAACAAGATGCCACAGTGCCAGTTCCCTGTTTTCTGCTGTTTTTGGTTTCAGAAAGTTACTTCTGGAAATATTCTCGGAATTGCACGAAACAAAAGGCCAGTCCCTATTTTTCCAGCACGTACACGGAGTCCGAAGAGAGACGAAGGAGAGCCACGAGGTGGCCAAAACCACCAGGCGCGGCAGTGGGCCCAGCCGCGCCACCTGGTGGTTTGGGCCCCTCGGGGGTCCGCCGACATCGCCCCTTCGCCTATTTATTCCCCGAGACGCGAAAACCCTAAAACACCGAGCCTTTCATCCAGAACATATTCGCTGCCGCCGCCGTCGTCAACCCTAACTCGGGGGGTTTCTGAAGCTCTTCCCGGCACCCTGCCGGAGAGGGGAATCATCACCGGAGGGCTCTACATCGCCATGCCCGCCTCCGGAGTGATGCGTGAGTAGTTCATCCTTGGACTATGGGTCCATAGCAGTAGCTAGATGGTTGTCTTCTCCACTTGTGCCATCATGTTTAGATCTTGTGAGCTGCCTATCATGATCAAGATCATCTTATTGTAATGCTACATGTTGTGTTTGCTGGGATCTGACTTATATTGATACCTATGTGGAGCTGAATATTATATTATCATGTCTATGTCATTTGTGATCTTGCATGCTCTCCGTTACTTGTTGAAGCCTTGGCCACGTGAATACTTGTAACTCCAAGAGGGGGTATTTATGCATGATAGTTGGGTTCAACCTCTATTTAACCTGGGATAGTGACAGCAAGTTCTAAGGTTGTAGATGTGTTGTTGCCACTAGGGGTAAAACAGCAATGCTTTATTCAAGGATGAATGTATTGTTTACATTACGCACATTACTTAATGCAATTGTCTGTTGCTTGCAACTTAATACTGGAAGGGGTACGGATGTTAACCGGAAAGTGGACTATTTAGGCATAGATGCATGCTGGATAGCGGTCTATGTACTTTGTCGTAATGCCCAAATGAATCTCATAGTAGACACCACAGCTCACACATGCATGTTATATGCACTTATCAATTGTCAATTGCCCAGCTGTAATTTGTTTACCCAGCATGTTAGTTATCTTATTGGAGAGACACCACTAGTGAACTGTGGACCCCGGTCCATTCTTTTACATCTGAAATACAATCTACTGCAATCATTGTTCTCTACTGTTTTATGCAAACAAACATCATTTTCCATTCGATACGTTTAACCCTTTGTTTTCAGCAAGCCGGTGAGATTGACAACCTCACTGTTAAGTTGGGGCAAAGTAATTTGTTGTGTTGTGCAGGTTCCACGTTGGCACCGGAATCCCTGGTGTTGCGCCGCACTACACTCCTCACCAACACCTTCGAAGCAAACCTCGTTTTCCTACTGGTTCGATTAAACCTTGGTTTCATACTGAGGGAAAACTTACTGCTGCACTCATCATACCTTCCTCTTGGGGTTCCCAACTGACGTGTGACGTACAAGCATTGTTTCTGGCACTATTAACCTAGAGCCACCAACACGTTTTCTGGCGCCGTTGCCGGGGAAAAGAATTGCTTCTGCAAGGGGAGTCTCTCACACCCAATCTCTTTACTTTGTTATTTGTCTTGCTTAGTTTATTTTTATTTATTTGTTTGCTCTCTTTATCAAAAACACAAAAAAATTAGTTACTTGCATCTAGTTTATTTTCTGTTTAGTTTTTATTATTTCATCATGCTCTCCCTAAGTACACTTTAAAAGAAATATCTGTGGGTAGTGGGTCTATCATTGGAAGAGACAACATTGAAGAATTTTTTAGTCATGTTAGCAAGCTGAAAGATTTTGAAGATAGATCCTTGGTAGAACTTGCCCCTAATTATGAAATTGCTGCTGCCTCCTTAGTCCACATGCTTGAAGCTAGGTTTGTTAACCTTAACCCTATAATGCAGCATATGTTTCTTAGACTTCATGATATGGAAGAGGGGGAAAAGAAGGATTTTGTTTTAGAAACCCTTCTCAAAGAATTTGGAGATGTAGCTAGTGAAGCTAGAAAAGTTTTTATGCGATATAGGATGCTTGGTTATTACATTGATATCGCCAATATACTTGAAAAATTAGAGAAGGAAAGATCCAAGTACACTAAAGAAACTAGTTATGAAGGAGAGAATAAAATACCAATTCCTTTTAAGATTGCAGGAATGCATGAGGCACTAGAAAAGAACTTTAATTGGATTGTGCCTGAAAATTTATTTGATGAGGATAGTTTACCTAAAAGTAATGAAAGGGGAGTTTCTGAAACTTACATAGATAAAGTGCAATGCATCGTTGAGAAAACTTCTAAACTCTCCGTTGATTTCTTCTCTTGACAACACTTGATTTTCACTTTCTGCGCCTAGCTGAAAGGCGTTAAAGAAAAGCGCTTATGGGAGACAACCCATCGTTTTTATTTGCTGTTATTTTTGTTTTCTTTGAGTCAAGGAGTTTTGTTACTTCTGTAGCAACTCCTTTGTATCTTTATTTTATCGCAATGTTGTGCCAAGTAAAGTTCTATATTGAAAGTTGATGCAAGATTTGGATTTCTGCGCAGTGACAGATTTTTAGCTGTCACGGATTTGAGCTTATCTCCCTGTAGAAAATTCAAAAAATTCTGAAAAAATCACGCATATTCCTGAGATATGTACGCAACTTTCATTATTTTAGGCCAGATCCATCTGAGCAACTTAAGTGCCTCGAAAAAATTCGTCATTCCAGACTGTTCTGTTTTTGACAGATTCTGCCTTTTGTTTTGCATTCGCTCTTTTACTGTGTTTGTGTGGATTTCTTTGCTCCACAAAGCATTGGTGGCTGTAGCTAATGTCCAGAAGCTTTGGGATTGATTGTATCATTACAGAATATGAGAATTTTTGATTATGCACTAACCCTCTAATGAGAACTGTCTTGAGTTTGGTGTGAAGGAAGTTTTCAAGGATCAAGCGAGAAGGGTGATATTATGTGATCAAGAAGAGTGAAAAGCCTAAGCTTGGGGATGCCCCCGTGGTTCATCCCAACCATATTCAGAGAGACTCAAGCGTCTAAGCTTGGGGATGCCCAAGGCATCCCCTTCTTCATCAACAAACTTATCAGGTCATCTCTAGTGAAACTATATTTTAATTCTTTCACATCTTATGCGCTTTACTTGGAGCGTCTGTGTGTTTTTTTTTTTTGTTTGAATAAATTCGGATCCTAGCAATCCTTGTGTGGGAGAGAGACACGCTCCGCTTTTTCATGTGAATACTCATGTTCTTCACTTATATTTGTTGAGTATTCTTAACTAGCTACTGCAGTGCTTTTAGCTCCTGTTTTTCATGCATCTCTTCGAGCTGTTAGCACTTGTTTATAAATACTCTCTTGCTGCATTATATTATCATTTGGAGAGTTTATGTTTAAATAAATTATTGGTGTTTGTTTGGAAGAAAGAAAATGCTACATGTAGTAGTTGGTATTGGAAAAGACATATGCATTCTTGTAGATCATTGTCTTGTTTTGATTTGATGCTTTGCAATTGTTTTGAGCTCTCAAGTAGATCATGTTTAAGCTCTTGCATCATGTAGTTAAAGCCTAGTAGTGGAGAACTACCGTAGAGCTTGTTGAGACTTGGGATGCATATTTGTTCTCTCTAAGGTCTAGATATTTTCTGGTAAAATGTTTGAGCAACAAGGAAGACAGTGTAGAGTCTTATAATACTTGCAATATGTTTTTATGTGATTCTTGCTGTACCGGTTTATACTTGTGTTTGCTTCAAACAACCTTGCTAGCCTAAACTCTGTACTGAGAGGGAATGCTTCTCGTGCATCCAAAACTTGAGCCAAAACCCATGCCATTTGTGTCCACCATACCTACCTACTATGTGGTATTTCCTGCCATTCCAAGTAAATATTTCATGTGCTACCTTTAAACTATTCAAAACTTTATTACTCCTTATTTGTGTCAATGTTTTATAGCTCATGAGGAAGTATGTGGTGTTTTATCTTTCAATCTTGTCATTTACTTCTGACAGACTTTCACCTGGACTAGTGGCATATACATCCGCTTATCCAATAATTTGCAAAAAGAGCTGGCAACGGGGTGCCCAGCCCCAATTAATTACAACTTTCATTAATAATTCTCTTCACATGTTTTGCCCTGATTTATCAGTAAGCAACTTAATTTTGCAATAGACACTCCTCCATGGTATGTGAATGTTGGAAGGCACCCGAGGATTCGGTTAGCCATGGCTTGTGTAAGCAAAAGGTTGGGAGGAGTGTCATCTATAAAGAAACTAAAATACATGTGTAAACAAAAGAGAAGAGGGATGATCTACCTTGCTGGTAGAGATAACGTCCTTCATGGGAGCCGCTTTTGAAAGTCTGGTTGACAAGGGGGTTAGAGTGCCCACTACCATTCGTTGACAACAACAAACACCTCTCAAATACTTATTTTGTGCTCTCTATATGCTTTCGAAAACTTAAAAAGCTCTAGCACATGATTTAATCCCTGCTTCCCTCTGCGAAGGGCCTATCTTTTACTTTATGTTGAGTCAGTTTACCTACTCCTTTCTATCTTAGAAGCAAACACTTGTGTCAACTTTGTGTGCATTGATTCTTACATATTTACTTATTGCACTTGTTATATTGCTTTATGTTGACAACTATCCATGAGATATACATGTTACAAGTTGAAAGCAAATGCTGAAACTTAATCATCCTTTGTGTTGCTTCAATGCCTTTTACTTTGAATCTATTGCTTTATGAGTTACCTCTTATGCAAAACTTTTTGATGCTTGTCTTGAAAGTACTATTCATGAAAAGTTTTTGCTTATATGATTCATTGTTTACTCTTTATCTATTTGTTAGCAAACTATAGATCATTGCTTTGAGTCACTTCATTCATGACATGAGCCTTGCAATATATTGATCAAGATTGTGTGAAAGCATGTCTCCTCAGAAATTATTTGTTGTTATCGTTTTACCTACTCGAGGACGAGTAGAACTAAGCTTGGGGATGCTTGATACGTCTCCAACGTATCCATAATTTCTGCTGTTCCATGCTTATATTATACCATTTGCTACATGTTTTATATACACTTCGTATCACTTTTATGCATTTTCTGGGACTAACCTATTAACAAGATGCCACAGTGCCAGTTCCCTGTTTTCTGCTGTTTTTGGTTTCAGAAAGTTACTTCTGGAAATATTCTCGGAATTGCACGAAACAAAAGGCCAGTCCCTATTTTTCCAGCACGTACACGGAGTCCGAAGGAGAGACGAAGGAGAGCCACGAGGTGGCCAAACCACCAGGCGCGGCAGTGGGCCCAGCCGCGCCCCTGGTGGTTTGGGCCCCTCGGGGGTCCGCCGACATCGCCCCTTCGCCTATTTATTCCCCGAGACGAAAACCCTAAAACACCGAGCCTTTCATCCAGAACATATTCGCTGCCGCCGCCGTCGTCAACCCTAACTCGGGGGGTTCTGAAGCTCTTCCCGGCACCCTGCCGGAGAGGGGAATCATCACCGGAGGGCTCTACATCGCCATGCCCGCCTCCGGAGTGATGCGTGAGTAGTTCATCCTTGGACTATGGGTCCATAGCAGTAGCTAGATGGTTGTCTTCTCCACTTGTGCCATCATGTTTAGATCTTGTGAGCTGCCTATCATGATCAAGATCATCTTATTGTAATGCTACATGTTGTGTTTGCTGGGATCTGACTTATATTGATACCTATGTGGAGCTGAATATTATATTATCATGTCTATGTCATTTGTGATCTTGCATGCTCTCCGTTACTTGTTGAAGCCTTGGCCACGTGAATACTTGTAACTCCAAGAGGGGGTATTTATGCATGATAGTTGGGTTCAACCTCTATTTAACCTGGGATAGTGACAGCAAGTTCTAAGGTTGTAGATGTGTTGTTGCCACTAGGGGTAAAACAGCAATGCTTTATTCAAGGATGAATGTATTGTTTACATTACGCACATTACTTAATGCAATTGTCTGTTGCTTGCAACTTAATACTGGAAGGGGTACGGATGTTAACCGGAAAGTGGACTATTTAGGCATAGATGCATGCTGGATAGCGGTCTATGTACTTTGTCGTAATGCCCAAATGAATCTCATAGTAGACACCACAACTCACACATGCATGTTATATGCACTTATCAATTGTCAATTGCCCAGCTGTAATTTGTTTACCCAGCATGTTAGTTATCTTATTGGAGAGACACCACTAGTGAACTGTGGACCCCGGTCCATTCTTTTACATCTGAAATACAATCTACTGCAATCATTGTTCTCTACTGTTTTATGCAAACAAACATCATTTTCCATTCGATACGTTTAACCCTTTGTTTTCAGCAAGCCGGTGAGATTGACAACCTCACTGTTAAGTTGGGGCAAAGTAATTTGATTGTGTTGTGCAGGTTCCACGTTGGCACCGGAATCCCTGGTGTTGCGCCGCACTACACTCCTCCACCAACACCTTCGAAGCAAACCTCGTTTTCCTACTGGTTCGATTAAACCTTGGTTTCATACTGAGGGAAAACTTACTGCTGCACTCATCATACCTTCCTCTTGGGGTTCCCAACTGACGTGTGACGTACAAGCATTGTTTCTGGCACTATTGACCTAGAGCCACCACGCCCCTACCCACGCCTCCTTCCCGACGAACGGCACTAGGGCGGGAGCGCCATCGCTCTCGGCGGAGAAGCGCTCGACGTTCCCGGGGGCCGCAGCGAGGAGCAGGGCCCGTCGAGGGTGATACAGAGGCGCGAGGCGGCCTCGGCAGCACACGACGGAGCAGCGGTTTGCGGTGTGCCTTCTCCGGCGAGGATGGGATTGGCGCATCTCGTGCTGCGACCCGACACCCGCCACCGACGACCCCTGCGTTGGTGCTCGCGTTAGCCTCGTCGTGGCGCCCTCAACGGGGGAGGCGCTGCTATGGGGAACGGCGCTGCTACAGGTAGATGACGACGGTGCTAGGTAGCCGGAGATGCTACCATCGGCAATCGACGGTGCTGCCAGCGGCGGGCGGCCTTGCTCCCAACCTGGGGCACTGCTGCTGCAAGGTGGATGCCGGCGATGCTGTCAGCGGCCGGCGGGGTTGCTACCGACGGTTGCCGGTGATGCTACCGACAGCAGCCGGTGATGCTGTCAGCGGCCGCCGGCGTTGCTACCCACTGTCGCCGACGTTGCTACCGGCGGTCGCCGACAATGTTGTCAGCGGCCGGTGCCGTTGCTACCGGCTGCGGAAGGTGTATGAGTGCAATTTTCTTCAATGATTTCTTCCCTTTTTTCTTGATGCCGTGTGTAATTTTTTGGAAGCTTTGTAGCATAAGTTTTGCCGTTTTGATGCAAATCCAGAAAACATCTGTAGCAATTTTGTTCTTCGCATGATGATTTTTTTTTTAATGTTCGAAAGCTTTGAAGCAACCATTTTCTCCTTCTGATGCAAATCCGTATGAAAATTTTAGCAAGTTTCTTTTTGTAGCAAACGTTTTGTTTATATGATGATACTTATCTTCAATAGATGCAAAATCTTTGTAGCAAAAAATTCTACGTCGGATGCAAATCCAAATAAGGGTTGTAGAACTGATTTCTTGAGCTTTTGAAGCTGTCCATGGTGGCGTCGCCGAGCGGTTCCAGCGACGGCCGGGGATTGGGATGCTACAATTGGATGTCGGCGGTGCTGCTAGATGCTACCGCCGGTGTTTGGGCTACTACAACGATGAGCAGTGGTGAGTCGATGAGTTTTCGTTGGAGCTCTGATGGCGAGCTGCAGGTAGCAGGGGAGAGTCGGGCGGCGTTGCTCTGTTCCGTGCGTAGAGAGGTCTTTTTGTACGGTCAAGAGTCAAAGGGAGAAGGGTGCACGTGGACGCCAGACTGTTTCTTTTGGTTTTGATCAAACGGTTTTGCCTGATCTAATGAGACGGCTGGCGACCCGGGGGATCGGATGGAAAGATCCCTGAGGGATGCCTAGTCCTGTCCAAATTAATGTGCACAGTAAAACGGCTAGCCACGCACTTCACTGAGTCCGACTGAAATTAAGCAGGGTATGACTCCGAGGCATACTCGTGCGTGTGAACCTTCCAAAGTTTGTTCTGAAGATTCCGGCACATATGGTACGTGCGTGTGGAATTGGAAAGGATTGTGTGATTTACATAGTACGTTTTTTGTCATCTTTGGAGGGGCAATGCCATGTAATATCAGTCAATATTTACGTCTTCCATTTTAAAGAAATAAATTACTACACGTTTTGTACGTGTTGCTGACAGCTTAAGTTCTATACTGCATTATGCTTCCTGTCGGCTGATCAATGGACGATGGTCTGCCTATCCGTTTCACCCTGCTTTTACTTACTGCTCATGGACTCGTGCTCCATTGCGATGGTGGTGATAATAAATTCCCGAGAAACCGAGACTGAGATTATGGGCGAGACTGAGATTATGGGCGCGTTTGGTAGCATGCAGATAAGGTGGCCCGGCCCGCCAGATACGAGGTCTTGGCGTTTGGTTATCCGTTTTTCCTCTTGGGTCTGCATAGCACGGTACTCAAAGCACCCTCGGGCCAGGCCCTGCGGGAACGGCCGAATCGGCCGTTTTCTTGGGGCCATGCCGAGTGGAGCGCAAGCGGTGGCAGCAGGTCGCACACGGGGAGACGCCGCGTCCCTTCGGGGACATGCGCCATTTATTCCCCTCACCGCCCACTCTCCTACTCCCAACTGCACTCGCTCTCCTCTCACCTCTCTCTCTTCGACGGCGGTTGATTCACCGGCGGCACATCGGCGGCCATTTTCGGCGGGAGAAGAAGGCAGACCATCGTCGACTCGTCCATGGCCAAAGCGGAGCTTCGTTGTCCCATCGCCAGCCCCGAGTCCTCTCGAGTTCGTCGAGTTCTTCGTCAATGGCGGTATGATGATTTGGACTCCTTCTATCTATCTTTCGCAGCATAGATCTGTAGATCCGGCTTGATTTACTCCGGTATTATGACATGCACCGTAGATCTACGTTGTTTTATGGTTCATTATAGATTTGTGCTTGCACTGAAAGCAGGTTCCATTTTATTTGGTGTGTTCTTCATTTTGGTGTGTTCTGGTCATTTTGAGGTGTTCTTCATACTTGATCCATGGTTTTACAGTATGTTACAAAGTTCGATATATTTTTCTCTAGCCTATGATGAATCTGCAGCTACCAAACGCGCCCTTCGTGATAGAGGTTGTGGTACTGAACCTTGTGCAACTTACGATTAATGGATTATGATGTGTTATTGGTTCAGTAGTATCACCTCTTTCAAACGTACCATGTCATAATGCAAGTCTGAGGCCTATATTTGTAGCAACTTTTCATAGTCTTTGTGAGTAATTTCCATGGTAGCCGATGATTAAACTGAAGGCATCCTATTATTTGTACTTCGTTCTTGTAGACACTCTTTTGGCCCACTGATACCTTCACATATGAGGCTTGAATATAGATTTTTGCGCCAATGATGAATGGTTTTGCATTAAGGAGTCAGAGAATGCATTGCAACCACAAGGCAGCCACCAAAATTGAGCAGCATGCACAATTCCACTTGTGTGTTCTGCTCGGTTTTGTTGGTTGTCATGCGGTTCTTATTTTGATTCTAGAGCTCAATGTAGTAGCTAACTGAGTCATGTTGAGGCAATTTAGGCCATGATGAAATGTGTTAGAGCTGTCGTCTGCTGACTGCCAGCAAAAGTTATAAACAGCCACCATCTTATGTGGCTGTTTTTTTCTTTTGTTAGCTAGTCAGTAGGCGCTTACCTGGTTCTACATGTGCTGAGATCAAACAACACTTTTTTTGCATTCGATTTTGAGTTGCAGCTATGATTTTCGTGTAAGTCTTAAGGCCAATGATGTAAGGGCTGGAACACAACCATCACCACCAGACGTCCAACAAAAATGAGAACCAGTCACAGATCGTTATGGCTTCTACTTGCTTTTGTTGGCTAGTCTGGTGGGAAATTTGTCTCAACCATCTCTTCAAACTGAGGCAACCCAGTACAATCTCCATTACAATGATGAAACTGCGGATTACACAAAGTGTTATAACCCATACCATTATCTTTGTAGCAGGCTTCGAACATGACAATGACCACGGATGACATTGACACCGTATTCAAAAGAAGGAAGGCAACTTATGGATGGATCAAGGACACAGCCTCCCCTAACCATTTCTGCAAAGTGGCGCTAGCACCGGACTTGACCTCCTCCCAGTTCCTGCCGCCTTCAGGCCCTACTTGGGTGAGGTGCCTGGTGATATCACTGTCAAGACGAACACTGGGTGCATCTGGACTATCAACGTTGCTGATGTCAATGGAAGAGCTTGCCTCGTCAAAGGTTGGCCAGCATTTGCCATAGCACACGGCTTAGATCTTGGTTATCTGGTCATGTTCAAAAAGCTTGGTCGAATGGAGTACAAGGTGATCGTCTTTGACAACTCTGGCTGTGAGGTGGTGAGACAGTGCCCTGAGCACCCACTGAACTTCAAGAAAGACGAAGACTGTTGAATGTTCGTCCTAGGTAGATCAAACTAAGTTTCTGCAAGGCTAATTTTGTATGTCGATTATGGTACTTGGTTAAAACTATCGTACTTCTATGCTATGTTGATCATGCTCATTTGTGTGCATTTCATAGTCTGGTAACCTCACCATAGGCTGCAAGAGGTTACCGTAGCAGCAGCAGTGCATACAACCAAACACATACATGCTTGCATTTGACCATGCAGTCGACGTAACCAAACACGCAGTCAGAGTGGCTAAGCCCATGCGGCGTTCTTTGCTACAGGCTACCAAACAACTAGCCCAACATGGCCCAGAGTCCGTTTTAGCCCAGCACTGCCCTCCCCAGCCTGCCCCGTCACAGGTGAGAAAGGGCTGCAGGCTACCAAACGCGCCCTATATGTAGTTCTATTGCGTTCTTTTGGTAGTTGAAACCTGTAGGTCATATGATGCCGCACTGCTGCTGACCGTTTTGAATGCATGCATGGGGACCTTGTTTTCAAGATATGTCTTTTCAGTCGGAAATTATTACTCCAGTTTGACCTTGAGTTGTTTCGTGATGTCAGATATGAATTCAAAATTTGTTTTCGTTTGTTCTGATTAATGGTCATTGTTAAGCTGATATAAAAATGTTACGTTACATGTGTTCAGGGACAACCGGACAAGCTTAAACTGGAACTCTGCTCTGGATCTCTGCATTGACTATGTGTCTTGCCCGTGTTGGCTGAGGCACCAGTCGACTTGGGTGGCCATCGCCATTTGTCTCGGTTTGGGTGGCTTTAGAACGTATGTTTCAGTTTACACCAGTCAAGTCGTTATACACTAGTCAAACACTTCGTAGTCTTTGGGGAAACACAACATTAACGGAATCGTGAGGTTAAATATGAGCTATTAACTGCAACAAGTATGCTACATGCTCAACGAAGGAGCCTAACGAGCTCAATTGAAATGAGCTACATGCTTGATGAATCATTGCAGCGATGCCGTTGCAGTCCCGCTCTTGGGTTTGTGCTTAGCCAAGGATCTCTGTTGATTCCATCCTAGATTGTTTCTCCTGTATCTTGCGCACGACCAAAGATTGATGAAGCTCCCTTTCCACCCTCAAACCATTTTGTGTGCTCGCTTGTTACTAAATTATTTTCAACTACAAAAATCTGTCATTGTTATTAACCAGCTAGGGTTTAGCGGAAAACGATACCTCCGTTGGGAGGCACGGGTACGTGTTATATAGGAGCACAGGAAAAGCCCCTGGTGTGGCGTACAAGATGTAGAGTATACGGTGGAGTACTACTCCATACGTATACCATACGTATTACATGTTTAACAGCCCCCCTTAATATAAACTCTTACAAAGATTTAGATTACGTTTAAATTCCTCTAAACTTCTCACAGGAAGTGGTTTAGTAAAACCATCAGCTACTCGATCCTTACTAGAAATGAACTTAACTTCTAAAAGTTTGTTTGCTACTCTCTCTCGTACAAAGTGAAAATCTATCTCTATATGTTTAGTGCGTACATGAAACACAGGATTTGCTGACAGATATGTAGCACCTATATTGTCACACCAAAGACATGGTTTCTCCTTCAATTGTACCCCAAGTTCCTTAAGAAGAGCTTCTACCCATTTCAACTCTGCTGTAGCATTGGCTTGTGATTTATACTTAGCTTCAGTACTAGAACGTGATACTGTACCTTGTCTCCAAGAGATCAAATTTGGTCCAAGGAAGATAGCAAACCCTCTAGTGGACCTTCTGTCATCAGGGCAACTTGCCCAATCAGCATCTGAAAAAGCACTCAATAATGTAGATGATGAGCGGACAAATGTGATACTCCCTCCGTCCAAAAATAAGTGTCTCAAGTTTGGCAAAAAGTTGATGTAGAGGGGGTACCAATTTTCAGTGTATGCTGAACATATCTCAGTATTATTTTATCAGCTGTCCAATGAGTTGTTGTGGGAGCATGAAGGTATTGACAAACTTTGTTCACTGAAAAAGACAAATCAGGCCGTGTAAGGGTTATGTATTGGAGAGCACCAACAATGCTTCTATACTGTGTGATGTCTTCAGGACCAAGAAGTGTTCCTTCATGCAAAGATAGTGGCTCGGTGGGAGAGAGTGGTGTAGGTGCAGGCTTGCAGTTCTTCATACCAACTCGAGCTAGCAAATCTGTGGCATATTTTTCCTGTGTCAAGAGTAAACCATCCTGCATTTTCTTAACCTCAATGCCTAAGAAATAATGTAAGTCACCAAGGTCCTTGATAGCAAAATGTTCATTGAGATCATGCAGAAGAGCAGGAATGGCTTTGTCTGAGGAGCTTGTTACTATAATGTCATCAACATAGATCAAGACAAACATGATGATACCTGACTTGTGATATAGGAACAATGAAGTATCAGCCTTTGATGGAACAAAACCAAGATCATGCAACTTGGAGCTGAGCCGAGAGTACCAAGCTCGTGGAGCTTGCTTTAACCCATATAGGGCCTTATCAAGCTTGCAAATATGATGGGGGGCATCAGGATTTTCAAACCCTGGAGGTTGTCTCATATACACCTCTTCTTCCAGAACACCATGTAAAAACGATTTCTTGACATCTAGCTGGCGTAAACACCATCCCCGAGAGACTGCAACTGCTAAGACAAGTCTAATGGTTGCATCTTTAACAACAGGACTAAAAGTATCCTCATAGTCTATGCCATACCTTTGCTTGAAACCTTTGGCAACAAGACGTGCTTTATATCTATCAATTGTACCATCTGCATTTTTCTTGATACGATAAACCCACTTACAATCAATCAGGTTTTTGTTTGTGCTGGGAGGAACAAGATGCCAGGTTTTGTTTTGAAGCAAAGCACTATGCTCTTCCTCCATTGCTTTGCGCCACTTTGGATCATCAAGAGCTTCGGAAAGAGAGGAAGGTTCCCCTGTAGATGCAAGCATACCAAATTTGATAGTACCATCAGAGTATTTTATTTTGTTCCCATGTTTAGCATACCTGACGGTGTCGTCTGTGAATTTTTTCGACTTCCTAATCCCTTTTTGCAGACGTGTGCGAACTCCAGACATAGGCGATGCCGCATGTGAAGAAGGCGCAGACGATCCCGGAGCTGCACGGGAAGCAACATGGGATCCGGCGCTGGGATATTCCTCGTCAGGTGTTCGTGACGTGGCGCCAGGGGAGTGGAGGCGTCGTGGGTTGTCGGGGTCGCTGTCGGAGGCGTCACCATCAGCAGCAGGCGACGACACGAACGGAGCGGCAGGGGACCGCTCGGGGGTCCCGCTGGCGCCATCATGGCGCATGTCGTGGAGCGACGCGGTCGGGGACAGTGGAGGGCTGTCGGCCGACGTGGCCGTCGCGGAATGGCCAGGCGAGACAGGGGAATCTCCACCGGCTGGTCCTGGCGAATCAGATGCAGAAGGATCTGTGCCGGAATCTGTGTGCACATGATCTGAGAGATCATCAGCAGCAGAATCAGCATCGGATTCAACACCGCTGTTGTCTTCTTCTGAACTTGATTCATCATGATTTTGAGCACCGTGTTGAGTTATTTCTTCTGCATTTTCTTCGTCCATGTGAACTTCAGGGTCCTGGCCATTATTAGTGACAGGAACAATAGGTAATGCCATATAGTTATCAACATTTGCATCCCCCTCATGCGAGAATGAAGTAGTGTTTGTGGGAAGCAAAAGAATTTGTTGCCGAAGAAGGGCACCAGCATTTTTATGCATGGACGCAAAAGGGAACACATTTTCGTCAAACACAACATCACGTGATATATAGATGCGACCCGTGGATGGTTCAAGACATTTTACTCCCTTATGACGTGGACTATATCCCATAAAAACCCAATCGTGTAGATCGAAAAGCAAGTTTTCGTTTGTTATATGGTCAAAGCACTAGTACAGAACGACACATCGGAAACGGGCCAAAAACCCCTTCGGAAACGGAGAAAGGTCCGTGTCCCCGACCCTGTCACTGATGTGAAGGACCTCATTGGGAACGGAGGCAAAAAACCGTCACCGATGAGGCATAAGTTTGGCTACGGTTGCCGACCAATCTCCGTTTCCGATGTATCGGTGCATCAGTAACGGAGATTCTATTTTACTCGTTTGCATTGAGATTTCTTCAGAAACCTACAGCAGCAATGCGGTTGCCAATTGACATTCAAAATCTCACACCAGAAGCACAAAGTTGCTAGCAAATCCATTCATAACGTATATAAGAATTGTCATCATTACATAGCATCAAAAGATGAGTTACACATGCCTCGCTAATCCTATCATTCTCATGCCTCCCTAAACTTAACTTTTATGACACTCCACTCTTCTCCAGCTCCACCTTCTTCCTCTGTTCCGAAGCACCGAAAACGGAATTCAACCTAGCAAAAGACTAGAGCAGCGGTTTCATGCTTCTCCAAATCACATCTACAGCCAAATTGCTATACACATACATAAAATAGATGGAGAAACTGAAAACCAGAAACCACACCGAGCTCGCAATCCTCCTTAGCAAATTAATCTTGCCAAATTCTTTGTACTGAGGCTTGCTCCATCTTGGACGGTGTCGCCGAAATATAATAACGTCACCGCTATGACATTTCGGCCACACTGTCCAAGACACTTTTAATTAAAAAAGTGTTTTGAACAGTGCAGCGAAACGTCACAACAGCGACGGTTCACAGATATGATCTACTTTGTATTTTGCTCTTTTAAAGCTTATTTGGATCTGCATGGTGTTTCTGCATATAAAATACATGGATGTCTAGTTAGAAAAGAGCCAAATATGATGCTACATGACATAAATACAATTTAAAATGAAAACAGTTTACACCTTAAACGCCTATATCCGTGTGCTTGCGGTCCGATTGAAACGATTTGGAGGCAGAACTTGAAGGTGATGTTACCTTCAATTGCCTCACCATTTTTATGCATTGTCGCCGAAATATACTATTACTTCATACACTAGCTACACAAAACCATAACGATGATTAGCACATTGACAAAGGGTTGAAATTAATCTATTCATCATCGGTAGTACTAGTAGTGAGGGATCTATTTATCATCGGTATTCGGTAGTACTACAAAGCGTTGAAATTAATTTACCCTAGTAGACTTAAAATAGTGCAAGATTTAGTATTGAGGGATGTATTCATCATCGGCAGTACTACAATACTAGGCAGAACACAATACTACAATACTTGACAGTACACAATTGACAATACTACAATACTAGACAGTACTACAATACTAGATCGGTAGATGCTACTTTAAATAAAATGTAAGATCTAGTGTCGAGGGGTGTATTCATCATCGGCAGTACTACAATACTAGACAGAACACAATACTAGACTTCAAATACTAGACAAGTTTTCTGTGCTACTTTAAACAAAATGTAAGATCTAGTCGGCGACATACCCGGGGAAGATGCACGGCAATAGACCAGTAGATCCACGTCGGCGACATACTCGGGGAAGATGCGCGGCGGCTCGCCGACGCGCCACTGGGGGGGATGCGCGGCGGCTCTCGACGCGCCGCTGGGGGAAGATGCGCGGCAGCTCGCCGACGCGCCGCTGGGGGAAGATGCACGGTGGCGATGCCGGCCCGACGCGCTGCTCAGATCTCCGAGATAAGGGTTAGGTCTGGAGCCGTCGCCACACTGTGACTGTGGAGTGAGAGTGAGAGCGAGAGCGTTAGGGTTGCCGCAGTGGCACATTTATAGCACAAAGTAGAACATCGTAAACGGAGGCGATAAACAACCGTTTCCTTTAATTTCTTCACTGACACACTGGGCCTACTTACAAAGGATCGATACGGTAGAATTGAACTATCTACTCTACTTGTTCTGCTTACGCCCTGCCTCCGCGCCATTGTCATCCGCGGCGCGGCGTCGCTTCTTGCCGGTTGCCTTCTCCTCAGGCGCGTGCTCCTCCTCCTCCTCCTCCTCCTCCGGCTCGTGCTCCTCCTTCTTCGGCCGTGCGTCCTTCTCCGGCGAATCCTCCTCTCGCGTCTCCTTCTCCGGAGCGTGATCCTCCTTCTCCGGCGCGTCCTCCTCCGGCGCGTCCTTCTCCGGCGCCTCCTCCACCGGCGCCTCCTCCGATGCCTCCTCCGACGCCTCCTCCTCGCCGTCGTCGTCGTCGGCGTCGTATTCTTCCTGGCTAGAATACGGCTCCGGCGGGTCCTCCGGCTCCACTTCCTCTGGCGACTCGTCCTCTTCGGAGTCGTCTTCTCCTTCGCGTGAAGACGGCGGGTCCGAGTCGTCAGAGTCGTCTTCTACAGAGCGTGAAGATGGCGGGTCCGAGTCGTCGGGGTCCAAGTCTGTTGGCCCGTCTTGATCCTACCATGGGACTTCACCGCGGTCTTCAGCGCTCGCGTCGTCGCTCGGGACTTCCTCGTTCTGCCACCAGAGTTCCTCCATGGCGGTTGTGCTAGTGTGGTAGAGAATGTGGGAGAGAACGAAGGGGAGAATGCGAGAACTGCCTGACTTCGCGCGGTTCCAGTCACATTTTTATTAGCGTCGAGCAGGCGGTTCCAATCCCTCATGAATTAAGCCGCATTGAACAGGCGCGCTTCCAGTTTGCAATTGCAATTTCCCAAGCACATCGCAAATGGATAACCATAAACAATCATTGCCATAGAGATACGTATTGGAAACGGAGCTGAATTTATGACCGTTGCCAATAATATTGGTAACGGAGATCGACAATTCTCCGTAACCAATGTTGACGGACCAGCCGCGGCCCAGTTCTGCCAGGCCTCGTCCGCAACGCTAAAATCGCGATTCTCTGTCGCCTAACTCATGCCGTTTCCATAGAGGGGTATCCGATGTGTCGTTCTGTGCTAGTGAAGATTGGGCCAACATGCACAATCAAAAATACGTAGAGAGTCACAGTTCGGTTTGGTGTGAAGAAGACGCTCAACAGGGGGCTCAAACTGAATAACTTTACTGGGAAGCAAGTTTATGAGAAAGGTGGCTGTGAGAAAGGCTTCATCCCAAAACTTTAGTGGCATTGAGGCATGAGCAAGAAGAGCGAGACCAACTTCTACAATATGACGATGTTTGCGTTCAGCTGAGCCATTTTGCTGATGAGCATGCAGACAAGAAACATGATGTGTAATTCCAATATTCTGACAGAAACCATTGAGTTTTTCATACTCACCACCCCAATCTGTTTGCATGGTTATAATTTTGCGATTAAATTTGCGTTCAACAAGCTGTTGAAAATTTAGGAAAACTTGATAAACATCAGAACGCTTTTAGAGCAAATAAATCCAAATAAATTTGCTAAAATCATCAATGAAGCTTACATAATAGGTGTGCTTGCCAACAGAGGCTGGGGCAGGACCCCATACATAAGAAAATATCTGTTCCAAAGGAACGGTAGAAACACTAGTAGACACACAGGATATGGCAATTGGTGTCTCTTAGCTAGTTGACAAGAATCACATATGTAAGGATTTATTTCTGGAGAATGTGCTAAACTATGCTTCCTAAGAACTTGTTGTACGACAAATTATGAAGGATGCCCTAGACGACGATGCCATGTGGATGAAGACGGCTTTATTGTAAGAAAAACATGCTTTGACGACCCCAAAGAAAATGGCAGTAAGGGGTAAAGGCCACCATGACATGGCCCTTTAAACAGAATTCTCCTTGTTGCCTCGTCCTTGATCAAAAAGAAAAAAGCATGGAATTCAATAAATACATCGTTGTCAAGAGCAAGTTTATGTATAGATAAAAGATTCTTGGAAGCACTAGGGACATGTAAGACATTATTTAGATGTAAGGATGCATGTGGGGTTTGCAAAGTTGAACAACCAATATGTTTTATGGGCATACCTTGACCGTCGGCTGTGTGCACACGGTCACGTCCTTTGTATTTGTCGGAGGTGGAGAGCTTGTTGAGGGCACCAGTGATATGATCAGTGGCGCCCGTGTCGAAGTACCAGTTGGTATCGACACCATATGAGGCCATGTGTGCATCCTTCTCTTCATCATCACTTCCACTGTCGGAGTCGTCATTTTTGTAGCGCCACCAGCAATCTGAAGCAGGGTGGCCGTGGATCTTGCAAATTTGGCAAGTCACGTCCACAAACGGAGTGGGGGCGCGGTCACGACAGCGATCGCCATCACGGCCGTCACGCCGTCCATCATTGCGGCGGCGATGATCAACGTCGCGCCTGCCTCCATCATCGTGATGGCCACCATTGCGGCGACCGCCATCATCATGGCGGCGTCCTCCATTGCCGTCAACACGGCGGCGTCCTCCATCGCGGCGATCGCCACGATGACCACGGTCACCACGGTCACCGCGGTCGCCGCGGTTGTCTTGGCGTCCACGGTCGCCGTCCCACGGACGGCTGTCATGGGGGTAGTCCTGAGCAACGGGGCCACGCCGGGCCACGTTGGCAGAGGAGGAGAAGCCACCTCCTTGTCCTCCTTGTCCAGTCTCGGCCAGCATGATCTGACGTGCGTCGTGAGAGCAGATCTGCCCGAAGAGATCTTCAAGCGTGGTGCCAGGGTTGCCATTGGCGGCGGCAACGATGGAGTCGTACGAGCCGTCGAGCCCGTTGAGGATGTACCCCACCATCTCATCTTCCTCGATGATTTTCCCTGCAGCAGCGAGTTCGGACGCAAAACCTCGCATCTCAGCAAAGTAGGCGGCGGCAGTGAGATCGTTCTTTTTGGTGCCGCTGAGGGAGGCCCATAGGCTGTTGATCCTCGAACGAGACTGTGAGCAAAACATGCTTTTTATCACACTCCATACCTCGGCAGTTGTTTCTAGCCTGACCATATGGGCGAGCACCTCCGGCGAGAAGGAGTTGAGGAGGAACGTGAGAACCGCCGCATCCCGGATGACCCAGGCAGCATATGCAGGGTTGGGAACGGTGGTCTTCCTCCCTTTTCATCTTCAGAATCAATGGTTTTTGCAGGCGCAGCATCCGAGCCATCAAGGAGCCCTGTGGCCTGGGCGCTGCGTAACGCCGGGAAGACAAGGGTCTTCCAGAAGAGGAAGTTTCCTCGGGTGAGCTTCCGCGTTGGAGGAGATCCTAGGGCGGCGGTCATGCCGCTCGGCGTTGCAGATGTGGAACCCATGAATTCACGGGAGGATTTTGGATCGTGGTTTTAGGTGTTTTTGGATCGTGGGTCGTAGGATTTGCTTGGGATCGTGAGGTTTTGGTTTTGGATGTAGGTCGTAGATTTTGATCGTGGCTTTGGTCGTGGGTTTGGCTTTGAGGCGGCGGCGGCAGAGATGGCTGCGGCGGCGGCGATGGTGTTTAGGTTTTAGATCGTAGATGGCGGCTAGGTCATGGAGAAGAGGAGCTCTGATACCATATTAACCAGCTAGGGTTTAGCGGAAAACGATACCTCTGTTGGGAGGCACGGGTACGTGTTATATAGGAGCACAGGAAAAGCCCCTGGCGTGGCGTACAAGATGTAGAGTATACGGTGGAGTACTACTCCATACGTATACCATATGTATTACATGTTTAACAATTGTGACAGTTCTTTCATACAAATTCAAAGTTTAAATGCACAGACTCATGGGCCTTCCACCAAGCTTTTCCTTCAACCAAAGAGGCGATAGATTCTAGCTTCTGTTATGCCGTATCTAAGCAATATCTCATCTTCTTAAAACCAGAGTTTTTATGAAATAAGATCATGGAAATATCACATGTGCCAACAACAGCTGGATGCTTAAATAAACAGGAAGAGAACAACATAACCAATTGTCGGTGTACAATAGTTAGTTGATTCTTGATCCAGTGGACAGAAATTCACGAGACACATAAGCTCCTCAGCTACAATAGGCCGGGCCTCCATTGTTGAAAGAAATGGTTGAATTTGGAGACCAAGCAGTACTGATTTACTAGATCTCAAAACAAAAGGCTGTGTTTTCTTCCACGTGACATCTTGGTCGTCGGAAGCGCGTCCATGTAACATGGGCGGTAAGGAAACGTGAGCTTGACGCCATAGCAGGTGTGAAGTTGCGTGCATTGCTGTACATCACGAACGAGCTCTTTGCCTAGGAATTGCATCCTCGAGGTGCTGAGATGGTACGCCAATGCTTTGCCGCTGATATGGAGGAGGACGACGTCCTTGTGCGGGTGCAAGCCTATGATCCTGCAGTGTCCATCCGACGACGGCTCCAGGTGCGCGGTGCCTTCGTCGATGTCCATGAAGTTGTCCTCGTCCGAGTCCCACGAGTACCGAGGATCCCTTTTGACTTTTGTAGTTTTTCGTCTTCCTCCCGGGCCATACCGCCGCTCGTGGAAGACTTCGAGGTATCTCTGCTCGGTGTCACTAAGAGCTCCAAACAAGCTCAGCTTAGCTTTCTTCCTTTTGACCGGCTTCCATGGCACCATGGATTGCCTAGGCAGTGATGATTCATTCATGCTATGAACGTACGGATAAAGGTTGGCCTCATGTGTGAGCGTCCACTCTAATTGCCCATCAGCTGGCTCTTTCAGTACCCATACATGGAGCTGGAACCAGTCAAATGCGACGTAGTGAATACCCTTCTCGTAGCTTCCCAAGACCGACCTTGTGGGAAGTTCGTCAAT
The DNA here is from genome assembly GCA_947311845.1 of Poa pratensis. Taxonomy (NCBI): domain Eukaryota; kingdom Viridiplantae; phylum Streptophyta; class Magnoliopsida; order Poales; family Poaceae; genus Poa; species Poa pratensis. The sequence continues at coordinate 48,664,764 of CAMZMU010000075.1, read as the reverse complement.
GCCAGTGCGCTCCTCCCATGCCAAGGGTATCCCGGGAAGCTGGACCATATCGTACATCTGCTGTGAACTCCGAAGGATCATAAGGATGTTCTTGTGGCAATGCACATATAGTGAACCCTGCCAATAGGTGGCGGACTTCCATATCTGCACATAATAGTCTTCGTCCAATATGTTGTAGAGGTGCTCGGGGGTGCAATACCGAGGCAAAAAGTTTCGACATTCCCAATCGTTTGTTCGTGACGAGAACACCAATAGCGACAACACCTCATCTCTGAGCTCCTCGGCGGCTGGCTCCGGTCGTTCAACTTCGACTTGGCTCTCTTCTTCTTCACCATCTTCTTTATTATCATCAAATGGCTGGTCTTCTTCAAACAATCGGCACAAGCATAGATCCTCCTCCATGGCAGGGCGCAGTTGCGTCGTTGTCCCGGGAAACAGGAACACCTCGTGGTGGCGCGACACGGCCGGGTCAAAGGCGAGGAACACGCCTTTGGTAAAACACTCCATCAGGAGCCGGGAGGACGGCATCGGCGGCGAGGGGAGGCGGGCGCACCGAACCATCGCCGGATTGCACACGCAGTAGCAGCTTTCGGCGAAATTTTCATAGAGAAGCAGGAGACCGTTGCAGTGATCCTTCACGGAGGCCCAGTGGTGCTCAAAAAGAGGGTACCGGAAGCCGTCTCCGTCGATGTCACGTCTCGCCCTGCTCGATGGCGTGGGTGCAAAGAAGGAGGAATCTTCGTCGCACTGGACGTTGCTGGTGAAGATGCCGGGGAAGACGCGTGGCGGGAAGAGCTGACGAAAGTGCGTGAGGAGGAGGGTAGTGTCGTCAACGGCGGCACACCACGCCGGGCAGACAAGCCGTGAGTTGGCGAGCGCGCGTAGAGGAAGGCGGCTCAGGATGTCGAGGATCACGTCGTGGGGCAGCAGGTGGATGCCCCCGTCCATGGATCCGATGATCAGTTGGACTGCAGGCTGGGTGGCGGCCGGAGCTAGCAGACCGTAGGGACAAGACAATGATGGACGTAGTAGCTAGAAATAGGCGAGCGGTAATCGAGTCCGATTGAAAGCAGGGTATAACTCCGAGACATACTCGTGCGTCTGAACCTTCCAAAGTTTCTTCTGAAGATTCCGACACGTATGGTACGTGCGTGTGGAATTTGGAAAGGATTGCGTGATTTACATACTTTTTGTCATCTTTTGGAAATCAATACACGTTTTGTACGTGTGCATGCTGACAGCTTAATTTTGATACTGCATTATTCTTCCTTCCCATGAAGAGGGACTATTAGATTCTCCTGTGGCCGGGATGAACAACACATGAGCGAACATTTTTTTAGGGGACGCGCTACACGAAACAGGACGATTTGCCATGCGCCTCGGACACACGGCAAAGGGGCAAAAACTCTCGGCTACCAAACGCTCTGAATGTGAATACTGAATTCTCATCCTTTGTTCCTTTGATTTAAGGCATCCTAAGTTGATACAGACAAAAGCAGTGTTTGCAAGTTAAACTGGTATTTACGGTGAACATTTTTTTGCAACTTCACTTTGCAATCAACACCTTGACTGTTGTCTGAACTCTCTGGGTTGTCTCGTGTGTGTCTACTCCACAGGGTTCAGAGAAGAGGGGACCTGACGATCACGGATCACCCCCATCGCCGGGAGGAGAGAGAGAGAGATGCAGCCAAGGAGAAGAATCAGTCGCACGTACTGCGGCTGTCGCCATTTGACTACTCTACTTGGCTTCAGGCTGTTTTGTTACGTTTCAACATTTCACTCGTTTCAAGTAAAAATAAAAACATTTCACTTGATTCAACTAGTCGCACTGCCTGTACCCTTCACTGAAATATCACGCGCCTGGTTACAAGGTGTTGAGGCGACCTTGATGACCTCTTGTGTGGCCTCTCACTCAAGAGAGTTATATCCAGAAAACCACCACAATTCACCGGCAAATCCAAAAATCCACCGGTTTCCTGTAATTTCTCAAAAATCCACCGATATTGCGCTGGTTGGTTTCATTTTGCACTGATTCAAAATTTTAGCCGTGCTAACAAGGTTTCTGATGAGCGGACCCGCTATCAGGCTGACGTAGCATGTCGATGATGGTCGGCGACGAAAGACAATAGATATATCTAACTTTTGGGTTTTTCTGTAAAATTTAGCGGGACCCACACTGATCAGCTCCTTTTTTTAATTCTTAATTTTTTTTGTTATATCTTTTTTTCCCAATTCTTTTATTTCTTCCGTATACAAAAAATTCTTCCGTACAGGTCTCCGCGCCAGTCCCCACCCGACCTCCGTCCCCGGCCACCGGCCACCGGCGCCGGACCTTCCCTCCAGCTCCATCCCGGCGTGCGTGCCCCTCTGCAGTCCGGCTACCCGGCGCGCTCGCCCCTGGCTCATGGACGACGTCGCGGCGGCTCGTCGCCGGAGCGGAGGAAGACAAGGCCGTGCCGGCGCCAAGCACCGCTCATGGCACTGGCACCACTCGCCACTCCGTCTCATGTCGTTCCCTTCGCCCCCCGAAGTATGAGCTCTCTTCTTCCTCCGTGCCTCAGAACGTGATTGGCATTCAGAGCGCGCCGTCGTCGGCCATGGTCGAGCGTGACGTCCATGCTCGAGCAGGGCGCAACGCACCACGCTGGGTGGGTCGCGCTGAGGCGATGAATACCAACGACCGTCACTACGGGACGGCACGGCGCAGCGCGACCTCGCTGTCCCCGACCCGGCCGCCGTCGAAACGGACGCGGCGCCGAGAGCTTTGCGCCTACGGCGTCGGCTCATGGCGGACGCGCCAGGGTGACCCGCTGCAGCGGCTCAGCGGCGGCGCCGCTGCCGATGCGCGCGCATGGGAGGGGGCGGAGCCGGTCAACAGCACAGCGCCGCTGGAGCTCGCCGGACACCGGCCGCCGGCCGCCTACAGAGCCTCCTAGATTGGGATTTGTTTATTTTTTAGAGAAAAGAAGAAATTTACAAAACCAGCCCTGAATTTTAATGTGTCTTCTTTTACGGGTTCCCCCATGCCATGTCAGTGGATGGCAGGACCCACCTGTCAGAATTCTTGTTAACGCCGCTAAAATGAAACATCAGTGCACATTGGAACCAACCAACGCAATACCGGTGGATTTTTGAAAAATTACGAGGAACCGGTGGATTTTTGGATTTGCAGCTAAATTGTGGTGGTTTTTTTGGAATTAACTCCACTCCAGAGGACACATGCATGAAAACAATATGCCAGGCTCCAATAACAGTGAAATCAAGCAAAATGTATTCCAAATATTTCTGAACCAAAAGTTCATCCAATCATTATGAAAAATCCAAATTCAGTTACACACTTTTTTTGCTTGTTTGGATAGAGGCCGAGTCCGTCTCGAATTTCTTGGATCGGCGCAATGGTAGGTTGCCGCGGGAGCCACACGCCCGCCCCGTCGATACCCCATATGGGGCGTAGGCGTAGCTGCTTCACCAGCTCAACCTCACCGTCGACGAGGCCATATCGGAACACACGACTACTGAAAACGAAGTATGCGCATCCGCCGACCACGCCCAGCGGGTGAGCGTCCGCAGCGAAGCTGACGGGGCACCCGAGGAACAGGACACGATCGGCTAAACTCCATCCGTCCCTCCTAACCCAGTGCATCTCCCCGCGTACTCCTTTTTCTAGTGCGTGAACTGTGACCGACAGTGACGATGTCAAGTCACGATCGTAGCCACGCTTAAGGTTTAGGACGGATGCCCAGAGCAGCTCGCCTCGGGACTAAGGAGGTAGTTCTGTTCACGGACATACTTTGTTTCCTCGTCTCGGCTCCACCTCGACCGAAGCCCACTCATACCAGCACCTCACCATCGTGATACATGGCGCTGGCGCATGAACGACGGCCAGCAGCTGGGACTAGGACCTCCAAGAACCTTTTCATGACCGTCCACGCCGTATCATTGGGACGCAGGATAGCCGCAATGAATGTCGGTGTCGTCTTCTCGTCCAAAAAGCTGTATAGAAAGACCGTACCATCGTGGTAAATGATGCCGCGGACGTTCTTCTTCGGCACCGTGATCTCATCGTCATCTGGGAAGAGATGCAGTGAGGTGATGGCTCCGGTGAGTCTTGGCTCGGGGCTCCTGACAAAGAGCCACACAGCTGTGCCATCCGCGCTAGCCACCCAGTTTACACCGCTGTCGGTGGATGCTGCGCTCGGCAACTCCGCGAGCGTGACGTCGCCCGCCTCCTCGAAGGAAGTGACACATTGGATATCGACGGTGTGTTGAAGGTGTAATTTGGCTGCTAGGTGTTGTATATGCCAAATTAGTTTTAATGATTGTGGTTAGATTATTACTTGACATATACATTTGAATTTGCTGTTTAGTTCAAATTGCAGCTTTGGTCGCATTTCACTACAGATGTTGCAGCGGCATATCAAGTGTAGCAAGCTATTTGGCCAAGACAAATGTATTGATTATTTTCAGAAAAAAAGACTACGGAGAACAAGTCTTGGACAGATTCAGAGATGGACTGAATTAAAATGCCGCTGCATAAAACAACTCCTACCAGGCTTCAGATGCCCGGGGCCAGGCTGAGACCGATGTGGATTGCAAAGGCTATCAAAGCACGTATGGAAAGAGTTTCTCAGTTTGTGTACGTATCAAGCCAGGACAAGGAGTCATACTAGTATTAGCATGCATCAACATAATATTCTATACCTTATAGCATGCACGGCCGGATCAATTAGAGATTAGGAATATTTTATTTGGCTTGCATGCCAAGGAAACGGATCCGTGCCTAAGCCATAGTCCAGGCGTACCTATATATATAGGTATATACGGCCGATTGAAACCCCCCAATCGACATTCAACCAAAAACCAATCTACTTTCACGTACCTTTTTATCGTATCTTTTTTATCGTTCTTCTACCACCGAGCCCTAGCAGCCCTAGGGTTTGGCGATCTTTGCCGTTTTGCGCTGAAAAGCGGTCGTCCCTCCTCCACGAAAGCGAGGAGATCTTTGTTGCTTTGCTCGGAAAGCAATCGTCCGTCGTCACGAAAGTACGACAGTATCGTGGTGCTGCGCGGCAATTTTGCGTGGCAACACAATTGGCGACTCCGCTGGGGACGAAGAATCGAGACCTACACACGATGGACACCGCCATCAAGAACGGCAACAACGTCGACCCCGACATTACCACTGCCGTTACCCTCGATGATCTGTCAGAAGAGGATCGGCGCGAGATCGAACGGGAGATCGAGGAAGACCAAGCCAAGATGATGAAACTGATGTTGGCTGGATACCGGAAGACAAGAGACGGCGTCGTCAAGAAGGTATATGCGCCGAGTTCTTCAGATCCACTCGGCGCTGAGGTAAAAAAGCCAACCGAAAATATTACTCATCTCATTGATGTGTCCGTAGCTAGTAAACATGATTCTGACATAACAGACATGTCACGCACGCTTAGAGCTGTAGCAAGTAAGTTTGAAAATTTTAAGGAGCAACTTAGTATACCTCGTAATGTTAGCTCGGCATTGATACAAATTAGCGATGAAAAATCTGGTATAAAGCCGATGCTTCCGGCCGAAAGCAGTAGATCAATTAATTTTCATAATCAAACTACTGGCGCTTCGGCTAATCTAGCACAGCAGCCTGACGTTGCTTTAAACAGCGATCAAATTGGCCGGAACCATGCTGGTTCGGTTGACAATTTTATTTCCGTAGTGCTCCAAAGCAACGATGAATATTCAGAGAAAAAGCCGACGCATCCGGCTAGTAGCAAATTTAATTATGTACATACGTACACACATATATCCGATGCATCACATCATGGTGCCCAGCCTCAGGTCCCTTTACATGATTATCAAAGTGGCCGAAATTATATGAGGAGTTCGGCTAATCTTGAAAATAATATAGCTCCTCATGTGCGTTCATTATTGCTCCAAAATAACCATGCATATTATGAAAAAAGCCTGATGTCTCCGGAAAGTAGCACGTTATTTAATTTTTCTAACCATAGCTACACACCAGGAACATCAGCAAGTACTGCACAACAGATGTACGTTCCTTTAAATTTTAATCAAGGTGGCCAGAATTATGCTAGCAGTTCGGCCAGTAATATTGTTTCTCATGCTGCTGTTCCTGTTATTTCTACTTCGGTTCCACAAATTTACAATAGCAACAACCGAAGTGGAGTTTTTAGTTCTAATTTGCAGCAACCTAATTATCAGACAGTTGCATACAATACACCACCATTACTGCCTGTCGATACCGGGGTTCCACACGGGCCGGTACATGATTCCTTTTTTAGTGGGTCTCCGTTGCAAATGTCGCATGCTCAAATTTCTTTGCCGGAGATCCAACCGCGTGCTTATGTTTCATCTGCACGACAAACCAATTCTCCACAGCCCAATGGTAGTTTTAAGGATCAGCTTGATAGTATACTTAGAGAATTTGGTTTAAAACCTAAGGTTAGAGCACGTGCAAATCAAAAACCATACCCTGATTACTTTGACTCGACACCATATCCTCCTAATTTTAGAATTCCGAACTTTGTTAAGTTCACAGGGGAGGATAGTAGATCAACTTTTGAGCATGTAAGGTATTTTTTATCACAATGTAGTGAAGCCAGCACATCGGATGTTCATAGAGTTAAATTATTTCCGTTGTCTTTGTTTGGCACTGCATTTGATTGGTTTACATCGCTTACTCCTAATTCTATTACAACATGGGCACAATTAGAGAAAAAATTCCATGAGTATTTTTCTAGAGGTGAAACTGAACTTCGGCTTTCAGACTTATCTATGGTTAAGCAGAAATATAATGAGCATGTTCATGACTATATTAGGAGGTTTAGAGATCTCAAAAACCGATGTTTTAACTTAGCTATAGCCGAAAAGGATTTAGCTGATCTTGCCTTTTCGGGTCTGCTCTCTCAGATTAAGGATAAACTAAAAGGGCAAGAATTTTTAGATGTTAATCAAGTTTTGCAAAAAGCTTTGGCGCAAGAAAACCGTGCTAAGGAAATTAAACAATATAGCCGGTCTAGTGATAACAAAAATAAAGAGGAGAACCACGTTGTTAGTTCTTTAGATAATGGTAGTGGTTCGGCTAGTAAGGATGACGTTGACATGTGTGTAGCCGAATGGGTTCAAGCGCCAAAGTCAAATCCTTTTACATGTTCTGTTTTGAAACCAACACCTGCTAGAAAAGAGGAAATGAAGTATACTTTTGATGTTAGCAAGTGTGATATGATTTTTGATATATTGCTGCAAGGAAAAATAATTAGAGTGAGGGAAGGTCATGCTATTCCACCTCGAGAAGAATTGGGTAAAGGGGTTTATTGTAAGTTGCACAATTCGTTTTCTCACTCTACTAATGATTGTACTGTGTTTCATAGACAGGTGCAATCGGCCATTGATGATGGACGATTGACATTTACACAAAGTACTAAAATGAAGCTCAACGATGATCCTTTTCCTATCAACGTGATCAAGTTTGAAAAAAAGAAAGTGCTAATTCGGCCGCATCAGACCGAATCTACTAGAGGTAAAAATGTTGTCGTCGATGATAGAGCTGCACCGAGGATGATCAAACCAAAAAGTTCAGAAGTGGAGGTGAGGAAAGTTAACGGAAATAAAAGACCAGCTCCAAAACCAAAACCGACAGTTAGCATGTTGTTGGACAAATATACTTCACGCAAGACCAGCAATGTGTTTAATCGGTTTCGAAGTGTTAGGCATCCTAGGTCTCCTTATGAACCTGGTGATTATGAGCTATGGAGAACAAATTATATGATCAGCAGCCGTACTATCCAATGAAGTCGGCTTATTGGTGCGGTGCACCTCCTATATATCCACAGTTTGCTCCGTGGGGTTTTAATCCTCGGGCGCCATGCCCTACAGGTCCAGCATGTTATTTTCAAGCACAATGGGATTCACCGAGGCCTATGTTCAGACCATACTCACATGAGAAAAGGGCTCGGTTCAATGAGAAATCTCAACTACGTGATGCAATTGTCATTCGAGCTAACCGATCACCGGGTCGCAATACAGATGGCAGGAAATATAATGGTGGCTGCAAGCTCACTTGGGTGCCGGTGAAGTGTGCTGGACCTCAGACTGTAAGAATTTCAGATGATTTAAATACTGCTCATGCTCTGAAACTTGGAGAAGGCCAATCAGCTACAAGTATTGATAATGGTACAGAGACAACGTACGCTGAGACTGTATGGAGTGGATCGGTGCACAAAAAAGCAAAGGATAAATGTTTCGGTAATACCGTTGCTGCATCTTCTACTACTACTGGTATGAAATTTGGTTCAGCTAGCACACGTACCAATTCAGTCATGAGAAATGGTAGTCCAGGAGCATCAACGAGTTTGTCTCCAAATGGTTTTGGCACAGTAAACAGAGGTGGTCAGAAATTTAAGTGGATGCCGGTAAACCGTGAAAGCCATACAGAGCATATTGTCACAGGTGTTGAATCTGAACATAGCTGCACCAAAGATAATGCAGCAGGAGACATGAGCGTATATGCTACCTTGAAGCCTAATGTGCACACACGTTCAGAGAAGGCAGATGTACGTGCTAGTACTAGTGAGTCAGCTGATGCGTTTACTGATCGACATGCGAGAGGCAACAGAATATTTGAGATCGGTAGTACATGTGATCAGCTGAGAGTTACTTCGGCCAAGGATAGAATATTTATCCCAAGGACAACAGCACGACGCTACAGGCCGAGAGACTCGGGGGCAGCAAAATTAAATCAGTTGCTCCAGGTACCAAACCAGGACCTCGTTGGTGCCCGACGGGACTTACACACACTCAGAAACGGCGTGTACAGCGACTGCGAGCTTTGGACATAAAGGAAGAAATAGCCAAAAAGAAGAGCGATGAATTGTTCAAACGAGAAAAACCTATATCGCCGAAGATGATATGGAGGGAGAAGCGCATTACGGGGAAGGAGAGTAGAGTCACATATGACACAGTTGCTGATCCCGCAGATGACATAATTGATGATGAGGATTCAGGAAGCAACAAGGAAATATCTACTAATATGGATGTTAATATGGTGTTCGTATTGCCCGCTGAATTTCGTGCACCCGAAGCTTGAAGAAAATTTGGCCGATATGTTACTTGAGCTATCGCCCCAAGAAAATTTGGCCGATGTGTTCTTTAGACATCGTCCTAAGTAATAATATCGTTGGTGAAGCGACGAAATCGTTCTGAGGTACATTTATATTGTTTTTGATATATATACTATTGTACCAAAAACAGGGGGGCATGTGTTGAAGGTGTAATTTGGCTGCTAGGTGTTGTATATGCCAAATTAGTTTTAATGATTGTGGTTAGATTATTACTTGACATATACATTTGAATTTGCTGTTTAGTTCAAATTGCAGCTTTGGTCGCATTTCACTACAGATGTTGCAGCGGCATATCAAGTGTAGCAAGCTATTTGGCCAAGACAAATGTATTGATTATTTTCAGAAAAAAGACTACGGAGAACAAGTCTTGGACAGATTCAGAGATGGACTGAATTAAAATGCCGCTGCATAAGACAACTCCTACCAGGCTTCAGATGCCCGGGGCCAGGCTGAGACCGATGTGGATTGCAAAGGCTATCAAAGCACGTATGGAAAGAGTTTCTCAGTTTGTGTACGTATCAAGCCAGGACAAGGAGTCATACTAGTATTAGCATGCATCAACATAATATTCTATACCTTATAGCATGCACGGCCGGATCAATTAGAGATTAGGAATATTTTATTTGGCTTGCATGCCAAGGAAACGGATCCGTGCCTAAGCCATAGTCCAGGCGTACCTATATATATAGGTATATACGGCCGATTGAAACCCCCCAATCGACATTCAACCAAAAACCAATCTACTTTCACGTACCTTTTTATCGTATCTTTTTTATCGTTCTTCTACCACCGAGCCCTAGCAGCCCTAGGGTTTGGCGATCTTTGCCGTTTTGCGCTGAAAAGCGGTCGTCCCTCCTCCACGAAAGCGAGGAGATCTTTGTTGCTTTGCTCGGAAAGCAATCGTCCGTCGTCACGAAAGTACGACAGTATCGTGGTGCTGCGCGGCAATTTTGCGTGGCAACACGGTGGAGCACAGGATGTTGCCGCCGCATAGCACAAGGAGCCACGACGGGAACGCAGGGCGGGTCGCCGCTGGGGAGTGTAGCGACGGCGCCGCGGCGCGCCACGGCATGCAGACGGCGTGGAAGCGGCGGGCGAAGTCGGCGGCGTTGTCCAGGCGATTGGAGACGTCAAGGAGGAGGTCCGGCGAGAGATGGGCCCACGGCCGTGCACCTGGGGCGAGCCTGGCCGTGATGCCGGAACCGGACGGCGAGTCGCGCTTGTTGACGGCCATGGACTCCATCGAATCGATTCAGAAGAACCGAGATCGATCGATATATTCTGAATCCTTTCCTAGGTCAACTCGTGCCTAATTCATAGACGGATCAGGATCCAGGAATTTTTGATTCATATATAGACGCATCAGGACTCGTACCCTAATTCTTAGTCGTGTGGACTCTTCCTTGAGAGTTGAGCCTTCCTTTTCTATACTACTATTAAAAGAGCAAACTTGTGTTGTGCTGTGTTGAGACATTAAATCGTAGTCGTTGATTCAGATCGAGAGAAAATAACGGTTTAGATTAAGACATAACGCTTCAAAAGATTGGACGATATGAATCTATACTACTATTAAAAGAGCAAACTTGTGTTGTGCTGTGTTGAGACATTAAATCGTAGTCGTTGATTCAGATCGAGAGAAAATAACGGTTTAGATTAAGACATAACGCTTCAAAAGATTGGACGATATGAAAACCACGTACGTGCAGTACTCGATCAGGTTTGTCCACACGGTAGTATGCAATTCAGAATTGGACTCCTCCTAGGATACGTAACACATACTCCGTACCACTTTAGACCTTTACGTGGGGAAAGGATTGTACACTGTCTGGCCGTCCGTGTCCATCACCGGGGCGGAGACGCACTGGGGAAAAGGCTTGTATGCATGTCCTCGGCCGGCCGTGGAAGGAGTGCGGCAGGACGATCGTCATGGAGAACATCATCGGAGACCTGATCAAGCCGGAGGGGTGGTCGGAGCGGATGGGTGACCTCGGCCTCCTCAAGACGCTCTACTACGTCGAGTATGCCAATACCACGAGCGCCAAGCCAGATTCAGTACCACGAGCGCCGATCCAGGTGGGCACGCCGGCGAGACGGCGCCGGTGAGCGTGTCTTGTCCAAGCTTTAGCATGACGAGCGTCGTGCCAGGCGGGCACGCCGGTGAGCGTGTCCTGTCCGAGCTTCAGCATGACCAGCGCCAAGTCAGGCGGGCACCTTGAGCGTGTTTTGTCCGAGCTACAGCACGACGAGCGCCAAGCCAGAAAGGCAAGCCCTCAGGATGCCGTCGGTGAGCGTGTCCCGTCCAAATTTCAGCATGACGAGCGCCGAGCTAGCCAGACACGCAGCCGGTGAGGCGGTTGCCTTTGAGGTAGGCCACGCCGGCCTTCAACGCCACCAGGGCTTCAAGGTCTGTGTTCGCCCGTACCTAGCCTCAGAACCAAGAGAAGCTGGCCATGCTAGGCATTGCACTGAAGATATGTTTTCTTTTACTTCTTTGTATACGTGTGTGAGAAGCAATGTTGCAGATGATAATGCTCAAGGTGGTGCAGTCACATGGATATGTTCAAGGATACGTGTGTAAAATTGAGGATATAACAAAACTTGTGCCGAGATGCCATCGAAAGAGCACATCTTCATTGCCGTGCACCGGTTTCCTGAAGCTTATGTAGGTTTGTGTGCTCCAATGATACTTATATATGCATGATTATCTTTGCAATGTAAAATTTAAAAAGAAGAAATCCACATAGAGCACATAGACTCTGGAATTTTTCCTACTTATAAACTATCCCTTTAATTGTTAAAACGTGCGTTGCACGTACATTCCAACTAGTATATTAAAACGTAGTTATATTTCACGAATTGCCCTACCCCACGACCAACCTTGACAAATCTTAATTTCACATGTAGCCTTGGACGCTGCATGACATAACTCTATCGAAAAAATAATTACATGAACTTCCTAATAATTCGGGAGTAAATAGCTAAGGCGCAAAAAGATACTACTCTCTCCGTTCCAAATTAATTGACTTCCATTTGTCCACATATGGATGTATCTAGACATGTTACACTCTGCCACGATTAGAGAGTAAAACCTAGAGTACCAGATTGTAATAAAAATAATTCTTCGCGCTTACCCATATGGTGAAACTTGTACGTAGTTCCATATTTTGCACCTTTTATGATTTTAAAATGTTTTTCCGGTTCGAACCTAGTCAACATCAGGACGACCGACGACGTGATGTGCCACATCGATAGGAGTTTAGAATGATTTTAGAACGTTTTTCTGGTTCGGACCTAGTCATCATCAGGACGACGTACAAAGTTAATAGCATATACCAAAGAAAATTTAGGTAAGATAACTGGAGTTTTTCCTTGTCAACGTACAAATAGACCCGCCAAAATGGTTTAGATATTTGGGGTCACCCTATCATGACGGCAAAATTTTGTTAAATGGTTTTGATTAAGAAATGAGGCAAGATTAAGGGGCGGACAAGAGAAAATATAACCGTTGATGCTTCTCCTGAAAAAAATGATGATGAAACAAGAACCAATTTACTAAACTAAGAATTACAGGTATGCATCATTGAGTTATAAGATTGAAGATATTTTACGTTTCTTGTTTCGGGTCTGGAATCTTCCTCTGATTTCAGCGATTGGAGCTAACCGTAGGTTGGGGCCGGAGCCACAATACGCATCGTAGATATCCCCTCTGAGACACGGGCCCGCAATAAGTTTGGCTTCAACCCTCAGACAGATAACACCTGAACAAGCGACCCTAGAAGAAAAAATAGGCGCACCCTCCCTCCACATCTAGCTCAGTAGCGTTCACGGCGAAGCTCGCCGCTAACCCGAGGAAAAAGACGTGGTCAGCAAAGCTCCTACCATCCCGTTCCACCCATTGTATATTGGATCTACCATCGTCAGCTTGTTCTTCCAGTGCATACAGCTTCAACACAAGGGCAGTCTCGAAGAAGTTACTATTGCATTTGTCAGACCAATATATCATGCTTAACTAAGACGAAGACCCACAACATCTTTGCCGCGGGACTCCAGGAAGGCAGGAAGTAGTTGCGAGCCAGGATGCCATTTTTTTTTAGATAAAAGGCTCCAAGAGGCCAGCTTTGAATTAACAAAGCCATCAACCGGCAAGGCTTACAACGGATTACAACCACGACCGCTGCTGAGGATACCAGCTTACTATACAAGCACATAACAAGAGGAAAACAACATCCTAAAACAGGGAGAGCACGACTACAACAAGCTAGAGGCTTGAGGTCTTCGACTCGAACAGTTGAAAAGCCGAGGATGTCGCCGACGCAAGCACCGGAATCTCCGCCAACCGACACTGAAGTAGCAACCTCCCGCCGCAGACCAAGCCATGAGAACCAGGAGAACGACGCCGATCGAGGTCTCAAGTCGCAGCACCTTCAGGAAGGGGACGACACCGAAGTGACGCTGCTGCGTGACCCAGCAAGGGTCGAGGTTTTCACCTCGAGACCACCGATCATGATGGGGGCAAGGCGCAGCTCTACGAAAACGCCTCCAAGAAGGGGAGTGGCGCACAAAGGCGTCACCGTCTTCGGCACCGGTGCCAGACCGGGCAAGGCTTTCGCCCGAGCTGTCGGACACAACCACCCATCGACCACTCCCAAGAGCTGACTCCAAGCGCCAGTGGTGCCCTCACGGCCATCCACCCTAGGAGGCAAGGCGAGAGCACCAGGGGGCAATGGGGAAGAAGAAGAACCGAGTGGACACAATGGAGACGATCACATGGCGGAGCACCCACGGTGGAACAACGGTCGCACTGGAGGCGCACCCGAGCGCCCGCAAGCGTGGACCTTTTCCTCCCAGGACAGACAGAGGCCGAACAGGGACAAGGTGGGGGACGACAGTTGCCACCGGCAGGAGCAAGCACTGAGGAAGGGTGGGAACGAGGGAGCCCCTGCTCCGGTCCCAACGGCGGCGAGTCACCCAGACTGCGCAGGCACAACCCTTCTCCAAGAACACCAGCAGCCAAAAGGTGGACCACCCTCGCATCTCACCCGCGCCCACGCGCAGAACTCCGTCGATCCAGCCAGCCGCACCAAGAATCCCAGATCTGAAGCAAGAGGGCACACCTGAAGAGCATCGGGCGGCAGAGGTCGAGCAGGCAAGCTCCACAGGACAGGGAGCGCGGCCGGGGAACGAGTCGCCAGGCCCACGCCGAGGCCGCCGCGACCACCCTCGAGGTGCTCGGCCCAAGGCCTGGCAGGAGGCCCCTGCCTCCGCCGCACCACGACTAAGTGGGCGGGCTCCGCCACCCCCCGCCGACGAAGCTGCCATCGCACGCCCGCGCGCCACCACCAGCTCCCAGGCTCTGGCCGGCCGGCAGCAGCCCCTCCTGGGCACGAGCACACACCCACGCCACACCACGACCCCGCCCGATGCCGAGACGGACAGCATCCCCGCGAAGGGCCGCCGCCCCGCCCTGCGTCGCGCGCCGGCGGCAACCACCACGCCGCCGCCTCCAATCCACCAGTGACGCCCCCGAGATCCCCCGCCTCCGCACCACGACTAGGTGGGCGAGGCCGCCACCGCCGGCGAAGCGGCGGCAGCGGCCGGGGAGGGTTGGCCGGCGGCGGCTTTTAGGGTTAGGGTTGGGCGCCTCCGGAGTCGCCTCGCGCGGAGACGACCCGGGAGGTGGGTTTTTTTCATAGCGAGGATGCCATCATTGGGCGTATCCGACATCATCTTTAGTTTGACGCTAGCTATGTCATCACCGCTGTTGCTTCCGAAGCATGGTGTCACAACGCACCATAAGTACCTGCTCCCCCACACAAGGATCTTGCCGTGGTGATACACTGCACAACTATGGTGACCTGGCAGCAAATTCAGCTTCTTTTCCACAATAGTCCATGCCATGTCACCGGATAGCCGCCATAAAAAAATGCAGGCCCAAATTTTGCAATGGGACCGGCTCGGAGACAAAGCTATATAGGAAGATAGTTCCATCACCATATATAACGCCATGAGGTTTCCTCATCCGCCGCTCAATCACATGATTGTCATCTGGGAAGGGAGTCAGGTGGGTGACGTCTCCCGTGATAATGTTACGGAGCGTTGGCTGACAACCTCTTGCGAAGAGCCATATGGGCTATGGCTTCACCGTCCGCGTCAGCCACCCATGATTTGTCGGCGTCGCAGGACGGGAATCCCTCCTGAACATTGCTTCTGGAAGTTGCGTCCAAAGAGACGCTGCCCAAGTCTACCACGGGAGAGTGCATGATGCGGCCGCTCTGCAGCAAGATGAGCCACTGCGGGAACGGGTGGCCGCGAGCTAGCGGCGCCGTGTCGCGCCACTGCTGGCAGATGGCGTGGAAGCGAACATAATCGCGGGCGTCGTCGAGGCGGCCAGAGATGTCGAGGAGCAGATCCGTCGGGAGATTGTCCCAGCCGAGCTGTGACATGGATGCGGCGACAGACTCCATGGAGAAGTATCGAGCTAGTACTAAAGAAGATGGAAATAACGTGCATGCGATATATATCGAGCGAAGAAGTATCGAGTATTAATTAATCTCGTCTTAATCCTTTCCTGGTTCGTTTTTTTGTTCGTAGACGCATCAGAACTCTAGAGTCCTGGCTTGAACCAAACCGTGTTTTGATTCCGACAAAAAAAGATCGCTAAAAAACCAATCCGTAAAATGCTTACAACTTACGACCGCCGCTAAAAACCAATTTAATTTCGATCGCTAGTTCGCAAAAAAATATCCCACCTCCATAACCAACGCACATCATTATGGGCCACGTACGTGCATATGGGCCAAGCCCAACCATAATAATGACTAGGAAACACGCGCCCGTGCGTTGCAACGGGACAGTAAAAAAGCGTCGTGCAAAAAGTGCCCATGCGTTGCAATGGAAGAAAAATCCACGCCGCGCTTGTGCACAAAGTAAGTTTTTCTTGGTACAACCGTCGTACGGAGAATCCAATTAGTTTCAGAGTGTCCACGATGTGCTCGCCGCAGTCATGCGAAAAAATTCCAAACACACCCATTGCTTGTACCAGAATCTTGTATGCTTCTTCTCACTGTCTTACCAGCTAGGAAGTAGTCGAATTGCACATATCCTTTTTTTAGTGTAATTTTATGTGTCCCTGTGCAAGGAATTGCAATAATCGCATTATTCACCTAGTGCAGTTTTATGTCTGCAAATACTTTCATGGCGACATTTTTGTGTGTGCGCTTGGTACAATAATATATTGATATACTAATATGATGGATAGTAAGTAGGCTTCAATTCTCGGGGGGGGGGGGTGGGGGGGTTCTGAGATGCAGGGGTACATTGCCGAGAATAGGCTAGCTCGGCACCTCGCAATCAGGTACTTACTTTTCACCATGTCAAAAAAAAGTTACTCACTTTTCTCGGTACACAGAATAGTTTGGTAATTCAATCAAACCCGGTTGTCCTTTTATCTTTGAACGTGCTGATCTCGATCGAGACTCATTTAGGCGATATTAATGATTTTAGATTTATGATTTGGCGGACATTAAATTGCATGCATGTACGACTCAGGTGCCTTTTTTTGCGAAAACTCAGGTGCCTTTTGAAGCGTACGTGGAAGCCTACCCAGCCCACGATACTCGTCTCTTTGATACGGTGATACGGTAATACAGTACAGTACTACTTTAAGGCAGGCACGGACAACTCTAAGTCATGTCAGCGCAAAAAAAAACTCTGAACAGCTCAACAACGGTTCGCGCAGATATACAAACTCTAGGGTGTATAGCCACCAGCCCATAGAAAAATAGTGTAACCAGAACGCACGGCGCTGGTGATTTAATCGAAAGTTTTACTACTACCTCGACTAACTATGGAGACGATCGGAGCGCGCGTGATGCTCGACGTACGAAACCATACGGACGAAACGCACGGAATTTTGGGAGGAAGAAACACTACTCGTATTATATAGTAGAGATTACAGCACTGAATAGTCAATCGGAAAAGGCTAATTCTCTATGTTCTTATTTTTTGCTTCTTGTATTGTGTTGATGTGGGATCCAAATTCCAAAGGACCCGTTGAATGGGTCAGAATGTGAGGTCATCGTGTCAATTGGTGAAAGTTTTGGTAAATGGTACATACTGAGAAATTAACAAAAAAAAAATGGATAGAAAAAAGGAAATTGAGTTATTGGCGGAAACCGAGGAGGGCGCTGGTCTTCAGGGACCACTGGTCCTCGCCGCGGCCATTGGCGGAAACCGAGGCGGCGGAAGGCATTGTGCGGGCCAGAGAGCGACGTGGCCGGCCGCCGCCGGGCGTCTCGCCGGGCGTCGTCCATGTTGTTGGCGTGCGCGACGAAAACAAAGGTTACATACCATTTCAGGATTTCATCTCGAACGTTAATCACATTAAACGACTCTGATTTAATATATCAACATAAGTTTGCTCTTTTAATAGTAGTATAGATTTCTGACACTTGGGGACAACTAAAGCAAATGCTGGAATTTGATCTGCCGATCAAGTACCATAACATTGGCTCGATGCACAATCGTAGAGTTTTACATGATTTTTCATAATAAGGAAGTACACTGTTTAGTTTCAACGAAGAATCAGCATATTCTTACGGGCTTGAATACTCCTGCTTCTTCCTTTTTAGACTATCTTGAATTTCCTGGATTGAAGCAATTCCAGGTTGATTGGGACGGAGCCACAAGTGCTTCTTTTCTGAACTACGGCCGGGACACATCCATTCCACGGGTTTGGCTACATTGTCGATGAAGCTATACCTAAACTTGTAATTGTTGAAGAGGAAGTAGGCACAACCGCCATCCATGCCTAGCTCAGTGGCATTCATGGCGAAGCTTGTAGGGGAGCCGAGAAACATCACACGATCACCCAAGCTCTGATCGTCTCTTTCCACCCAGCACATCTTGCCTCTGCCGTCCGCTTCTCACTACACCACGGTATAGTTTTAGGGGCACTTTGGCTGGGGCATTTTTCAAAGTGCCCCAAAAGCTAATAATTAGGGGCATTTTGACAAAGTGCCTCTAAATGTCATATCTTTTGGGGCACTTTAGCAAAGTTCCCCTAAATGGCATAGCTTTTGGGGCACTTTGATGAAATGCCCATAAATGGGATAGCTTTTGGGGCACTTTGATAAAATGCCCCTAAATGTCATAGCTTTTGGGCAGTTCAATGAAATGCCCCTAAATGTCATAATTTTTGGGACATATTCTCAAAGTACCCCTAAAGCTCAATACCCGAAATCATATCTTTTGAAGCTCAATACCCGATTCTGCTCGCCTCCCGCGCTCCGGCGCGGGAGGAGGTCGCCGTGCTGAAGGACCTCTGCCGCGACCTTCTTGGCCAATAGCAGATCAGCTCGCCCAGTAGCCGTGCTGAAGGGCTACTCCCCTCCCCCTTCTACGTCTGCTGACCGGTGGTGCTGTCTTCCTGCCTTCTTCATGCGCAGGAGCTGATCGACCTGATGCAGACGAGCCTGGCGGCGCAGCGGAACGACACCCTGCGGTGGCCGCCCTGATGCTGCTGTTCCTCCGGCCGCCGGTCTGACTGCTACGGCGGAAGGGGCCCCCGATTGAACGCCGGCGCCCACCTCCCCGATCTGGGGCCGTTGGGGTTCGTAGGTAAGATTGCTCTGGCTCTTCTAACTCTTCTATTCGTGCTAGCTGCGTTCGTACAGGGCATTTCCATGTGACTAGCTAGTGCTCTTGAGATGCACCTGATGGATCTGAGATGAACCTGATGTGGCTGGTGTATAGCGAATCATGTCCCGATCCAATCTGTTCCATCTTTAAATACTACACTAGTTCCCTGGAAAGAAACCTACACTAGCTGAATTAGAAGCAGCTGCAAAGAGATGATAATAATTTTTAAGATGTTAATTGAACTACTCAAACTACATGTTGTCAACTTTTCTAATTTCACTCCCAGTATGCAAATGGCAACAGAAAAGGATTGTGGGCACGCATAGATCAGCAGGGTTGACTGTACCCACGTGGTCATGCTTATTTGACATACAGTTTCAGGTTATCACCTACTAAACTGACAAAAAAATGCAGCTCAGCTGAAAATTGTGTGGTTCTGTAATCGTTAATCAGAAGGTTGAAATTCAAGCCATCCCTGAGGAATTGCTGGGTACAAGTGAGGTACTTGTCTTTCTATTTTATGTCTCTGTTCGTACTGTATGATTTTGGTACATGCCTTTGAGTTTTATTTCAACTGCAGTTTCTTCAGGGACTTTAATTGCTAATGAGTGGTCTATTCTAATGAGTGTTCTATTCTACCTTTCTCACCATATTGTATTTTTTTCATTGCTAATGAGTGGTCTATTCTACCTTTCTCAGACCAAACTGGCCATTTGTGAAGGAGAGGATGGCACCGAATCATCTCTTGGAGATGTGTTGATCTTAGTAAGAGTATGTGAAGGAGAGACTCTTCCTATGTTGTTAGGAGGTGATTTTAATATAATTAGAAGACAAGAGGAGAAGAGTAATTCAAATTTTAATGCTAGATGGCCGTTTATTTTTAATGCTATCATCGAGAGCTTGAACCTAAAAGAACTACAAATGTCAGGTCGTCAATATACTTGGGTTAGTAGACGGGATACGCCAACGTATGAGAAGTTGGATCGCTTTCTAGGTAACGTTGAGTGGGAACAAAAGTATCCGCTGGTTTCGGTGCACGCTCTGTCCCGTGCGGGGTCGGATCACACACCACTCTTGTTGGATACAGGAGATCAGGCATTTGTGGGAAATAAGAGTCACTTTTCGTTCGAGCTGTCTTGGTTGCGTCAAGATGGTTTCTATGATTTAATCGTCCGAGAATGGAATGCGGTCCAATCGGGGAACTCTCCCGTAGAGCGGTGGCAAAATAAAATAAGACATTTACGCCAATTCTTGCGAGGGTGGGCAAAAAATTTGAGTGGAGAATATAAAAAATTGAGAGACAAATTAACGTTGTTAATCAATGAGCTAGACATCAAATCCGAGACCACTCCTCTGACGGTAGCTGAGCGAGATGCTAAGAAGGAGGCGGATGACGGATTAGCGAAGCTAAGACGTGATGAGGAATCAAAGTGGGCTCAGAGAGCGAAGGTTAAACACATTCAAGAAGGTGGGAGTAATACGAGATACTTTCACATTATTGCCAATGGAAAACATAGGAAAAAGCGAATTTTGCAATTAGAGCAAGATGAGGGTACCATAGTGGGTCAAGAAAATTTAAAAACATACATATCTGAGTATTACAAGAAATTGTTTGGGGCGCCGGCCATAAACAATTTCTCACTCAACGAGGAGTTTACCCATGATATGCCTCAAATCTCGGCTGAGGAAAACGAAATCTTGACACAAGACTTCTCTGAAAAAGAAGTTCTTGATGCAATAAAACAAATGGAACATAACAAAGCTCCAGGACCAGACGGGTTTCCTGCGGAGTTTTATCAGAAATTCTGGAGTATTATCAAATTTGATTTAATGGCAATGTTTACCCAATTGCGCACAGGGAACTTGCCTTTGTTTAAATTGAATTTTGGTATTATTACACTGCTGCCCAAAAAAGAGGATGCCAGCCGCATTGAACAATATAGGCCTATTTGTTTACTGAATGTTAGTTTCAAGATATTTACAAAGGTTGGTACGAACAGAGTTACCTCAATTGCGAGTAGGGTTGTTCGTCCAACTCAAACAGCTTTCATCCCGGGTAGAAAATATTTTGGAGGGTGTGGTAGTCCTTCATGAGACGGTTCATGAGATGCATAGGAAGAAATTGGACGGGGTTCTTTTTAAGATAGATTTTGAAAAGGCTTACGACAAGGTTAAATGGTCTTTTCTGCAACAAGCGTTAAGAATGAAAGGTTTTGCACCACAGTGGTGTGAATGGATTGCTAGGTTTGTCCAAGGAGGGAGTGTCGGGATTCGAGTTAATGACGATATCGGTCATTATTTTCAGACACTAAAAGGATTGCGACAAGGAGACCCGCTTTCACCTTTACTTTTTAACATTGTAGTAGATATGTTGGCCATTCTCATTTCTCGTGCAAAAGAGGATGGCCAGGTAGGGGGGTTGATACCACACCTTGTCGAGGGTGGCGTCTCCATCCTGCAATATGCGGACGACACCATATTATTTCTTGAACACGACGTTGCGAAGGCCGTGAACATGAAATTAATATTAGCTTTCTTTGAACAACTTTCGGGGCTCAAGATTAACTTTCATAAAAGTGAATTATACTGCTTCGGGAAGGCTAAGGACAATCAAGAAGAGTATCGCAGCATTTTCGGCTGTGAGATAGGATCACTTCCTTTTAGATATTTGGGGATACCCATTCATTACCGGAAGCTATTGAATAAAGAATGGAAATGCGTTGAGGATCGTTTTGAGCGAAAATTGGCAGCTTGGGTGGCGAAGATGTTGTCTTACGGAGACCGTCTTGTGCTTATTAATTCGGTTTTAACAAGCTTGCCAATGTTTTTGCTTTCTTTTTTCGAAATTCCTGAGGGGGTTAGAAAAAGACTAGATTTCTACAGATCACGGTTCTTTTGGCAAAGTGATCAACATAAGAAGAAATATAGGCTCACGAGGTGGAACATTGTTTGTCGACCCAAAGATCAAGGTGGATTGGGTATTGCGGTTTTAGAAATAAAAAATAAATGCCTTTTGAGTAAGTGGCTTTACAAACTTTTGAATGAGGAGGGAGTGTGGCAAGAATTATTAACAAATAAGTATTTAGGTGGTAAAACGTTATCACAAGTACAAGTTAAGCCATTAGACTCCCCTTTTTGGAAAGGATTGATGAAAATGAAGAATGAGTTCTTTGAGCGTGGTAGCTTCAACTTGGGAAATGGTGAGCAGATTCGGTTCTGGGATGATGTTTGGCTAGGACAGATTACTCTGAGAAATGAATTCCCGTCTTTATATGCCATTGCCTCAAATAAAAATCTTACAGTTGCTGAAGTTTTCAGCACGGTTCCTCTTAACCTTCCTTTTCGGCGAACGTTACTAGGACATAATAGAAGTCAGTGGTTAAATCTAGTAGAAAGACTAATGCGTGTCACTATCTTAGATGAACCTGACAAGTTTAGATGGAATCTGAACTCCAATGGTGTGTTCACGGTGAAGTCTTTTTATGAAGATCTTTTAAATGGGCACACTAGATATCTGCGTAAATATCTATGGAAGCTGAAGATTCCTTTAAAAATTAAGATATTTCTATGGTTTCTTAATAGAAAAGAACTTTTAACAAAAGACAACTTGGCTAAAAGACGGTGGACAGGTTGTAAAAAATGTGTATATTGTGAGGAGGATGAGACTGCGGACCATCTGTTTATAAAATGCACATTCGCTAGAGATATTTGGAGATTAGTACATTTTACGTTTAATGTATATCCTCCGACTAGTATTTCTAATATGTTTGGTACATGGTTGAATGGGATTGATAAAGTTACAAAAGCTCGCATTCGGATTGGTGTAGCGGCCATTTTGTGGGCTATTTGGAACTGTCGGAATGATATTATTTTTAACAAAAAACCATCTATTCATTATTTGCAGGTTATACACAAGGCGTTGTATTGGATCAATTCGTGGTCCTTCCTGCTGCCTGTGGAACAACGTGGCCTTATGGACGCTGGATGTACCCGTATTCTAACGGTGGTACGGGCTATTTTCAGCCGACACGGGTGGCTTCATTCTAGAACACTTGATGCTTAGTGAACTTCTTTTTTAGTGGCTGATTTTTGTATCCACTTTATGCGATCCATGAATTGTAAACTTTGATGCTATTGGATTTTTAATAATTGCGGAAGGCTGTGTGCATCTCTTTGATGCAGAGGCCGGGGATCCGCACCCTTATCTAAAAAAAAAAAGGTACTTGCAAGGCTGTAAACAAATAAACAAGCAGTCCTTCCCTTTCTGCTGTTATGTGATCGGATACATGATACTGTTTAGGCGTAGCTCCTATATGATATTGTTTAGGCGTAGGAAAAATATCGATCTTGGGAGGAAGAAGTAGTAAAGTCAGTTCTCATGTAGTACTACGCTTTGTCGTATTATCCTCATATGTGGCATGATCTATTATGCTTTGTTACTGGCAGTAGTAAAGTCAGTTCTCATGTAGTACTACACTTTTGATCTGCTGCCTCTGTAGAAGTAAACCGGACTGCTTCAGTCCTTTTTTATCAAATGCAGCCATTATATGTTGTTAGCAACTTAAGACAGGAGTTGTTTGTTCATGTTTGTAGTTTTTAGTCCCATAACTCATGTTTTTAGCTATGGATGTGTAAAGTTCTTGTTGCCATGTACAACCGATGACATCGACTCGGTGCTGCGGCGACGAAGATTATGTGTTGCAAAAATTCTCTCTTGTGCATACACAGTGGGTGTAAATAAAAATGGAACTGCTTGATTTTCTTGCTGCTGCTTATGAAATATACTTGTCGAATTTTCAGGTTCGAAGCATATTGGAGGAGGATGGTCTCAACGGCGTGAAGCGGCGATGGTAACCGGGAGGACTTGACATGAGGCTGCGGCAGCGACGACATCGACACGGGTCGGTGGCGGCGAGGTTCGGTGGCGGAGAGGACGATCAGATTTGTATGTTTTTCCATGATGAACATTGACAATCGAGACCTTGTATGTTTTTCCATGTAATTTTGTGAATCTGTGCAAACATATTGTTTGGTGATGCTCGTAGGACTTTTGGGCAAGTTGACAAGTACACGCAATGTGTAGCATGATTTTCAGTTTTGTGGTTCAACTTGAACTACAACATAATTTTTTAAAGGAGCTCCATTGTTTTGTCACCACACCGCCAAATACTGGTAGACGGAATAGTTAGTGCAAAGAAAAGACATAGAGATTGTTGATGTTTCTAGAAAAAGGCAGGGTTTATTGGGTTTGTCACCGATGTTCATGTGGCAACTATTACCATTTGATACATGTTGTATGGTAAGCCGCCGTACTTGGGTCGCCTTCTGGTTCCCCGACATGGCCGCCCTCCGCCGTTGTGTCTGGGGTACCCACCGTACTCGCCTCCCCAGCCAGCACTTGGTGGCCCATAGTCAACGCTGCCACGGCTATACCACAGAACACTGATCGCCGGTAGGGCTCTGGCGTACAGAGGTACATGGATAAGAATTTGGGCCTCTCCTTATTTTTTCCAACGTTCGCATGTTGACTCACGAAGGGGTACTTTGATTTTCAAATCTTAGTTTGAGCTAAAAAAAATTAATTTTGAATTTTGTCATGGCGGTACAAAATAATGGTTCATGAATTTTAAACGGTTCGGCCCAATAAAAATAAATCTCGACAGCATTCAAAAAAAGCTCTACAATAAGACATTTCTTTTTCAACCCCGAATATAAATAAATTTTGAAAGCGTTCAAACAAAGCTCTACAATAAGACATTTCTTTTTCAACCCTCCATTTCTATATTGATACGTCTGTCGCGGATCTTATATTTCACTTTTTGGTTCATTAAAATTTTATTTATCATCTAGTCCAATTAATTGGTTGGAGTAAAAAATGTACACGTCATTCAAACTTTATTCCTATTTAATTTTAGCACTTTTACTATTTTTTCATTACCCATTAAAATCAATTGTTGATCAAGTTCAATAAATGTTCGAGCGTACTGAATAATTGTTCACAGGGTTGAAAATAATCGCGACATGTGGTGCAAAAGTTTTTGGTCATTGTACCTGAAAAAAATTGTGTCACATGGTTGTAAAATAATTTATGTATGAATAAAACATCCAGTTAAATTGTTCACAAGGAATTAAAATTTCTTGCTACATAACTTTTTTTTTAGAACTTCATATGACTTATTTTCGTTCACTCATATTTTAAGTTATTTTTTACCTTTATAGATCCATGATTTTGTGATTATTGTTTAGCCTACAATATGCAAATAGCATGTGTATGTATACATTTGTTTTTGAGGCGAGTGTATGTATACTCCGTTTCATGTTGCCGTCGCCACGGAGTCCGGCCGTACCGTGGCCAACCCGACTGACAGGTAGGCCATCCCGTGCTGTGGGCCCAGATGTCAACGGGTCGGACGAAGTCGGCAATGACGTGTGCGTGGGGTGCTTAGCGATGATTATTTCCTCGCCCAGTTCTATCCCAAACCCAAAGGCAAACCCCTCTTTTGAATTCCCTCCCCATCTCCTCCCTCGGCCTCGCCGCCGACAAGGCGCTCGGGACGGAGGCTCCCTCCCTCCCTTCCAGAAGCTCCGCGAAGCTCCCCTGACGAGCTCCCTCCGCCCTGCTCCGGCGAGGGCCTTCTCCGTCGCCGCCGCTAGCAGCTCCCGCGCCGTCGACCCGTCGTTACTTGCCGCGGGAGGCACGGTATCCCTTCCCCTCCCCTTCGTGTCATATCCCGTGGCCACCGGCGACTGCCGTGACGTGAGATGGATACAAGATGCTTGTGGTAGCACCAAACCCTAGGTTGCTTGTGGAGAGCAACTACCCCATCAGAGCGAGAACGAGAGAGAGACAGAGGAAGCAGACGGAGACTGGTTCAGTTCTTTTCTGTTCGATGGCTCCCAAGTCTGTGCTGCTCTCTTCTTGTAGTCCCTGCTAAACCGCACAAGCCCAATTTGGTTGGCCCACGGCCCAGGTCCATCAAGCATGAAATGTCAATGGGTACGGGTGTGACATTACCGCCCCCAAAAAACATTGCTTGCCCCCAAGCAATGGCTCGCACAGGTCGCAACATACTGTATCTCCAATTTATGCATAGGTATCTTCTTCTTGAAGTCCAGCGGCACACTTGCCTTGTCTCTAATATGCACCTATTTTTCAGTTTTGAAACCAACATCTCGAAGATACCTGGATCCCATTGCTTGAACTGAGGCTTGCATGGCTCTTGTTGCACTTGTGAAAGCCAGACCACAGATACCATTGTGTGTACATCAAAGAGGATAATTGGCATGTTGAAAGGATCGTATGGCCACCTAGAGGGGGGGGGGGGGGGGTGAATAGGTGCTACTCCAATTTTTAATTCTTTTTCGATTAAGGCTTGACTAAAAGGTAAATTCTCTAGATATGCAACTATGGTGAATTTACCTATATGACAAGTTAAGTCTAAACAAGATAAGATACAAGTAGTAAATAACTAGAAAGGATTAACCGATAGGAAAGCACGCCGAGACAAGAATGTATTCCCGAGTTCCTCCTTTTTAGGGAGTACGTCTCGTTGGAGGGGTGTGAGCTTCAAACTCAAGATGCCACAAAAGGCTTCACCCTATTCTCCGATGAACCTCGCACAAAAGCTCGGTCCACCTTTCTTTATCGGAATCCTCCAAAGCGGAATCCGGAGCACAAAAGCTCGTTACAACAACTTGAGGCTCAACCCACAAAAGGATTGGGGGCTCTCAATCACCAACAACACCTGCTACACAAAAGTAACAAGCAAGTGAGAACAACAAGATGCCTAGGTTTTCCTAGTGGAAACCCTAGGCTCGAATCCCTCAAGTGAATGAAGGGAAATGAAGAACGCTTTGGTGAAGTAGTAGATCCGGGCCTTCTCCTTCAATCCTCCAAGTATGAGTGAGTTTGGGTGGAGGGATTGGAAGATCTAAGAAATCTTGAGCTTGCAACAATGGTGTTCTTGAAATGTAGTAGAGCTACTTGTCCTGTGCAAGCTGAAGGGGTATTTATAGTCCTCTTCAAAATATAGCCGTTTTGAAGAGGTAAGTGTCGATGCAGTGCAGAGCAAAACCGGTCGTGAGGTCGGCCAAAACCGGTTGGATGGCCGGACCAACACCTGAGCCAACCGGCCACTGGGCCGGCCAAAACCGGCTGGAGGGCCGGCCTGTACGCTGGAGAGCTGGGGAGGCCTGCCAGGCACCAAGGCAAAAACCGGCCTTGAGACCGGCCAAGGCCGGCCTGGGGGCCGGCCAGCCACCCGAGCCATCCGGCCAAGGGACCGGCCAAAACCGGCCTGGTGGCCGGCCAGCCACCCGAGCCAACCGGCCAAGGGACCGGCCAACACCGGCCAGGTGGCCGGCCTGCCACCCGAGCCAACCGGCCAAGGGACCGGCCAAAACCGGCCTGGTGGCCGGCCTGTGCTTCTGAGCCAAATGCACTTCTCCCTTCTCGCCACTCTTTCCGATACCCGGTATTTCTTCCTTTTTGCATAATGAGAGATCCACTAGTATCATTTGAAGTATATGGTCATGTTTCCTGTAGACACTTAGCGGTGTGTTAAAACTTCCAAGTGTTGTGATCAAACATTAAAACAAGATTAACGGACAATGTCCTTTCAATCTCCCCCTTTTTGATGTTTGATGACAACACAAGGATTTGCAAAAAGGGTATCTCAATTAAGCATGGCAAGGTTTTTGAGGGAAGCTCCCCCTTGAACTTATAAGCCAACCATGCATATAACTAACATATGTTCAAATGTTAACTTGAAGCAAAACAGAATATATGGACTATGTGAGAAGGGATATGTGACACTTCTCACCGGATGCTTCAAAATAGATGTAATCATAGACATCATAGGTGTGTAGAGCAATTTTCTCACCATAGGCTTCAAATAGATATAATCTTGGAATAGAATCACTTTGTAACGGACTTCAAAGTAATCGAGGATAAACCGGGGAAGTCCTTACAATAACATAAGAAGGTCCATATAATATCCTTACAAACCATGACATAAGTTCCATAAAACACCATAATTAAGTTCCAAAGTACAACACAAATAGAGTTCACTTAAAAACATGCAAATGAAACACGGGAAATGTGAAAACGCAAATAGATGCAATGCATGCAAATCCCCGGAGAACTCTCTCCCCCTTTGGCATCAAGACACCAAAAAGGGAGAAAGAGAAGTGAAGTTCCATACTCACTCATCTTCATCCTCATCGTCCTCCTCATCATCATCGTTAGCATCAATCTCAGCATCATGAGCAGCGGCAATTCCAGCATCATGAGCAGCGGCACCGGAGCTAGACTGACCAGGGTCGCCTCCCTGCCAATACGGAGCAAGGGAGGAAGCATCATCACCAAACCAGTAGGTGTACTTGTTCTGGGCCATGTAGGTGTTCTCAGTAACCTCAGCTGAGCTAGCGGAATAAGCGACACCAAGTTTATCCATGATGGCACGGTTATGGCGGCTGGCTGCTTTCTGCTTCGTGTTAGCCTTGTACTCAGATTTCTTCTTGTGTGCGAAGAAGCAGTTCATCCTTTTGAGTGCTTCGACAAGGCCACCCTTGTGCTGAGAATCATCATCAACAACAGGAGTATCACTAGGGGGCGGAAAAACAGGAGCACCCTCAGGCAAACCACGGAGACCAACAAGTGTAGGGGTATACAGCACATACGACTGCACAACTTCTTCAGGTAGCTTGGTGTTGATTAGAGTCTGCAGGAGTGAACAATAGATGGGAGTCCTGCACTTGACCACCACAACCTGCATCTCTTCCCAAAGGTAATCAAGCACATCAATTTGCTTTTTCCTCAGATAAAGATCATAGATGTGATGAAGGCAATTACACATCCGCTCACGAACAAGAACCTTCTCTCCAAGCTTGCTTGCAAGACAGTTCCTCAGGATGTTGTAAACCATTCTCCAAAAATGATACATATGAGTCACATTGGGAATTTTGTCACGAAGCCCTATCCCTGGAGGGTAGCAATGGCGGATAGCACTCTCAGCTGGAAGAAGCTTCTGAAGATGGAGACGGACATACATTGGGCAAAAGGGCAATTCTTCAAGACCAAACAGTGCTCCAAAATCAGCCAAGGTGGAGGAACACTGAGTATCTGCACTCATCCATGTCAAGGTCTTCTTACCCCGCTCTTTGGTGAAAACAACAGTGGCATAGAATTGCTGAATTAAGTCAGGAGAGTATGGCGTGTTGACAGTCATAAGCTTAGAGATCTGATGAAAGTCCATAATATCCATCACAAGAGGCCAAACTTCTCTACACTGAGCAAGATTGAAATACTCCACAGCAACATGCTTATTTTTTCGAATTGCTAAATGCTCATGAAAGATTTGCTGATGCAACTTGCAATAGAATCTAGGATCATCTAGGCATGTGGACTGAGGAAACTCATAGGGATTGAATTGCAAGCGAGCCTTCTTGATCACACTAGGTTTTGCATCTACCCAAGTATCACGAACAGGTTCATCGGGGTTCACACAAGGCAGCTTACCTTTCTTTGCCTTTTGCTGCACAACCTTGGGAGCAGGCCTTGCCGTGGACTTCTTGACTGCACCCACTTTCTTAAGTTTCTTGGCCTTGGGCATGGAGGAGGAATCAGCAAGAAAATCCTCATCACCAACAATGTCATCTAGCCCATCAAAGGTCTTGCTCTTGCCAGCCCGGCTGGACTGAGGGATCTCCGCCCCCCAATCATCTTCCCAGCTATCCATCTTCACGAGGAACTTCAAGAACCATCAACAATGGAGGAGATCTTCCCAAAACGAACACCAAGTGAGAAACTATTTGGATGGGGTGGAAGATCGGGGAGTGTTGCTTTAGATCCGTGGAGAGAATAGAGTAAGGAGGAGCTCAAAGTGTGGGGGAGGAGGAGGAGCTCGAGTTGAGGAAGAGAGCAGCCATGGAGGAGAGGCACGGGTGGGGAAGATGGAAAACTGTTCGGGTTAGTTTCCCCACGCGAGGTATAAGTGGCTGCCAGGCGAACCGGCCCTGAGCCCGGTTTCAGCCGGTTTGGTGACCGGGCGAGTGCCCGAGGCAACAGGCCCTGAGGCCGGTCCTGGCCGGGCGCGAGGCCGGGCAGGGGGCCGAGGCAACCGGCCCTGAGGCCGGTTCTGGCCGGGCGCGAGGCCGGGCAGGGGGACGAGGCAACCGGCCCAGAGGCCGGTTTTGGCCGGGCTGAAGACCGGACAGTGCAGCGCAGCTGATTCTCTTCACCTGATGACTGCCATTTCCCGATTTGACGAGCTTGAGCTCCAATCATATTGCAATATCAAGAATACCTCTGAGCAAGAATTCCACTGAGCAAACGTTGATTGAACCGACTTCAAGAATATCCATAGAGCAACTTTTGAGAATTCCGGGGAAATGCAAAAACATGAAGAAAAATTCACACAACCAATGGACAATATAAAATTTCAAATGAGCAACATTGGATGTGATGCACAAAGATGATGAACAACGAATATGCATTAAGACCTACGGAAAATCAACTCTTCAACAAAGAAGAGGGCGGTGGCCAAGGCCACCATGTATGAGCTTGTGGTGTGACACCGCGAAGATGTATCTTGGGTTCACGGCCACTACTCGTCATTTAAGCTCACAATTCATAAAATGAAATATAGAGACAAATGAGTTTTACTATCGGCATAATGGGGGGAGGGATAGACCAATGGATTAGGACCGCACTCCCCCTATGTCCATGCCTACATCCAAACCAAATTACTATTGTCTAATATGGGTAGGTATGCAAGAAGTCCACTAAGTCCAATTGCTTATGTCCACCACATTTAGTTCTCCTCTCAACTCCTTGAATCTTGCTTCACCAAGAGGCTTTGTGAACATATCGGCGAGTTGATGCTTGGTGTTGACATACTTGATTGCAATATCACCCTTCTCAACATGATCTCGAATAAAATGATACCGGATCTCAATATGCTTGGTCTTCCCATGAAGTACCGGATTGTGAGCAATTTTGATGGCACTTTCATTGTCACATAAAAGAGGCACTTTGTCACAAATGACACCATAATCCTTTAAAATTTGCCTCATCCATAATAATTGTGCACAACAACTTCCGGCGGCAATGTATTCGGCTTCGGTGGAGGACGAGGCCACACAATTTTGCTTCTTGGAAGACCAACTCACAAGAGACCTACCAAGGAATTGGCAAGTACCCGAAGTTGATTTTCTATCCATTTTGCAACCCGCCCAATCCGCATCCGAATAACCTACAAGATCAAAGCTTGTCCCATGGGGGTACCAAAGACCATAGTTAGGAGTATCTATCAAGTATCTTAGAATCCTTTTAACCGCGGTTTCATGACTTTCCTTAGGACTTGATTGGAATCTTGCACACATACCCACACTAAACATAATATCCGGTCTAGATGCACAAAGGTAAAGTAAAGATCCAATCATAGAACGATAAAGCTTGGGATCAACTTCCTTACCCTTCGGATCTAAGTGTAGATCCGCCTTAGAGTCCATGGGAAACTTATATGGCTTGGCGTTGTTCATATCAAATTTCTTGAGCATGTCTTGAATATACTTGGCTTGACATAAGAATGTTCCTTCACTATATTGGTGGATTTCAAAGCCAAGAAAATACTTCAATTCTCCCATCATGGACATCTCAAATTCCTTGGTCATTAGCTTAGAGAATTGATCACTAAATTCATGGTTAGTAGAACCAAAGATAATATCATCAACATATATTTGGCATACGAAAAGCTCTCCATTTATCCTTTTTGTGAAAAAGGTGGGATCGATTACCCCAATTTCAAAACCATGGTCTACTAAGAACTCCTTGAGATGATCATACCAAGCACGTGGAGCTTGCTTGAGCCCATAAAGGGCCTTATGTAGTAAGTAGACATGGTTAGGAAATTTAGGGTCTTCAAAACCCGGAGGTTGTTTCACATACACTAATTCATTTAGTGGACCATTTAGAAAGCACTTTTAACATCCATTTGATATAAGGTATTATGAGTAGATGCATAGGCAATTAGTAACGAATGGATTCAAGTCTAGCAACGGGGGCATAGTTTCACCGTAGTCGACTCCTTCGATTTGGGTGTAGCCTTGTGCAACCAATCTTGCTTTGTTGCGAATGACTTGACCATGTGAGTCTTGCTTGTTCTTGAATATCCACTTGGTTCCAATGACATTATGTGATGTGTCTTTGGGTCTTTCAACTAATGACCATACTTTGTTGCGCTCGAAGTTGTTCAATTCTTCATGCATGGCCGCAACCCAATCCATGTCTTCAAGAGCATCATATACCTTGAGAGGTTCTAAGCTAGACAAACAAGAGACATGACCACAAAAGTTAGTTAATTGATTACGTGTGGACACACCCTTACGAATACTCCCAAGGATATTTTCTTTGTAGTGTTGGAGATGATCCAATGTTGATGCACGCCGAATGACTCGGCGTTCTATGGCTTGACCAATTGTTTCACCAACACGAACATCTTCATCATTTCCTTCATCTTGTTCATGGTCAACCCGAAGTGGAGTTCTTGGAGATGGGGGTTCATCATGTTCTTGTTCTCCACTAGAGTTGGGTGGGTCTTGACCATTATCTTGCTCATGTGGATGACTATCATGATCTTGTTCTTGTATAGCTTGTTGATCAATGGTTGAGGTGGATGGTTCAACTTGAGTAGAACTTGTTCCTTCTTCTTGAGTGTCCATAATAGGTTCTTCAATAGGAATAAGTTCCCCTATGCCCATAGTTCTTATGGCTTGAGGTGGAGGTACATCACCTACATTATCATGATCAATATGCTCCGCTTGGGAGCCATTATCCTCGACAAACTCCACATTCATAGATTCTTCAACACATCCGGTGGATATGTTGTAGACCCTATAAGTATGGGAGTTTGCGGCATATCCAACAAAAATACCATCAAAAGTTCTAGATTCAAATTTAGCAATTGGGCAACCTTTAATGTAAACATGGCATTTGCATCCAAATACGCGAAAGTAAGAGACATTTGGCTTTTTACCGATAAGGAGTTCATATGGTGTCTTTTTCATGAGAGGACGAAAGAAGAGCCGGTTGGAGTAGTGGCAAGCGGTATTGATGGCTTCGGCCCAAAAGTTATATGGGGAATGAAATTCGGCCAACATAGTTCTTGCCATATCAATAAGAGTGCGGTTCTTCCTTTCGGCGACACCATTTTGTTGGGGAGTATAAGCAGCGGAATATTGGTGTTGAATGCCTCCCCACTTAGGAAATCATCCATAGTGTAATTCTTGAACTCCGTACCATTGTCACTTCTTATTGCCAAAATCTTGGAGTCATATTGGCGTTGAACTAAGGTTGCAAAGTCAATGAATATTTTTGAGTTTCACTCTTCCTCTTGAGGTAGAAAGTCCAACAATATCTTGTATAATCATCCACAATCACCAAACAATATTTCTTGCCACCAAGACTATCATATGTGGGAGGCCCAAAGAGATCCATATGAAGGAGCTCCAAAGGCCTCTCGTGGAGATAATGCTCTTCTTGGGTGATTCTTTTCATGCATCTTTCCGGCTATGCAAGCACTACAAGGACGATCTTTGGAAAAATTAACATCGGTTAGTCCTACCACGTGTCCACCCTTCACAAGAGTTTGCAAATTTCTCATACCGACATGGCCTAGCCGGCGATGCCAAAGCCAACCCTTGTCGGATTTAGCCATTAGACACGTGGCGATTTGAGTGGTCTCTTTCGAGAAATCGACCACATACAAACCGTTTACACGAAATCCAACAAAGGCTACTTTAAGAGTTTGAGTGAAAAGGATGGTCACGTGGTGTTTATTAAAGATAACGGTGTAACCGACATTGCATAATTGACCAACGGAAAGTAAATTATATGAGAGAGATTCAACAAGTAGGACCTTCTCAATGGATAACTCCGGAGTGATCACTACATTGCCATATCCCAATACCTTAAGTCTTGCATTATTCCCGACGGTGACATGAGAAAATGTGAGTAATTGATTCAATAGGCCCTTTACTACTTCTTTGCTTCCGGTCATGTGAGAAGAGCACCCACTATCAATGAGCCATGAAGATCCACCGGAAGAAAAGTCCTACAAAGAATCAAGTCTTTGTTCCCTGGTGGCCGGCCTGTGCTTCTGAGCCAAATGCACTTCTCCCTTCTCGCCACTCTTTCCGATACCCGGTATTTCTTCCTTTTTGCATAATGAGAGATCCACTAGTATCATTTGAAGTATATGGTCATGTTTCCTGTAGACACTTAGCGGTGTGTTAAAACTTCCAAGTGTTGTGATCAAACATTAAAACAAGATTAACGGACAATGTCCTTTCACATGTTTTCCTCAATAGCGATGTACCTTTCCATCTCTATATCACTAACGAAGATCACAGTAATTAGTTCACTTGGAGAAAGGACTAGAAGACCCAACGCTTCCGAAGATCCATGGCACAAGACCACCAAAGGATTAGTAGGGAAATATTTGAGCACAGGACAGTACCTAGTCAGGCCATCTTCCACTGAAACACCATATGCGATGTATGAGAAACCAGGCATCAGATGTCGTAGTGTTGTGTGACAAATAAGTCTCAGGATGCTCGTATCCCAATGTTTTGTTGTAGCATCTTTGGTACAGGAAATATTGTAAACCCCAAATTTCTTTGTAGCTATCTCGACATTCACCATTGAGCCATGTGGACGAAAACCATGCTGGCCTGACTCTTTACAAAGATTCGTAACACCCAGCAAATGATCAATATTTGCACAAACTTCTGGACCTAAATTTGACTGCAAGTAGTTCTGGAAGTATTGGGACAACATCAACCAACATCGAATATGTTTCCTGGGATCCCACTGCGCAAATAGCTTGCATTTCAATGTAATTTGAAGGCAAGGAGCAGATCCACCTTCTGCCTTTCCTAATGAATCTGCAAGTACTGTCTTCCTCCACTTCATGGGAGCCCATAAACTCACTAGTCTGGTGTATTCCTTGGGACAATTATATGTCACATCTTGCTTGCCAGGATCCCATGGCAATGATAGTTTCACACTGTTGGTAGCATATGTCAGCAAAAATATGGGATCATGTGTTACATCCCCTTGAGTGCTTGGATCCCATGGTAATGTGAGGAAATCACTTTTGTTAACCTCTTGCGGTGGCAGTAGAAGGTACACTAGCTGAACCCTAGGTGCTGCATGATCCAAGACTATGCTAGTGTCAGTCACACCCTTGGGCTCCTCGAGAGAATTCATAGGCTGCTCCAGGAATACTGACAAGCCTCCAACATTAGTGAGCACACTGTCTCCAATATCTTCATCGGACATCATGTCCTTGTAAACGATTTCTTCGCCAGGACCAATATCAAACTCCAAGAAAAGTGACATTCCACCAATATGAGTAATCACAGT
This sequence comes from Poa pratensis, assembly GCA_947311845.1. Classification (NCBI taxonomy): domain Eukaryota; kingdom Viridiplantae; phylum Streptophyta; class Magnoliopsida; order Poales; family Poaceae; genus Poa; species Poa pratensis. The sequence goes on along the minus strand of CAMZMU010000075.1, from coordinate 48,629,568 downwards.
GCCATAGTCCTCCTTGGGAAATGGCTCGACATAGTGTTTCAGTTCACCATTGGGTACCACGGTAGCCAGGGATGCACACAGAGTTGCTTCTCGGGGGAATGTTGACATCTGCATGTTGCCGTCAACGCCCAGGCCAATTGTCGAACCCTTGATGTGTGTCACAGCCGTGAGGTTGTCTTCCACTTGCAAGGCACCAACTGCCACGACCTGGTCCGTGAGTAGCAGAGGGGCAGCGGGCAAAGCTGCAGCCATCGCAAGAGGGCTCTCCCTTGATAGCTCGTCCATCCTCATGCCACGCTCGCGGAGGCTTGCCGTCGTAGGTGTGGCAGACAGCGGCGTGGTGGAGGTCGTAGAAGGGAGATGTGCCATGCCACTTGCCGGAATCGCAACCGCGGCATGGTTGTTGCCAACGTTGCTAGCCAAGCAATTTGTCGAACATCTTGTGGGCCTGGCAGGAGCGAGGACGGTGTCCTCGTTTAGATCACCAACAGCACTGCCCCGGTGTGTGGAGATGAGGGAGGACGACCAAGGCTTGGCCACCGTCTTCTCCGGTACTCGATCCTGCCCAAACATCAGCATAGTCGTGGTGGCAAGCGAAGGCGCGGTGGCCACCTGCCCTTCCGGCCCCTTGACGCCCAGTCGGCGCGCACACGAAGCCAGCAACGCACGCGATTCGCTGAGACTCGCCATGATTGCAGCTTGTCTCACATCCATCGTCATTTCCACCGCCCCCATCGCCTCCGAGCACAACCAATCGAATCGGAAAAAAAAATGGGGATTTTTGTGTGGATTTTTGTGTGTGGAGGAATCGTTGGCTCTGATACCAAACTGTCATATCCCGTGGCCACCGGCGACTGCCGTGACGTGAGATGGATACAAGATGCTTGTGGTAGCACCAAACCCTAGGTTGCTTGTGGAGAGCAACTACCCCATCAGAGCGAGAACGAGAGAGAGACAGAGGAAGCAGACGGAGACTGGTTCAGTTCTTTTCTGTTCGATGGCTCCCAAGTCTGTGCTGCTCTCTTCTTGTAGTCCCTGCTAAACCGCACAAGCCCAATTTGGTTGGCCCACGGCCCAGGTCCATCAAGCATGAAATGTCAATGGGTACGGGTGTGACACTTCGCTACGATTTGGTTTTGTTCTCTAGGCCGCGGCACCGCCTCCCGTTTCCTCTCCGCTCGGGGTTCCGCCCTGCACGCCACGAATACGCTACTAGGTTGTTCGGTACATGGATTAGGCTGCGGCTGCTGTTGCGTGCCGTTTGAGGTTTCATGCTCTGCGCCGAGGTGCTGTTCCGGTGTCGGCAATCGCGCGGCGCGAGGGGTCCGCGAGTCGGGTGTTGCGGTTCCTCTCTGCTGTGCTGATTTTAGTTTGGAGGTAGGCCGAGGCAGATCTATTTGGGTTCGCCCGAAGCAGTTTTTCCTGCTGGTTCGCATTGATTTCTACCGGGTGCCTCCGTTTTAATTACTTAGTAGATCCTTTTCTGTTCATGCTTAGATTAGCTTGCGTAGTCATAAATGCAACATCAAGTCTAACGGGGAACTTGTAATCGATTGGATTTCTCCTCTTCTGTGTAGCCTTTGTTATAACGATGGAATCGGACTCGTACAAACTTGTGATGCGCCCCTGGTTTCATACATTGAGACCTTAATATAGCAGAATGTTTGTTAGGTCTCGCAGTAACAGGTAATTGGTTAGCTTATTCCCCCTATTCCGTGTAGCCTCTTTTACACAAAATCAAACTCTAGCCAAATGGTTTTGTATCAGATATGAACTTATGATGCTAGCATGATTGGGTACTGCTTTTTAGATGCGCAACGGCTGCATTAGTGAGCAAGTTAAAAGCTTAGTCCAGCACAGTGGCTAGTGTGAACCTATGTGATGCACCCCTTGGTTTCATATATCCATAGCTAATTGTACAGAAAATTTGTTTGTTTGGCCAGGACAAGTAGTCAGTTAGATTTCCCCTATTCTGTATATCCTCTGTTATATTAAATCAAACTCTAGCCAATTGGTTTCGTATCAGCTATGAAGATGCTAGCATGATTGAATAACGCTTTCTAGATGCGCAGATCTGCAGTACTGAGCAATATAAAGGCTTAATCTGGCGACCTATATGACGCGCCCCCTGGTTTCGTATATCCAGAACTATAACCGATTTTTTTTTGGTCTGGCCGGAACAAGTAGTCAGTTAGATTTCCCCTATTCTGTGTATTCTCGGTTGTAAAAAATCAAACGCTAGCCAAATGGTTTTGTATCAGCTATGAACTTATGATGGTAGCATAATTGGATAATGCTTTCTTAATGCGTGATGACTGCAATAGTTAGCAAGATGAATGCTTGATCTGGCTTGCAGTGCTATTTCCATCTATGGGAAGGCTGTGGCATAATTGCTGCTCGCCTGCTGACCCTCATAGGACAGTTTCGAATGTTGTTTTTGCAATTGTCAACATACGTAATGGATGTTTTGTTGTGCAGGGGTCAAGATGGTTGGCTCATTCATTACCAGAGCTTTAATGTAAGCAGCAATGCACTTATTATTTCGTAACAGCAATGGTGCAATTCTCTGGTTTCCATCTGCAATCTGTTTGCTGTTTATCTGTTTTGCAGACTTGTTCTTGGATATGCATATCCAGCCTATGATTGTTACAAGACAGTGGAGCTGAACAGGCCTGAGATTGAGCAGTTGCGGTTCTGGTGTCAGTACTGGTATGTCTTGGACGCCCTTTCATTTTATTTGGACTATCATTCTTGGATAGTTGGATCTATCAGTAATCTCTGTTGGAACTTGGTAGATAAGGGCATTTGTTTCTCTGGTTTATTTTGCATTTTAGGAGCCTGATTTATGGTTTGTGGTGGCATTTTGTAACATCATGTCCATTCAGCTATCATACTTCTGTACCGATTATCTTGCAGGAACTCTGACAATAGCATTATTCATTGTATGCTCTAGGTTGCTTAGCCTATTATATTTTACCAGGTTATCCCAACCATAATTTTATCTTACTGCACGTGTTAGGGTGCTTATTGAAATAGTGTCCCCCTCATGTTTTTGTGAGCTTGATAGGCTGATTGCACGTTGTTGTTGGAGCCTTCCTTGACAAACTAAGCTAGGTACATCATCCTATCCATAGTTCCATGGATTGATCATAGGCTACATATTGATGTTTCATGAAACAATAAAATCAGGTTATGAGATTAATTTTGTTTTGTGGCTGAGTCTCTTAGTACTTTCTGGAACCTGGACTGTGTGTGCTTCTTTAATCAGTAGCAGATTGGATTGTTCGTCAAGGTTCTGAATCATAGTGACCTCTGGATGCAAGATCCCCTCTAGTAGTCTGACATATGGAAGTTAGTTTCCAGCATGAAAATCTACCTCTAGTAGTCTGACATATGGAAGTTAGTTTTCAGCATGGAAATCTACTGAAGCTACTTAAGAGGTTGCGGGAAAATGTACTAAGACTTGAATTGTAAGCTTGGTTAAGTGTATGGAGTATGGACTGTTTATAAACATGAAGTGTTGTGTTTGGTGGGTTGAGTGAAACTGTTATGAGGTGCCTTCTTCTTTTAGTTGCATTAGTGTCACAACACCTCATCCTCATAATATATATTTTCAACCTACCATTTTTCTTACCAAAATGGCCAAACTGCTGCAATGAACTAGTGACTATTTGATAAATTCTTCTAATGGCTCGTTTGGCTCCCATCATTTGGGGCCAAAAGTGTGGAATTCATTTTACAATTCCATACCCCACTTGTTTGGATGTATAGAATTGGGTATAGAATTCATTTGCAGATTCCAACTCGATTGACACGAAGGTTGCACCTGATTCCAGCCCAGACCCCGTCATTCTCCTGGATTTCTCGCCCCGCACCTCGTCTTCCTCCACCTCGCCGCCGCCACCACTCTCGCCGCCACCACCACCTCGCCGCCACGGTTCCTGGCCGCCGCCGACGTCTCTCTACGCATCGCCGCCGTCGACGTCTCCCACGTCGACTCATCTCCCTCTCCTCCTCTCGCACGCCATGGCGGCTCATCCCCACCACGATCTTGTCGCCACCAGGCCGGGATTGTCGCGCCGCCGGTGAGCCGCCGTCGACGTCGTCTCAACCATCTCGTAAGTCTCCTTCTCCCCATATCCTTTCCTCTCCTATCTCCCACTCCTCTTTTCCCGTATTGAAACCCTAACCCTATATCACCCTGATCTGCCAATCTGCAGCTCGTCGACCTCAAGAACCAGCTCGTCGACCTCAAGAACCAGCTCATCACCTCAAGAACCGGCTCATCGACCTCAAGAACCAGTTCATCGACCTCAAGAACCGGCCATCTCTTTTCCTCCAAGGCTGGTCACCATCTCCAATCTCCAAATCAAAGGTAGGGTATACTACTTGCCCATCACCTCCATCTGCCCCTCTCTATCTGCTTGGTCTGATAGGAACGTTAGCAAATTAGGATCTGGGTAAATTGAAAGTTGGAAGAGTAAAAGTTGTTACAGCTTACAGAAGCATAAAACCTTGAGAAGAAGAAATTGCTCAGCAGCTCATCAGTTTGTTTTTTGTATTATGGTTCACACATTGCTGCGATGAGCACTGTTTGTGTGTAGTTTCATCGATATCGTTGTGGTAATGTTTCTGTACTGCATATCGTATCAATCTGAAAGTGGTTAGAAGCTGAGCATATTGACTTTGTAGTTAGAAGCAGAGCAATGCAGTGGTTAGAAGAATAATTACAATACGAACTAGTGATGTTGTCATGCTACTTCTGATCATGCGTGTGAGTTCAAGTTTATGTCTTTGGGAGTGTCATATGTACATGTAATGTATATTATTACTACTACTTGTTGCTGCTTTGTGGGGTTATTTTTCAGTAGTTAGTTTTTACTAGCAGCTGTTTCTACTGGTTTATTTGTATGCTCAGTTAGCTCTCTCTGTTATATGTGTAGATGGCTGATCTACCTCTAGTGTTGTATCATGAGAGTAAGAGGAAGAAAAGGAAGAGGGCAGCAGCTGTGTTCTTTGTTTCTGTAGTTTCTATAGCTCAACATATCTATTGTAAGAGAAAAAATTTAGAGCTTGGCGATTTCAGCGAGGAAGAGACTGAGACTAGATATAGGAAACAGATGCTCAGGAACATTTATATGGGTCCTAATGAATATTGTTATGATACTCTACGGTTCACCAAAAGGATCCTAATATGATTAGGCACGTTGAGATGAGTCATGCGTGGAACAACAAGAGAATGACCTTAGCTAATCAGATGTGGGCAGATTATCAAGTTAGACGTGGGCAAGGAAATGTTTGACTTTGCTGAATGATGTACATTCTTCTTTATCTATGTTTGCTAGTTGGTATGTTTCATATATGTCAAATTAGTTATTTTCTTTGTCAAATTATCAAATGATGTCATATAATCTGATGATTTTCTTGTTGCTCTAGGTATGGCTTCCCAAAAAAAAGGCAGGAGCTACTGTGCTTGGACAGATGAGATGGACAAGGCTATGCTGGATGTCTTCATCGACCATTACAACAAAGGAGACCGTGCTCAAAATGGGTGGAAACCTCACGTCTACACTGCTGCTGTGAAGAATGTGAGAGAGAAGTGTGACAAGCAAATTACGAAGGAGCACATTGTGTCCAGAAGTAAGACTTTTGACAAGTACTATGTTGTCGTCAACAAGATGCTTTGTCAAAGTGGCTTTGGTTGGGACTGGGACAACATGATGATCTCTGTTGACAGTGAGGATGTTTGGAGGAATTATGTCAAGGTAAATTCTTCTACTTTGTATCTTACCCGACTCGTGAACTCCCAGTTTTAGCTAGTGTGTTCTAAACTGCTTTGATCTGTAGCTTATTATATGATGACTTTGCTAGTGTGTTCTCAGCACAAAACACAAGTTCTGGGAAGTTCACAATTGCGCTCGAAAAGTTGATTATCTGATATCGAATATATATGCCTGTATTTTCTTGTATGTGAGCTTGTGTCCGAATGCTATTTCAGAAAATTGTGGATCAGATTATCCAAACTTGTGAATTTTCCTGCCATCTTTAGCTAGTGTTCTGAAGAGCCAAGTATCTATTTGCACATAAGAGCCAATGTAAATTGTCGAATCACTTCCTTTGATGTCAAACAAATTGTTTATTTAGAAAAGGTAAACAGGTACAAGCACGGTAACAGCTAATGTAGACTGCTGATAGCCAGAATTTATGTAACTTGTAAGTAAATGAGAATGATATATCGTGGGTTTCAATGCACATGGTCTACTGTACATATTAGATTGCTAGCTGTACTTGTTTACTGTGGTTAATAAATTCTGTTGGCTAAAGAAACAAGCTGTCCTCCTTGTGATCTACTTCTCATACCAATTCTTGTTGTTTGCAGGCAAACAAGGAGGCTGCTTCCTATAGGAACAAAGTTACTACCTCCGGTCCGAATAAAGATTCACGGACGGAGTACTGCGGAAGTACAAAATACTACTCTAGCACACGTCAGTTTTTACGGATCGGAGGAGTATACAGTATTGGGACATGATCAGTGTTATCTACTCAAAAGACCGTGCTACTGGAGCGGGTGCAAGGACTGCGGGTGAAAGTGGCGCTGAAATGGCAGAAGAGAATCCTAGCAACAACAAAGACAATGATGATGCATCCTCTACCCAAACCGGTGAAGAAAGAAAAAAGAAAAGGTTCAGGTCAGATGACTCGGTTGCTATCATGCTTGGGGAGAAGCTGGACAGCTTCACTGCAGCCTTTAAAGCTGATGTTTCCGAGCCCCATCCAAAACAGACATCTCCTGAAGACATACTTGCTGCTCTTGGTCCAATAGGATTAGAAGAAGATGATCTTTTAGCAGCGTACGACATTCTCGTCTCTGATGACCGCAAGTTCAAGTCCCTTCAAGCTCTGCCTGATGGATTGAAGAAGAAGTGGGTAATGAAGCAACTGAAGCATTAGCCTCTTCTCTGTTTCTTTGCATCTGATCATAAGTTATTGCCTTTTGGCTTTTATGTACTGTGTAATATTGCTCTATGTAGACCTGGACATGGCCCTTGTGAACGTAATGTTGGTCTGTGGACCTGGACATGGCACTTGCGTTTAATCATAAGACATTGTCATTTTTATTCGATATGCTACAGTGTAAATTAACCCAGTTTTGGTAGTAATCTTTGAATTCATGCAAAAATGGCAGCCAAACATGTTTTTGGAATTCATTTCAGTTCAGGATGCCAAGTGTTTGCCAAACAGGAATATGGAATTCATTTCACTGGTTTTTGCAATTGAAATGATCTGGGAATGTCATTTCAATTCATTTGCACCAAATGAATTGAAATGAGGGGTGCCAAACGAGCCCTAATGATCCCAGCAGCAAATGTAGGTCTCTGCTTGCTTCTTGTGCTTCTTATTCCATTCATAATTTTGCTGATGCTATTGAAACTGTGCCACTGGTGCAGTTAATTTTAAATAGAGCTCTCTAACGTGATATTTCACATGATAAAGAGTTTGGGATGGTAAATCAAAATAGAAAATGACCTTTTCTCTCCCTTTTTTGTAGCTGAGTTGCTACTTGTATAGATTCTATCTTAATTTCCGGAACCATAGTTTTGAGTAAACGGGTGTCTTAACTCTCATTATCTTATCTATTTGCTTGTCCAGGATGCCCTTGACTTCTTCCTTCATCTTATTGAAAAAGTTGATCAGGCCAACTCTGGAGACCAAGAGTTAAATCCTTTTTCTGGTTTCAAGTTCATCGTTGAGGAGCGGGTTCAGTGCCCTTATGGAAAGTTTCTTACAACAAACGTTCTGACTACTTTCTTTATCGCTTCCCCGCATATTGCTGTTTATTTTATGCTATGCTGCTTTTATGTTTATTTTGATTCGTTGGCTTAGTATCCCTGAAAGTGAGAAGGGAGGGAAACTAGATAATCACAATGCATGTTTAGGGACAAGTGTCATGCCCATGAAGGTTGGTACCTGCAAAATCACAATGCAACTCTATGGACCTATACTTGTGCAAGGTTAGGGGCTTAAGTGTCATGGTTTTGCTGGTTTAGGACCTATGATGTAATTCCTGGTGTTTCTTTTCCATGATGAGCCCAGTAGAGAGTATCCAAACAAGCAGCTGAACACTTGTGTTTGTATTTTCACTCTATTTTATCTTGTGTTGTTATTATCAATATTTTTCTTTTATAGTACTATTATCTTTTTCCTATACTGAATATTGTTGGTATTTTTTGTTTGAAAAATCATCACAAAGTGCATTGATTTATCTTACTACCACAACTGGAATTTTATGCTTGGCAATGTTCTGCTGAAATCGAACTGCCTTACCTGAAACTAGGCAAGGAGAGCTTTAGGCTTTTCTTAACTCTAAAGGATTTCAAAGTAATAACGCTCCTAAATAAGATGTTTACAGGATCTAACATTAGGCATGATGTGGTCCAGGATCTTTGCATCGCGCTGTTTTTGTATATGCCACAAAGTAATAATTTGGTACTCAGTATGAGAGATTTAGCTTGATAGTACTTCATCAGTGTCAAAACTTAAGTCATTGCTACAAACAGCACATCGACTGTTTCTATTGTACTATGGCATGAATTGGTGAAGGTTATTATGTCTTATATTCTCGTTAAAGGGTGATAGAAACATGCATTATGTGGTACTTACGGATATGTAGTCTCTTGACCGAATAGTTTTTCTTTTGTTGTCATGTGACTTGTGATTCTCCCAGTGGTCCTGGAGATAGCAGAGAGAGCTAATACAATAAATTACCTTTGTCACAGGCACACACGGCTCGGAGAAATTACAAAGGCCGTCGCTGAGTTCAAGAGGATGCTAACTTAGAAACGAACATTTGTTATGTACTCGTACTGTTGTAGTGTTCAGGATTTTATGTTCTGCAGGTTCATGCTGCATGTACTGTTGCATGTTCTATTGGTTAATGAACTTGCATGTTCTACTTTGTTGCTTAGCTTGATCAGAACCTTGTAATGACAGATGTTGCTTAGCTTCATGTTCTATTGATTCATGAACCTTCAGAACCTTGTATTGATGCTACAACCTTCAGAACCTTGTATTGATCTTATGAATGTGCATTATGTCCAATATTTAGCTTATTAAATGTAAAGTAGGAAAAGTGTCCTAAAATGTATTTCGGGGCAGTTAGGCAAAGTGCCCTAATAGTTTTTTGGGGCATTTTGGCAAAGTGCCCTAAAAGCTTTTCAGCCTTGCCAAAATGCCCCAAAAACCTATTAGGGCATTTCTAAAACTACCCCAAATTGTAACTTTTAGGGGCACTTAAAACAAATGTCCTAATAACCTTTCCAATCACCAGTATATTGGGCATTTTTTAAAAATGCCCTAAAAACTTTTTGAGGCATTTCCTTGACTTTTTGGGGCACTTTAAAGTGCCCTTATATCCAGACCGTGACGTAGTGTCTTCTTCTAACGCGTGCACCCTCATCGCCAGGGTCGGCGGCCTAGCATGGTCATGGCTCCTTTTACGCTCAACTAGGATGGACGCCCATAGAAGCTCGCCCTGGGACTCTAGGACGTAGCTATGATCACGCTTGTAATACTCATCCTCCAACCTATCCCACGTCGTGCCGAGGCTGCCACGGACTGCGTCGCCGCCATTAATGGCTCCAAAGTCCGGCATGACGACGCACCAGAAGTACGCGCCTACCCATATGAGGACCTTGCCGTCGTGATATGCGGCACATGAATGGTAGACTGCTGGAAAATCAAGCCCTGTTTCCAGGACCGTCCACGCCGTGTCACCGGGATGAAGGATGGCCGCCTTGAACACTTGCCGATAGTACCTGGCGGACACGGATCCAAAGGTATAGAGAAATATTGTGCCATCAATGTACACGATGCCACGAGGATTGCTCATAGACCGTCACATCTCATCCTCGTCGTTCGAGAAAGGCAGCAAGGGGGTGTCGGCTCCGGTGACAATGTCAAAGAGTGCTGGCTCATAAGGACGACCCGTGAAGATCCAGGCAGAGCTGCCGTCGGCGCTGCCAACCCAGTTTCTATCGTGGTTGGCAGATGACCCGGTGGGCTGCGCGAGAACGATGGCGTTCCAGATGCGGCGGCGATCGTTTGGCTTGGGCTGCGAAGAGATGCGCTCGCCGAAGTATTTCACGGGCGAGTGCACGATGCGGCCGTTGCACTACGAGACGAGCCAAGGCAGGAACGTTTGACGTGGAGTCTCCGGGAAGAGCATCGGTGGCGGTGCGTCGCGCCATGGCATGCACACAGCGTGGAACCGAATGTAGTCGGTGGCGTCGTGCAGTCGGGAGCAGACGTCGGCGAGCAGCTCCGGAGAGAGGAAGGCCCACGGCCGCGCTCTGGCCGTGGATTTCGTCAAGTCAGACATGTCGGAGTGCTATGCGTCTATGTCTCTGATGACGGACTCCAGTTCGATGTGGTCATATTCATTAATCGTGGTTATATAAATGGACTCGTTTCTGGTTCGTACTCCCTCTATTCCAGTTTATAGGATGCATTTGGCAAATCTCTGATACCTAGGTGAATCGGTATTGGCCATGCAAAATCTATCTCTCCAATATGTCACCCAATTAGCACTCTCATATTTAATGCCAAAATTAATTAGAGAAAGGCCAAACCCAATCGGTGTTCATATTGTTCTTAGGAAAGGCAAAACTCAACATTAACTGTTCTTAGTTAATGCTAATTGTTGCTTATTCTTGGTAAAACCTGGTTTTGGGAATACATCTTATAAACTGGAATGGAGGGAGTACTTCATTCATGGCCCGGACCAGGACTCCGGCTCCGAGTCCTTGACCAAAACCGCACTCCATCTCTAGCTTTCTAAACTTCCTTTGACCCCTCATGCTCTGTTTCACAGATTAATTGTATAATCCTTCTGTTCATAATAATAACCCTAAAAAAGATGTTTTAGAAATTTTAATGTGGACTATATATATTTATACTACTATTAAAAGAACAAATTTGTTGGGATACATTAAATCTGTACCGTTCAATATCCGATCAAACAGCCCAGATCGTTCCAATGTTTGACAACTCAACAATGTCCTTTTTGTACCGTTTTGTCCTACCACCAAATCACATAATACGATCAAATTGCGCATTTCTGTGGCACATGTTGTATTTCTGTGGCGCATTTGGTTTTCGTGCGCCACAGAATTCCAAATTATCTGTGGCGCATGCAAAACAATGCACCACATAAATTATTTCTGTGGCGCACGGCTATTTCGTGCGCCACAAAATGCTGTTCCACCTATAAGCCTTTTTCCTACTAGTGACAGCTTCGAACTTTGGTAATTACAATTTGATTTTAAGGTTATTTCTACATATTAAATCCATTTGAAGCTCATAAATAAGATTGAGCGTCTTGGTAATTACACATGAGACTCCCAACCAATTTTTTTAATTTAATTAGACTACTAATAGAGCATGTGCGTTATATTAGCCACTTTTGAGCTTGTGGAGGAACACATTTCACTAAGTAATCACATCATCATTTTTGCCGTTTTGAGCTATATTAGCCACGTCATTCTTTTTTTGCCGTTCGATTGATAAGATCACATCATCCCGCTAAGTAAGTCAAACTATTTGTAAATGAAACACTAGAACAATGAGGAAATTGCACAAACCACCACTTATTGGTGCTAGTTTTGCGCAGAACACCTACTTTTGGGGTCCGTTGCAGAGAACACCCACTATTAGGGTAATCAGTTGCACATAGGTCTAATCTGGTGTTTGTCTTTGTTAACTCATTGTTAATTGAATGCTGACAAGTGGGTCTCATTTGTAAGTGCCAATATGGCCAATAAAACCGACCACGTCAGCCTCCTGGTCAAGAACAAAACAGAGAATTTTTTGACCATTTTTTAATTGGCAAATAAAAACTGCCAATATCGCCTGAGCACCATAACATTCATAAATTGGCCATAATATTCAGAAAATAAGATCACTAGCACCAAAACATTGTAGAAATTATAGCCATCAGGTTTTAGCATCCAAGTACTTGCCAAGTTACAATACTACCATTACAAACTAATATTCGACATTCATTCTTGCGGAGCCTTGTATCCTTGACCTGCAGTAAAGTAGGAATACAAGGGAGAAGAAGACCTTATCAACCGGCAGAGGTAGGTCTAGGGAAGAAAACTGCGCAGAGCTGGAGCAGTGGACGAGATGGCTTACTCGGCGACGAAGAAGGGCTGACATGGCCGATTTTATTGGCCATATTGGCACTTACAAATGGGACCCACTTGTCAGCATTCAGCTAACAATGAGTTAACAAAGACAAACACCAGATTAGACCTTTGTGCAACTGATTACCCCAATAGTGGGTGTTCTCTGCAACAAACCCCAAAAGTAAGTGTTTTACGCAAAACTAGCACCAATAAGTGGTGGTTTGTGCAATTTCCTCCTAGAACAATCTTCTAACACATCATCCTAGTCGTATTTTTGCTATTCTTTGTTAAGTGATCTTTGGTTCCATCGTTTATGATACCTCCTTTGTACTTTTTCTTTGAAAGTTATAATTCTTCTTCTTCACAATGTTTATTGTTTTGAGACCAAAGATATTTGGTTACTAATCTGCCAAAGAAAGATATTCGGTAATCTTTGGGGGTAACATACGCTGTAAGTGAGAAGTGAAAGGAAAATCCTACACATTTTATAATGCATGCATTTTTGTGAAGATGTAATCAATCAATCTTCGTAACAGTGGATCCGAGTAATTCAAGAAATTGAAAGATTTGTATTCGCCAGACAGTCGTGCCCACTCGCCGACCTCCCCACCACTAGAGGAGGAGGACGCCGCAGCCGGGACCGCCACCTCAGCGCACCGCGACCACCCCGCCAGCACCATCGCCAACAGCAGCCCGCGAGAGCCCATATCGGGCCCTCTGGAACCCACGGCCAGAGCAGGAGTGGCCGCAGCGACGTGTCGCGCCCACAACCCTGGTAGCGCGCCGAAGACCTCCTCCTGCGACGAGCCAGAGCGCCTACCCGGAGACGAACGCCGCCCTGCACCACCGGAGCCGCCGCCGTCGTCGTGCGAGAGCCGGAAGGCCGAACCTCCCCAACGCCACCTTTTGGGAGCGGAGGGTCCCGCTTCCACCACGGCTAGGGCCAGCGGCAGTGGCGGCGGAGGAGGACTGCTAGGGTTCCCCCCCCCCCCCCCCGGGTTTTGATTTTAAATGAGGCACGGATAAAAGGCATGCAAAATAAAATATTCTCAGACACTTAATTGCTGACACAGCTCTAAAACAAAATTGATGATGAAACAAGATCAAAGTTACTAAACTATATGAATTACATCAATTCATCTTTGAGATACGGGATTGAAGTTTTTTGCTTTTCTTGTATCGAGGTTGGACTCTTCCTCGGATTTCTGCAGTTGGAGAAATCATGGGTTGGGGTTGAAGCCATAAGAACGCATCCTTGATATCGCATTCGAAACGCGGCCCACCAATACGTTCGGCTTTACTGTTGCATAGGTTGCACCTGAACAAGCGACCAGAGAACACAAAGTAGGCGCACCCACCCTCCACATTGAGCGGAAAGGCGTCCATGGCGAAGCTGGCCGGTGACCCAAGGAAGAAGACACGGTCCCCAAAGCTCCTACCATCCTGCTTCACCCATCGCATCTTGGCGGTACCACCGTTGTTATAAGTTTGTTCTTCCAGTGCATGCACCGTCACCACTAGCGCAGTCTCTACGGAATTGTTAGTGAATTTAAGAAACTCATGCTTAAAATAGACAGACACCCATAGCTGCTGGCCACGAGACTCCAAGATGTAGTTGCTATGGCGGATGTCGTTGTTGGGTGTATCGGGCATCTTCTCTAGCCAGAAACCACCTATGTCATCACCGCCATTGGCTCCGAAGCATGGTGTGAGGAAGAACCAGAAGTACGTGGCCACCCACACAAAGACCTTGCCGTTGTGATATGTGGCACAACTATTGTCATTTGTTGGCAGCCAATCTAGGCTCCTTTCCACAACAGTCCATGCCGTGTCACCCGGACGTAGGATGGCCGCCGTGAAGAAGGACGTGCTCAAAACTTGACCTTGGGCCGGCTCCGAGACGAAGCTGTATAGGAAGATGGTTCCATCACCGTATACAATGCCATGAGGTTTCCTCATCCTCCGCTTGATCCCATAGCTTTCATCCGGGAAGGGGGCAGGAGACGGATAGCTCCGGTGATAAGTTCATGTAGTTTCGGCTGTGGACGGCCACTAGCGAAGAGCCAGATGGCTTTACCGTCTGCGCCGGCAACCCAGGTTTTGATGGAGAACGACGATCCCTCATGAACATTGACGATGTAGCTGCGGGGGCTTCCGGAAGCGTCGTCTGGAGAGACGCTGGCGAAGTAGAGCATAGAATTGCGGCCGTTCTGCAAGACGAGCCATGGCAGGAACGTGTGGCGGCGAGCTGCCGCTGCCGGCAGAGAGAGTGGTGCGTCGCGCCACGGCTGGCAGATGGCGTGGAAGCGTACGAAGTCACGGGCGTCGTGCAGACGGCCGGAGACGTCGTGGAGCAGATCTGTCGGGAGATCGGGCCACGGGCTGGCCTGCGACACGGATGCGGCGACGGACTCCATGGAGAAGTTTCGAGAAAAGAAGATGAAGACGGACGCAAGTAGAGCCTATTCAGTAATCTCGTCTTTATCCTTTCCTGCTTCATACGGAGTTGATTCGTAGACGCATCAGAACACTAGAGTCCTTGGCTTGAACCAAACCGTACGTGTTTCAACTGATTTGATATTTCCTTTTCCTTTTAACTCGTAATATAGTATTGCACTACATATTCCACAATTTGGCCTCACATAAATTACGAAATATGATTTCAATTTTTTGAACTGTAATATAAATTTAATGTCATTTTAGAAATCCTAGAAAAATGGCTCAAACTCTGAGTTAAGAAATCAAAATAGAAAACTTGTCATTCAAAATAATTTTGAGATAAAACATCATCAAGTACGTACTTGCTAATTCGAAACTTCATCAAGTAGTACTTAAATGTCGACATAATGCATTAAATCAATCAATTTATTGGTTTTTTCTTTTTTGGATAATTCTTGCTTTCATCGAGCCTAAGTCTTTTTTTTGGACTATGTACGTCGTAGGCATATATTATATGTATTGATAATAGTACGGATACAGAGTT
Source organism: Poa pratensis (assembly GCA_947311845.1). Classification (NCBI taxonomy): domain Eukaryota; kingdom Viridiplantae; phylum Streptophyta; class Magnoliopsida; order Poales; family Poaceae; genus Poa; species Poa pratensis. Next base: position 48,614,400 of record CAMZMU010000075.1, on the reverse strand, counting down.
GATACGAATACAAGTAACATAAAAATATATACTGCTGCATATCGTCATCGCCGCAACTATCAAGCATCCACGTACTTCGCCGTCGCTGGAAAAGAAGAGCACCAGCAGTTGGTCCACATCTTGACGCTGAAGAAACCCCTTGCCATGAGACATTGATGAGACACGATAGCCACCAGCCCCGTAAGACTGGATCTATCCCGATAAGGAACATCGGCCGGAGGAGCCCTCCGAGCCTCTTCAACGTCGGATCCGGAGCCAACGCCACTCCACCCTTCAACAGGCGGCCGAATCCCCCACCGTCTTCCGCAGATCCGCAACAGTCATTACCGCCGCACTCCAAGAGCATCCCTTCCCCGCCGTCACGCCAAGACGTGATGCCAGATTGAAAGTGCTCCAACAGCTTGGACTCCACAAGCCTCTCGCCGATGCCAGCAACACCTCCGACGAGTAGGAGCATGGGCTAGACGACCATTATTCGAACGAGAGCCCAGAGCGATAGCAGGTTTGGGCTGGAGCCACACGTGCATATCAAAGACTGTTGTACAAGTTTGATGTCACGGTCGACGAGGTTATACTTGAACACGCGGTGCCAATATGGATGTGTGCATCACTCGATGCAAAGGCTGGGGTTCTCCCCATTTCGAAAAAAAACACGCGGTGCCAATACATGAAATAGGCGCACCCGCCATCCACCCCCATACGAGTGGCATCCATGGTAAAGCAAAGTTGTAAATAAATTCCTATTCATTAAGGACTTGTATTTCTCTTAATTCAACAAGGTTGTAAATATACGCCTATTCATTAAGGACTTGTATTTCTTTTATTATAATCTTGTTTATTTAAATTGTCCAAAACTGAAAATTAGCAAAGTTCATTTTGAAATGTAGTGCACTCAATTTAATGAACTAACCCTAACTCTTAAGGGATACCCTTTGACATGTTCACTCAAATAAATTTTATTTTCCCCATATTTCGCATGACTGATTGCAATGCACGCGTCCAAATCTACCCATTTGAGTCTCTGAACTGCAGGATACTAAATTCAAGGTGCTCCGAGAAGCCAATTCTTCGTGACATCTTTGTGAGAGCTTTAAGTTCCAGCTGTTGGCCTTGTATTGTTACTCTGCGCCCAAGCTTGGTCGACGTATCACATATGCCAGAGTTGCATAGTTGCAGTACAGTAGATAGAGCAGTAGGGAGCTCATTACCGACATAACACTTCAGTAGGTAGCCTTCCCTAGAATATATTACATAGAGGGCTGTAACAACCGACTAACATACACAGCCCATGGACAAAAGCTTCACTACATGGTAGCATGAGGAACTAATATTTACATTAGTAACTACCTGTACAAGACCTGTTGCCACGAAACTCACCGCGGCGCTGCAGTGGATACAGCAGCCCGCTCAAGGTTGTTTGCTTCTGATTTGAGTCTCGAGATCTCCATAGCATTATTGATCTTCTGGGTGATCGCGGACCGCATCATGTGGCGCATGAGACGGGCATATATTCCCAGGTGATGGAGAGCCATACCCAGCACGCGGATTCGCACGCCAAGTTCTCTGTCATTGGCTTCTTCGTCATTGGCTTTTTCGTGAGCAATCTCCCCCAACATTTTCAGAGCACCATCATGTGGTTCGGTGCTGGGAGTATTCTTTCTGTACAGCAAGGTTTCCAACCTCGATCTGAGAACCCCGACATCGAAACCGTTGGCCTCCAGAAAAGAGAGTACTTGCATCTTCCCTCAAACAGTCCTTCGAGGTCACTCTCGACGTCCAGCCTATTTATGGTTTCTGCTAAATCGGCAAAAGAGATCATCAGACCTACTGCCATTCGTTCATGGTACTCGGGACCATGCTGCCGGAACTGATTGAGATGTGGTCGCTGCTGCGGCCCTTTACTGAATATTTCCATTGCATCAATGTGTGGCCATATTGAGGAGGTCTTCACAAATGGGGAATCCTGGATTGCCAGGGGTTCCGAAAGCGGGGCGTCCATGGCTGAATTACCACCTTGTTCTGAAACTGCGTTTTGTGAACCTGAAATGGACGATAGCCTTATAGAAATGCTAGTAACACAGTTGCCGACTCATTTGTAATCAGTAGTCACGTACCTCCAACATCCTTTGGTGGTGTAGTCAGGTCAATACAATTCACTTTATTTAGTTCTGAAATCATTCCACGTCCACGGAGTTCAACATCATCAACACCAGTCTTTGATTTGTTCACTGCAAATTTCACTAGTTAGTACATTGCTGTGTTTTCCTAGCATGAGAAGTTACTAGTAAAAAAACTTACGTTCTCCCAAGGTAGATACAATAATTCTGGCTTCCACAATACTTTTAGCAGCTGCCCCCGTCTTTGGCTAGATATGAAAATGCAAGAGTCAACTAAGAACAAATGATAATTTGAAGGATCTTAGGAGTTCAAAATTTTGAGTTTAAAGTAACTACTCACAGTTTGAGGATTAACTAATTGCATTCCTAAAAGTGGACCCTGTGGGATTGGTCTTGGCTGTCCAAAAGTTCCAGAGAGCGAAGCCAGTAACTCTCGACTTTGAGACACCGGTGCAGAGGGTGTGATAATCTTCTGAGAAGATACTTGTTCAGAATGACTACTTTGTGCAAGTGAAGAATCACATAAATGTGAAAATCCCGCCATTGATGGCAGTGAAGGAGGTGCCAACTGAGACCCTAATGCCACCACTGCATTTCCTCGAGTCATTGTTTCCTCGGTACAAGAGCTGGACTTATGCATGATTTCAGAGTTGTCAGTACAAACAGACAAGCGAGGAGGAGTTGGTTCTGATACTACATCTGCACTCTTCAACTTTTTTCCACGATAAGAACCATTTTTATCACTGCTTTCACCAACTTCCTTGTGTAATGACAAGGCAGAAGACCTTGGCCTTTTTCGAGAAGGTAACTTAGTTCCATTAACAAGTTCCTGAAGTGAAAAATATATTGCATCATCATGGACATAATTCTTATTCACACAAACCATCGTGGAAATAATTTTAGTTTTAAAAAATGAACATAGGAAAACAGAACAGATTAGTACAATCACACTAAATACTATCTTTGTAGTTTAAACATAAGAATAAGAATAACATTTTAGGCTTGAATAGACTTGCATATTCCGAATATGTTTTCAGATGTTTTTTAGGGGAGATGTTTCACTTGCACATATCCATGCGTAGACATACAAGATGCATACGTTCTAAAATGATTATGTCTATCAGTTAGATGGAAGATGTCATTAATTAGCCCTGGAACAAGCAGTACATAATGAAGTATAGATTGACTGAATATTTCTGCTCCTTGAAGCATTTCAAAATTCTAGTATGAAATATATACATATTGTTGAAAAATCAAAGTACACTTCAAATGGAACACCAGAAGAAATGACTAGAGACATATGCGCTATGTGTACCTCTGTCAACCGACGCACCCATTTGTTTCCATCCCAGTCAAAATGAGGCCTTAGCTGTGTATATCCAACTATTAACACATCCACACATTCCACGTCGTCAATGCTAGTCTCATAGCTCTTCCATTTCACAGAATACTTCGAGTTGATTCCACTACCTAAAATCTGCTGAATAACACCAGGCCGCCAGCTACCTTCATGCATCACCTCAACATGACAAGATGGAGCATCAATAGCGATGCCAATGCGTGCTGGCCGAATATATTGAGAATCTAAAATCTCAGTGGCTCGTTCCCTGTCTTCTCTGATATGCGTGTAGATATGCGTGTATCGTACTAAGAAATTTGCAGCACCAATCACTTTAAGAACACAAGCTGGACTCCAGGATTCACGAAAGCTTTTTGCGGACTGACTCACTTCAACCTGGGTTCCCTCACGAAACAAAGGACTTCCATCCTCCTGCGAACAGAAACAGCATTAGAAATATGGTCTTTATGATGGAACAGGTGAGCTCATTTGTATTGTTAATCTGTTCATTTACTTTTTCAAACATATGTCGGAAGAAATAAATCAGATCTTCCACAAGATAATCACAGTTGGTTTTCACTTAACAAGCAAATACTCCATATATGCGTAGTCCAAATCTTTATTTCAAAAGTAGGATTTATCAAAGACATGAAACTAAAAACAATACTACAGATTTATTGTACCATCGTTCACAAGGCAAAAAGTGAGGTTACACAACTCCATGAGTCTCAATCGAGCAAGTTCATAAAAATCGTCCCACAGTATAATAGCTCAATACAAATTGCAAATACTATTGTTCTTGAAGAAGACAAAAAAAAAGAGATTTGACTGTCCTGTGTTGAGAGTGCACTACTGAATTCTTTTGCAATATCACTTATAATAAAATAAAATATATACCAGTGGTGCTGGGCTGGCACAAAATTTACAATTTTATTGTAACTTGGTATAGTCTCACAATGGTGAAATAAGAAAATACAAAGTATGGGTTTATCTGAACTGAAGTGATCCTTTAACTCTCAAGTTAGCAAGAGCAGTCAGTAACTCAGTATAGCTGTATAACCCGCCTAATCAGTAAATTCAGATGTAAACCATCAAATGCTTATCATTAATTTATAAGAAACATCTAGAAGCAGCCCTATTATATATTTCAACAATTGTTATTTATTAACTAGATACACAGAGCAGCAAACACAAATTAGTACTAACCCGAAGAAGGTCACAACTTTACATGATAAATACGCACACAAAAATCTCAAACGAGAAATCTTAGAAAGACAGCATGGCCCGTTGTCAAAGAAGAATAATATCAATACGAGTAATAAGGTTCAAAACGAACATTCAATTTCACTCCATGTAAGGAAAACTTGTTAAACTGGCATCAGAGTTGGACAGATCTGGTGAGAGTAATCTTCAGTCATTTTTAAGTGAGCCTAACATGCCTGTGATCAAATTGCAGTCAACCAGGCGACTTCATCTTATTCGATCTGAACATTCCAATTAAGCACACTTACCACCTCAGCAGCTGGGACCCAACGTCCAGCTTGGAACACCCGGTGCGGCCGGAGAGCTGCCTCCTCGAACACCAGCGTCTCCCGCGACGTCGGGAACGCCACGGCGTACACCCTCGGCGCGCCGGCGGCCAGCGTCCGCGGAACGGCGGACACCACGCCGGCCCACCACCCCTCGTTGTGGAACGCCTCGACGGGCTCGAGGTCAGGCTGCAGGTGGGAGTGGGCTACCCGCGGGGCCCACTACCCAAGCCCACGTAATAACGTAAGTGGAATCCCACGGGTAGGGAAAAAAAGTATGTGGGGTTCGTGGGACTCCCCACGTGGCCCACGACGAGCCCAACTATGCCCCCACATCTAACCAACCTTGCCCGAGTCGTTCCCCACATCGAACACGGAACTCCGGAGAGCCGCCCGACCGCCGCCACCTTCCCATGGCCGCCGCCCGACCGTCCCCGCCTCCTCATGCTCCGAGGGACGGAGGTCTTCCCTCCACCCGCTCTCCCCCCTCCCTCAGATCCGTCGCTCAGAATCTTGACTGGCGGCGACGCCGCCGCTCGCCGGATCCATTCCCTCTGAACAAGGGCCGCTGTCGGTACGTGCTCCCCCTGGTCGCTCCCCCTTCCTCCATCTCTCCCCGCAGCTCACCGCCTCCATTATCCCCCCAACAGATCCTGCTCCGCTGCAAGGACCTCCACGCCGCCCGGATCGATCTGAACCGAATACTACTGCAGCCCGAGGCTGCTCCCGCTGCTCCTGAAACCTCCTGCTGCAGATGGACGACGGTAAGATCCACAACTTAGCTTCACAATCCGCACCCACACCCCCTACCACGTTTTGTCTTGCTCATGCTCCTTGCCCGCGCACCTGCGCCTGCAGAGTGCAGACAAGGAGATGGACATACTAACGCACAGGGGCAGGAGGAGCTCGTCCAGTCCGACCAAGGCGCCCACGCTACCAAAAGGTGCATTCTTTTTTCCCTCCCTCAGATCCGTCGCTCAGAATCTTGACAAAGTTCAGTAAAAAAACAATATTGTAGCCTGCAGCTGCCGGTTAAATTTATCTACTTGCCAATATTGTAGCTCTGAAAACCATGGCGAAGAACTTTATGTTCAGAAGTGCAAAGATAGCTATGAATTTCATGCCTCTTGTCTTTATATTTGAATGCTCATTTTTGTCTATGTAATTATATCCGATGCTGTGATGCATTCTGAATTTTTGTATCTGTTGGCTACTCTAGCTACCAAGTGTATTTGCTGAATGTTATAGCCTGCAGCTGCCAGTTGTGGGAAATTTATCTAGTTGCCAAATGTTGTAGCCTGCAGCTGCCAGGATTTAATTTGGTGTTTTGATCTTGCGTGATGATAGTCTGGAATAGTATAGGTACATGTGAAATGCAATCCATTTTTGTATTATCTGGATGTGGCAGTATTAGCTGTCAGCTTTTAAGGTACATCAGAGACGAACATGCTAGCTGCTAGTAAATCAAGTTCAAGTGTTCTCTGATTTTTTTTGTGTCTGTTGGACTGTTGGCTACTCTGGCTACCTTCATATACATGCTTTCTTTCTAGTTACCTTCGTATCATGTTCAAGCTGCTAGTCCAATAAACATGTATTTTTGTCACTAGATTGTTTTCTGAAGCTGTTGGAGTGAATGAGGCAAAGCTGATGTTGATGTATGCAAGGATTCCCTGAAGCTGATGTACACTGTAATTTGAGGAAGGATTCTTCAATCCAGCGATGGGAGACATGTCTGCTGTATGCCATGGATTTGCTAGGATCCCTGTTACTTTTCTCTGTAACCGTTTCAAGTGTAATGTGGGATTAATATCTGTTAGAAAGTTGGATGTTAAAATCCTGTAGTTCATGGTGTAAAGAGTTACAGGTCTAGTTTATTATTTGTAGCTAGATGAAGAGGATCGGTCCGTAAGCATGGTGAAAATGCCGTCAAATTGATCTGCAGTTTGTTTACTGATATGTGGGCGTGTGTGGGATTTGTGGGTACCCGCATATGATTCGTGGGCTGCCGCGGAACGCCCACTTACCATGTGCGGGACTGTGCGGACATTAAGCGGGGGCCCACGAGCAGTCCCACCTCCAGCCTGAGCTCGAGGAGCGCGAACCTCCGCCCCATCATCCTCTCACTCGGCGACGGCCGTGGGCGCACGTCGGCGGCGGGCGCGGTCTCCTCGAGCGGGCCGCCGTCGTCGGCCTCGAGCGTGGAGTAGACCACCTTGTAGTAGCCGCGGCCGCGGGAGGTCAGGTGGCCGGTGACGGTGACCTCGTAAAAGGAGCCGACGAAGCCTGGGTCGTCGGGGCGCACCTCCGCTTCGGCGCCCACCGGAAGCGTGAGCTCCGACGACTCCGAGGTCTCCGAGTCCTCTGTCTTGTCCGATTGGGAGGGGGTGGGAGGACGCTTGGGAAGATGGACGCGCGCCATGGATCGGAGGTAGGCGCTCTGCTCGTTTCTTGGGAGCTGGGGGTGAGAGTGTGAGGAAGAAGCAGTAATGACGGAGGCAACAATGTCGATGTGGTTTTGTGCCGGTGGAGAGCAGCTTCCTTGTCAAGGAAGGAGTGAGCGACGCGTGGGAGACGGAGATGACACTGACGCTCCGGAGATGAAGAGGCGTGCTCTGTCATCACCCACGTGTCATTAAACGGAATTTTCATTATTTTCAGAGGTTAAAAAGAATTTTGTTGAGTTTAGAAAGAAAAAAAGGTCAGAGACTACAAATAATACCATAGCAATTGTTTGGGCAACTCATAGACTGCCGGTGAAAGCCGGGCAGGGCTGAGCTACGATCGGAGCCGAAAACGACTATATTGTGCCAAGGTGATTCAAAATTCTTCAGAAATAATTTACAGTAGATCCGAATATACAGGTATTGGACAATACCCGTGCTCGAGCTTCGTGTTTTCCGTGGAGCCATTTTAAAGTTTGGCAAGTTTTGTTATATTTGGTCAAAGTATGGTTATACTTAAAAAGGAATCCGAATAATCCAGTAATTCAATATCTACAAACATGGGAAAGTTTTCCCTAAGATCATGTTGTCCAAATCTTATTGCATTCCGTTAAATTTATAAAATATTAAATTCAATTTTTCTTCACTTGTTAACCTATGAATTCTCCCATTTCATCCTTTCTTCAGTTTGGCCATTTTTTTATGGATAAGATGTTAGAACCTTCCTTAGAAAATTCAAAAACCATTCTACTAATTTAATCGGTCTCCACTAATCATTTTGGGCAATTTCGATCCCCTTTTTCATTGTTGTCTGGTAAATCTTTGTTTGGTTCACCCAAATTTGATAAGAATTTTCAAAATTTTGAAGCACATTTGATTAATTTTTATAATTCAATCCATAACCACTGATCAGATGAAGAATTTGGAGCCCGGCGTCCAAAGTCATTTTAAAGTTTGTCCAAATAATGTATGATTAGACCAATTCCAGTAAGAATTTGGAGCTTCTCTAAAAATGTGAGAAACTTCTTGAAAGTTAGAATACCATCGGCTGGATCTAAATCCATGAGAATGCCCAGTAACCAAAGAAAGACCGATTCAACGACATGTCCTAATGAGCCAAGGAGTCCCATAGCATATACATGGCTACCACACTCAGGTCAAACCCTTTTTTTTGCCCGACTTGTTGAAGTCGACTCCTTCAAGCGCCATCAGGAAGGACGGCTCCTAGAGTGTCATCGGGTGTCGACTCCTCCAGTCGTATCCATCGAGACTAATATTTTAGAGCATTTAACATGGATGTTACTATTTTGGCGCACCATGTGTATTAAATTTCATGTTACCAATGTTATCATGACTCGTTAATATCCACTATTACTATCATCATTGTAACCTGACCATTCCACACCTATATAAGATATGGCACTGGGTCCATCAAGCACAACTTACCAAGGAGTAGGTAGTGAGACACAATATAATTCAGCAAGAGTAGGTCTTTACCTCGGTGAGGGGTGGCCCAATTTGGGTTAAAATCCTTGTGTCTATCCCGTACCTAGATTTCACATCGATCTTCCTCACACCTATTCAATGCGGTTACGAGCCCTATGGTTGGGCGTTCGAGTTTCCATTGGCATTGGCACCCACCTTGGGGCAAGTAGATGTTGAAGTTGCAACCATGGCGGGAACCGTCCCTGACGACGATGTCCATCCTTGTCTTCGGCCAGTTTGTGCAACTCAAATCACACGGTTATGACAACCATGTTTGCCCTTACATCATCTTCACTTTTTAACATGTAGGAGTTTCCGATGAGTTTATTCAGTGGACTAAGATTGTAGTCGGTAAAGGAAAAGTCTGTATCATCATGGTTTATGATAATTTAGATCCCTATTTTGAAACAAGGAACGGGCTTTAGACTAGGAGAACACTTCTCTCTCCCCCCTTCTTTTTAATATAGTTGTTGAAGTTTTAGTTGTGTTGATTTGAAGAGCGTAAGATTCTGATCTAATAAAATGTTCGGCCTCGGGTTTATTGGAGGATGGGGTTGCCATCATCCAATACACCGATGACACGATCTTTATGTTTGAAGATGATTTAGGAAGTGTTGGAAATTTAGAGTTCATTTTATGTATCTTTGAACAGCTCACTGGTCTTGAAATTAATTTCCACAAGAGCGAAGCTTCCTTTTTTTGGTAAAGCTTGTGACAAACAGGATTTTTTTTATAGAAATGGAGGCTTGCCCCATCCTCTGCATCAAAGTGATGCATATGACTGCTTTATTGATTTATTCAAGAGTTTGCACGCAGTACAATTCACGGGTCGCACAAGGTCGAAACATGTATGAACCAACGAAAGAAACTAAGAAATAAATTATTCTTCATAGTGTAATCCTCTTCTCAAACAGGATATGTATGCTTAAAATTTTACTTGCAACAAGGGAGAATTCCCATTTAAGTATTTGGGGGTTCCTACGCATTTTAAGAAATTAGCAGACAGTGATTGGAAAAACACAGAAGATAAATTGAAAAGGAAGAACTCTAGTTGGAAAGGTAATTTAACTTCTATTGGTTCTAGTCGCATTCTTATTGAAACTTCTCTGGGCAATGTTCCTAGCTATATGCTTTGTTTTTTTGGTGATGCCTAAGGGGGCTATCTAAAGATGTGATTTAATTCTTTAGGTCCAGATTGCTTTGGCTTGCGGATGATTGCCTCCTGTTCTTCCAAGCTAATGGTGACCAAGCTAAGGCGGTTAAAGAGACCATTGCTGAGTTTGAGAAGGGCTCAGGACAGCTCCTGAGTGCTAGTAAATGCTCGATCCTTTTCAGCGACTCCTGTGTAGACACTGTCCAAACTGAAGTCAGACAGATCCTTGAGGTTACGCGAGAAAATTTTGAGGATAAATACCTGGGGTTCCCTACACCCGAAGGTAGGATGAGGAAAGGTAAATTTCAACCATCAAAAGACAGATTATCCAAGAAGCTCACAAATTGGGAAGAGAGGTATATGTCCATGGGAGCTAAAGATACCCTCATCAAAGCCGTAGCTCAGGCTATCCCAAACTATATCATGAGTGTCTACAAGCTTCCCGCAGGTTTCCATGAAGACTACATGAAGCTGATCTGGAACTTCTGGTGGGGAGAGGATGAAAAGAAGAGGAAAGTTCACTGGGCTGCTTGGGACATTCTAACAAGCCCAAAAAAACTTGGGAGGCATGGGTTTCAGAGATTCAAAGTTGATGAATCAAGCTCTGCTCGCTAGACAATGTTGGAGGTTAATCAAGAACCCGGACAACCTTTGCGCAAGACTACTCAAATCAATATATTTCCCTCGAGGAAACTTTGTTGACACCGTTTTCAGACAGGACGCTTCCCCATCTTGGCACGCCATCGAATATGGGCTGGAACTCTTAAAGGAAGGTCTGATTTGGAGAGTTGGGGACGGGAAAAACATAAATATCTGGAGGGACTCATGGCTGCCTAGGGATTACAACCTGAAAGTCAAACCTGGGAAGACTAACACAAGAGTGAGACGTGTCAACCAGCTTCTACTGCCAGGGTCTAACAAATGGGATGAAGCCTTGGTCAGGAAAATCTGCCACAAAGAGGATGTCGACTGGATCCTTGCACAAAAGGTTCCTGAAGAAAGCTGTGATGATCTCCTTGCATGGCATTACGAAGCTTCAGGTATTTTTTTCTGTTAAAAGTGCCTATCGTCTGGCCTACTACAGGGCAAACGACACTAGATGGCGAGCAGGCTCCAGCTCGACCCATGATAACTCCAGGACAATTTGGAACCTCATATGGAGGACTGATGTACCTAGTAAGGTAAAGATCTTCGGATGGAGAGTGGCCTGCGATAATCTGGCAACTAAGAAGAACAAATTGATCAGAACTCTGGAAACTGACAGCACCTGCTCTATTTGTGGCAGAGAAGAGGAGGACAGTTTCCATGCCACAGTCACGTGCTCTAAACCTCGGGCTCTCAGGTACGAGATGAGGAACCAATGGGATCTCCCCTCTGAAAGGTTCTTCTTGTACAGTGGACCTATTGGCTTCTCAACCTGCTAGCTGTTTGTAACCAAAAGCAGAGAAACCAAACCCTGATGCTTTTATGGAGAGCATGGCACCTACGTTGCAATGTTACTCATGGCAAAGGAGATGAGTCTATTGCCAGATCGGCTGCCTTCCTGCTTGGATATAACAGTCTCATGCCTGACAGCGAGACCAACCAGTCCAACAAAGGTACATCTGAAGCCCTTCATCTGTTCACTCGAAATTTGACTTGTCCCACTACTGCAGTTGGCGACAAGAGGATAAATGAAGATCTGAATGAAAGGGGCCTGAAGATCTTTGTGGATGCGGCTTTCAATCCCTCTTCCGGTGCGGCGGCAGTGGGGCTGCTTGCAAAGGATCAAGACGGGGAGATGGTGCTGGCAGCCAGCCTGGCCATTGAATCCTGCTGGGACGCGGAAGAAGCTGAAGTACAAGCGATCAAGGAAGGCCTGCAACTTGGCCTAGACTACAACCTCAAGCCGGCAAGCATTCTTTCAGACTGCGCGAATGCGGTGACGGCGGCGAGGAAAGCTGATTCAAACACGTCGAAGAACTGGAGCATCTTCAGGAGCATAGCAAGCATGAAAACTAGTCTTCCAAACTGCTGCATTGAGAAAATTGGGAGGCTGTCTAACTGTGCCGCCCATGAGCTTGCTAAACTTGCTCAGTCCAACAGAGAGAGCGTTATCTGGCTCCCTCCGTTTCCTTCTTTTGTCAATGATTTATGTAATTCGGAACATGTACTAGGATCTGTCGGTGGTTTATAAAATCTTAAAAATCTCAACAAAAAAAAAACCTAATGTGAGAAAGTACCACTTATCTAATTGGAAATGGTTGCCCATCTAAACATCAAGGAGGACTTGGGGTGACAGATTTGCATCTAAAAAATGTTAGCCTTATTTGCAAATGGATTTGGCGCTTAAAAACGAGGAGGGGGTATGGAAGGACATGGTCACTACAACGTATCTTAGGGAAGGGCCTTTTTTCCAGTGCAAGATCGGTCCCTTGCATTCTCATTTTGTGTCATATTTGGTAGATGTTTAAAATCTTTTTTATCAATGTTGTGAAATAATTTTAGGCGATGGTAAGAAGAAACATGGTTTACATCATCTTTGACCCCTCGACATGGTTTAAGGGGCATTGACAAAAGTTATCATTTTGAGATGTTTTGGTCGCTTTCATGGTCTAGAGCACATGGGTTTGGGGTCCGAGGACAATTTTTAAGTCATGTAACCCCGATTACCTAGTTTGAGAGACGTTATCAAGACTTGTCGTTTTTGCGTTTTCTGGTTCTATTTGTGGTCTTATAGCACAACTTTTTGCGGCGTGGGAAAAAATTCAGGTTTGTGAGGCGTCATCAAAGTATGCTCCTTTGGTGTTTTCTGTCCGGTTTCGTGGGCTATATCATACTGTTTGGGGTCGGGGAAGTTTTTCAGGACGTGTAACCCCATTACATTGATTGAGAGGTTGTCAAAACTCATCGTTTTGGCATTTGGCCTTTTTTGTGGGCCATCTAATTATATTGGGGTCAAAGGAGGATTCCTAAGCTTTGTGCCCCTATAACACACTAATTTTAGTGGCCCCGCGGAAACTCGCCGTTTTTGTCTGCTAGAGATACGGATACGATTTTCATGTCTCATGACCCCTGGTACATGGCTAGGAAGATGTCGTCAAAATTCATCATTATGGGATTTTCTATTCGTGTTCATGTTCTATGCCATACTATTTTTAAGTCTGGGACTATTTTCCATTGCCTGGAACCACGCTACACGGTTGGTGAGGCATCATAAACTCGTCAAATATGATGTTTTATGACCCGGGATGATTTCCAGACCAACTTCTAAAACCATGTTGAATTCCAAATTCTGTATTGTCCAATCGGATAAGTGGTGTGTATCATCGCCTTATAGATACTCGCATGTCATGTCCTGGCACATAGCATAAAAAAGGCACTGTCGAACAGATGCATCGACATGAGGTTAAAACCACATGATTTCACCAACGGGGCGGTGTGCTATAGATAGATCAATATATAAAGGTTGATAAGATTCTCAGTACATTTCGCTATCCACGTCGCCCCGTAATTCTGGCCGTCCGATCGGGGCCAATCGACGGTCCAGGAGCATCCACGTCGCCCTCCCCGCGTGGGTACTGTAGCTCAGCTATTTTCTACCAATGAACGGGCGACACGTCGCCCGGTAGCCTCCCGGTCGCAGACGGTCACCTGCGTGCACGAATTTTGGCGCGCCATTTTGCAAAAAAGCGCCCGCAAAGGACCCAATTGCAATTTCCGGTAAGTTCTGGGCTTAGTTGCAAAATCGCCAGGAAACCCCCATCTCCCCTCTCCCTCTCCCGCGTGCTCGCCGCGTCGCCGCCGCCGCCGCTTCGCGCCGCCGCCGTCCCGCTGCTCTCCTGCCGAATCGACGGGCACGACGCGCTCCGGCGTCGTCGCCTCTCTCTCCTGGCTGCGTACCAGACGCCGCGACTGCGCCGGGACCGCAACCGCCGTCCGCACGGGTCTCCGCGCTCCCGCAGGCCGCCGGCGCCGCTCCGGCGACCCAAAATGGGCGGCGCCGCCACCTGCGGGTCGGCCGCGAGGAGACGCCTCCGGCTCAGGCAGGCGCGCATGCCAAATCGCGGCGGAGCGCTGCCGGCGTGCTCCGCGCCGCCGCGGGCACCTCCGGCCAAATCTGGCCTGCCCACTGTGACGTCATCATGACGTCACAGTGGGCCCACTTTGCCAGTTTTTTTTTAAAAAAAAACCCAAATTATTCATATACTTTTGAAAAAATTCTTAATAATATAAACCAATAATTTAAATATGTCCACAAAAAAAAGGCAAATATGTCAAGGTGGTCACATCAAAATAAATGTAAACGACCGGAATTCAAATTTCAAATTTCCATGAGCCGTCCAAATTTGTATTTTCCGCATAAATCAAAAGGATTTCAAATGCGTTAAATTATTCAAAAAATGGATGACTTCTTAATTTCAGTAGTTTTCGAAATGCGGACAATTTTTAATTCTCAACAACTTTACGATTGAATTAATATGGAAAATAAAGCAAAATGGTCACAAAAAAAATTTACACCTATTTACGCCATACGATCAACTTTTAAAATTGTAATATTTACAAATTTCGGATGCATTTCAAATACGAGCATCTAATAGACGTAAACATCATTTCACGAAATATGGATTTCATATTTTTCTTTTTAACTCAAATAAAGTCCAGAAAAATAATATCCGTAATATCATCCAATATGATAAACGCAATAAAATAATTTTGTACACAACATCTTACTTAAATAAAGTTCGTCAAATCATTTAAACACAGTTACCCATTTATGACATGAGCTTAAAAATATCAAAATAAATAATCAAAACTTATTTTCCAAACAAATATAAGTACATCAAAAACCCAATATTTAGTAAACGTAGATAAAATTCAAATACGAATGCCTCCCGACTTTTAACAACTTTAAAAACTTTCCCCGAATTTCAATACACTCAAACCTAAACAAATTTTGATGCGCACATTTCGAAATTTGAAATCCTCACACCGCGGTTTCCAAAAATATGACAGATAGATCATGACCACAATATCTGAACATTTAATATTAGAACTATGCAAACCTTGCGTAAAACTAAAATGCAACAAAAAAAAAACCGAATAATTCTTCCTCCAAAAAAAAATAACCACAGGTTCCAATTGTTAGATTTTTAAACAACAAATATCCCCCCTCCCCCCAATAAAATGTTACGCATTTTCTATAAGTTCAAAACAATTTGGAAATACGATTTGTTACAAATATTTATAGGAAATACAAATTAAAATTCCCTTAATTATAGAGTTCATTTTAAAAATTCTCACAATAATACATTCCCTTTGATTACGATGGCAAACAAAAAAAAACGACACCATGGAACTATATTTTATGGGAGAAACAATCACAATTTTGAAATACTTTATACAGACAATATATAAACAATTATAAGTAAAATATTGAAATTTAAAAAATATTAATTACAAAAAATATTGATATTCAAATAAAAAATAAGTAATACACACAACATACATATCTTCCACCATGCAATTCAAAATAACAATTATACAAAAAAATTAGGACTCAAACAAAAAAAAAATTCAAATCTACATTCCAAAATAATGCAAACAATATGACAAAATTGCCTAACTTTAACAAATTCTCAAACTTACCACACAAAAGTTATACTATACGTCCTCTAATTATGAAACTCAAACAAAAATTCCAGCAAAATACAAACATATATAACCATTTCGATTTTCTAAACATTTGGCGGTACCGTATATCATATAAAGGCACTCAAAAAAATACTACCTATTTCAAAGTGTTTCCCTTTAAAAAAACACATTAAAAATAAATGTTCAAAGAAATGCAACACATCTGAACATTTCGAATTGCTAGAAAATTTAAAGCACTCTAAAATATAACTGATAAAACGCATTAACCCTAACCATGTAGTCGAAACAAATGGTTATGATATACTTCAAATATATCCAGACATCCCTATTTTCTAAATATCTGAAAATAATCAATATGACAAATTGCTTCTTCTACGATAAAATATATCATATTTCTCACAAAAAAAAAATACATGCAGCACATTTCTAAAACTCAATTTTCTAAAAAAAAAGGAAAACCCTAAAATATAAATACTTCGCATATTATCTCGCACAGCCTTTAAAAAAAAAACTAACACATTTGAAATAGACGTTTAAAAATTGCAACACATTCAAACATTTTAAATTGCTAGAAAATTAAAAACACTCTAAAATACATCTCACAAAATTGCATTCACTCTAATTACGAAGTTGTCACAAATTTTATGTTATATTTCAAAAGTATGCAAGCATCCTCATTTTTAAAAGAAATAAAAATACTCGATATAAAAAATTGCTCCTTCTACGATAAAATATTAGTATCACAATTCTCACAAAGAAAAGAAAAACAATACATGGGAATTGTAAAATTGTTACAGAATTAAAAACAATCTATAATATATCTCACAAATTGCACTTACCTTCATTATGAAGTTAAACCAAAAGCAACACATTTAAGCATTCAAAATTGTTAAAAAAAACAACACATTTAAGCAACCAGGTATATAAAGTTACCTTATAAATTTATTTAAAATGCAAACATATTTGACAAATTTACCAAGTATTTCAAGATACTGCACACGACAAATTCCGACAGAAATTAAGAAGGAAAAAAACCATATCAGAGCTTTCCAATCCAAATCTCAAAATTAATCCCTCCAAAAAAAAAATTCTTTCGAGTCCACGGGCGCGGCGGAGCCCGCGCTTAATCACTTCAATTTAGTTAACATATTTTCGGGTTCCAACATACAAAATAAGCGCGGGCTCCATTTACCAAATTTGAGCATAATATATTTCTGCTGACCATATTTGATCACTTCAATTTAGTTAACATATTTGTACATACTATAGCTTAGCCCACTCTAATTATGTAGTTAATTTTTTTAAAACAAACTAATTAGATGAATATTTTGGTAGAAAATGCAAACTAATTTCCTCTAATTACGGACTGGATTTAAATTAAATTTAATAGGTGCTCATATAATACATTTCCTCTGATTACTGAGTTAAATTATATATTTAAAGCAAAAATGCAAATTTATTGTATCCTTTCGCCAAGTTACTATTATGAGATAATATAACTACCTCTCTCCATTTATACAGTCCAAATTTAACAAATGTTCAAATTGAACATAGCTCACTCTAATTATGTAGTGAAGTTTAAATATTGCTTGATTAGATAAATATTTGAAGAAAGCGCACATTCATTCCCTCTAAATATGGACTTAATTTAACAAATGGTACGACAAAATATTTCCTCCAATTAGGAAGTAAAGCTACATATTTACAACAGAATACAAACATGTTCGATCAGTTCGATCTATGAAATTAAAATACACATTCATATCAGAATACAAAATATTTCAACGTACCCTGAACGATAAATTTCCACAGGTTTCAACGCTCTTAACAAATTTGAGCTTTCCAACTTGCTTAGTTTTTGCCCCAAAAGGCTCATAAAAATATATGAATATCCTAATATTTCAATTTGCTAAGTATTTTGTGACGACGATAAAAAATTTCTAAATGCTCAAAAAAAAAAATGAAACACACCTGCACACTCCAACTTGCTAAAAAATGGAGATACTCTTTAAGTGCAAACTGATTTGAACAATTCAATTTACTAAAATACTATATTTTGTAAAACCCTGAAACACATCAAAATGCCCAGACAAAATGTAACGAATTTAACCATTCCAGATTACCTCGGTTTTTTTTTTGGGAAACTCTAAAATATATCATCATTCCCACATTTCAACTTGCTAAATGTTTGGAAATACGATAAAACATTTCAAAATGCCCACAAAAAAAACATATATGTAGCACATTTTTTATAAGTGGTGAAATAGGTAAATATTTGGAGATGAGCATAATATATTTCTGCTGACCATATTTGATCACTTCAATTTAGTTAACATATTTGTACATACTATAGCTTAGCCCACTCTAATTATGTAGTTAAATTTTTTAAAACAAACTAATTAGATGAATATTTTGGTAGAAAGTGCAAACTAATTTCCTCTAATTACGAACTTGATTTAAATTAAATTTAATAGGTGCTCATATAATACATTTCCTCTGATTACTGAGTTAAATTATATATTTAAGGCAAAAATACAAATATATTGTATCCTTTCGCCAAGTTACTATTATGAGATAATATAACTACCTCTCTCCATTTATACAGTCCAAATTTAACAAATGTTCAAATTGAACATAGCTCCCTCTAATTATGTAGTGAAGTTTAAATATTGCTTGATTAGATAAATATTTGAAGAAAACGCACATTCATTCCCTCTAAATATGGACTTAATTTAACAAATGGTACGACAAAATATTTCCTCCAATTAGGAAGTAAAGCTACATATTTACAACAGAATACAAACATGTTCGATCAGTTCGATCTATGAAATTAAAATACACATTCATATCAGAATACAAAATATTTCAACGTACCCTGAACGATAAATTTCCACGGGTTTCAACGCTCTTAATTGCTACGGGTGCGGCGTATCGCCGCGCCAAGATGACTAGTTCTCATTGACACCGTGTGTTCTTTTCCATGCCTATGTCTCACCGTGAGGCGCTAACCGGTCCAGCTGGGTGTGCTGGCTTGGAAGATGAGTATTCTTCTCTCCAACAGAATTGTATTTGGGTCCTTGTACCCAAAGCCGTTGGTACCAATATTGTAAGTCGTAAGTGGATTTTAAAGGTTAAACAACATGTGAATGTCTATCTTGACAAGTTCAAGTCTTGTCATCTTGCTCGCGGATTTGCTGAGAAGTATGGTTTTGATTATCATGATCATACTCTCGCGCTCAGAAGCATCGTCTCGATTTTAAGTCTGGTTGTTAAGGCAGCGATAGTTCGTCTTGTGCTTACCCTCATGGTCTCTCATGGGTGGACTAGCTTCATACAAAAGTGGATGTGAGCAATGCCTTCTTTTTAAGACGTATCAGTTTCATAAAAGAAGAGGCAAAGAGACCGGTTACAACGCGATTGGCACAGGCACCAGGGACGCTATCCACCGCGATAAGGCTAGCGCATCATTCGACAACCCTCCACCTCTCTACTTTGCCTAGTCTACCTCTAAAGTGCCCGACCGCAAGCCACGGCTCGGCCTCCGCCTCTATGGCACAGATCACTCTGTCTACCGACGGTCCAATTAGGCTGTAAAAACTACACCGTTTTGATGCGTCACTAAACACCAGCTAACCAGAGTAATCATTGTCCACGGGTTTCTTCGGTCTGCCCTACCCGCCGTCCTCAACGGTAGCCAAGCCGCTAGTGGCTCCACTGGGCTCGGGATCGAGTTCCTAACACCCCACCAGCCCAAGAACGTTGACGAGACCTCTCTAGATTGGACACATCCGAGAAGCAAGTGGTTGATGCATGGATTTCCAATTAAGTGATGATGTTTATATGCACCAGCTACCTTGTTTTGAAGATGCGGCTATTCACTCGTTGGTGTACGAGCTATAGAAATTAATTTGAGGGATCCACGATCAGTATTTTCTTATATAAGCCTACGGACGTCAAAATATCGTACGTATATAGGGGCAAATAGCTCCTATGCGACATCTTTCATCCTAATTGGAAAGAGAGCGACATCGTTGGAGTGAATAGCTGTAATGGGACATATCTGCAGACGTAAATAGCCCGGTCCCGACATGGCCCTTAAACGCAACTGATCGTTAGCAGTTAGGATTATGTGAGCCAGGTGGGACCCAAAACTTTCCACGTCAGCACAGGATGTCTTCTGAGCACGGGACCCACAACGTAACCACGTCACCGTGTGGGACCCACCTTTCCCAGCTCGTACAAAAAAAAGGAGCCGGAGCCATCTCCGTGCCCGAGCCCGACCGTTGCTTCCGCCTCCCTTTCTTCTTCTTCTCCGGCGACGAGCTCCGCTTCTGGCTCCCACACTCCATGGCCGCAATATACTCTGGGGCGCCCATATACTCTGTCAATTTCGCCCAATTTCATGTTGCTCTCTCCAATTTCTTGTTTTTCATCCGATTTGGGAATTAGGGTTCATATGCAAATAACAATCTAGTTCATACTAGTTCATATCACATTGCATATAACCGTGGTTACATAGTTCATAGTTGCCCACACACTTACATGATTCCAAAACACAACACACAACACATCTAGGCTAGTTCCTAGTAGCTACGGGGCGCCCGTGGATCGATGTCGCCGCTTCTCTACCCCATTTACCCAAAATTGGGCTCATCGGAGCCCCCGGGGCTCGGCGGCGTCGGCGCCTCAGTCGGAGTCGGAGACGAGGTCCACCACCACGTGGAGTGAATCGTGGATAGCCTGCCTGTAGCGGAGCTCATTGAGCTCCGCAATCATGCGGCGGCGCTCCTCGTGGTCCTCATCCTCCTTCTTGGTGCGCTCTAGCACCTCGGCCATGTCGTCGTCCTCGACGAAGTCCCCAGGGAGGAAGCCCGGGAGGAAGCGGGGGCGCCGGCGCGTGCTGCGGGCGGTGCGTTGTCCTGGGGCCCATTGTCCTGCGGCTCCAACTTCGGCGGCGGCAGAGCCCGTAGAACGCCGGAGGAGCTTCCCTCGCCGCGCCCGCGCCGGCGAACGCGCCGGAGGAGCTCCCGAGATCGAACCAGCGGGAGAACGCCGGGCGCTTGCGACCCCCGTCGGCGGCGACCCGCTTGTTTCCACCGCTTCCGCTCCCGCTCGAAGCCCGCCGCTTCCGCTCATCGTCGCGGTTTCCACCACCACCGCCACGGCCACCCCTCCACATCGTCGCTTCCGCTCGTCGATCTGTACGCGTATGTGTGGTTTGTGGTCGCCGGCGGCGAGTGAGTGGTAGCGGCGGCGGATCTAGGAAGTGGGGAATAGCTCCGATGCGACACGATTGAGTGGATAAATAGGGAAGTGGGGAATAGCTCCGCTGCGACACCGACGGTGTAGTTGGGCTGGGCTGGGCTGAGCAAAGGCCCACTTTAGAAGAAAGGCCCCTAAAACAAACCTTAAAACAACAAACCGTACCAGCCTCAGAAAAAAAAGCAAAGGCTCACTTTTGGATCGAAAATAACAACATAAATTATTTCAGTAACAACGAAAATGGCCCCATTACATAGACAGATAACAATAATACGAAGTCTCACTATTTTTTGAATTTGAACCTATATTCAAATTTGAATTTGCACCGAAATTCAAATTTGAACAACTTTCCAAAATTTTGGTGTTGATTGGTTCGTTCTATGATGTTACAATGATTTATGTACTATTGTGCACGTTAGTTCATTAATCCAACCCTTTTGTGAGGTACAACTCATCATCGTCGGAAATGTGCTACAAATGTGCTCCAAAGCTAGGGGAAACGACCCCATTTCTAGCAACAACTTTTTTTTGACATTCTCAAAATCAGCCAGAAAATTTACCTTGACGTAGGTGGCCACATCATTCTGAGCTCTTTTGTTAAGTTAGACTCATAGTCATGAAAAATGTGTTTCAAATGACCTCATAAGGTAGGGTAAACGACCCCCTTTCTAAGAAGGTTGTTTTTTGCATCTTCTCTAAATCATCCAAATAAAATTCCTACACCTCTATCCTACCTATATAGTGTAAATATAGAAGTCTCATTATTTTTTGAATTCATTTTCTATTATATTCTTTTCTTTTTTCCGAAATCATTGTTTAATAGAAAAACATATACATAACAAGTTTTTGAATCTTATTTATTATTTTTTTGGTTGCTATACAACATAATAAGACTATAAGCACAAGTTTTATTTGAAATCCATAATAAAACATATATATATTTACTTATGATCTAGAACACACAACCTTTGTTCTTTGAAAACCATACTACATTGTACAAGAATCCCATTTTCTTGAAGGCATTTTCCTGTAATTGTATATAAACCATGTTTATATTTTTTTTGGTTGCTATGCAACATAATACGACTATGTGCACAAGTTTTACATTTTTTTGATTTTTTTGAATTACTTATTATCTAGAACACACAACCTTTGTTCTTCGAAAACCATACTACATTGTACAAGAATCCCATTTTCTCGAAGGCATTTTCCTGCAATTGTATATAAACCATGTTTATATTTTTTTTTGGTTGCTATGCAACATAATACGACTATGTGCACAAGTTTTTCTTTTTTTTTGATTTTTTTGAATCATTTGTGCTCATTTGAAATTTTGTCAAACTTTTCACAAAAACGTTGACCGACTCAAAATCAAAGTTTATATTTTCTTTTGATAAGTATGTCATCTAAAATGACAATGTGCGCTGGTTTTATATGTTTTTGATTTTTTTTGAATTACTTATGTTCAACCCTAGCTCATTTCGTCGATATCGTGAACGTGTGAATTTTGGTTTTAAAATGTGGATATAACAAGTTTTCATTTTTTTTATAGCAACTTAGTTGCATAAGTAGACCATGTGCGCTGGTTGTACATTGTTTTGATTTTTTTTGAATTACTTATGCTCAACCCTAGCTCATTCGGTCATTACCGTGAATTGTGTGAATATTTTTCATTGAAACGTGGATATAACAAGAATCAATTTTTTTATAGCAACGTCATTGCATAAGTAGACTGTGAGCGAAAGTTTTATATCTTTTTGATTTTTTTGAATTACTTATGCTCAACCCTAGCTCACTGAAACCCTAAACCCGGAAACCCCAAAACCCCGGAAACCCCATCCGAAACCCCGGAAACCCCGAAACCCCGCCAGCTTTAGAGCCGTTGGATCTGACGCCTCCGTGTGCACGTGACGCGCCGATCCGCGTGTGCGCTCGTTCTACCAGTTGATTGGCTCGCGGTGCGTGGAGGGATTCGTGTGCGCTGATTGGCTAGAGAGCTGGGGTTTGGATCGGCCCGTCTGTTCGATCTTGACCGTTCAACGCAGTCTGAACGGCGGTGCATCTTTATGTAAGGGTGCTACTATATGTTTCGATGTATTGTTCGTGCTAATATATCTATGTTTCTAAGAAATTTATTTTCCGAAGCAACATTTTATTTTAGTGGTTTTAGTTGAAACATTTTTAGCTAAACATGGGTGCCTCTATGCTATATAAAAAACCGTATAAAAAAAGGGACGCGGGTGGGCTGCTTTTCTAGTTGGGCCTGATTACTTTCTCACGGCCCAACATCTATTCGGCAGCCTAGAACATTTTTTTTCTCGAAACTGAACTTTGGTCACTCTGTTAACTTAGGCCACCCGTTAACTGAAGAACAAAAATTGCGTAACGAACAGACGAACTTTCCAAATTACTTCTTCGATTCATGTACATGAACTTGGCATGGCGCACAGATCGCGTCCTCTGCCGTCACAGACCGAGCTAACTGACCAACTAAACCCCCAACTAGCTAACGACGGATGAACAACAGGTAAAAGAAAAACAGAACAATGATAGAAACATAAAATCCTGCTGCCATGATATTTGCTTGCTTCTGCAAATCCACCATCTGATGCAGATGTTTCTTGATCTTCTTCAATTCCGCGTTCAGTTCGTACTCCGCAGGCAGTGCAGCATTGGCCGCATTCCTCGCAGCCGGCACGGGCACTGCTCTGTCCACTCCCGAGCTCAAATCCTCCACCCAATTTGCTGCAGCAGGCGGCGGCGGCAAATTGAACCCCAAATTGAGCAACCTAGTTGGCCTCAAATCTGAATCGAGGAGGCCCTCCAATTGAAGCCTTTCAACATAATCTTCCACCCACTCGAAATGGCCACATTTCTTGAGGATCTGAAATCAGCAACATGAACTCTAAATCTCCCCCAAATTCGATGAGCTAAAACGAGATTCGGAGAAATCAGAGCGAACGCCGGCGAAAGAACTGAGATCTAACCTTTCCATCCAGTCCCCGCTGTGTGCCCTTGCTCAAGCAAGTAACAAACTCGCGCCCACGATTTCCATTCTCGTCGGTCTTACAGATCCACCGCTTCAGAGGCTCTGGGCGTGAGCAGTCAGGGCACCTTGTCAGTGGAACTGCACCAAATCGCCGCCATGTTGAGTGCGAGGCGCCGGAGGAGGTAGACATCTCTCGTTGCCGTCGCCGGAGAAGAGGAAGATGGAAGATGGGGGAAAGGGGAAGCAATGGCACGGGCACGGGGCGCGGCTCTGGTCTAGCTGCGGTGAGGTGGGTCCCGCGCTGGCCTGGATAAGTTACCGTTGGGTACCCCGCTGTTTAAAGCCACTAACCAGTCCCTTGCGCTTAAGCCCCACTGTCGCGCGAGAGCTATTTCAGCATCGATACGGTGTCGCAAGAGAGCTATTTCAACCAACGACGTCGCTGCCCATAAATTAGCATGGAAAAACGTCGCATAGGAGCTATTTGCCCCGTATATAGACGCGTCAATGGATTTGTTTACACAATTTAGTAACGCCACACAATTTATGTCACTTTATATTTCATCCAACATGTCACGCCTTTTGTGCGATGATTGATCATACATATCATGATTAGCCACTATATTTGTTTGTTTCAGCTAAAAAGAAGACATGTCAATCTAAAGAATAAGAAACAGGACAAACACACGAATACAAAATACAAAAAAGGAAAAACTAGGTGGTCGGTCGTGTGTAGGAAAGTCATGCATGTATATATGGATTCATATCCTATCAAATATACGTTAGCCTTGAGTGATACAAACAACCAGCTAGAGGATCTATTTGACACTCCAACCTTGAGAGGGTCCTCGATATCATAGGCGACGTCGCGAACTAGCTTCACCCAGGTCTTGACCACCAGGTTGTCGTTTCCTGCATCATCTCGAGCTCGCGTGTGACGAAGGCTTGATCACGTACGTTCGACCCCCAAGTTGCAAAGCCACCTCCGCCGCGAGGGTAGACTTTGCATACTCAAGTGCTCCATTCAGCACACACTCCGCCCGAGGCAGAGACTTGCGTGCTCTAGAAATAGCAAGTTGTAACCTCAACGGCCCAATAGGGGGAAACTTATTAGTCAACATGAAAGAGAATCGCCATGCATCTGTGTAAACTCAGCAAGTTGTAAGCAGCGCGAGCTCGCCCAATCGTTGGCCTTCCCCCACCTACTGACCCACCTAGCTAGTCGCACTCGGCTTCTTCCAAGTAACCAAGTGCAAATTGAGCCTATATTATGCGTCCTATCCGCGGAGGAAGATTTAGCAGCCAAAAGCACAGCGCGCACCATGACCATGCCCTCGCTATACTCTCAGCTGCTGCCGCCCATCCTTCTCCTGCTCCTTGCAGCAACGATCCACACCATCCTCGCTGCCGATGCTGAACGGCCACCTGCGGGTTGCCCCCTTGATGAAAAGTGCGGCAACATCAGCATCCCCTACCCTTTCGGTATAAAGGCCGGCTGCTCCCTTGCTGGCTTCGAGGTCATCTGCAACCACTCCTTCAGCCCTCCTCGTCCGTTCCTTTCTGTAAGCTCAGCGCTTCGTGAAATCGGCGATGCAACCTACACTTCTACTTCTTGGTCCTCTCTCAGCAGCGCCTCCTCTCCTCCCGAGTTCAGTGATTACGTGCCGACCCACTCGTCCGCGCCGGTTGAGCTCCTCGACATATCGGCTTCCAAGAGTGAGCTCCGTGTGTACGGCGGGGTCACATCCGACTGCCTCGACGCCGGTGCTGGTGCAGAAGCGGAAACGGAACCCGACCACCACCAGGTCAACATACATGGTACGAAGTTGGGGCCGGCCGGAGGAGGGAAACCTTTCCTCCTGTCACTGCTGCGCAATGTTCTCCTCGGCGTCGGCTGGAAAGCCGAAGCCCAGTTCGTCCTATCCCTGGACGACGTCGGGAGTACTACCTTGCTCGCCTGCATTTCGTCCGACGTAATTGCATTGAGAAATGGATCGTGCACGGGGATGGGGTGCTGTCAGGCCTCCGTCTCGCCTGAAGCGCTTGAAGATCGCCTTGCCCTCGATTCCTTCTCGGTGACATTGCGCCAGAATATGGCACGCCTTGCCGATGATAAAACCCCCTGGAGTCCCTGCTCCTACGGCATGGTGGTGGAAAGGTCATGGTACAACTTCTCCTCCGAGGATTTGAATGGCCACAAGCTATCCAACAAGAACCCCAGGGGTGTCCCCGTCGTACTCGAGTTCGCCATCAGGAGCGGGAACCATTCATGTCCAGCGGAAGGCCAGCAGCAACCTAAGGACTACGCATGCATTAGCGGCAACAGCTCCTGTGCAACGCCACCCAGCGGGGACGGCTATATCTGCAGGTGTAAGGAAAATTACGACGGCAACCCGTACATCAAGAATGGCTGTCAAGGTATACCTCAAGCCTGATTTGTGATACTTTTTTTCTCTTAAAGTAATTACCTAACTCTGGCCGCCACTATTTTTTTCAGATATCAATGAATGTGATAAGGACCATCCTTTGCATAATTGCGATTTAAGTCGATCAACCTGCCACAACACGCCAGGAGGATATAAGTGTCCATGCAAACGGGGAATGAGAGGCGATGGCAAAAAGGGAACCTGCACAGAGATTTTCTCCTTACCAGCAAAGGTGGCTGTGGGTAAGCATAATTTTTTTTGGGGGGGGGGGGGGGGGGGGGGGGGGTGGGTAGCTAGCACACTAGATAATTTTAATAGAATCATGCGTCTGCTTGGATCCTTTATGTTGCAAAGAACACCAACTTATTTGTATGGAATACCTCTTGTGCATTATCACCTACTCCTTAATTTGGTTAGTAAACAATGCACATGCATATAATGAGAAATATGATTATCATGGCAATTGAACAAACCGACGCACAAAATATGCATATATCTGTTGTGAATAGTTTGCCAACCAACTATTATGTCGGCTGAGAGTCTTTTTGATTAATGCATTCGAAACGATTATGATGCATGTTTTCCCATAAAAAACACAAACCGAAATGATGTTTTTGTTGGGATTCACCCAAGGACCGATCACATGAAATTAGACGAACACACACACAAAAAAGGTTTGGCCAAGGGCACGTATCGTGCCCGTTGTTTTTCTCTTTATTTCTCTTTTCACCTCCGTACAAAACTTCTGATCACGCCGTGCTGCATATATGTACACCAACCACCGACACTTCCTATCCCAATAGAGGACTCACGTACATGGCAACACTTACCATGCATATTTCCTATATTACTCCATCCGTATCAAAATATAAGACTCTCTACCAATTTTCTACACACATGTATATAGACATTTTTTTAGTGTAAGGTTCATGTGAATCTTGCACTAAAACATGTCTAGAAATATTTGTGCAGAAAGTAGGTAGAGAGTCTTATATTTTGATACAGAGGGAGTAGATCGGTTACAACTCCGACAATACCAAGTACTGCTAACTCACGTTCAAACTAGGATTCCTAGTGACATACAACGACACATACATGTACATGCAAACTAACCAAACCAGGAAATCTAATCCTAGGTACACACATCTACAGTACTAACTCAACCAGGAAATCTAATCCAACAGTTTTCACTAGTATTTCCCTAGTTTTGTTGTTAAATCATTTTAAGCTGTTCATTTGCACTAGTTTAATATGAACATCATTACGTTCTTGAGTCATAGCCATACTTTTTTTTTCTAAAGTAAACACGGATCGAATTTTCATCATTATTCCATATATACCACCAAAATCTTCCACATATTCCACTCAAAATTTCACTATCCCAAGTATGCCAGTGAACTTCTGTAAACTTGTAAAGTTGTAATTGTTATATACCACTTCTATTGTGTTATTTAAGTAATTACGTACCCATTAAGTTATTTACGTAATTACATAGATATAGTATTAGAATTAAATATTTTTGTTATGCAAGTATGACGCTATATTAGCTTGTTATATAATAAGGTTTCTTTACTTTGGACTTTTGTAGGCGTCATTGCCTTCTTTCTTATAATTCTCGCCATGGTTCTGGCACATCAACTCCACAAACTCAAAAAGTTCTACAAACAAAATGGTGGTCCAATATTGAAAGGTGTAAAAAATATAAGGATCTATACAAGCAATGAACTTAAGCAAATGACAAATAACTACAAGGTTGTTATTGGAGAGGGCCATTTTGGTACGGTTTATATGGGGACTCTAAAAGACAAACAAGAAGTGGCTATAAAGAAGACAATCAAAGTTGATGAAAGTAGCAAGAAGGATTTCATTGATGAGGTTATAATCCAATCTGGAATGAGGCACAAGAATATTGCCAGACTCCTAGGTTGTTGCTTACAGATGGATGTTCCAATGTTGATGTATGAGTATGTAGTGAAAGGGAGTCTGTATGATGTTTTGTTCAAAAGCAAGGACATCATTCCAGTGGATACACGTCTCAGGATTGCAATTGGTTCAGCCGAAGGCTTGGCCTACATGCATTCAGCTGTGGAGAATACTATCCGTCATGGTGATGTTAAATCTGCTAATATACTTCTCGATGAAAGCTTCACCCCAAAAATTTCAGATTTTGGGACCTCAAAGCTGCTTGCAAGAGGAAAATCTGAGAAGACTGAATGGGTCACCGGAGACAAGGCATACATAGATCCAGAATACATGCTCCATGGGACACTTACACAGAAGAGCGATGTGTACAGCTTTGGAATTGTTCTCATAGAGCTTATCACAAGGAGGGTTGCAAAATATGATGACAATATGAGTTATGTTAAGAACTTTGTTCAAGCTTGTCAAGATCAAAAGGCAAGGAACTTTATTGACAATGATATTACAATCGAGAATGATATTGAGCTCTTGGAAATGGTAAGTGAAGTCGCTCTGGAGTGTCTCAAACTTAATCCAGAGGAACGCCTAGATATGAGACAAGTTGAGAACCGTCTCTATATTATAGGACAGTCTGAACAGCATGGACAAGAGATGAACTTCCAGGGAAATCTTAGTCCTAATATGGAGGTCCCTTTGCTTAAATCAGTGGAGAGCAGATCATCTACCAATTAAAGAAGTATTATCCGCTAGTATTTTACGTACTATTTCATATGGTTATGTAATAATTCAACTATCTTTGATTGCACTCGTTTCAATTTGTCTATTTTACACTAGCTTATGTACCAGCACTGTTTAAACAGTGTTGCTGCTGGTTAAAGAGTCACTCTGGAGGCGACCTTTTGTAATGCATGGAAGCTCCTTTTCAAGCTATCTTCTCGGAAATTGTTAATCTGTTTTGACCTGAATGGTTTTGTGACCTAAGATGTGAATTCTCATCCTTTTGTTTCCGCCGGTCCTTGATTAGGACGCCTTAAACCGGAATTTATGGCGAACTTCTCTAAGTTAACTCGCTTTACAATCTCTAGTGTTGAACACCTTGCCCAAACGTATCCTGACCGTCGGGTCTTTCAGCAGTGTTCAGTTCAGGGTTCAGAGAAGAGGGGGCCTGACATCCACTCCTATCACTGGCGGCTGTGGGTCTACTCCCTGGAGGAGATGGACGCCGCAGAGGAGAAGAGGTAGTTGACTGATGCTGCGACAGTTTGCGACAGCCAGTGCGTCATGACTGTCGTCTTCTCAGAAGCAGTTCCATTTTATTCCATGGGTCCTCCGTGACTGAAGAGCACATATAAATACAGTTTGTTTGTCATTGTCTCCGCTATTTCGCACCAATTCACCATCTCAAACTGCAAATGCACACATACCCGAAAAACACATGGTAAAGGCTTTGCCGTGTGCCGCACACGGCAAAGCGCACACGGCGAAGATCTCTTTGCCGTGTGCCGGATGTCGGGCACACGGCAAAGACTGCTGGTGGGCCCCACCACCACTTGACGACGACGGACAGACGGTGACGACGCTCTCCTGACAGGTGGGCCTGCAGGGCACACGGCAAAGACCCCTTCCCTTTGCCGCGTGCAAGCACACGGCAAAGAGGGATGATCTCGTAAAAAAAAAATCCCTCGTCCGCGCTCCGGTGTACAGAGGGCGGGGCCGGGACGGGCTGGCGGTGCTCCGGCGTTCCTCGAGGTGCGCGCCTTGTCAGCGTCCGCCCTCGCCCTAGACGGTGTGGCCGCCCACACCGCAAGAGGGTGCTCGCCGATGGCAGGGTCTGATACGTCTCAAACGTATCTATAATTTCTGATGTTCCATGTTGATATTATACCAATTGTTACATGTTTTATATACACTTCATAGCATTTTTATGCATTTTCTGGGACTAACCTATTAACAAGATGCCACAGTGCCAGTTCCAGTTTTCTGCTGTTTTTGTATTCCAAAAAAAGCCAGTCTGGAAATATTCTCGGAATTGGACGAAACTTGGACAGGACCTCCAATTTTTCCAACACGTACACGGAGTCCAAAGGAGAGACGGAGAGGGGCCGCGAGCCAGCCACACCATGGGGTGGCGTGGGCCCCCCTTCTGCCGCGACGTGGGGTGGTGTGGGCCCCACGGGCGTCTCCAGCCGCCGCCCTTTCGCCTATTTATTCATCTTCACGGGAAAACCCTAGAGACCCGAGCCATTATCCACGAAAAGTTTTAGAGACGCCGCCGCCGTCAACCCTAGATCGGGAGGGTTCAGAAGCTCTTCCCGGCACCCTGCCGGAGAGGGGAATCATCACCGGAGGGCTCTACATCACCATGCCTGTCTCCGGAGTGATGCGTGAGTAGTTCATCCTTGGACTGCGGGTCCATAGCAGTAGCTAGATGGTTGTCTCTCCACTTTATGCTATCATGTTTAGATCTTGTGAGCTGCCTATCATAATCAAGATCATCTTATTGTAATACTACATGTTGTGTTTGTTAGGATCCGATGAATATTGAATACTATGTTAAGTTAATTATCAATCTATCTTATATGTTATTTATGATCTTGCATGCTTTCCGTTAATAGTAGATGGTTTGGCCAAGTAGATGCTTGTAACTCCAAGAGTTAGTATTTATGCTAGATAGTGGGTTCATGCCTCCGGTAATCTGGGAGAGTGACAATAACTTCTAAGATTGTGGATGTGCTGTTGCCACTAGGGATAAAATAACCGATGCTTAGCTTAAGAGTACGCCGTTAGGTCTAATGCATTTGTTTACATTACACACATTGCTTAATGCGATTATCCGTTGCTTGCAACTTAATACCAACGGGGAACTCGGATGACAACCTGGATGTGGACTATTAGTCATAGACGCTGTGGATAACGGTCTATGTATTTTGTCGTAATGTCCACATGAATATCATAGTAATCATCATGTCATATATATGCATTGTCATGCGCTCAATATTTTGTCAATTGTCTAGCTGTAATTTGTTCACCTAGCATGTTAGTTATCTTTTATGGAGAGACACCACTAGTGAACTGTGGACCCCGGTCCATTCTTTTACACTGATAATACAACCAACTGCAATTATTGTTCCTTTTCATTCTCTGCAATTTACTACTGTTTTCCACACCGTATGTTTAATCCTTTGTTTTCGGCAAGCCGGTGAGATTGACAACCTCACTGTTTCGTTGGGGCAAACTAGTTTGATTGTGTTGTGTGCAAGTTCCACGTCAGCGCGCCACTAACAACCTTCAGAAGTGATTTCTTGCTCCTACTGGTTCGATTAAACCTTGGTTTCATACTGAGTGAAACTGCTACTACACTACTTCATATCTTTCTCTTGGGGTCTCCCAACGAACGTGTGATCCACGTCATCAGGGTCGTCCGAGAGGTCGGTCTAGGCGAGGTGCTCTATTGCGGCGGCGACCGGGTTGGGACTCGCCGGTGATGTGGAGGCTCTCGATGCAGCGCCGGAGGTGGTGCTCCTGGGCGGTCGGGCACGCGTCGTGGTGCTGCTCGTCCTGGTAGTTGGCAAAGGCGAGGCGGGCGCCGTTCTCGGCGGCTGCTGCAGCCGGTGGAGGAGCTGCAGGAGCTGGCGGTCGGGACGCGGGGAGACGCAGCGTGAGGAGCTCGTCGCGGAGGGCGAGGCGGGCGACGTTCTCGGCGGCAGCTGCAGCCGGCGGAGTACCTGCAAGAGCTGACAGCAGCAGCGGCGCCACGGCAGTCGCGGAGGGCGAGGCGGACGGATCGAAGGAGCTGCAGGAGAGAGAGTTGCAAGAGAGAGAGAGAGCTGCAAGAGAGGACGGATCGATCCTCCCGTGTGCCAGATCGGGTGATTGTTTAGAGAAGGAAAGAAGGAGAGGAAAAAAAGAAAGAAAAGGAGAGGAAAAAAGGTGGGATATGCCACAGATATGCTGAGAGCCGTTGGATCGTGCAGATCAAGCATCCAACGGCTCAGGGGCATAGTCCGCGTTAAACTATCCTGACCAATCAGCACGCATAGTTTCTTTGCCGTGTGGTGGCACACGGCAAAGAATATTTAAATTTTTCTTTTTTCTTTTCTAATTTTCATTGATTATGCGATTGTGACTAATTCATACAATACTCAAGTTTATTATTTGGCCTAACAATTAGTACACATAAAAGGACTTTCCGCCATCAGATTTCTTTTTTTTGAGTATTTTTTCACTTTCTTTTATATTTTTGAAAAAAGGTTAAAATGGCCGCCGTGTCTATTCATTGAAAGGGGTCAAATTTTTCAAAACTATCGATTGTTCTATGATGTAACGACTACTTGTGTACCTTAAAATAATTTTTGTGAAATTTTCAGAGCAAACTATCACACACTTGTAGTTCAAATTTGAATTACTTTCGGAAAATCGGCATAAAATCATTTAAATAGGCGAAATTAGATAGAAAGTGAGAAAATTCCTAATATTTTTGTATTATCCATCAAATATGTACTAATTTGTGTGGAAACTTTATGGGTGGCATTTTACACCATATTTGTTGTACTTGCTTCACAAAAAAAATCATTTTTGGCACTTAGAAATTGGAAAATGATAATTATAAAAATAATTTGAAAAAACTCAGTTCGACAACATTGCTTATCATACCAATATAAACTTATATGTCAAATATGGGCACATTATCACAAACTATGCCACGGGAATAATCATACCGTTATTACGAGTAGATAAAAGTAAAAACAAAAATTGGTCTTTGCCGATGTCACCGCGAAACCATCGGTGGGGAATACTGAACCTTTGAACATGTCATCTAAAAAAGTGACATTTGCATCAGGCGGGAAGGAGGCCTGACAGCACCCCTCGCCCTGGCACGACCCGTCTGTGTGGATATCGATCATGGCGAACGAAAAGCAGGCGAGCAAGCCAGGATCAAATTTGGCGCTCAGGGATCCGCTGAACGTGGCTCTGACTGTCCTGCCGACGCCGATGAGAACATTGTGCTGCAGTGACTGGCGGAAAGTAGTGGTATTTTCCGGGCCAAAATTCCGGGGCCGGCCATCCTCGCCGAAGAAGAATGGCCCCAATAGCGTATCTTGTAACTTGACCCGGTGGTCGAATTCCGTACCAGGGTTGACGCAGTCAGAGGAGATCCCGCCGTATACACGGAGCTGACTCTTGGAAGCTGAAATATCGACGAGCTCGACCAGCGCGAACCTGTCTTGAGGACGGCTGAACAGGGCGGATGAGCTGACACTCGTATTGGTAGAGTAGTTTTCTTCACGAATTTCATGATACGCTGAGTCTCGAGGAAGAAAGGCACGAGGAGGGTTAAAGGAGTAGTTGCAGATGACCTGGAAGCTATCATCACGGAAGCAGCCGTCCTTGATGCCGAACGGGTAGGGGATGCTGATATCGCCGCACTTTTCGGGGCAACCCGCAAGCGTGATGGGATGCTGTTCAGCATCGGCAGCCAGGATGATGGTGTGAGCCGTTGTTCCTAGGAGGAGGAGGAGGATGGGCGGCAGCAGCAGCTGGGAGTATTGCGAGGGCATGGTTATGGACTTATGGTGCGCACCACTGCTAACTCTTCCTCTGCGGATAGGATGGATGCATATAGGCTTTGCACTTGGTTACTACTCCAGTTAGAAGAAGCGAAGTGCCACTAGCTAAATGATTGGGCGAACGCGCTGCTTCCGGTATATTTTCCCCGAGAGTCCCGATGCTCCACAGTGTGCTTGTGCCTTGTCACTTCATATGTTTTGCTGCTAACTCTTCCTCCGCGGAGAGGATACATAGACTTTGCACTTGGTTATACTCAGAAGAAGTAAAGTGTGACTAGGTGAGAGCGGTCAACGATCAGATTAGAAAAGAGTCTCCTTTAGCCGACTCCAGATCCGTCTGTAGCGAGCACAATGAAATTTCCTCGAACGTGATCGCCATCGGCTCACACACGCAAGAGCCCATCAGTAGGTGGGGTATCACCATGCATCCTGTGTTTGGCTTATTGCGATCTGCTTCATTTTGTTGTATTTGTGTTCCAATAATTGCTCTTGATTGCAGGGATCGTGGCAAGTGGAGGAGACATTACATGATGACTTCAATTGGGTGGTGTTTATTGAGTACCTGTTCTCGAGCTCCAGGGTGAAAACCCTAGATTCGACCCTAGTAGGTTATATCTAGTAATGGCAGCGTTCTTCACGTTGTTATCTTGATGAAGGCATTTTTTGGAGTTTGCTCGGACTTGATATTCAGGGTGAAAACCCATTACCTGATCTTTGGTGGTTGGACTCGGCATGACGGCGTTTGGGCGTCGTTCCCTTTCCGCAGACGTTGCTTTTGGAGAACCTTTCTCCTAGTCTTTATGTTGTCTAGAGATGGTTGGTGCTGATGGTCACCGCTTCAGTTTTTTCTTGCTTTTATCCGCCTCCCTCCCGTGGCCTTAGAATTAAACTACGTGTCAGTTTCATATCTGTTTGTTTAATGCGAGTGACTGGCTATTATTGTCCAAAGCATTGTTTTGTGTTTCTCTTCTTCTTATTTCTTTTTGGAGTGTCCTCTTTGTCACATGTGGATAACCTTAATTCATGTACACATATCGCTTCAAAACATTCTACAACCATAGCATGACATTTTCTTCTCTTTCGAGTACTCTTCTCCAATATTAGTTCTTTGCAAAGAAGTAAGGGTGTGTTTTGCCATGAAGTAAGGGCTCTTTTTCCTTGTCACCACCGCTTTCGGATTCCGTAGCCGTATCGCCAGAGACGGGGAGACGACGGGAGAGGATAGGTTTTTATTGCCGGATGGGTTTTGTTTGCAGGTAAAGCGAGAGTTTTACGCTTGGTTAGCACCACGAATGTGCACATTCCACCGATTCGGTGGAACGAGTGCATTTCTAATCTAGTGAGAATATTTCCTTTTTTTGGAACCGCTCCATTCTATTTATTATTTCAACCAAACATGGGAATAGGGGCAGGTGCCGAACCATTCCATTACATTCTACTCGGTGATCTAAACCAAACATACCATAAACCTTTATCTATACCTAATCACACAATTATATAAACATGCTGGAAAGATGGATGGTTTAAACGGCTTACATGAAGATGCCATGCACGTTGACATATGCATAATGTTTTTAGTAACTTATTGATTAGTTACATATAGAAGAGTACATAATTTCGAATAATAGTTATGTGATTTCATCATTGATAATAATTGGATAAAGTTCACTTGGTTAGCGAAACGTGTTCCGGTGTTTCATTTACACATAGTTTAATTGTGCGATTACTTAGCGGCATGATGTGATCTTATCAATCAGATTACTTAGCGGGATGATTTATCAATCGAACGGCAAAAAAAGAAATGACATGTATAATTTGATGGCCAAAAAAATAATGTGGGCCATTTGCATGTAGAGATGGACAATAAATAATAAGGGTTGTGCTTCAGTGTACCCCCTTCCCCAAATTTAGAAGGACAGTTTAGTCTTTTGTCATTAATTAATCCTAAACTCGTTTTAATCACCTCCGCTGCAACCGGTCCAAGGCGAGGTAAGCGACGTCCGCGCCTCCAGCGCCGGCCGCGGTGGCCTCATCGTCGGCCTCGACTGCGAGTGGAAGCCCAACTACCACACCTGGACGACCTCCAAGGTGGTCATCCTCCACCTCTGTGTCGGCACCACCTGCGGAACTGCCTCGTCCTCTAGCTCTTCTACGCCAACCACGTCCCCACGGCAGAGCCTCCTCGGCAACCCCATGGTGTGGTGCGTTCTGTTGGTACGCCGCCAAGATGGCCGACGACTACGACCTCGTGTGCGCGGCGGCGGTCGACCTCGAGGGCCGCTGCAACCAGCACCTCGGCATCGGCAGCCTCGGCAGGACCAGGCTGGGGCTCAAGGGCTACATCAGGGAGGTGCTCGGGCTGACCATGGAGAAGCCGCGCAACGTCACAATGAGATACTGGGAGAAGCGCCAGCTTGATGTCGCGCCGGTGCAGTACGCTTGCATCGACGCGTACGTCTCGTACAAGCTGGGCGAGCGTCTACTGATGGAGGCTCTTTGGATGCGAGCGTGATCCCCTGCTTCCCGTCCATGAGCACGGAGCTACGGATGCCGATGGCCAACCCGAACCTCTGCGGCACGAGCATGATGTACATGACGAGAAGGGAGAGCACGAAGGACGCCGGACGCGGGTTGAGGCCGCCCATCTAGTACAGGATGAGCACGAACGCTCTGGGGGAGGCCGAGCTCCATGGCCCATGCGGAGGTCGGCGACGATGCGCGCGGCATAGTAAATCGAGAGGCGGCACATCCAGACGAGCGCTAGCTATGGCCTATCTCGCCTTGGACTGCCTGCAGCAGAGGTGATTAAAACGAGTTTAGGATTAATTAACAATAAAAGACTAAACTGCCCTTTTAAATTTGGGAAGAGGGGGTACACTGAAGCAGAACCCTTTTAAATTTGGGAGGAAGCGTACTGGAAACAGAGAGCGCATGTTCAGTGGCTCAAAGAAGGGGATTCGAACACAGCTTATTTTCATGCGGTAGCAAATGGAAGGAAAAGGAAGTGTAGAAGTGTAGCTTTAGATGGAGACCAAGGGAGGATTCATGAGGAGAAAGACATACAAGATCACATTTATGAGTTTTACAAAAAACTCTTCAGACAAGAAGATAAGGGGAGCTTAGAGCTAGCTGAGAATACGTGGGAAGGTGTGCAGAAAGTGAATGGTGAAGATAATGCTCTTCTGACCAGATGTGTTACAACGGAAGAGCTTGAGAGTGTCATCAAGTCGATGAAAATGAATACTGCTCCTGGGCCTGACGGTTTTCCAGTCATTTTCTT
This sequence comes from Poa pratensis, assembly GCA_947311845.1. Lineage (NCBI taxonomy): Eukaryota > Viridiplantae > Streptophyta > Magnoliopsida > Poales > Poaceae > Poa > Poa pratensis. The sequence goes on along the minus strand of CAMZMU010000075.1, from coordinate 48,577,258 downwards.
TAAAAGATGTTGGGGTCTGATTAGGGGACAGATTCAAGCTATTCTTGAAGATTTCTGGGCTGGCCGAGGAAATGTGAGTAGAATCAATTATGGAGTTCTTACTCTTGTTCCAAAAGTTCAGGGGGCAACAAGCATAAAACAATACAGACCAATAGCGGTTCTGAATGTGATCTTTAGGATTTTGACCAAGATTTTGGCGACTAGGTTGGCTCCAGTTGCACATAGTGTGATTCATCCTTGTCAGACTGGTTTTATAAAAGGGAGGAATATCTTTGAGGGAGTACTAGTGGTGCACGAGGTACTGCATGAACTAAAGGTGAGCAAAAAAGCGGCCATTATCCTGAAATTGGATTTTGAAAAGGCCTACGACAGGGTAGATTGGAGGTTTTTGCAACAAGTGTTACGGAGAAAAGGATTTTCGAATCAATGGATTGAGTTAATTATGCAGACAGTCAGAGGAGGGAGGCTGGCAATTAATATCAACGGGGAGCAGGGGCCTTACTTTGGAACGTCTAGAGGAGTTCGACAAGGGGACCCTTTGTCTCCTTTGCTCTTTGATTTTGTTGTTGATTCTTTGGCAGCTATGGTTGATGCAGCAAAACGAGCTGGGATAATTACTGGGGTTTTTCCGGAGCTGGTGGATGGGGGAGTTAGTCTTCTTCAGTATGCTGATGATACGGTGATTATGATGGAGAATACAGACTTGAATGTGTTACATATGAAGTTTATTCTGTACTGTTTTGAAGAGATGTCTGGGATGAAAATAAATTACCACAAGAGCGAGGTTGCAGTGCTGGGAGTAGAGGAAAGTGAGCAACATAGGATTGCAAATATGTTGAACTGTAAGTTGAGTAACCTGCCTATACAATACTTGGGAGTCCCCATTAGTAACCGCAGGCTTACCATTGCTCAGTTGTTATTTGTGGTGGAAAAATTGGCAAGAAGGGTAGATCCTTGGCAGGGCAAGCATATGTCATCTGCAGCTAGACTGGCCTTGTCGAATTCTTGTCTTTCCAACATTCCTATGTTTCTTATGGGATTCTATTTGTTGGGTGAAGGAGTTCATGGAGAGATGGACAAGATCAGAGGAAGGTTCTATTGGGAAGGATGTGCCCAAAGTTTCAAATATCATATGATGCGGTGGGATGGGGTGTGTAGACCCAAGGAGTATGGAGGTCTTGGGATTATTAATACAAGACACATGAACACATCCCTGTTGGTAAAATGGATTTGGAAGTTATTTAATGGAGATGATAAATCTCCTTGGATGCAAATAATTCAGAAGAAATACTTAAAGCAAGGGGAGTCGATTTTGATGAATGAATCTCGAGGATCGCAATTCTGGAATGGGCTACAGGAGGTGAAGAAGTGGTTTATGAAGGGGGCTATTCATTTAGTGGGGAATGGTAAAAGGACACGCTTCTGGCTTGATGTTTGGATAGGAGATATTCCTCTTAATCTGGTTTTTCCGAGTCTGTTTTGGGCAGCAGAGGTGCCAGATGCTTCAGTGGCAGATAATTATGATGTACAGACTCATTCTTGGGACATTCGATTCAAACGCTCTTTTGGGGAAGATGATATAAATGCTTGGGAGTCTTTGATGAGAAAGATTCAAGATGTTTTCTTATCAGAGGAGAAAGATAGAGTGAAATGGGCTCTGGAAAAGAAAGGGGAATACTCGACCAAATCGATGTATAGGTGGCTGACGTATGGGGGAGTTACAGAACCTGACTTACAGAAGATTTGGAAATTGAAAGTTCCAATGAAGATTCGGATTTTCATTTGGCAAATAGTCCATGACAGGTTACCTACCAGGGAGCAAATCTTGATCAGAAAGGGGAACACACGAGGGAGATGCCCCGTCTGTGACGAGCTTGAATCAATTAATCATCTCTTGTTTCTTTGTGCTCCTGCACGTTTTCTTTGGGAACTTATCAGACGAGTTGTGGGCTGGCAAATGGCGCCACACTCAGTTCTGGACGTGATGTTACTTGCGCACTCGGGGAGGGATCGATCCTCTGATTTGATTTGGATTTCTGCTGCGGTTGCGATGTGGTCTATCTGGACTATTCGGAACCGCTTGATTTTTGAAGGAAAGGTGATGCACAATCCTGATGATGTGGTTTTTCGCATGATTTCTTTCATTCAGCTATGGAGGCCGCTATGGGATGCGAGATTACAGGGAATTGCTGATTGGGCCATTGAAGAGGCAAAAAGAAGATTGAAGGGCGTCCGAAGAAGAAGCAGAAGAAACTCGGGGAGTTGATTACTATGTCTGGGTGCTGGGTGTCGCTTTCTGTCTTCAGTCTGGTGTTGGTTTCGTGATCTCAAAACTTATGTACGCGTGTTTTTTGGTGGAACTGGTAGGGGAGTCGCTAGTGGTGTGGTTTTTTTTCTTCTGTTGTGCTTTCTTGTAAGCTGGTGGTTCCCAGCGTTGGATAATCTGTAACTTTTCGCTTTAATAAAAGCAGGGCCTAGGCCTGGGTATCTAAAAAAAAAACCCTTATATCAAATATCTCTTGCGGATTATCCACAAATTCCTTTGGTCAGTATGTAATGCACAAAGAGTCAGAAATATGTTTGTCATGGGAATTGAACTGACGGACGCACAAAACTTAGACCTATTCTGAATGTTACCAACCAGCTATTTGTGGGCTGAGAATATTTTGATTAATGCATTCGAAACAATTAGTATGCATGTTTGCCCATAAAAACACAAACCCAAATGATGTTTTCACTAGTTTTTCCCTGGTTTGGTAGATAAATCATTTTTAAACTATTCGTTTTCACTGGTTTTATTATGAACATGGACACTTCATCAGGTACTTGAGTTGTAAGAGACATAATATTTTTCTAACAGTAAATGGGGATTGGATTGGATTATCATCATTATTCCATATATACCACTCAAAATTTCCCTATCCCAAATATGCCGGTGAAATTTTGTAGTAGGTACATGTATATCACTTGAATTATGTTATTTATGTATATACGCATTAAGTTATTTAAGTGATTACATAGATATAGCATGCAAATTTAATCATCACTTGAATTATGTTATTTATGTATATACACATTAAGTTATTTAAGTGATTACATAGATACAGCATGCTAATTTAATCCTTCGGTTATGTAAGTGAGGCGTTATGCTAGCTAGTTATATAAAAGGTTTATTTGCTTTGGACTGTTGTAGGCCTTGCTATCTTCGTTGTTGTAACTGTTCCCATGGTTCTGGCACATCAACTCCTCAAACTCAAAAAGATCTATGAACAAAATGGTGGTCCAGTACTAGAAGGTGTAAAGAATATAAGGATCTATACAAGCAAACAACTTAAGAAGATGACAAATAACTACAAGGTTGTTATTGGAGAGGGCCATTTTGGTAAGGTTTATATGGGTATTCAAAAAGACAAACAAGAAGTGGCTATAAAGAAGACAATCAAAGTTGATGAAGGTATCAAAAAGGAGTTCATTGATGAGGTTATAATCCAATCTGGAATGAGGCACAAGAACATTGTGAGGCTCCTAGGTTGTTGCTTAGAGATGGATGTTCCAATGTTGATGTATGAATATGTAGTCAAAGGGAGTTTGTATGATGTTCTCTTCAAAAGCAAAGACAACGTTCCAGTGGATACATGCCTCAGGATTGCCATTGGTTCAGCCGAAGGCTTAGCATATATGCATTCAGCTGTGGAGAGTACCATCCGTCACGGTGATGTTAAATCTGGTAATATACTTCTTGATGAAAGCTTCACCCCAAAAATTTCAAACTTTGGGACCTCAAAGCTGCTTGCAAAAGGAAAATCTGTAAAGGCTGAATGGGTCACTAGAGACATGGCTTACATAGATCCAGCATACATGGTCCATGGGATACTTACACAGAAGAGTGATGTATACAACTTTGGAATTGTTCTTATAGAGCTTATCACAAGGAGGGTTGCAAAATATGATGACAATATGAGTTATGCTAAAAACTTTGTTCAAGCTTGTCAAGATCAAAGAGCAAGAAACTTTGTTGACAATGATATTACAAGCGAGAAGGATATTGAAATCATGGAAATGGTTAGTGAAGTCTCTCTGGAGTGTCTAAAACTTAATCCAGATGAACGCCTAGATATGAGAGAAGTAGAAAACCGTCTCTATATTATAGGACAATCTGAACAACATGGACAAGAGAGGAACTAGAGTGGAATCTTAGTCCTAGTGTGGATGAACGTTTGCTTGAACCTGTGGAGAATTAATCACCTACCAATTAACCAATTAAAGAAGCACCATCCACTATTATTTACAAATTTAGATATTTATGTAATAATTCAACTATGATTGAGTGTACTGGTTTTGATTTGTCTAGTCTGCACTAAATTATGTACCAGTACTTGCATAACTGAAGTAAATCCACAGTGGTTTTGTGCTCTTCCAAAGCAAAAAAGTTATTCTGTGTGACAACAAGCTGGCTAGTGGATGACATGCTATTATGCTTGTAGTGGTTGCCCTGGAGAGTCTTGGGCTTGTTCCTTTTTATTATCTCCTTCTGTGGTGTGTGTTCTTGCACTGCCGCTGTATCTCGTTGTATTCCCCGGTCCTTTCATGTTTAATTGTGGTTGACGGTTATTGCCCGCCGTAGCTCACCTCAAAAATAAAGTGCAATCTCTTGTCCCAAAAATAGTCTGAGGGATTGAGATAGGCAATCAGAGGGGGGGTGAATGATTGCGTGGAAGCAAATTAAAACTTTTCTCGAAAGTTCAAACCGTGAAACCCTAATCTGTTCGTGATACTAAAACAGTCGTATCTCAAGATCTACTGAACCAAAAAAATGCGTTTGAGTCCTCCAATTAAAGGTACGGAAATTATCTAACCAACGCAAAAAGAATCAGCTCGATCGGAGTAACGAATCAAAAGATATGATCAGAACAGTAATAACTGACATAAAACTGCGAAAATCAATCTAGATCTAATTTCGAGAATTAGAAAGAAAGATAGATTAATCGCACCACAAACTTCTCTAGATCTTGTGAAAAAAACTGCAGCAAAGTATTAGAGAGATCTAACACGGAGATTTCACCAAGATTAGAGAAGCCCAGAGATGACACCGCCAAAGATCACTTTATTGCCATGATGTCGATCAATTACAGAAGATGCATGCCAGCATCCAAGAACTCTCCAAATATTTTCTAGGCTACAGATCTGAATTCCTCTCCTCAGACGCACTCAAAATTCTAGGATATGCCCCTCTATTTAAAGAGCTAGGCAAACCCTAAAAAGTCCAAGTCTAAAACTTAAGTCGGTTCGGAAATAACCTTTTTCCGCTGCGCCGTCCACCACCGAATCGCCAGACTACAGACACGGTATGTCTTGGGCCGAGCCACGCCTCGCGTTGCTCCCGTGCGGTCGCCTATTGACAGACGTCCTCTGTCCTTTAGCGCATCCACACGCGCCTGGATCGCTGGCCCCTTGTTCCTTGCCGCTGCTGCCTCGCACGCCTTGGCAGCAGCAACACGCATGCACATGCAACAGCAGACTAGCTGCTCCACATACATGCACATGAATCCATCGATCGTTGACCAGCTGCACATGCAAGCTTCTTACATGCATGCAACCCCAAGCTCCAATGCATACATGCATGAGACAAACCGCATGCATGCACTAATTAATCAAATCAAATCAAATGCTCTCCTTAGCATTAGCCTGGTGATAATCGGCCACCATTTTTTTTCATCCGCATATTTTTCCTTGCGACGCCTTGCACCTCGTGGCGTCTTCAGAATCTCGGACCTCGACCAACATGTCGAGTGTCATCATCAGTACCGTACATCTCCAGTATAAGCCATGTACGACAAACCGGTGCCGTCTCGGATCATCGTAGCCTTTACTTTCATTGTTCCTTCGCACGAACGCCTCGCATGACCTTGATCCCTCGACCTCAGCTTCTCCCAAGACTCGTCCCTCGATCCCATCATCGACCATGTTCCTTCAGCTCCGGCAACACCTGAAAGTGACCACAACAAATAACCAGTACGAGCACAAGTCCACGACTTGACTCAGGGTAAGTTCTACACAACTCACACCACACACGTATCCATATCATCCAAAGTATCCATATCAATGTTCTACTTAGCACTTGCCAATGTTGCACATCACACATGATTTCACATAGTCAGATGTTGTCTGAGTGACATGGAAAACAAACCCATTCAAGGTCTACACCGAAGGACCACTAATGAAATGGAAACATATAAAAACATAAAGATAGTGCTGAACTGCAGCTCAATGTTTTGCCACAACCAAAGTGACAGAGAAGATAACTCAATTACGGCTGAGAAGCCGAAGAACTAGGAAAAACCTTGCCCAAGGTCTAGGGAACTCCAATGGGACGGTTTCGCTGAAAAGGTTGACATGGTTGTCGTAGGACAGTTGTGGATGGCGGAGGCGGCACGGTCGTGGATTTCTCTGAGGGACTGCTGCTCTCCCTCAGAGAGCGAGACCGTGTGGTATAGGATGTGCGCCTTGCCCATGTCCGAGAGGTCGCTGCAGTACTCGTCAAGCAGAAGCTCGAATTCCATCATCGCCATGCCCGGTGGGCACACACACGCAGCTAGCTCTACGCTCTCGTAGGCGGCGAGGATACGATACAGAGGAAAGCAGAGCACTCGGTAGGATTTTCGTCCACCACCATTCTTGGGAGACTTCCTTTTTTTCTTCAAAACAAATGTGATCATAATAAAACAAATGTGTTGCGGCAAACTGAATGGACTACTACGAACCGAATAGTTATCTCTTCTGATGAATGAAAACCATCATAATTCATCGATGCACGGCGAAACATCTATCTTCAGTAAATAAAATGGTGAATTGGTGATGAAAGGCTTTTTATGCCTGCATGGATGGACCAAACCATGCATGGTGTATGCTTTTCATTTCCTCTAGTGCAGCTCTAGAAGGAGTAATTAGGCCACTTAAGCAAAAAATATTATTATTTTTTGAAATGGTTGAAGCAAGCATCAGATTTCGCTAAAACGGAACATTCTTCTCCTTTTACCACCAGTTTTAGATCTAGAGGAGCAAAGATTACATGTCTAACGATGCTTAACCCAGTCAGGTAGATGGATGCAGCATCCACATTGGCGGCCCTACCCTATGCGGCTTCTGTTCTGCACGAGGAAAGGGAGAGGAGATAGAAGGGTGTCCATACCGTACGGAGTGGCGGCGCCGGCGGCATAGGTGTCCGGCAGAAAGACCCGTTGTTCATTCGTCGGAATAGCTGGTGTGAGCACTGCGGAAGAGGGACATGAACAGATCAAGGGCTTACTTGGGCCGGGCCGGGCCTGGGTCCCGGTCGTTGATGCTATGCCTATTTTTTGTTTATGCTCCGTATTTTATTATACTTTTTTCCTCTCCCTCTCGTTTGCTAAAGTCGAACCTATTTCCTGTTTCGACATGTTCTATGACTTTTTCTTTTAAAAAAGAGGCGTACAGAGGGTCGATCTGTCTATACACTGGATAAGTTACTCCATCTTAACATGTAAATTTAATCTAAAAAACATGTAGATTATTCATATCACGTATTATTTTATCTAACCAATTGCTCACATCATCCTACTAGTATTTATTGTCTATATCTAGATGCAAACTATACACTTTTTTGCCATCAAACTATACACATCGGTCTTTTTTTGATATTCGATTGATAAGATGACATCATCCCGCTAAGGTTTTGTTTGTTTCTAGAATTTTTATGGGGATTGGTGGGGATTATCCGGTCAAACCCCAAATTCGACAAATCCCCAAAACACCGTTTGTTTCTAGTGTATTTTATGGGTTTTATCCCCAATTTTCCCCACAATTTTCTAAACTATAGTGTATTTTCTTTAATACACAAAACATTACCCCTACCTAGTGGATTGGTGATTTTGGGGATTTGATGGGATTGAGTGAAGTTTGAGATTTCACCCAATCTATGTGGTGATTATCCCCACAAATCCCTACAAATACACTAGGAACAAACAGAGCCTAAGTAATCACACAGTCAAACTATGCGTGCATGAATCATTGGAACAAGTTTTACCAACCAAGTGAATTTTATCCAACTATTCTCAATGGTGAAAATCATATAACTGTTATTCAAAATTATGTGTTCTTCTATAATTAACCGATCAAGAAGTTACTAAAAACATTATGCATCTGGCAACGTGCATGGCATATTCTTGCAAGCCATTAAAATCATCCATCATTTCAGCATGTTGATTTAATTGTGTGATTAGGTATAGATAATGGTTTAGAGTATGTTTGGTTTGGATCACTGAGTAATGTGGAATGGTTCTACACTAGGCTCGTTCCCGTGTTTGGTTGAAAAAAGTAAATAGAATAGAGTGGTTAAGAAAATGAATATTTCTCACTAGATCGGAATGCACTTGAGTTTCCACCGAATCGTTGGAATGTGTAGGTTCCTGGTGCTAACCCTCCGCAAAACTCTCTCTTTACCTGCAAACAAAACTCATCCGACACTCAAAACCTATCATCTCCCGTCCTCTCCATATCTCCCCCACCTCTGGCGACACGGCTAAGGAATCCGAAGGTGGTGGCGGAAAGGAAAAGGAGCCCTCACTTCTTGGCAAAGAACTAATATAGGAGTAGGATACTCCAAAGAGAAGAAATTAAAAGTCATGCTATATTGCATAATGTTTTGGACGATATGTCTACATAAATTAAAGTTATCCACGGTGACAAAGAGGACACTCCAAAGAGAAAAAAAAGAAAAGAACACAAAACAACTAAATAATGTCTGAATGCTTTGGACAATAATAGCCAGCCACTCGCATTAAAAAAAAGCATACACGAAAGCGCCACGCAGTTTAATTCCAAGGCCGCGGGAGGGAGGCGGCACCTCCACCTCACGTTTGCTCCCCAGAATCCATCGGACGGTGAGTAATACGCCACGTGTCGCGCGCTGGAAGGGGATTCGTCTCGGCTTCCTCCTCCACGACGACGGCGAAGCAGACGAGCGGTTGGCGATAAAAATAGCAAAGAAAATCCATCGCGTGGACGGAAAGAAGGAAGAAGAAACAAGCAAGGAGAAGCTACGGACACAACAAGGCCGGCCGGCAGTTCCCCAAGGAACCTCCCTCCACCGCCCCCTCCGCCGCCGTCCCCTACCACGGTACGTGCCTCCTCCCTTATCCTCCCCTCGGCTCGCTTGATTCCGTCTCCCCTCGGCTCCGGACCAATCGAATCGAATAAAAATTCGGTCTTGGTGCTGTCTGCTACTGCTGTTTGTCCCAATCCGGAGGTAGAATCCATCGAACACCAAATCCGGTTTGGTTAGCCGATGCTCCGTTTGCTTTTCGTCGATTAGGATTAGGTGCCGGCCCGTCCTAATTTTGGATGTCCTGTTTTTGTTCGCTTTCTTGCCTCGGATTATTGCTGCGGATTGGGTTCTTCTGAGCGATTCGGGCGTTTTGTTCTTGCAGCTTGAGCCAAGGGATTGAGGAGGTTGCGGCGAGGAATTTGGGCGGCGCAGGGAGGGATCTCGGCTCTTCTTCTCGGTCGGTAGGTGGGCGTGGGCGGCGGATCCGGCAGGAGCCATGATGGTGGTCGACACGGTCAGCGCCACGAGCACCTCCTTCATCGCCCACCACCTGTTCGACCAACGCCCCAAAGGCCACCACGGCCTCCCGCGCCGGACGACGCTCCACGTCGTCAACTGCCGCCCCCTGGGCACATGCTTCTCAGGCCGCCGCCTCGTGGCCCGTGTGACGAGGCAGCCGTTCCCCGCGCAGCGGCTCGCGGACTGGCCAGTCCGGGCGCTGGCAGTCGGGGTGACCAAGGAGGCGAGCAGCCCCCGGCGGGAGTACCGGGGATCCCGGGCGATGGCGATACCAGCGACGACTTCGGGTTGGGGGATGATGACCTTGGGGCGGCGCCGGCACCGCCGTCATGGCCTCCGCGGAACCGGGCCGACGACCCGAGCCTCCACAACCCGCTGCTCCGGCTCGAGCGCATGGGCTGCGGCTGGCTCGGCGTCATCTTCGAGTGGGAGGGGGTGATCGTGGAGGACGACACCCAATTCGAGAAGCAGGCGTGGCTGACCCTCGCAGAGGAAGAAGGCAAGTCGCCGCCGCTGGCGTTCATGCTGAAGCGGGTCGAGGGGATGAAGACGGAGCACGCCATCGCCGAGGTGCTCTGCTGGTCCCGGGACCCCTCGGAGCTCAGGAGATTGGCTTCAAGAAAGGAGGAGATACACCGTGCTCTCCGTGGCGGCGTGTCCTATCACATGAGGGATGGGTCGAGGGAGTTCATGAGCACGCTGGCCAACTACAAGATCCCGCTGGCCGTGGCCTCCACGCGCCCCCGCAAGGTTGTCGAGGAGGCCATCGAGGCCGTCGGTGCACGGGGCTTCTTCGCCGCCGTGGTGACTGCCGAGGACGTCTACCGCGGCAAGCCTGACCCGGAACTGTTCCTCTACGCGGCCCAGCTGCTGCGCTTCATCCCCGAGCGGTGCATCGTGTTCGGCAACTCCAACTCGGCGGTGGAGGCGGCCCATGACGCACGCATGAAGTGCGTCGCGGTCGCCAGCAGGCACCCCGTCTACGAACTCAGCGCCGCAGACCTCGTGGTGAAGCAGCTTGACGAGCTGTCCGTGTCGACCTCAAGAACCTCGCTGCCGTTGACGACTCCGCCGAGTTTGGCGCCGAGCCAGAGATGGAGATGGAGGAGGAGGAGGATGAAGCACCCCCACCGACAACGGTGGGCTTCGCCGACGACCTGTTCTTGTAGGAGACGGTGAGGATGCTGTACATTTGATTGGTCCCTCTCCTGCACAGCACAGGTTTACTGGATTGGATGATTTGGCATAGCGACCAGGAAGGGCTTATTATGTATCCCTTCTAATTGTGGTAGGTTGTGTTATGTACATGGAATGTATCTTTAGAGCTCACAAAAAACTGTATATATGTACTTGGAAAAGAAAAGAAAAATTGGGGGAACTGGACTAATGCGTCAGGGGGTCTAGGAAACTGCAGTTCCTGATGTGATGTATAACTCAGAATATGGATATATATGTCTATTTACATAGAAGAACAGAATTACATATGCTACTTGTTTATCAGATGAAAGGTCTTGTTCCTGAGATGACAAGACGATGTTTTTTTTTTTCCTTTTTATCAGATGAAAGTTTTGCAACAGTTTGTTATTTTGAGGATTCCATTGAATGTTATGTCTATGCAGTGGATTTTTGTGTCCCTTCTAATTGTGACAGGTGTATTGGATTGATGGATGATTGTGGTAGTTTGTGTTGTGTACATGGGAGTGTATCTTTAGAGCTCAGAAAAAAACTGTATATATGTACTTGGAAAGAAAAGGAAAGAAAAGAGGGGAACTGGATACTAATGTGAGAGGGGATCTGGAAAACTGCAGTTCAGGAGGTGGATATATGCGGCTATTTGCATAGAAGAACAGAATTACAGATGCTACTTGTTGTGTTCATATTTTGGACAAGATGATGTTTATTCAGGAGATGGATATATGTGTCTATTTGCGAACAGAATTACATATGCTACTTGTTGTGTTCATATTTTGGACAAGATGATGTTTATTGCTTTTTATCAGATGAAGGTCTTGCAACATTTTGTTAGTTTGAGGAATTCCAGTGATTATTATATATATGCAATTAATTTTTAATCAGAATCTTAAGAGTGAAGACCTGACGAGCTGCATTTCCTGCTGTGGATGTGTATAACTTAGAAGATGGATATATGTCTATTTGTCATCTTCATAGAATAGATAGAAGGACATGATTACAGATGCTGCTGTTGCCTGATCTGTCCCTAGCTCCAGCAATACTGTTTTCTCTAGACCATTGTTGTCTAGAAACTTGAGAATTCGATTAATGTTACTATGTCTAGAATGAAGACCCACTGAATGTTGTTGTAAAGGGTATGATTACCATGTTAAGATTGCCCTCCTTGTGCACAATTGATGTGGAAAAAAAAAGCGTGGCTGAACATGTTGATGATTGCAGCAAGACAGATAGTTGACATCAATGGTTCGTTTGCTGCCTGTGGATAGATGCTTTTAAGATTCAGCAAACCACCAGTAAAATAGGTCGGCCGAGTTGGTGATGATGCAGTCTGAACTCCACAGCTGAATTCCTATGTATCTTGGCAGGCAACCGCGCTCTGTCTGTTCGAAGTGTCTTGGCCTGTTCACGGATCATCAACTCAGCGCTAGCTGCCTCATATTGTGATCTTCATTCTGGTCCAAGCAATTCCTCTCGGAAGAGAGATCGTGCTCTGAGGATGAAGAAGAAGCAGGCTCGCATGGGCGTGTCCAAGGATCACATGCTTCCCATGTGCGAGAGCAAGCACCGCGCGTGCCTCCGAGGCATCCTGGCCGTCCGTCGGCCTCGCCACACGTGTCGGCACACGCGCCGCACCGTGCCGTCCTTAAGCTCGCGCGTGCGAAACCCTAGCGCGCGCGTGCGTACCGTCATCTTCCTCCTCTCCAGCCAGCACGGCGGCGGAGGCGTCGATCCTGTCCGGAGGATGGATCTTGGCGAGATGATGGGGATAAAGGAGGAGGACTCTGAAGAAGAAGACGAGGACGAGGACGACTTCCTGCTGGCCGAGGCGTCGGCTGGCGAGCATCCTGGGCCGGAGCAGCAGGGGCAGGCGCGGGGGCGTGGGCGGAGGGGCCGTGAGGAGAAGGAGCGGACCAAGGTGCGGGAGCGGCAGCGGCGCGCGGTGACGGGCCGGATCCTGGCGGGGCTGCGGCGGCACGGCAACTACAGCCTCCGCGTGCGCGCCGACATCAACGAGGTGGTCGCCGCGCTGGCGCGGGAGGCCGGGTGGGTCGTGCTCCCCGACGGCACCACCTTCCCCTCCTCCTCCAGCTCCAGCTCGCAGGTAACTCAAGTCTGAACTGACCAGTCAACTGGTGTGTTCCACTGCCAGCTCAGCTAAATCAGTGAGCGCCTGCGTTTATGGAGTAACTTTTTATGACGTCATAAATGGTAGTAATGTCGTAAAAATTACTTCTTTTCATGTACAAGGCTGTTATATTCTGGAATTTCCTGTGCATTCGTGGGAAAATACTTGTATTTGGGATTATTAGTTTTGGGAGGATTAAAGTTAGGAATTTTGCTGGCCGTCCATGGCCGGGCTAATTTTTTTTTAATAATACGTATTTTTAATTAAATTCAAAAAATATTACGCAAAATCACAAAATTTCAGAAATAATACGGCCTCGGCCCAGGTTGGGCCGATTAGTACCTGTCGGCCCAGTCCTGGCCGATTAGTACTAATCGGCCCAGGCCTGGCCGATAAGCTACTAATCGGCCCAGGCCTGGCCGATAAGCCACTAATTAGGGTACGGCTGGGCTAGTCCAGTGGGCACTTATCGGCCAGGCCTAGGCCGACAAGTACTAATCGGCCAGGCCTGGTCCGATTAGTGCCTGTCGGCTTAGCCTGAGCCGAGGCCGTATTATTTGTGTAATTTATGCAAAATGCGTAATATTTATCAAATTTCTGTAAAAAATGTATTATTAAAAAAAAATAGCCATGGCCGGGAAGGGGGAAGACGGCACGGGATCACGGGCGGCTGTTTCCGTTCCCGCCTCCCGAGGACACGCTCCACCGCCACCCTCTCCTCCTCCGTCGCCCCCTTCCTCCTCTGAGATCCCACGCTGACTCCGCCTCTTCCTCCTTCTCTGCTCCTCCAGACGCCGCGCCCCGCCATGCTCGTCCCGGTCCCCACCGCCGCCACGCCGCATCCGACGCTTCTCCCGACCTTCTCCTCCGCGCCCGCGCCCGCGCCGCAGACACTCCGGGGTGTCGTGTCCCCGTTCGCCGCTCGCCCCATCTCGCGCCGCGCTGCCGGGTGCGCGTCCGCCTTCCTCGCGCCCCCGCGCGCCGTGCCCGTCGAGGGCGCCGCGTCGCCGCTGCTCGCCGTGCCCGTCCCCGGAGACGAGGCCGCCGACGACGACGACACCCCAATGGACGGCGCCGACGGCAAGCAGACCGGCCTCGCCACGTGCACGGCTCCGGTGCCGGCGCCGCGCCCGCCGGAGCGGGACTTTGCCGGCACGCCCTACGTGCCCGTCTACGTCATGCTCCCGGTAAGGCACGACAGAACACGGGCCGTCCGTTCTTGACACATTTGCCGCTGCTTGACCAAGGGTGAACGTTGTGTGTGCAGCTGAACGTGGTGAGCTTGGAGGGCGAGGTGGTGGACGCGGACGCGCTGGTGGGGCAGCTGCGGGTGCTCAAGGCCGCCGGCGTCGACGGGGTCATGGTCGACTGCTGGTGGGGCAACGTCGAGGCGCACCGGCCGCAGGAGTACAACTGGACTGGCTACAGGAGACTCTTCCACATCATCAGGGAGCTCAAGCTCAAGCTGCAGGTTGTCCCTCACACATTCTGCTTCTCTGCAACACTCTGTTTCTGTCTTGCAGCAAACGATGTATCACGAGCTTGAGTATCCTTGCTGACTTTACCTTTCTGCTCCATGTCTCTGTAGGTGGTCATGTCATTCCACGAGTGCGGAGGCAATGTCGGAGACGACGTGTCGATTCCTCTCCCGGACTGGGTGATAGAGATCGGGAAGAGCAACCCGGATATCTACTTCACTGACAGGGAAGGCAGGCGTAACACAGAGTGCCTCTCATGGGGTATCGACAAAGAGAGGGTTCTACAGGGCAGAACGGCAGTGGAGGTACCATCATTTTAACGCATCCTAATTGTCGAGTTGAAAGCATGGCCATTATCTTCCTGAATTCATGAACACCTAGTCTACCAAAAAAAGTCCAGTGAACATAAGATTTGTCGTCAACACCCTCTTTATCCACAATACATGTAGTTGGAGCTCTACCGTGGTCTGTTCTAGAGGGTATAAGCTGCACTGTTTTGTATCCTTTCCATGTGTTCTAGTTCCTTGATAGTCATACTATGGAACTACTTTCTGCTATGTAAATGACATATTTCTCTGTTAAGTAGATTCAGTTTCTGGGAAGGTTTATATGTGTTCCTCGGTCTCATTCCCATTAATTATCTAATGTAGGTATACTTTGACTTCATGAGAAGCTTTCGAGTAGAATTCGATGAGTATTTCGAGGATGGAATCATTTCGGAGATTGAGGTTGGACTAGGGGCTTGTGGAGAGTTAAGATATCCATCTTATGCAGCAAAACATGGCTGGAAATACCCTGGCATTGGAGAATTTCAGGTAAAGCGTCATCTCCACTCTTTATCTTCCAGGGTTCAGTATCTACTTGTATGTTGGCACTGCCAATCCATGCTATATCATCTGTATCTCATCAAGTTCCTTATAATGTCATTTGACGATGTGTTTTGCTTCAGTGCTATGACAGGTACTTGCAGAAAAATCTGAGGAGGGCTGCAGAAGCACGGGGACACACCATATGGGCAAGATCACCGGACAATGCAGGCCATTATAATTCTGAACCAAACAACACTGGATTTTTTTGTGATGGAGGAGACTATGATAGCTATTACGGCCGTTTTTTCCTCAACTGGTACTCCCAGGTTTTGCTGGATCATGCAGACTGCGTACTTATGCTAGCCAGGTTGGCTTTTGAAGGTTCTGCTATTGCTGTCAAGGTCAGTTATAGTCGTTGGTTACCTGTTTCCAGAATTTTGAAGCCTGTATTCATGGATTTTATTCCACTTTATCTAAAAAAAAATGGATTTTATTCCAGTTTTGGGATGTCAATCTTAGTGGTGTTGAGCTAAACCTGTATTCTCTCATTTCTTACGAAGTAAACTAAACGATTGGACATCAAGATTCACTCTTGTGACATGAACAGGTGTCA
This sequence comes from Poa pratensis, assembly GCA_947311845.1. Taxonomy (NCBI): domain Eukaryota; kingdom Viridiplantae; phylum Streptophyta; class Magnoliopsida; order Poales; family Poaceae; genus Poa; species Poa pratensis. Next base: position 48,561,438 of record CAMZMU010000075.1, on the reverse strand, counting down.
GGCATACACTGGTGGTACAAAACTGCTAGCCATGCCGCTGAACTGACTGCTGGGTTTTATAACCCATGCAACCGTGATGGCTATGCTCCAATTGCTCAAGTATTGAAGAAACATGGCGCGGCTTTGAACTGCGCACTATGGATCAGCATGAGGTGTTCCCTGAGGCCATGGCAGATCCAGAGGGCCTGGTATGGCAGGTACGGTACAGTCTACAATTAGTCATTCCTATCATTCAATTTATATTTTCTTTGCCGCAGCTTAGAGTGGTAATGTATTCTCTGCTAAGCAATCACTTATGACAGCAATACAAATAACTTAAATTTGGCTGAGCAACCGTTTTAGTACAGCTAAATTCTGCTGTTTACATAAGTACAGCTATCTTGATGGTATCCGTCTTTGATCCATTGGGTTTATGTCGTTTTCAGGTGCTAAATGCTGCGTGGGATGCTGGGATACAAGTGGCCAGTGAGAATGCTCTGCCTTGCTATGACAGAGAGGGCTTCAACAAAACTCTGGAGAACGCCAAGCCACGGAACGATCCAGATGGACGACACCTATTTGGGTTCACCTATCTAAGGCTCTGCAGTACCCTCTTTGAGAGACCCAACTTTATGGAGTTCGAGCGTTTCGTTAAGAGGATGCACGGTAAGATTAGCAGATCTCTCGTCATAAGGGTACCCCAGTTTACCTTCCTGTATACCTCCGTATTTTTACGCATTCTTTCCGTGTTCTTCGCAGGTGAAGCAGTTCTCAACTTGCAGGCGTAGATTGTTAGCGTGTTACATATATATAATATAGAGGCCATTCTAATTTTCTTGGGACTTATGGGTCATTGGGAACCACATATGCCATTTTTGTCTTGGATAGGCAGTATTATTGGCTAATATTTGAGCTACTGAACCAAACAACGTCGCTCCGTGATGTAAATCATATTTTTTGCATATAGTACCGGTGTTCAAGCAGCCTTTGTAAAATATTGAGGCTGTGCAAATGTTCTTGCGATGGTGTACTCTCTTTACCGATGCGCATAAGCAGCATCGTTTTTTGGTACTGATATGGCTGTGTAATGTACTTCTTGTTAATGAAAGATGGTTGCCAGTCAAGGATTTCATAGTTCAGTAACTTCTCGTGTTCTCGATTGCATATACATTATGGAATTTTGATTTGAAATTACCCATCTCTTCAAGCACTGGTGATTTTGGTTGGACATGGTGACATGAATTTTGTTACATGGACACTTCCATTCAAATTACCGTATCTTTGTCCCTGTATATTTCACACCACATCTGTAGCACATGCAAGTAAAAAGGCACTGAAGAACAAAAATAACATGAAGAAAGAATGGACAACATCTTACCAAAAATAATTTACAACACAAGATGTTTAGGTCAAGAAAAAAAAAGAGGAAACTATACATGGTTTGTTGCATCAGGAAGGAGGAGAGGGGCTGCGCAGCACCATCTGCCCGTCCTCATCCTTGTCGAACACCTGCTCTATGAGGTCGTCCCAGCTCACCCGTGGCTGCCTTGACCCCGACAGCGGGAAGCTCTCGCTCCTCTCGGGACGTGCGCCGCTGAAAGTACCATATGCCGAGGCCATGCCTGACACCGACAGTGTGGCAGCCCTGCGCAGTGCCGCCTTGTGCTCCTCCACGTGCTCCCTCTGCACCGTCTCGTCCCGCTCCATTTGCTGGTCCGACGGCACTGACATCACATTCTCCTTCTCCAGCATCAGCTGTTCATGCGCATGGGCATATGAGCGTTTCAAGAGATCACAACAAAGACATCACATGATGTGTACTACCTGTATCTGAATTTTGAACATAATTTCTACACATGCCTAGATGCTTCAGCAAATCTATCATTTTGACATATCTACACTCTACAAATACTCTAGACGCTGCACAACTTGAATCAGGTGTTCGACTCTAGACAGCATGCACTGCTTGAAACAGCAAGTGCTAGATTGCTTATTTGTAAGTTGCAGGGCATCAAAACTACAATTTGGTATAGCAGGACTTTATTTTGTTTCCTTTATGAATCAGCAACACAGCATAGTTTTGTTTATGCACAAGCACAGGACTTACATCCAAAGCTTTCTGGCCTTCCCGCTCGATCCAAATAATGGCGTGATCCATCGTGGCGTTGCAGGAAAGAACTACATGCTCAAATCGGCCATCCACTGGTACAGCTGTTTTGACCACCGGTGGATATCTTCCACACCTGCGTGCATTCCACCAACGAAGTTTGTTTATTACAATATTGGAAGTCTCCATTAGCAAAAAAGTAGAAATCTGACAGAAAAATTCTGAAGAAAGCAGCAATATGTTAAATAGTTTTAGGCATTAATAGACAGTACTATGAGCCGTGTCATCACTGGTCTCTATAATGGGTGAACTATGTTCTTACAACATCAGCGGGCAGATGTTATTGTGAAGGTTCTCATAGGATACCAGAGGATACAGACAAATACTTGACACCATTAGCATAATATTATCTCTAATTCTGAAATTAGTGAGAACCTCTGCCATTACCTATTAACCTTTTTTAAACACTATAAGATGGTACATAGGATAGAAGGAGTGTTAAATTTTTAGTGCTAATCTGCAAAAATGTTATATCTCAGATCCCTCAAGTAGTTTCTAGATCAACAATTAACAAAAGAGGGTACCTGAAACTTTTCCTTTCTACAATGTGATATATCCGACCTGGTGCATAGAGCCTCCTTGGATCTTTCAACAGAGCATCTTCTGGTATGCAGGTGTCCTTCAAACATCTCAAACATAGGAGACATGGCAGACTGCCCAAGAAGAGAAGATGGTCCAATTTTAATATTTCTTCAACCCATAAAGCTGGAAGAAAATAATCACATTGCATTCAACATACTCGATATCATAACATAGCTAGTACAGTAAACATAAACTGGAAATTAGAAAGAACAGATTAAACACCCCATCAACATGAAAAATGGTTATCTGTGGGTAAACTCTATTTTGTTCAGATAACAAGGCAAATGGCCCTATATCACAGCAACCAGTCACAGTAGAATCATGTTTTACCCCAGGCAGAGATACAGTTGCTACTTGTTTGAAGAACTAAAATAGGCAACAGAGGTGACTAACTCAAGAGTCAACTGATCAATGCCATTGGCTTAAGAATGTTCGATTGAAGTAAAAGGGACACAAAGCCATTGTTCAAAGATAGTTAGCGACCTAGCAAATAGAAGACTATGACAAGATATGAACAAAAGAAGCAGCGGTGGTAATGTAAGGGGAAATGTGAAAGTACCGGCTGGCTACTAGAATAACATAATGTGAAAGTTGTGTGTCAGCGTGTGACTGGAAATTAGAAAGAACAGATTAAACACCCCATCAACATGAAAAATGGTTATCTGTGGGTAAACTCTATTTTGTTCAGATAACAAGGCAAATGCCCCTATATCACAGCAACCAGTCACAGTAGAATCATGTTTTACCCCAGGCAGAGATACAGTTGCTACTTGTTTGAAGAACTAAAATAGGCAACAGAGGTGACTAACTCAAGAGTCAACTGATCAATGCCATTGGCTTATGAATGTTCGATTGAAGTAAAAGGGACACAAAGCCATTGTTCAAAGATAGTTAGCGACCTGCCAAATAGAAGACTATGACAAGATATGAACAAAAGAAGCAGCGGTGGTAATGTAAGGGGAAATGTGAAAGTACCGGCTGGCTACTAGAATAACATAATGTGAAAGTTGTGTGTCAGCGTGTGCTACTAGAATCATACTCACTAGCAGTAGAGAAAAGGAACATATAGCATGATCATACCAGAGAAGCGACTTGAAAATATCTTCTAATGGAGTAGCCGTCCGAGGCAAGAAATCATCCTGTCATTAACAAGATCATATGAATTTCAGCCAATCCATATTCTTTCTATATACAAACAAATCAAAGTTCCATCTCTGAAGTAGAACAGGTATGATATCTGACTGACAGTAGTAGAACTTGACGAAATTCAGACATACAGACTGAATCTTGCGCAGCAGAAGCATAGAGTGGTTCTCACTTGTAGCACGACGGAGTTGATGACATCTGCGTATCTGACGGCGAGGTTGAGCGACATGCACCTGGCTGGCGCCACGGCGTAGCACCTGGTCCTTCCCCTGTCCACGACCCCGAGCTTGTCCAGGTTGAGCACGACGACCATGGCGAGCATGGCGGCGACGCCGGCCCCGAGGGAGTGTCCCGTGAAGGTGAGCGTGTAGTCGGGGTACGTGTCGAGCAGTTCCCGCAGCAGGTCGCACTCCCTGTCGAGCACCCAGCCGGCGGCGCGGAGGAGGCCGTTGTGGACGTAGCCGCCGTCGAAGCGGCGCTTGCCGAGGCGGTTGTCGAGGAGCAGCGCGTAGTCGGACTCGCGGCCGAGGTTGAGGCCCCGGAGCGCGAGCACGATGTCGGCGTGCGCGTGGTCGAGGTAGACGAGGTAGGGCGTGACCCGGCCGCGCGTGTCGGCGTAGGTGCGGCGGCGGACGATGTTGGCCGGGTCGACGGAGAAGAGCGGGGTGGAGGTGGAGGTGGAGGGGGAGAGGGATGGGTCGTCGTAGTTGGCCATGATGATGCGGCACATGCGGGGGACGGGGGCGAAGTCGGCGGCGGCGGCGAGGCCCCAGGTGGCGCTGTCGCGGTCGCCGGTGTGGAGGCAGCGCTTGACGGCCCAGCGCGCGCAGCCCAGGCAGTAGACGCACTCAAGCAGCGGCAGCCCGCACGCCAGCGACATGCGCGGTCAGTGGTCAGCGGCCGCCGGCCACCGCGGCTGTTCGGTTGGGAATTACGTCGAGCAGGCGGCGAGCGGCGAGCGCGCCGCCGAGGGCGGATATCCTGATCGGATCCGAGTTGTAGTGGGGATCGAATAGTAGCGTGAGAGATCTTGTTGGAGCAGCAGAAGAATTAGTCCATCCGAATCCGTTGAATTATAAAAGTATAATGAATCTGGAGACCAGCTGCAGCCTGCAGATGCAGATGGCCAGGTCATGAGGAACAGAGCGACAGATGGAAGAAGAAGAAGAGGAGAGCGAAAAAAGACAGTGACTGACAAAACAATGTGTATGACAAGCACGTGCAAATATTATATTCTTTTTTTTGCAGGCAGAAATATATAATCTTGATTTATTAATTAACACCAACAGTATTTCATCGAGTGCAACCTCTAAACCGATAGACACACCCATAAACAGAAGCATCGAATTTTGAAAAGGCCAACCGGCACAAGTTTTGATGCTCGTCGGACATTTTAATTTGATTCATGGTTAGAGCAAGTATAAGTAGTATATCAGGGGCACAAGCACAACCACCTCCCCCTATTTGTTTTGTAGGAATTTCCTGTTCGTAGGATTGTAGGAATTTCCAGTTACACCACATGCCTCTTTGAACGCAAAATCTAATTATTGCCTGGGCACTGTCTTGTCTTACGCGGTGCTCACCTTTCACGTCCGTCCGATCAACAATCACATGGCTCACTCGCTGCGGGGCAGGTAGGACCACGTGACACGCACAATCCCCAATCCTCTTCTCTCTCACGGGCACACACACAGGAGACGGGAGGGATGGCTGCCGACGGCCCCCACGCGATCCGCCGTGCCCTGGAGAAGGCATGCGCCAGCCCCGGCCGCCGCGCCCTGCCCTCCGCCTTCTTCCCGGCCTCCGACGCCGAGGCCGCCGCCTTGATCAGTGGGTGGTCCTCGCCTCCCTCCGCCTCCATGCCCACCCTTGAAGACATCGACGTCGTCGCCGCCGCCGAAGACCTCCTTCCGCGTTCGGGTCGACCTCGGGCCCTGGCCCGCCCTCGTATGGTGCTGGTGTCTAACCTCCGGCGCAGTATGGTTCGTGCTCCAGAAAGTCGTCGTGGGCGCCATCTTCGCCCTTCCGTCGCGGGCGCAGCCGCAGATTAGACAGTAAGCATTTTTTTGCTTCAACAGGATGCATTTTCACGATTAAAATGTGCAAGGGATTGCTCATACGGATGTAGTATTGTACTCATAGGATGTATTTTTATGCTCTGAAGTTCTGGTCAGATTAGACACTAGGGATTTCTGATATTTTTTCGCATCAACAAGATGGAGTTTAAAGATTAAAATTTGCGAAATGGATGTAGTCGTTTCTCAGGATGTAGTTATTGCCCAAATTTTACACCCTGATTATGCTCGCATGAATATAACTTCAAGAATTTTGTACTTGCACATGCACTCATGCGTCTCACGACTCAGCTTTTTGCCCTACCAGTACCAGACTGTGAGCTCTAAGCCTCTAATACATGATGCAGAATCCATGGTTGCTTCGCACGTCCGTGGGGCAACGGTACCGGCGGGTGTGGGAGCCTGGGAAGCGGAGCTGGTTATCGGCTGCAAGGCTTCACAAGGGTTCTGCTAGGTGAGATCTCAGTCTGCTGTCCTTATTTTCGTTCAGGTAGGGTTCCCGATTGATTTTCGCAGTTCGGTTTGCTTCGATGGCAGTGAGTCCCCTGCGGCCTCCTATGTGTGTTTTTCGCTGGGAGATTTTGCATCTATAGAACACTAAAATCTCGATGTAATCGGATGTTTCTGTCATTTGATCTAGGTTGATTTTGGAAGGGAATCTGAAATTGTAGCTTGAGCAATTCGTTAGTACAACTACAGAGGGACAAGTTCGTCCACAGATCAAGGTGAGAGGACTTTCTATTTGGGCCATATTAATATCTGTCTGTGTTTAGGTTACGTTTTGGTCAGTTCAGCGTGTTTGTGTTCGTGAGTACAACTATTGAGGGACAGGGATGTAACTAGACTTGTGTGTGTTCTTAAGCATGTATCATGGTATTAATCATCGTGGCTAACTGGCTATGCTTTTATGTACTTTTTTTTGGCACACAAGATGTAGCTTTTTAAATATTTTTTGGAAACTGCAATTTTAAGGATGTAGCTTCTGTAGGATGAAACTTTAATATTCAGGGGTGACTTTGGGATGCACAAAAAATGTTCTATATGAAATTCATTAGGTTATGATGTAACTTATTCTGGAAACTGCAATTTCATGGATGAAACTTTAATATTCAGGGTGTAGTTTACAGCGTTCGGGATCCAAAATAATTTAGTTCATGAAATTCACTAGTTTACGGTGTAACCAACTAACCATTATTAAGTCTTTCCCTCTTATGATGTACTTTTTAATATTCAAGATGTAATAATTTTTATGCAAACTGTATCTGTCATTGCATAATTTATGATGTAATTCACAACATTGTTTATTGGCATTTTGGATTAAAAATACGATGTAAATATATGAAAAATTCTACTTATTAGGATGTAGTTTTAATATACATACAAACTAATGTGCAAAATTCTACTTACTAGGATGTAAATAGTTTGCAAAATTCTAATTATTAGGATGCAATTATACATGCAAACTGTTTCTACCAATATGTAGTTATTTAAACATGATGTAGTTTTTGACTTCTCATTCATGATGTAGTTCTTTTTTCAGTTTTAAAAGGATGTAGTTTCATTTTCTTATTTATTTTCATGTGAGAATATGTCATCATGTAGTTCTGATGGATGTAATATCTTAGTTCTGATAGATGTTCTTATAGTTCACCATGGATAAACATGTTCATGGTTTCTTCATAGTCTATTTTGGTACTTCTATTTTTGCACTGGAGTAAGTTCTTAATGTTACATATACTGGAGGCAATTCTTTTTCTTTCTACTTCAAAAGTTAATAAGATCTAGCCACTGGGGCACAAATCGTAAGAACTTACTTTTATAGGATGTACTTTGTGCAAAAACTTGATAAAATCATTTTTGTCTATGGGGATACCTCTGTGTGACCTGAGTATCTCTCGAACGATATATTTTTAATCGTTTCATGTGTATGCTCCTCTACAAACATAGTTACATGCCATTTAACCGCTTTTCTCTCAACCCTGAGATGGCCCTGGAGTCCGTCTTCTTAGTTATGATGCGGCTCCTTTGCCTTACAGCTGGCGCTTCCTGCTTATTTATATCCTCATTCTTGCCACTCTTGTTTCAAACAAAGATGTATTTCTCCTTTTGCTTGTCCAAGGTATAATTCCAGGAGGTGCTGGTCTTAATGGAAAACCCATATGTTTTGCATATTTGTTGTAGTGTAATTTTGCTGCTTCCCAGAAATCAAAAATCATGCCAGGGTAGTGGGTCTTGGGTGGATTCTGATTGCTTTGTGTAGACTGAACCTCGTCATCGCTAGCAGATTCTTCACTAGAAAGTCTTTGGCTTGTCCCATCCCCTGTGTCAGCAGATGGAAGGGTGCTGCTGTTTGGATGACTAGTAGCGGGCTTATTTTCACTGTCAACATCACCAGGCTCGTTGTGGTTCATCCAATGGCACTTCAACTTATTGTATCTGGCCTGTAACTGCTGCTCCAAGTTCTTGCATTTCCACATCTGGTTCTCCTTGTTGATTTGGCATTTCCACATCTGGTTCTCCTTGTTCATTTCGCATTTCCACATCTGTTTCTGCGGGTTGATTCAGGTCTAAAACTACAACTCTAACAAGACCATACATATCTGCAATAAAAGTTCTTTATGTCAGTACACATTCTTTTTTTTTTGCTACATTCACAATGCATACATGTTTGTTATCATACAACATCACATCTAACTGAATTATTTCTCTCTTTATGTAGTTTTACATAAAGACACACAGCGCAAGGTATAAAGGGAACACATCAATTCTGCTCAAGACTTGTACTTTGTCACCTACAAAACATCTGCATAATATCGTTGTGGTAGCTGTGACAATGTTTCCGCTTAAAAAAACCGAAACAATGTTTGTATTTAGACTTCCAATTTTGCCGCAGGAGCAAGATAATGAACAAGTTTCTTACATTCCTTGTCTCTGCTGTACTTTTCAAGTTGAATTTTTTTCTTCGTGCCCCTAAATTACATCCCAGATAATATGCATATTACCAATGCTGTGTTGGTACTAGGATGTACATCATCTTTATGGACCTGATTCGCAGGAAAAATGTGTCAGCAACTAACCTGTATCAGTTCATTACCCAGCTACCTGTAGTTGTTCAATTCAGGGTGAAAACTACATTTTCTTTCAAGAATACCTGGAGTTTCTGCTTCAGGCTTAGTTGTAGGGACGGGGGATGTAGACTGCAAGCTATTTCCGACGGTTCAAACTTCAAACTAAGCTGATCTCGGGAGGGAGAATGTAATTTGCATGCTAGTAGTACTATTTTAGATCTGGGAGTCACATGGATGCATAAGAAGTTACAGGGAGGAGTGGGAGATTATTCAGTACCTGCTGGGGAGAGGAGGAGAAGCAGCACTCCTAATTGATCTTCCTTTATGAGCAGTTATTTTCTACTATGTTATTCTGGTGTTTTTTATGTAAGAAACTGCAGCCACCAGGTGTAGGCAATGAGTTCTTCATGTGCGGCCTCTGCAAAGGCAGCGGGGTGGGGACAGGGGCTAGAGACGTAGCGGTTTTGGAGGAAGCGGGTGTCTTTTTTGCTTCAAGCCAATTTAGACTCCCGTGCTATGCGACCAGCGTGCCAAAATCCAGAAAGGGAAAGGTCCAGGGCACCTTTTCCGTTTCAGGTGCTTGTCTGATTCTGACAGGGGAGCACTGCGGAGCGCAAAACAGTGCCCGCGCACTCCCTAGCCACGTCCCTCTTTGAATTGTAGGAACTTCCTGTTTGTAGGCCAATCCATATGATTTTTTTTCCAGTGTACTGTCTTTGGAATGAAGGAATGGTATTATTATTCTTATGTATTGGATTCCTATGACTCAATGTCATAGAAAGTTGAACATTCACTCCAACATCTTTTATAGATTCAAGTGCCCAGGAGCAAGACATGTTTCCTATGTTTCATCTAAACGACTATTCCTACAGTTTTCATGCGTTTTACATCCTTTGTTTTGCACAGTAAACCTGTGGGATTCCTAATATACTGCTATAGGGCTTAGTTTTCGCAAACGATGCTTTTAGACATAGAGCATATGACATCTCTATATCTTTGCTAAAAAGAACATTTAGAGATAGAATTCTCTCTTGTAGAAATAGCATGTACTATTTTTACATTTTTGTAAAACACTTTGTAAAACCTTTCAAAGACACTAGGATGGGGATACCCCTTTTTCCTTTCCACGAGCTCAGACTGATTGTCTCCCCGAGACCAACCATCTTCTCCCAAATCCGTACCTCCCAGGTACCTTCTTGAATTGCCTCCTAGTTTCCACCGAGAAAACCACTTTTCTTTTGAAAACATAAAATTGCCCATACGCCTAGATCGGTGGCCTTTCCAACCGTCCATGACCGCGGACACGGCTATTCGAATAGTTTTACACTCTGCAGAGGTGGTACACTTTCACCACACCAAACAGTCATTCCGCCGTGATCAGCCACGGTCCTCATACGACAGTATGCGGGGTTTCGGATAACATGATCAAAGCTTTCCCCTAATCCACTCTAGTACAGAGGACTCCCGCTGGGTTTGTTCCCCTCGGCACCGTGTGCTCCTCTAGACCCCTGGTCTCTCTCTCGGGACGCCACACCGCCACGGCAGGGGACCCAACGAAATCGACCGGCGCGGATCCTCCACATGTGTATTGCCTTGTACAGACGGCAACCCGGCTTCGAGGGACTCTAACCCTTATAGAAATATGAGATCCTCCGTACTAAAGTGGACAAGCTTCCGGCTAAGCCCTACCCATACCAGGTAGTGTGGTTGCACGGGTTAATTGTTCGGGCGGCCGCTAGGGCAGTACTTTGTTTTTCAAAACATCTCCACCTCCGACTGCTCCCAGCAGCTCGGGTTTTCGTAAACTCACCGAATGCTCCCAGCATTATTTTATTTTGAAAACAAAACATGCTTGTAGAAATAATAGGATTTCATTAGAGTGGTGAGGTGGCTTGCCTTGATCTGTGGTCTGCTCCTGCTGCTGATAATCAAAACAATCTCCACAATACTCCTCAGCAGATAATCCCTCCTCACGAGTTTCTAGCGTCGCAAAGTAAACACACACAATCAACATACAGCAGGACAATCATTTCTGCACATCAATCTACTAGCAAACAAGACAAGCACAACTAACATTCTTTACACAATCAGTAGCTAACACACTTTTTAATTAAAGATGGTTCTTTATCATCTACTTTGATTTTAAACATACAATCATGATTAAACAAGTGGCTCTTTCTTCATGTAACACTTAGTGCTTTACTACAAATTCCAAATTAGCTTTAATTAAGCACTAACATATTAAGAGCAACAAATTTAGTGAGCTACAGTACCAAAACACTTCACAAACAAGACTAGCAATTTTATTATCAAGAAACAAACAATTGTTTCATCAGTTTAATAGGCAGGAAAATACCATTTTTAGAGTTTATTATGTCCAGGATGTTATGTTTACCCACAATTTACGAAAAGCTAGGTTTAGGTTCTCTGTAATTATTAGAAGCTACTGCAATTGGATTTAGTCCAAAATTTTATTCACAGAAAATTAGATAAATGCTTAAAAACCCTACTGGTCTAAACTTCAATCACATGCCAATTTAAAACTAAGCACCACAAACACATGTGGTTAATTTCTCCTGAAAGCTACTGTCCTAAGCATTCCAAAACAATTGGAATCACTCCATTTGGATTAACAAAACTCAAGTTATTGACGAAACAGTGTTTCAGACCAGTGACAACGAAACATTTTTCATGGATACACAAAATAATATTTTTGAGATCTGCAAGTTGGACATGGTTCTAGACTCATTGCTTTACCACTGTGATTTTTGGTTTGCACAAATTGCAAGATTAACTATTTTATTTTGAATTAAACTAACAGACCAGAAACTGCTATTTAGAGAAAAGAATAGATCTCCTAAAAAAACAGAAGCTGGGCCAGATCTGGAGCTGGGCCGAGTCAACGAGCTGGGCCGGCCCAAGACGGTGCTGGTTCATCTTCTTCCCTGGACAAACAGCACGCAAACAGGGCAGGGAAGAACTCGACGTTGGGCTCGGGTATTCTCACCGTGGGGCTGCTGGAAGTCGATGGAGAGGCTTCAGGGCAGAGGAGGAGGTCGGGTGCGTCCCGTGGGTGGCCCTAGAGCTTGCCGGCGTGCTCCCAGGCGATGGCGCGGCCGAGGCAAGCTTCTCCGGTCGTCCATGGCAGCGACGAAAACAGGGATCCTGGGATGAAACGAAGGGGTGGGTGAGATAGGTATATCCAAGGCGAGCTCAAGGAGTCAAGAATGGCGAAGAAAGGATGCCCGAGGTGCCGGCTAGAGACGTTCTTCTCCGCCGGTTACCGAGATAAAAACTCGCTCTCCTTGGCAGCAGAGGGGATGAGCTTGAGATCTAGCTCCGGGAGTGAGAGAGGGGTGGTAGTGGAGCAGAATGGAGGTGGAGTGAGGCTCTGGGGTGGTGTGTGCGCTTTCAACCAAGGAGGTGGCCGTGGAGGGCTTTTTCGGCCATTGAGAGAAAGGGAGAGGGAGAGGGATGCTGGGGTTGGGCAATGGGAACGGTGGAGAGCGTCCAGTGGTGGCAGGGGTCGGCAGGGGCAGAGAAAAGGACTGGATGTCCCTCTTCTTGACCACCAGCGGTTTTCAAAGATGAGAGAAGAGAGGGAGTGCTAGGGCAAGCAGGGGATGACGGGTGGGACCAGGGTAATGGGTAGGGTTCCTATACTCGTCCAGGCATTGGTGGAAGGGGTGGTGCAGGGTTGGGATGGCTTTAAACAAGTTTTTCAAACGAATTTGAATGAGCCAAAAACAGGTTCAGAAAATCGAGTTACAGAAATTCAGAATTAGGATTTTTTTCTAAGTCATAGAAATAAATATTTCCTGCCAAAAGTTTCAAGTGATTTGAGGTTTCAAATGGATTCTAGATTTTTTTTGAAAAGCATGGGATTGAAGTACATACTTCATGGAATCATATGGACATTTCTAAGAATTTTCCTGAAGTGATTAAGGCACTAATGCATGATGGTTAGCAGTGAACCTATTAACAGTTTTTCAGAAACTGTTATCATGATGGTCTCAAAACCAACATGATTAGGCGATCAAAAGGTCAACACGGTGCAGGAGAAAGTTACAGAGGTGATGTACTATCTATGTGGATCACAAAGGTAAAAAATACACTTCTGAATAAGAAAGTTTTCATGGTTTTGCAAGGAGTTAAAAATGGTATAAAATAACATTTTCAGAAAATTCAGAGTTTTGTACTTCGAGAAATTTCCAAGTTCAGAAAACTGTTATTTTGGTGACACCAAAATCATCATGGTATAAGATTGTTAAAAACATTCAAAGTTCAAATAAAACATAGGATGATACATAGGGTGACAAGGATGGATGAGGTGGTGGTGCCTTTCCAAAATGATCAAGTTTAAAGATTTCGTGAGGCTCAAGATATGGAACCTTTTAACAGAAAAGAAGATAGGTCCAGAGAAGGTTTTTGCCATGTTTATTCAAGAGTTTGAGTTAGGAAAAATGGTAATGATGCTGATTTAGGTCACACATGACCATGAGCATGCCAGGGAATTTTCTCCAGGTTTTAGGAAATACTTTTGTTCACAAAATGATGGAATAAGCAACTCTATCCTTTTTGAAAATAGTTGATAACAATATTTAACACAAGCAAGTCAACACAAATCAAACCATTCAACAAGCCACAACAAACAAGCAACTCAATAGCTCAAGCAATTATCCAAAGCACTCAAACACAACCAGATATCAATCACCAAATTACCTAGCCCTTAATATGATTAGGTGACATAGTGATCACACATGATCATGACAAGATGGTGTTTTAAAGCTATCTCAACTCGTACTTGATAATTTTCAGAAGGTTTGATAAAGAGAAAATATATGGGGTAGTATATTCCTCAATTGTGTCATTTTCTAAGGTGTTGAAAATAGGATAAAATAAGAGATTTTGATACTTGCAAAATATCAAGGTATAAAGTCAGTAGGAGATAGTATATAGATCTCCATAGTTTTGGAAACACTTAAATTTTTGGAATACTTTACTTTCTAAAATAGTAGGTCTTTGGTTAGTTGATAAAATCAAAACATCATTGATAAAAAAAAGAGTTGGCCAGAATAAGATTTAGAGAAGACATATGGATCATTATTCTTGTCATGACATGCTCACCAAAATTAAATGATATGTTCTATTAGTTGAGTTAAAATGTTAGTGTTTTCAGTGGTTGTTAACTCAATCAATAAAGCAGACAGGTCCAACAGAGAAATGTCAAGTGAAACACAAGCATTAGTGAAGTATTTTCAAAAAGTTTTTGTTGGCCCTGGTTTTTGGCTCTCTAGTAACTATGTTTTCTGACTTCCCAAAATTGGGGTGTTACAGACCTCCCCCCTTAAAAGAATCTCGTCCCGAGATTCCTAAGTGTGTACTAAGAGAGTGCAAGGTTAGTGGGTTTGTTGCTCCTTTATCTTCCGGGATTGTCGATTCTCAACTGAGGTCTCCTTGTCGAAACTTCATCGGATTTTCTTCCGGAAGGCTTTTGGTCTCTGCTGAAGGTGCTGTCATGAAGGTCGAGGTTGATCAGCATTCTTGTTGAGATGACTTCAAATACTCCAGAGTAAGGGCGCAAAGGACAGTTTACCAAAACTCCCTAATAAAACTAGCGTATGTATTCCCCCCTTAAAAAGGAGCCTTGAAGGGTAGATGTTGAAGGTATAAGTTGTTGCCGACTCCAATACGTTGTTGTTCTTGGGTATCACTGTGATCTTCGTCTTGGTCGTAGCTCCTCGGCGCTTACGGTTGATGTAGACACTTGTCTTGGCCTTGCCGTCGAGGGGTTAGCATAAAAACACGCGTCAACCGTTTTCAAGTTTCACAGGGGTGTCAGGTCCGTAGAATTGGCTCTCTCCGGCTTTTTCTAAAAAGTCGAGGGGTGCTACAAGCTACTAGCTATGTCAGAACTTGCTAGGTGTTAAGGTCGTCCACGGCAACAGCCCTTGGGTTTCTCGTCGTTCTTGGCACCTTGTTGAATATGACATCTTGATTTGTGTCCGCCTTCGATTTAGCAGACGAACAAAGTTGATGAAGACTTCCTTGGTTTGTTGACTTTATGACGCCACACACTACCCTTCAGAGGTCGGTTCTATCTCAGTTAGCCTAGAAGATTAGTTAAGATACTTATTGCTATCAGTATCAAGTCGGGAAAGTCGAGTTAATAAGGTTGGCGCATAGAAGGCACTTATGACTCTTGCTTCGGGGTTCATCTTGATGTAGAGACGATCTTCCGTGCTGGTTGTCTTCGTTGTTGCTGACGTTGATCTCCTTTGTGTGTCACGGCTTGAGGGCTTCATAAAATCTTCAAAAGTAGTGGCTCTTGGCGTTCCTTGAGTCCTTCGTATTGCCATCTGTAAGTGAGACTTCCGTTGGCACTTCTTTTCTGATCTTGGTTTGTAGGTCTCGAGGAGGTTAGTTAGTAACAGGGAGACTGGTGTTAGATGTTACTCTAAAGTTAGATATGTTAAGTTAGTGATGGTATCCTTGCAATTTGAAAAGTTAGGTAAGCTAGGCAAGGTCCCTCACATCATGGGGGTGGGCTTTCTCGGGGTGGTCTTCTATATCAGGTGCGGTTAAAAACTCTCACGTGACAAGGTTTAGATCAGAGGCAAAACATTTTATAGAGGTTTTCTACACAAGTTTTGAAATGCATCACAATGCATCTAACGCTAAAAGGGCCAAAAAGGTATTTTGTGAAGAGGCAAAATGATGTTTAAACAAAAGGGACGTATGTGTCTAAAACGTGTTGCCGACAAGGCGTGCTGGTGAAACATACCAGCAAAACAACCCACAAGCAACATGCATGCACACGAACAAGTCACACACAAACAATGAGCACACCAAGCACCTACATTATCAACGAGAGCCTAATAATCGCGGGTCGTGTATTCTAACCAAGGGTCATATCTTAGATGTCCTATGAGTTTTGGGGTCACATGGTTGCTGAAGTCTTCATTTCATCACCCTTGGCTTCTGCCGGAAAGCTTGAGATTCTTGAGGTTGCCGATCGCGTAACATTGTTGGTGTCGAGTCGAGGGACGGAAGGTGATCTGTTACTCTGGTCTTGCATTCTGCACATTCCAAAGTATTTGGAGATCCTGGCTTTACTGTCATCGACGATTTTGGTCTTGTGGACTGTGCATCTGAGGACTCTTGTCTCCGTCTTGGCTCTAGCTACTTAGGGGTCCATCGTCAAGCGTAAACAAGTTTTGAATAGGGACAAGAGAGTAGAGAAAAACTCTTTTTGAGATACTTGAATTTAGAGAGGTAAGATCAAGAAATTTTTGAGAATAGGTAGGAGTGGAAACCATACTAGGCTTACCTTGAAGAAAATAGATTTCTGTAGAAATAGGTTTTAGCAAAATATTTCCTTCCTAAGCTAACGACCATGCTAACTAAGGTCTCCTAAGGTCAACGATGGCTCTGATACCAAGTCTGTGATGACCCCTCAGATTTACCAGTCCGAGGTGCCCCCGTTATGTAAACAGATCACGATCCCAATGATCAGTGCATCGCGATCACATAACCAACATGGTATACAGAGTTACATCATCCAACTCGATTAGTACAAGACTTACATAAATGATGGTCACACGACCAAGCCTGCAACCATCGTCACGCAGGACGGAATTAACTACGATATAGCGGAAGCTTTCGACTAGCGTCGGCCCTCGTCACAACCGGACGCATTCCCACAGAGTAGTTGACCGGTGACACTCAGTTGGCGTAGTCGTCGGTGTACTCCTCATCTTCGGCGTAGGTCTTCTCGTTGAAAATCTGGACATTGAAATATCCAGGGACACAGCCATGAGTACAATTACGCACTCGCAAAACCACCTCAAGGCTTCAGTTTTCATGGTAATGCAATAAAACGTTTTCGAAAACTGGGATAGCTGCTATATACTACTATAGGGCTTAGTTTTCGCAAACGATGCTTTTAGACATAGAGCATACGACATCTCTATATCTTTGCTAAAAAGAACATTTAGAGATAGAATTCTCTCTTGTAGAAATAGCATGTACTATTTCCACATTTTTGTAAAACACTTTGTAAAACCTTTCAAAGACACTAGGATGGGGATACCCCTTTTTCCTTTCCACGAGCTCAGACTGATTGTCTCCCCGAGACCAACCATCTTCTCCCAAATCCGTACCTCCCAGGTACCTTCTTGAATTGCCTCCTAGTTTCCACCGAGAAAACCACTTTTCTTTTGAAAACATAAAATTGCCCATACGCCTAGATCGGTGGCCTTTCCAACCGTCCATGACCGCGGACACGGCTATTCGAATAGTTTTACACTCTGCAGAGGTGGTGCACTTTCACCACACCAAACAGTCATTCCGCCGTGATCAGCCACGGTCCTCATACGACAGTATGCGGGGTTTCGGATAACATGATCAAAGCTTTCACCTAATCCACTCTAGTACAGAGGACTCCCGCTGGGTTTGTTCCCCTCGGCACCGTGTGCTCCTCTAGACCCCTGGTCTCTCTCTCAGGACGCCACACCGCCACGGCAGGGGACCCAACGTAATTGTCCGGCGCGGATCCTCCACATGTGTATTGCCTCGTACAGACGGCAACCCGGCTTCGAGGGACTCTAACCCTTATAGAAGTATGAGATCCTCCGTACTAAAGTGGACAAGCTTCCGGCTAAGCCCTACCCATATCAGGTAGTGTGGTTGCACGGGTTAATTGTTCGGGCGGCCGCTAGGGCAGTACTTTGTTTTCAAAACATCTCCACCTCCGACTGCTCCCAGCAGCTCGGGTTTTCGTAAACTCACCGAATGCTCCCAGCACTTTGGGTTTTCACAAACATCTCCATTTGCTCCCAGCAACATGGGTTTTATAAAACACTTTCTCGCCGATCGCTCTCAGCGACTCGGGTTTTCCTTTAAAAACATTTCATCAAATCCAGGTTCCCATCCTATAGTTTTGAGGTAAGATTATAAGGATATACTACTAGAAAATATAATTTTCTTAATAGCGCCTTCAGTAGAAGGTTTCTCAAGTAAAGACTTATTTTTATAAAACCTATTATATACTAGTAGATATCTTTGGCCAAACAATATTTTGTAAAATAGTTTTTGGGTGGCAAGAAGGCCATGAAAGAGATAAAACATGCATTATTTTATTTTGAAAACAAAACATGCTTGTAGAAATAATAGGATTTCATTAGAGTGGTGAGGTGGCTTGCCTTGATCTGTGGTCTGCTCCTGCTGCTGATAATCAAAACAATCTCCACAATACTCCTCAGCAGATAATCCCTCCTCGCGAGTTTCTAGCGTCGCAAAGTAAAAACACACAATCAACATACAGCAGGACAAGCATTTCTGCACATCAATCTACTAGCAAACAAGACAAGCACAACTAACATTCTTTACACAATCAGTAGCTAACACACTTTTTAATTAAAGATGGTTCTTTATCATCTACTTTGATTTTAAACATACAATCATGATTAAACAAGTGGCTCTTTCTTCATGTAACACTTAGTGCTTTACTACAAATTCCAAATTAGCTTTAATTAAGCACTAACATATTAAGAGCAACAAAATTTAGTGAGCTACAGTACCAAAACACTTCACAAACAAGACTAGCAATTTTATTATCAAGAAACAAACAATTGTTTCATCAGTTTAATAGGCAGGAAAATACCATTTTTAGAGTTTATTATGTCCAGGATGTTATGTTTACCCACAATTTACGAAAAGCTAGGTTTAGGTTCTCTGTAATTATTAGAAGCTACTGCAATTGGATTTAGTCCAAAATTTTATTCACAGAAAATTAGATAAATGCTTAAAAACCCTACTGGTCTAAACTTCAATCACATGCCAATTTAAAACTAAGCACCACAAACACATGGGGTTAATATCTACTGAAAGCTACTGTCCTAAGCATTCCAAAACAATTGGAATCACTCAATTTGGATTAACAAAACTCAAGTTATTGACGAAACAGTGTTTCAGACCAGTGACAACGAAACATTTTTCATGGATACACAAAATAATATTTTTGAGATCTGCAAGTTGGACATGGTTCTAGACTCATTGCTTTACCACTGTGATTTTTGGTTTGCACAAATTGCAAGATTAACTATTTTATTTTGAATTAAACTAACAGACCAGAAACTGCTATTTAGAGAAAAGAATAGATCTCCTAAAAAAAACAGAAGCTGGGCCAGATCTGGAGCTGGGCCGAGTCAACGAGCTGGGCCGGCCCAAGACGGTGCTGGTTCATCTTCTTCCCTGGACAAACAGCACGCAAACAGGGCAGGGAAGAACTCGACGTTGGGCTCGGGTATTCTCACCGTGGGGCTGCTGGAAGTCGATGGAGAGGCTTCAGGGCAGAGGAGGAGGTCGGGTGCGTCCCGTGGGTGGCCCTAGAGCTTGCCGGCGTGCTCCCAGGCGATGGCGCGGCCGAGGCAAGCTTCTCCGGTCGTCCATGGCAGCGACGAAAACAGGGATCCTGGGATGAAACGAAGGGGTGGGTGAGATAGGTATATCCAAGGCGAGCTCAAGGAGTCAAGAATGGCGAAGAAAGGATGCCCGAGGCGCCGGCTAGAGACGTTCTTCTCCGCCGGTTACCGAGATAAAAACTCGCTCTCCTTGGCAGCAGAGGGGATGAGCTTGAGATCTAGCTCCGGGAGTGAGAGAGGGGTGGTAGTGGAGCAGAATGGAGGTGGAGTGAGGCTCTGGGGTGGTGTGTGCGCTTTCAACCAAGGAGGTGGCCGTGGAGGGCTTTTTCGGCCATTGAGAGAAAGGGAGAGGGAGAGGGATGCTGGGGTTGGGCAATGGGAACGGTGGAGAGCGTCCAGTGGTGGCAGGGGTCGGCAGGGGCAGAGAAAAGGACTGGATGTCCCTCTTCTTGACCACCAGTGGTTTTCAAAGATGAGAGAAGAGAGGGAGTGCTAGGGCAAGCAGGGGATGACGGGTGGGACCAGGGTAATGGGTTGGGTTCCTATACTCGTCCAGGCATTGGTGGAAGGGGTGGTGCAGGGTTGGGATGGCTTTAAACAAGTTTTTCAAACGAATTTGAATGAGCCAAAAACAGGTTCAGAAAATCGAGTTACAGAAATTCAGAATTAGGATTTTTTTCTAAGTCATAGAAATAAATATTTCCTGCCAAAAGTTTCAAGTGATTTGAGGTTTCAAATGGATTCTAGAATTTTTTTGAAAAGCATGGGATTGAAGTACATACTTCATGGAATCATATGGACATTTCTAAGAATTTTCCTGAAGTGATTAAGGCACTAATGCATGATGGTTAGCAGTGAACCTATTAACAGTTTTTCAGAAACTGTTATCATGATGGTCTCAAAACCAACATGATTAGGCGATCAAAAGGTCAACACGGTGCAGGAGAAAGTTACAGAGGTGATGTACTATCTATGTGGATCACAAAGGTAAAAAATACACTTCTGAATAAGAAAGTTTTCATGGTTTTGCAAGGAGTTAAAAATGGTATAAAATAACAGTTTCAGAAAATTCAGAGTTTTGTACTTCGAGAAATTTCCAAGTTCAGAAAACTGTTATTTTGGTGACACCAAAATCATCATGGTATAAGATTGTTAAAAACATTCAAAGTTCAAATAAAACATAGGATGATACATAGGGTGACAAGGATGGATGAGGTGGTGGTGCCTTTCCAAAATGATCAAGTTTAAAGATTTCGTGAGGCTCAAGATATGGAACCTTTTAACAGAAAAGAAGATAGGTCCAGAGAAGGTTTTTGCCATGTTTATTCAAGAGTTTGAGTTAGGAAAAATGGTAATGATGCTGATTTAGGTCACACATGACCATGAGCATGCCAGGGAATTTTCTCCAGGTTTTAGGAAATACTTTTGTTCACAAAATGATGGAATAAGCAACTCTATCCTTTTTGAAAATAGTTGATAACAATATTTAACACAAGCAAGTCAACACAAATCAAACCATTCAACAAGCCACAACAAACAAGCAACTCAATAGCTCAAGCAATTATCCAAAGCACTCAAACACAACCAGATATCAATCACCAAATTACCTAGCCCTTAATATGATTAGGTGACATAGTGATCAGACATGATCATGACAAGATGGTGTTTTAAAGCTATCTCAACTCGTACTTGATAATTTTCAGAAGGTTTGATAAAGAGAAAATATATGGGGTAGTATATTCCTCAATTGTGTCATTTTCAAAAGGTGTTGGAAATAGGATAAAATAAGAGATTTTGATACTTGCAAAATATCAAGGTATAAAGTCAGTAGGAGATAGTATATAGATCTCCATAGTTTTGGAAACACTTAAATTTTTGGAATACTTTTACTTTCTAAAATAGTAGGTCTTTGGTTAGTTGATAAAATCAAAACATCATTGATAAAAAAAAGAGTTGGCCAGAATAAGATTTAGAGAAGACATATGGATCATTATTCTTGTCATGACATGCTCACCAAAATTAAATGATATGTTCTATTAGTTGAGTTAAAATGTTAGTGTTTTCAGTGGTTGTTAACTCAATCAATAAAGCAGACAGGTCCAACAGAGAAATGTGAAGTGAAACACAAGCATTAGTGAAGTATTTTCAAAAAGTTTTTGTTGGCCCTGGTTTTTGGCTCTCTATTAACTATGTTTTCTGACTTCCCAAAATTGGGGTGTTACAGACCTTCCCCCTTAAAAGAATCTCGTCCCGAGATTCCTAAGTGTGTACTAAGAGAGTGCAAGGTTAGTGGGTTTGTTGCTCCTTTATCTTCCGGGATTGTCGATTCTCAACTGAGGTCTCCTTGTCGAAACTTCATCGGATTTTCTTCCGGAAGGCTTTTGGTCTCTGCTGAAGGTGCTGTCATGAAGGTCGAGGTTGATCAGCATTCTTGTTGAGATGACTTCAAATACTCCAGAGTTAGGGCGCAAAGGACAGTTTGCCAAAACTCCCTAATAAAACTAGCGTATGTATTCCCCCCTTAAAAAGGAGCCTTGAAGGGTAGATGTTGAAGGTATAAGTTGTTGCCGACTCCAATACGTTGTTGTTCTTGGGTATCACTGTGATCTTCGTCTTGGTCGTAGCTCCTCGGCGCTTACGGTTGATGTAGACACTTGTCTTGGCCTTGCCGTCGAGGGGTTAGCATAAAAACACGCGTCAACCGTTTTCAAGTTTCACAGGGGTGTCAGGTCCGTAGAATTGGCTCTCTCCGGCTTTTTCTAAAAAGTCGAGGGGTGCTACAAGCTACTAGCTATGTCAGAACTTGCTAGGTGTTAAGGTCGTCCACGGCAACAGCCCTCGGGTTTCTCGTCGTTCTTGGCACCTTGTTGAATATGACATCTTGATTTGTGTCCGCCTTCGATTTAGCAGACGAACAAAGTTGATGAAGACTTCCTTGGTTTGTTGACTTTATGACGCCACACACTACCCTTCAGAGGTCGGTTCTATCTCAGTTAGCCTAGAAGATTAGTTAAGATACTTATTGCTATCAGTATCAAGTCGGGAAAGTCGAGTTAATAAGGTTGGCGCATAGAAGGCACTTATGACTCTTGCTTCGGGGTTCATCTTGATGTAGAGACGATCTTCCGTGCTGGTTGTCTTCGTTGTTGCTGACGTTGATCTCCTTTGTGTGTCACGGCTTGAGGGCTTCATAAAATCTTCAAAAGTAGTGGCTCTTGGCGTTCCTTGAGTCCTTCGTATTGCCATCTGTAAGTGAGACTTCCGTTGGCACTTCTTTTCTGATCTTGGTTTGTAGGTCTCGAGGAGGTTAGTTAGTAACAGGGAGACTGGTGTTAGATGTTACTCTAAAGTTAGATATGTTAAGTTAGTGATGGTATCCTTGCAATTTGAAAAGTTAGGTAAGCTAGGCAAGGTCCCTCACATCATGGGGGTGGGCTTTCTCGGGGTGGTCTTCTATATCAGGTGCGGTTAAAAACTCTCACGTGACAAGGTTTAGATCAGAGGCAAAACATTTTATAGAGGTTTTCTACACAAGTTTTGAAATGCATCACAATGCATCTAACGCTAAAAGGGCCAAAAAGGTATTTTGTGAAGAGGCAAAAGGATGTTTAAACAAAAGGGACGTATGTGTCTAAAACGTGTTGCCGACAAGGCGTGCTGGTGAAACATACCAGCAAAACAACCCACAAGCAACATGCATGCACACGAACAAGTCACACACAAACAATGAGCACACCAAGCACCTACATTATCAACGAGAGCCTAATAATCGCGGGTCGTGTATTCTAACCAAGGGTCATATCTTAGATGTCCTATGAGTTTTGGGGTCACATGGTTGCTGAAGTCTTCATTTCATCACCCTTGGCTTCTGCCGGAAAGCTTGAGATTCTTGAGGTTGCCGATCGCGTAACATTGTTGGTGTCGAGTCGAGGGACGGAAGGTGATCTGTTACTCTGGTCTTGCATTCTGCACATTCCAAAGTATTTGGAGATCCTGGCTTTACTGTCATCGACGATTTTGGTCTTGTGGACTGTGCATCTGAGGACTCTTGTCTCCGTCTTGGCTCTAGCTACTTAGGTCTCACTTGGGTCCATCGTCAAGCGTAAACAAGTTTTGAATAGGGAGAAGAGAGTAGAGAAAAACTCTTTTTGAGATACTTGAATTTAGAGAGGTAAGATCAAGAAATTTTTGAGAATAGGTAGGAGTGGAAACCATACTAGGCTTACCTTGAAGAAAATAGATTTCTGTAGAAATAGGTTTTAGCAAAATATTTCCTTCCTAAGCTAACGACCATGCTAACTAAGGTCTCCTAAGGTCAACGATGGCTCTGATACCAAGTCTGTGATGACCCCTCAGATTTACCAGTCCGAGGTGCCCCCGTTATGTAAACAGATCACGATCCCAATGATCAGTGCATCGCGATCACATAACCAACATGGTATACAGAGTTACATCATCCAACTTGATTAGTACAAGACTTACATAAATGATGGTCACACGACCAAGCCTGCAACCATCGTCACGCAGGACGGAATTAACTACGATATAGCGGAAGCTTTCGACTAGCGTCGGCCCTCGTCACAACCGGACGCATTCCCACAGAGTAGTTGACCGGTGACACTCAGTTGGCGTAGTCGTCGGTGTACTCCTCATCTTCGGCGTAGGTCTTCTCGTTGAAAATCTGGACATTGGAATATCCAGGGACACAGCCATGAGTACAATTACGCACTCGCAAAACCACCTCAAGGCTTCAGTTTTCATGGTAATGCAATAAAACGTTTTCGAAAACTGGGATAGCTGCTATATACTGCTATAGGGCTTAGTTTTCGCAAACGATGCTTTTAGACATACAGCATACGACATCTCTATATCTTTGCTAAAAAGAACATTTAGAGACAGAATTCTCTCTTGTAGAAATAGCATGTACTATTTCCACATTTTTGTAAAACACTTTGTAAAACCTTTCAAAGACACTAGGATGGGGATACCCCTTTTTCCTTTCCACGAGCTCAGACTGATTGTCTCCCCGAGACCAACCATCTTCTCCCAAATCCGTACCTCCCAGGTACCTTCTTGAATTGCCTCCTAGTTTCCACCGAGAAAACCACTTTTCTTTTGAAAACATAAAATTGCCCATACGCCTAGATCGGTGGCCTTTCCAACCGTCCATGACCGCGGATACGGCTATTCGAATAGTTTTACACTCTGCAGAGGTGGTGCACTTTCACCACACCAAACAGTCATTCCGCCGTGATCAGCCACGGTCCTCATACGACAGTATGCGGGGTTTCGGATAACATGATCAAAGCTTTCACCTAATCCACTCTAGTACAGAGGACTCCCGCTGGGTTTGTTCCCCTCAGCACCGTGTGCTCCTCTAGACCCCTGGTCTCTCTCTCGGGACGCCACACCGCCACGGCAGGGGACCCAACGTAGTTGTCCGGCGCGGATCCTCCACATGTGTATTGCCTCATACAGACGGCAACCCGGCTTCGAGGGACTCTAACCCTTATAGAAGTATGAGATCCTCCGTACTAAAGTGGACAAGCTTCCGGCTAAGCCCTACCCATATCAGGTAGTGTGGTTGCACGGGTTAATTGTTCGGGCGGCCGCTAGGGCAGTACTTTGTTTTTCAAAACATCTCCACCTCCGACTGCTCCCAGCAGCTCGGGTTTTCGTAAACTCACCGAATGCTCCCAGCACTTTGGGTTTTCACAAACATCTCCATTTGCTCCCAGCAACATGGGTTTTATAAAACACTTTCTCGCCGATCGCTCTCAGCGACTCGGGTTTTCCTTTAAAAACATTTCATCAAATCCAGGTTCCCATCCTATAGTTTTGAGGTAAGATTATAAGGATATACTACTAGAAAATATAATTTTCTTGATAGCGCCTTCAGTAGAAGGTTTCTCAAGTAAAGACTTATTTTTATAAAACCTATTATATACTAGTAGATATCTTTGGCCAAACAATATTTTGTAAAATAGTTTTTGGGTGGCAAGAAGGCCATGAAAGAGATAAAACATGCATTATTTTATTTTGAAAACAAAACATGCTTGTAGAAATAATAGGATTTCATTAGAGTGGTGAGGTGGCTTGCCTTGATCTGTGGTCTGCTCCTGCTGCTGATAATCAAAACAATCTCCACAATACTCCTCAGCAGATAATCCCTCCTCGCGAGTTTCTAGCGTCGCAAAGTAAAAACACACAATCAACATACAGCAGGACAAGCATTTCTGCACATCAATCTACTAGCAAACAAGACAAGCACAACTAACATTCTTTACACAATCAGTAGCTAACACACTTTTTAATTAAAGATGGTTCTTTATCATCTACTTTGATTTTAAACATACAATCATGATTAAACAAGTGGCTCTTTCTTCATGTAACACTTAGTGCTTTAATACAAATTCCAAATTAGCTTTAATTAAGCACTAACATATTAAGAGCAACAAAATTTAGTGAGCTACAGTACCAAAACACTTCACAAACAAGACTAGCAATTTTATTATCAAGAAACAAACAATTGTTTCATCAGTTTAATAGGCAGGAAAATACCATTTTTAGAGTTTATTATGTCCAGGATGTTATGTTTACCCACAATTTACGAAAAGCTAGGTTTAGGTTCTCTGTAATTATTAGAAGCTACTGCAATTGGATTTAGTCCAAAATTTTATTCACAGAAAATTAGATAAATGCTTAAAAACCCTACTGGTCTAAACTTCAATCACATGCCAATTTAAAACTAAGCACCACAAACACATGGGGTTAATTTCTACTGAAAGCTACTGTCCTAAGCATTCCAAAACAATTGGAATCACTCAATTTGGATTAACAAAACTCAAGTTATTGACGAAATAGTGTTTCAGACCAGTGACAACGAAACATTTTTCATGGATACACAAAATAATATTTTTGAGATCTGCAAGTTGGACATGGTTCTAGACTCATTGCTTTACCACTGTGATTTTTGGTTTGCACAAATTGCAAGATTAACTATTTTATTTTGAATTAAACTAACAGACCAGAAACTGCTATTTAGAGAAAAGAATAGATCTCCTAAAAAAACAGAAGCTGGGCCAGATCTGGAGCTGGGCCGAGTCAACGAGCTGGGCCGGCCCAAGACGGTGCTGGTTCATCTTCTTCCCTGGACAAACAGCACGCAAACAGGGCAGGGAAGAACTCGACGTTGGGCTCGGGTATTCTCACCGTGGGGCTGCTGGAAGTCGATGGAGAGGCTTCAGGGCAGAGGAGGAGGTCGGGTGCGTCCCGTGGGTGGCCCTAGAGCTTGCCGGCGTGCTCCCAGGCGATGGCGCGGCCGAGGCAAGCTTCTCCGGTCGTCCATGGCAGCGACGAAAACAGGGATCCTGGGATGAAACGAAGGGGTGGGTGAGATAGGTATATCCAAGGCGAGCTCAAGGAGTCAAGAATGGCGAAGAAAGGATACCCGAGGCGCCGGCTAGAGACGTTCTTCTCCGCCGGTTACCGAGATAAAAACTCGCTCTCCTTGGCAGCAGAGGGGATGAGCTTGAGATCTAGCTCCGGGAGTGAGAGAGGGGTGGTAGTGCAGCAGAATGGAGGTGGAGTGAGGCTCTAGGGTGGTGTGTGCGCTTTCAACCAAGGAGGTGGCCGTGGAGGGCTTTTTCGGCCATTGAGAGAAAGGGAGAGGGAGAGGGATGCTGGGGTTGGGCAATGGGAACGGTGGAGAGCGTCCAGTGGTGGCAGGGGTCGGCAGGGGCAGAGAAAAGGACTGGATGTCCCTCTTGTTGACCACCAGCGGTTTTCAAAGATGAGAGAAGAGAGGGAGTGCTAGGGCAAGCAGGGGATGACGGGTGGGACCAGGGTAATGGGTAGGGTTCCTATACTCGTCCAGGCATTGGTGGAAGGGGTGGTGCAGGGTTGGGATGGCTTTAAACAAGTTTTTCAAACGAATTTGAATGAGCCAAAAACAGGTTCAGAAAATCGAGTTACAGAAATTCAGAATTAGGATTTTTTTCTAAGTCATAGAAATAAATATTTCCAGCCAAAAGTTTCAAGTGATTTGAGGTTTCAAATGGACTCTAGAATTTTTTTGAAAAGCATGGGATTGAAGTACATACTTCATGGAATCATATGGACATTTCTAAGAATTTTCCTGAAGTGATTAAGGCACTAATGCATGATGGTTAGCAGTGAACCTATTAACAGTTTTTCAGAAACTGTTATCATGATGGTCTCAAAACCAACATGATTAGGCGATCAAAAGGTCAACACGGTGCAGGAGAAAGTTACAGAGGTGATGTACTATCTATGTGGATCACAAAGGTAAAAAATACACTTCCGAATAAGAAAGTTTTCATGGGTTTGCAAGGAGTTAAAAATGGTATAAAATAACAGTTTCAGAAAATTCAGAGTTTTGTACTTCGAGAAATTTCCAAGTTCAGAAAACTGTTATTTTGGTGACACCAAAATCATCATGGTATAAGATTGTTAAAAACATTCAAAGTTCAAATAAAACATAGGATGATACATAGGGTGACAAGGATGGATGAGGTGGTGGTGCCTTTCCAAAATGATCAAGTTTAAAGATTTCGTGAGGCTCAAGATATGGAACCTTTTAACAGAAAAGAAGATAGGTCCAGAGAAGGTTTTTGCCATGTTTATTCAAGAGTTTGAGTTAGGAAAAATGGTAATGATGCTGATTTAGGTCACACATGACCATGAGCATGCCAGGGAATTTTCTCCAGGTTTTAGGAAATACTTTTGTTCACAAAATGATGGAATAAGCAACTCTATCCTTTTTGAAAATAGTTGATAACAATATTTAACACAAGCAAGTCAACACAAATCAAACCATTCAACAAGCCACAACAAACAAGCAACTCAATAGCTCAAGCAATTATCCAAAGCACTCAAACACAACCAGATATCAATCACCAAATTACCTAGCCCTTAATATGATTAGGTGACATAGTGATCACACATGATCATGACAAGATGGTGTTTTAAAGCTATCTCAACTCGTACTTGATAATTTTCAGAAGGTTTGATAAAGAGAAAATATATGGGGTAGTATATTCCTCAATTGTGTCATTTTCAAAAGGTGTTGAAAATAGGATAAAATAAGAGATTTTGATACTTGCAAAATATCAAGGTATAAAGTCAGTAGGAGATAGTATATAGATCTCCATAGTTTTGGAAACACTTAAATTTTTGGAATACTTTTACTTTCTAAAATAGTAGGTCTTTGGTTAGTTGATAAAATCAAAACATCATTGATAAAAAAAAAGAGTTGGCCAGAATAAGATTTAGAGAAGACATATGGATCATTATTCTTGTCATGACATGCTCACCAAAATTAAATGATATGTTCTATTAGTTGAGTTAAAATGTTAGTGTTTTCAGTGGTTGTTAACTCAATCAATAAAGCAGACAGGTCCAACAGAGAAATGTGAAGTGAAACACAAGCATTAGTGAAGTATTTTCAAAAAGTTTTTGTTGGCCCTGGTTTTTGGCTCTCTATTAACTATGTTTTCTGACTTCCCAAAATTGGGGTGTTACAGACCTTCCCCCCTTAAAAGAATCTCGTCCCGAGATTCCTAAGTGTGTACTAAGAGAGTGCAAGGTTAGTGGGTTTGTTGCTCCTTTATCTTCCGGGATTGTCGATTCTCAACTGAGGTCTCCTTGTCGAAACTTCATCGGATTTTCTTCCGGAAGGCTTTTGGTCTCTGCTGAAGGTGCTGTCATGAAGGTCGAGGTTGATCAGCATTCTTGTTGAGATGACTTCAAATACTCCAGAGTAAGGGCGCAAAGGACAGTTTGCCAAAACTCCCTAATAAAACTAGCGTATGTATTCCCCCTTAAAAAGGGGCCTTGAAGGGTAGATGTTGAAGGTATAAGTTGTTGCCGACTCCAATACGTTGTTGTTCTTGGGTATCACTGTGATCTTCGTCTTGGTCGTAGGTCGTCCACGGCAACAACCCTCGGGTTTCTCGTCGTTCTTGGCACCTTGTTGAATATGACATCTTGATTTGTGTCCGCCTTCGGTTTAGCAGACGAACAAAGTTGATGAAGACTTCCTTGGTTTGTTGACTTTATGACGCCACACACTACCCTTCAGAGGTCGGTTCTATCTCAGTTAGCCTAGAAGATTAGTTAAGATACTTATTGCTATCAGTATCAAGTCGGGAAAGTCGAGTTAATAAGGTTGGCGCATAGAAGGCACTTATGACTCTTGCTTCGGGGTTCATCTTGATGTAGAGACGATCTTCCGTGCTGGTTGTCTTCGTTGTTGCTGACGTTGATCTCCTTTGTGTGTCACGGCTTGAGGGCTTCATAAAATCTTCAAAAGTAGTGGCTCTTGGCGTTCCTTGAGTCCTTCGTATTGCCATCTGTAAGTGAGACTTCTGTTGGCACTTCTTTTCTGATCTTGGTTTGTAGGTCTCGAGGAGGTTAGTTAGTAACAGGGAGACTGGTGTTAGATGTTACTCTAAAGTTAGATATGTTAAGTTAGTGATGGTATCCTTGCAATTTGAAAAGTTAGGTAAGCTAGGCAAGGTCCCTCACATCATGGGGGTGGGCTTTCTCGGGGTGGTCTTCTATATCAGGTGCGGTTAAAAACTCTCACGTGACAAGGTTTAGATCAGAGGCAAAACATTTTATAGAGGTTTTCTACACAAGTTTTGAAATGCATCACAATGCATCTAACGCTAAAAGGGCCAAAAAGGTATTTTGTGAAGAGGCAAAAGGATGTTTAAACAAAAGGGACGTATGTGTCTAAAACGTGTTGCCGACAAGGCGTGCTGGTGAAACATACCAGCAAAACAACCCACAAGCAACATGCATGCACACGAACAAGTCACACACAAACAATGAGCACACCAAGCACCTACATTATCAACGAGAGCCTAATAATCGCGGGTCGTGTATTCTAACCAAGGGTCATATCTTAGATGTCCTATGAGTTTTGGGGTCACATGGTTGCTGAAGTCTTCATTTCATCACCCTTGGCTTCTGCCGGAAAGCTTGAGATTCTTGAGGTTGCCGATCGCGTAACATTGTTGGTGTCGAGTCGAGGGACGGAAGGTGATCTGTTACTCTGGTCTTGCATTCTGCACATTCCAAAGTATTTGGAGATCCTGGCTTTACTGTCATCGACGATTTTGGTCTTGTGGACTGTGCATCTGAGGACTCTTGTCTCCGTCTTGGCTCTAGCTACTTAGGGGTCCATCGTCAAGCGTAAACAAGTTTTGAATAGGGAGAAGAGAGTAGAGAAAAACTCTTTTTGAGATACTTGAATTTAGAGAGGTAAGATCAAGAAATTTTTGAGAATAGGTAGGAGTGGAAACCATACTAGGCTTACCTTGAAGAAAATAGATTTCTGTAGAAATAGGTTTTAGCAAAATATTTCCTTCCTAAGCTAACGACCATGCTAACTAAGGTCTCCTAAGGTCAACGATGGCTCTGATACCAAGTCTGTGATGACCCCTCAGATTTACCAGTCCGAGGTGCCCCCGTTATGTAAACAGATCACGATCCCAATGATCAGTGCATCGCGATCACATAACCAACATGGTATACAGAGTTACATCATCCAACTCGATTAGTACAAGACTTACATAAATGATGGTCACACGACCAAGCCTGCAACCATCGTCACGCAGGACGGAATTAACTACGATATAGTGGAAGCTTTCGACTAGCGTCGGCCCTCGTCACAACCGGACGCATTCCCACAGAGTAGTTGACCGGTGACACTCAGTTGGCGTAGTCGTCGGTGTACTCCTCATCTTCGGCGTAGGTCTTCTCGTTGAAAATCTGGATATTGGAATATCCAGGGACACAGCCATGAGTACAATTACGCACTCGCAAAACCACCTCAAGCCTTCAGTTTTCATGGTAATGCAATAAAACGTTTTCGAAAACTGGGATAGCTGCTATATACTGCTATAGGGCTTAGTTTTCGCAAACGATGCTTTTAGACATAGAGCATACGACATCTCTATATCTTTGCTAAAAAGAACATTTAGAGATAGAATTCTCTCTTGTAGAAATAGCATGTACTATTTCCACATTTTTGTAAAACACTTTGTAAAACCTTTCAAAGACACTAGGATGGGGATACCCCTTTTTCCTTTCCACGAGCTCAGACTGATTGTCTCCCCGAGACCAACCATCTTCTCCCAATTCCGTACCTCCCAGGTACCTTCTTGAATTGCCTCCTAGTTTCCATCGAGAAAACCACTTTTCTTTTGAAAACATAAAATTGCCCATACGCCTAGATCGGTGGCCTTTCCAACCGTCCATGACCGCAGACACGGCTATTCGAATAGTTTTACACTCTGCAGAGGTGGTGCACTTTCACCACACCAAACAGTCATTCCGCCGTGATCAGCCACGGTCCTCATACGACAGTATTCGGGGTTTCGGATAACATGATCAAAGCTTTCACCTAATCCACTCTAGTACAGAGGACTCCCGCTGGGTTTGTTCCCCTCGGCACCGTGTGCTCCTCTAGACCCCCGGTCTCTCTCTCGGGACGCCACACCGCCACGGCAGGGGACCCAACGTAATTGTCCGGCGCGGATCCTCCACATGTGTATTGCCTCGTACAGACGGCAACCCGGCTTCGAGGGACTCTAACCCTTATAGAAGTATGAGATCCTCCGTACTAAAGTGGACAAGCTTCCGGCTAAGCCCTACCCATATCAGGTAGTGTGGTTGCACGGGTTAATTGTTCGGGCGGCCGCTAGGGCACTACTTTGTTTTTCAAAACATCTCCACCTCCGACTGCTCCCAGCAGCTCGGGTTTTCGTAAACTCACCGAATGCTCCCAGCACTTTGGGTTTTCACAAACATCTCCATTTGCTCCCAGCAACATGGGTTTTATAAAACACTTTCTCGCCGATCGCTCTCAGCGACTCGGGTTTTCCTTTAAAAACATTTCATCAAATCCAGGTCCCCATCCTATAGTTTTGAGGTAAGATTATAAGGATATACTACTAGAAAATATAATTTTCTTGATAGCGCCTTCAGTAGAAAGTTTCTCAAGTAAAGACTTATTTTTATAAAACCTATGATATACTAGTAGATATCTTTGGCCAAACAATATTTTGTAAAATAGTTTTTGGGTGGCAAGAAGGCCATGAAAGAGATAAAACATGCATTATTTTATTTTGAAAACAAAACATGCTTGTAGAAATAATAGGATTTCATTAGAGTGGTGAGGTGGCTTGCCTTGATCTGTGGTCTGCTCCTGCTGCTGATAATCAAAACAATCTCCACAATACTCCTCAGCAGATAATCCCTCCTCGCGAGTTTCTAGCGTCGCAAAGTAAAAACACACAATCAACATACAGCAGGACAAGCATTTCTGCACATCAATCTACTAGCAAACAAGACAAGCACAACTAACATTCTTTACACAATCAGTAGCTAACACACTTTTTAATTAAAGATGGTTCTTTATCATCTACTTTGATTTTAAACATACAATCATGATTAAACAAGTGGCTCTTTCTTCATGTAACACTTAGTGCTTTACTACAAATTCCAAATTAGCTTTAATTAAGCACTAACATATTAAGAGCAACAAAATTTAGTGAGCTACAGTACCAAAACACTTCACAAACAAGACTAGTAATTTTATTATCAAGAAACAAACAATTGTTTCATCAGTTTAATAGGCAGGAAAATACCATTTTTAGAGTTTATTATGTCCAGGATGTTATGTTTACCCACAATTTACGAAAAGCTAGGTTTAGGTTCTCTGTAATTATTAGAAGCTACTGCAATTGGATTTAGTCCAAAATTTTATTCACAGAAAATTAGATAAATGCTTAAGAACCCTACTGGTCCAAACTTCAATCACATGCCAATTTTAAATTAAGCACCACAAACACATGGGGTTAATTTCTACTGAAAACTAATGTCCTAAGCATTCCAAAACAATTGGAATCACTCAATTTGGATTAACAAAACTCAAGTTATTGACGAAACAGTGTTTCAGACCAGTGACAACGAAACATTTTTCATGGATACACAAAATAATATTTTTTAGATCTGCAAGTTGGACATGGTTCTAGACTCATTGCTTTACCACTGTGATTTTTGGTTTGCACAAATTGCAAGATTAACTATTTTATTTTGAATTAAACTAACAGACCAGAAACTGCTATTTAGAGAAAAGAATAGATCTCCTAAAAAAAACAGAAGCTGGGCCAGATCTGGAGCTGGGCCGAGTCAACGAGCTGGGCCGGCCCAAGACGGTGCTGGTTCATCTTCTTCCCTGGACAAACAGCACGCAAACAGGGCAGGGAAGAACTCGACGTTGGGCTCGGGTATTCTCACCGTGGGGCTGCTGGAAGTCGAAGGAGAGGCTTCAGGGCAGAGGAGGAGGTCGGGTGCGTCCCGTGGGTGGCCCTAGAGCTTGCCGGCGTGCTCCCAGGCGATGGCGCGGCCGAGGCAAGCTTCTCCGGTCGTCCATGGCAGCGACGAAAACAGGGATCCTGGGATGAAACGAAGGGGTGGGTGAGATAGGTCTATCCATGGCGAGCTCAAGGGGTCAAGAATGGCGAAGAAAGGATGCCTGAGGCGCCGGCTAGAGACGTTCTTCTCCGCCGGTTACCGAGATAAAAACTCGCTCTCCTTGGCAGCAGAGGGGATGAGCTTGAGATCTAGCTCCGGGAGTGAGAGAGGGGTGGTAGTGGAGCAGAATGGAGGTGGAGTGAGGCTCTGGGGTGGTGTGTGCGCTTTCAACCAAGGAGGTGGCCGTGGAGGGCTTTTTTGGCCATTGAGAGAAAGGGAGAGGGAGAGGGATGCTGGGGTTGGGCAATGGGAACGGTGGAGAGCGTCCAGTGGTGGCAGGGGTCGGCAGGGGCAGAGAAAAGGACTGGATGTCCCTCTTCAGCTCTTCTTGACCACCAGCGGTTTTCAAAGATGAGAGAAGAGAGGGAGTGCTAGGGCAAACAGGGGATGACGGGTGGGACCAGGGTAATGGGTAGGGTTCCTATACTCGTCCAGGCATTGGTGGAAGGGGTGGTGCAGGGTTCGGATGGCTTTAAACAAGTTTTTCAAACAAATTTGAATGAGCCAAAAACAGGTTCAGAAAATCGAGTTACAGAAATTCAGAATTAGGATTTTTTTCTAAGTCATAGAAATAAATATTTCCTGCCAAAAGTTTCATGTGATTTGAGGTTTCAAATGGATTCTAGAATTTTTGTGAAAAGCATGGGATTGAAGTACATACTTCATGGAATCAGATGGACATTTCTAAGAATTTTCCTGAAGTCATTAAGGCACTAATGCATGATGGTTAGCAGTGAACCTATTAACAGTTTTTCAGAAACTGTTATCATGATGGTCTCAAAACAGAAAGTTACAGAGGTGATGTACTATCTATGTGGATCACAAAGGTCAAAAATACACTTCTGAATAAGAAAGGTTTCATGGTTTTGCAAGGAGGTAAAAATGGTATAAAATAACAGTTTCAGAAAATTCAGAGTTTTGTACTTAGAGAAATTTCCAAGTTCAGAAAACTGTTATTTTGGTGACACCAAAATCATCATGGTATAAGATTGTTAAAAACATTCAAAGTTCAACTAAAACATAGGATGATACATAGGGTGACAAGGATGGATGAGGTGGTGGTGCCTTTCCAAAATGATCAAGTTTAAAGATTTCGTGAGGCTCAAGATATGGAACCTTTTAACAGAAAAGAAGATAGGTCCAGAGAAGGTTTTTGCCATGTTTATTCAAGAGTTTGAGTTAGGAAAAATGGTAATGATGCTGATTTAGGTCACACATGACCATGAGCATGCCAGGGAATTTTCTCCAGGTTTTAGGAAATACTTTTGTTCACAAAATGATGGAATAAGCAACTCTATCCTTTTTGAAAATAGTTGATAACAATATTTAACACAAGCAAGTCAACACAAATCAAACCATTCAACAAGCCACAACAAACAAGCAACTCAATAGCTCAAGCAATTATCCAAAGAACTCAAACACAACCAGATATCAATCACCAAATTACCTAGCCCTTAATATGATTAGGTGACATAGTGATCACACATGATCATGACAAGATGGTGTTTTAAAGCTATCTCAACTTGTACTTGATAATTTTCAGAAGGTTTGATAAAGAGAAAATATATGGGGTAGTATATTCCTCAATTGTGTCATTTTCAAAAGGTGTCGAAAATAGGATCTTTAAAATAAGAGATTTTGATACTTGCAAAATATCAAGGTATAAAGTCAGTAGGAGATAGTATATAGATCTCCATAGTTTTGGAAACACTTAAATTTTTGGAATACTTTTACTTTCTAAAATAGTAGGTCTTTGGTTAGTTGATAAAATCAAAACATCATTGATAAAAAAAAAGAGTTGGCCAGAATAAGATTTAGAGAAGACATATGGATCATTATTCTTGTCATGACATGCTCACCAAAATTAAATGATATGTTCTATTAGTTGAGTTAAAATGTTAGTGTTTTCAGTGGTTGTTAACTCAATCAATAAAGCAGACAGGTCAAACAGAGAAATGTGAAGTGAAACACAAGCATTAGTGAAGTATTTTCAAAAAGTTTTTGTTGGCCCTGGTTTTTGGCTCTCTATTAACTGTGTTTTCGGACTTCCCAAAATTGGGGTGTTACACTGGTTACCAGCTCTACTTCTAACTCCTAATCCACTACTGCTGTTGTCACAGCCCTATCTATCCATCTGGAATCTCCGTGTCTAGAGTTGTGCTCCTCCATCCAATTATAGTCGTCTTGTCCATAGGTATCGTTGTCGATGTGTCCACCGTTGCACTGTTGTCGCCACTCATCCGTTGGCAATGTAGAGGCTGACTCCTTCAGGCCCACCAGGTTGATTTTATTCCTCGTCGAAGATCTCTCCAACATCGGTATGGATTCCTGTCCTTCCTCTGCTGTCTCCAATAATCTAAGCAGGGGGTCAATGGAGGAAAGGGTGAGCAACACGAGCGTTACTCAGCAAGTTCATATAACAGGAATAAAGTGTTTCATGCACTAGCTACCATCCATACCAAAAGGTCATGGATGAACATGCATATCTTTGTAAAACATTTTTAGGAAAAGATTTATTTTATCTTCAGAAAACTATACCCGTCATCCATTCACAGGTGCTAGGGCTTCATGGAGCCACCTTTCCTGCAGCGTTCGCAGCTCCTTCCCGGAACAGGGAGTAACATGTCACACTTTTTTACACTCTGCAGAGGTGCGTTGCTTTACCCATAAGAGATCAAGACCTTGTTGCACAACCAGGCGTACTTTCCTGTCCACACTCTCTTTGGTGTGGGGCCTGGCAGTTGATCCAAACCATTCACCGTGCTTCTCCACCACCCCACATGCCCACCCAATTCATGCATAGCAGAATCACCCCTGATACACTACCCCTCACGATAGGTACCTAGGCATCCCCTTGCAGACCATCATAGGCACCAGAGTCCGTGGGCATTAAGGGGTCCCACCCATGTGCATGTAGTCTCGCAAGACCTACAGCGTACGGCTCTGGCTGCCCATTGACATGTGAACGGAAGAAGGTCACCGATGATTTTCCCGTCCCATTCCAAGTCTTATGGTTAACGTGGAATTTACGGCGCAAGAACACTGACGGCATTGGTGGTTAAGTCCTAGATAATACTTTCCCGTGCAAATGGAACCTCCACCAACCACATCATACAATGGTTCCATCTGCCAGCCAACAATATATATAGCAATTCACATCATTCGAAAATAGGTTTTACTTTTTCATGCAATGATAAACCATAGTATTTTGCATTTACTTTGATAAACATAATCAAGTAGGACATGAGCAAGAGTGAACTTGCCTTTTTGACTGCAAGATTATGCAGCCCAGGTCTTCGATACAATAAAGACTCCAAAATCTGGAAAAAACGTAAAATAAATTCCTCAAAATCCTTTTTGAAATTTATTAGAAATATGACATATGGACCCCACTGTCAGATATTTAATCATTTAGGAAATCATTTCTGGTAATTATTAAAACTATGACAAGTGGGACCAACCATTTTAATAAAATCCAGAAATTTATTAAATTGAATTTAAACTTTAGAAATTCATAACTAAATCATTTTAAATTATAAAATACAAATAATATACCAAAATGTAAAAAAAAACAAAATCTGTCTGTTTGTATAAATAAAATATTTGTTTGACTAAAATTGAATCATTCTAAAATTAAAACAAAAATTTACTTATTATTTTAAATATGGAGTTAATTTGAAATGCTATTTTGGATGCATTTCAATTCCATTTAAATTTCTTCATATGTTTAAATTTCAAACATGAACATATGTTTTAATCATAACATGTCATACATTATGTCCATTTTGAGAATTCCATGTGTGGACATATATGTAAATAATATTCCTCAAGTGGTTAATTAAAATAATGTTTTCCATAGTGAAAATAATTATTAGGTAATGATTCTATAATACAAAACTGAAATATATAACTTTACCATATTATTATTTCATAAGATGTAATGAATATTCCAAAGTAGTTCTTAATTTATAAAAGTAATTCACCATTTAATAAAACTTGATCACTATTATTAATACCTTTAATAATTGAATTAATTTTGTGTTACAAATTTTAAGTCATTAATCCAAATTAATAATTACTTCGTAACATGAGTTTAATTGTTATGTTTCTTCCAAGTGTTAGTATTTAAATCATATTATCTTATTACTTGAAGAAAAGTTAAACACATAAGTAACTACTCATAATATTTAATAATATATCATCAATTAAATAAAATAAGAACCATTATGGTATGATACCAACAAATGTATATATTATTTATTTCTTCAAAATTTATTCTTTTTGTATTCATGAGTAATAATACTACACCATTTCTTCAATTAATTAAAGTCAATACATGTTCTTTACGAACCTAAAGATTGTAATCAACCCTAAAACAACCACTTAGCACTATGATGTTGTTTTACTTTATTCTTATGCTTAACATGGTTCTTTAAGGTTAGAGTTTTAAAATCCATCTCTCTTGTGCAGTAAACTTGAAGATAAAACAAATCTAAAAGTAATCACCAAACTCAAACAACCCTCAACCATCGAGAGTTAGCTACGTGGTTTAAAGCGATGCATCTCATACTTATGCATAATAGCATATTGCTTCTTCAAACATTAGTCCTTGCCTTGTACAACATAAGTGAGCAGTGAACCTTGTATGAGACGCAACCTCTCACAGATGAAGGCATGTTGTTTGTTTGGAAAGGTGTGCACACACTTCTCACAAATGACGCTGCCGATTCATGCGACAATCTATGGATTAGCGAAGATCATTTCTTTCGGCTGTTGTTCCTGTGCGCCACTAGATATAGCGGTGGCTCCTTATTTATTAAGTGCATTAGTACAACTAATGCCTCTAGTGTGCACTGAGATTAGAAAGCATAGATCAAATAATTCAAATAAATGTCAACAAATTTGGAATTGTTTTGAAACTAAATACGACTAAGTAAGTTTAAAAACAAGGTCACAAAATTCTGAATTTTCCCTGAAAACAAATATAATCAAGTAATTTCGAAAAAGATGGGATCAAATCATCCTTTTATTTATCACCAAAAACTTATGAAATTCATAATCTTTTTCGGAACCATACATGGCATTTTCTCCCCAGCCTTTTTTTCACCATGCTACCATACATTTTCTTAACCTACTACATTAGTACAACTAACGCCCCTAGCGTGCTCTGAGATTAGCTACACATATATCTTCTCACTCCCCAGAGTCATTAACTCAATCAATGCCTATAACCAAAGTCATCAACACAGTAAATGCTTACTACTTAAAGTCACCGACCAAATAAACGCAATGATGAATCATCCTACTTTAGTGATGCAATGTTGTAACATATTTATACATATCATCTTTTTTTACCAACTTGCGCTACTTTGTTTAGTAATCATGAAGCCCCAGCCAATGACACAGGTTCCATCCACTCGCTCGGGCAGTGAGCCAAAAGTCCGGGTCATACTTACTACGGGAGAGCTGATCTTAAACGTGTGCCCAGTACACACGGCAAAGCCCGAAAAACACACGGTGAAGACTTTGCCGTGTGCCGCACATGACAAAGAGTACACGACAAAGCGAGTACACGACAAAACGTTGCTTTGTCGTGTGTCGGATGTCGAGCACACGGCAACACCCACAGGTGGGTCCCGCTGCAACTTGACGCCGGCAACGGACGGCGACGACACGCAGCTGACACGCGGGGCCCACCGATCGCTCTTTGCCGGCAAAGTCACTTTCCTCTAGCGTGTGCAAGCACACGGCAAAGAGGTTTGACATCATAAAAAAAAAACGTCCCTCGTGGACGGGCTGGCGCCGCACCGGCGTTCGGAGGGAGGGGCCAGGGTTGCTGCCGCTGCACCGCCAAGGTGCACACCGAGGTGGCATGCGAGGCGCCGACGGCCAGTGCCGGCAACGCGAGCACCAGGCGATTTCGCCCAGCAGGGAGGCTCGCACAACCTGAGCGTCTGCAGGAAGCAGCCGAGCGTGATGTCGAGGAGCTCTGGCGCCTCGCCGCCGGAGAAGAAGGCCTCGCCGTGGCTACGCGCCGCGAAGACCTCCTCGAGCTCGTACGCCGCGGAGCTCCAGCGCCAGGATCTTGACGCGGACGCCGCGGTTCGTCGCTTGATGCCGCCCGACGTCGGCGCGATTGGAGGTCGACAGCGACCTCCTTGACCTCGGGGTTGCGCTGCTGCTGCAACCGGTGCCGGAGCTGCAGGAGGCGGCGACCTTCTGGTCGCCTAAGGGGCTGCGCTGCTGCTGCTGCACCCGCCCGACGTCGGCGCGATTGGAGGTCGCCGCCGACCTCCTTGACCCCTGGCTGCGCTACGGCAGCTGCACCCGGCGCCGGCGCGATTGGATCGAGATGGGAATTGAACGAGAACGAGAGGATAAGAGGGAATCGGAGGAAACAGTATTGTTTTTTCTTTTTTTGACCTGTGGAGGAAACAAATATGCCTCCATGCGCCAGCGGTCCAACCTCTAATCAGAAACGATCGTGTGCTTTACACGGATCGTGTGCTTTCTCTCAGATTCTGGCAGCCGTTGGATTGCACAGATCAACCATCCAACGCCTCAGTAACGTAATCCGCATGAAACACGTTCTGGCCAATCAAAACGCGTAGTTTCTTTGCCGTGTGTCCACACATGGCAATTTTTTTTTGCTTTTATCTTTTTTTTTGTTATTTTCTTTGATTATGTAGCAGTGACTATTGCATAGAAGAATTCTTATGTACCTTAAACTATGCCAAATATGTGCGCTTTTAGTATTTCTTTTTTTGATGTTTTCTTCATTTTCTTTGAGTTTTTTCCAAAAAATGTCAAAATGTCGAGCATGGCTATTCGTTGAAAGGGGTCAAATTTTTAAAACTATCAACGGTCCTATGATATAACCATTACTTGTGTAGCTTAAAATGTCTTTTGTAAAATTTTCACAAAAAAAGTCATTTTCGGCACTTAGAAAATGGAAAATAATATTATATAAATAATTAAAAAAAACTCAGTTCGGGAACATTGTTGCCCATACTAAAACACACTTATGTGCCAAATATCGGGACTTTATCACAAACTATGTCTTGGAAATGGTCATATCTTGGTCGTTTGGCTTGAAATTTATATATGTTTATAGACGAAAGACCTTTTTGTGAAGCTTTCTTTTGAAAAAAATTGTCAAAACTCAAGTTTATTATTTTTGCTATTAACTACTACACATAAAAGGGCTCTATGCCAAAGGATTTCATTTTTTGAGTAAGTTTTTAATTTATTTGATTTTTTTGAATAAAGGGTCAAAATGGTCACCATGGCTATTCGTCGAAAGTGGTCGAATTTTTCAAAACCATCGATGGTTCTGTGATATAATCACTACTTGTGTAGTTTAAAATGATTTTGAAAAAAAATCAGAGCAAACTATCACACACTTATAGTTCAAATTTGAATTACTTTCGGAAAATCGGTATAAATCATTTAAATACGCAAAATTAGGTAGAAACCGAGAAAGTTCCTAATATTTCTGGATTATTCATAAAATATGGTCTACATTATTCACAAAAAATTGGTCTCTGCCGTGTGTTGGCACACGGCAAAGACCGATTTTCTTTTTTTAAAATTTTGGTCAAAAAAATATTATTTGCCGTGTGCAAACACACGGCAAAGTGCTGCCGTGACCACGCCGTTCGCGCTTCCGTTTGGCTTCATTTTCTTTGCCGTGTACCTATCTTTGCCGTGTGTTTTGTTTTGTCTTTGCCGTGTGTATTTCTTTGCCGTGTGTTTTTGCTTGTCTTTGTCGTGTGCCCGACATCCAGCACACGGCAAAGAGCCAGGCACACGGCAAAGTCCAGCTCTCCCGTAGTGACTCTAAACCCCCTATAAAACCTCCCTTTGCTCAGCAGCCACAGCAGGGACAGACACGCAGAGTGTCAGTTTAGCTTGGACACCCCGGCTGCATAGCCATGGAAATAGCTCACAAAGAGCACCTCCTTGCGGCCTTCCACGGCTTACTCCGCGCCTTAGCACTCCTCCTCTGCGTCTTAACCGAGTTGCTAGTCTTCGTGCTGGGGCGTAGCGGTGTGCTCTACCTGGTTCCAGTCTGTGCTATGTTGCTCTTTTGCCGTTACCATTGGCGTGGTATCGCCGGTGACAGCATCGGGCTCCTTGACTACTCCTGCCTCAAGCCTGGCTGCCGGCTTCGGATTCCGTTGGCAGCGATCCGGGAGCACTTTGAACTCATCGGCTGTTTCGACGGTGGCAGCATCGAGTTCATGTCAAATGTCATTCAGTCTAGCGGCATGGGCAACGAGACATATTTACCACCCGCACTGCACTACCTCCCGCCGGCATCCAGCCACGCCAATGCCATTGAGGAGGCGCATATCCTCTTCTTTCCTGCCATCGATGACCTCTTTGCCAAGACGGGAGTGTCCCCGTCCGCCGTTGGCGCGCTTGTCGTCAACTGCAGCGGATTCTGCCCTGTGCCGTCACTGTCCTCCATCATCGTCAACCGCTACAGCATGCGCACCGACGTGATGAGTTTCAACCTCTCTGGCATGGGCTGCAGCGCCGGCTGCGTCGGCGTCGACATTGCGGCGGGCATCCTGCGAGCCCACGCCATGTCCTACGCCCTCGTGGTCAGCGCCGAGATCCTCATAGTGGGTTGGTACAGCGGCAAGGACCACGCCAAGCTCCTCCTCAACTGCCACTTTCGCACAGGCTGCTCCGCCGCGCTGGTGACGAACAACATGGCGGCGACGCCAGTGAGATACCGGCTGGCCAACAAGACGCGCACGAACACGACGGCCGACAACCGGAGCTACCGCATGGGGTACCGGGAGGAGGACGACGAAGGCATCACCGGCTTCACAATCAGTCAGGGCGCCGGCAGCATGTTCAGTGAGCTGCTCCGCGCGCACCTCATCACGCTTACTCTCTCCATCCTGCCGTGGCGCCAGAAGGTGCGGTACAAGGCCGCGGTGCTCGTGTCGATGTGGCAGCGAGGGGCGGCGCCGATACCCGATTTCCGCGCCGCGGCAGACCACTTCTGCCTGCCGTCGTCGGGGAAGCCGGTGATTCTGCGGCTGGCCAAGGGACTCGGGCTTGGCGAGAGGGAGATGGAGGCGGCGCTCATGACATTCCACCGGTTCGGGAACCAGTCGGCGGCGTCGTTCTGGTACCAGCTCGCGTACCTCGAGGCCAAGGGCCGGGTCCGTAAGGGCGACACGGTGTGGCAGCTCGGCATCGGGAGAGGGCTCAAGGCTACCAGTCTAGTGTGGGAGCGCGTCGCCGGCGACGAGAGAAACGAGCTGGGGCCGTGGATGGAGTGCATCCACAAGTACCCCGTCTGGGAAACGTAGGAGAAGCACCGTTCTCTCATAGCGCCAACGTACGTACGTATGCATGTGTTAGCCGCTGGCGTCGTGCTGCTGTCAAATGTCCAATTCAACATTTATAAACGGCAACTTAAATTAAATAAAGTAAATCAGTTCATGAGACTCTCAACGCCCACCACATACGCACACTCAGAAGTCACCGCCACTATCTTCGACGAACCGATCTTTAGGAGTAATCAACGCAATGATCTTGTGGTACATGTCGTCGATGCCCCCACGATGCCAAACAACACAACCAGCGTACGCGCGTCCATCAGCACGCGTCCATCCCGAGTCCCCGCAGCGCCACGCCGCCAGACTCGCCGCATTCGACGCGAAAAAAAGCCACGCAGCTCCACCTCTTACTTATCACAAAGAGTCGCTCTCCTACGTGTCTAGGACCTCCTTCAAAGACTCTGCAATAAACATATGAAACGTGTTGTGTAAATATTACTACTATTATCTACTCCCTCTGACTCACAATATAACTATAAGACGTTATTACCACCAACATATTGGGTGTAATAATATTTTATATTATGGGACAAAGGGAATATCAGATGCAACCAAACTGTCTTATCCGAGTAAGAACACACCACCAGTAGCAGCGCTGCAACCAAGGTGCAGCTGGTGACCTGATTGACAGGCCTGGGTCAAGCTCGGATTCCCGGCGGTGGTGGTGGGCAGGTGGGTTGGCCGGCCATGGATTTGGGAGCGTGATAGCCCGCGAAAGCCTGGCCTAGAATTACTAGGGCCGACGGCGGCAATAGCTTTGCAGATGCGCGAGGCTGGAGTGGTGGGAAGGTTGTAGTAGTTATTTCTTCGGGGTCGTGTCCGCTGGTTCGCCACGGTTGTCTGTGGTTTGTAGTCGGAGCTGCAGCGGCGAGGTTCGTGTGGTGACGAGGTTCGACGGCGATGAGGTATGTGCAGTGATGAATTCCGTGCAGCGACGATCAGGGGCGGAGCCAGGATTTGTGTATAGGGGGGGGGGGGGGGGGGCGAAAACCCGAGTACACATACCACACTACAGATGTTGTATTGTTTTCGTACCAAGATTTTTATGAGTTTACATGTCTCGACTACACTGAAATTCCTCTAAAAACTACACTGAAATTGGCGTGTCTTGTCAGTTAGATTTGCATTTTCCAGCAAA
This sequence comes from Poa pratensis, assembly GCA_947311845.1. Taxonomy (NCBI): domain Eukaryota; kingdom Viridiplantae; phylum Streptophyta; class Magnoliopsida; order Poales; family Poaceae; genus Poa; species Poa pratensis. The sequence goes on along the minus strand of CAMZMU010000075.1, from coordinate 48,516,929 downwards.
TAGACTCCCGATTGATCACTATAAGTTCCTACTCCTATGTACAAAGAATTATGTAGAAATCTAATAAAAGATTCGTATTAAACAATATACTTATTGTGATCGATTTAACAGGAGTAATAATTAGTACTCTTTATAATTAAAACATTCATACTGATTCCTGATACCTAGATCTTTGTGCGAATCGTGTGAGCTGTCGCGAGAGTTTGTAGACTCTAAAGATCGAGAGGTGTGCGTGTGCGACGTTGCGGCAGCCATGAGATCACGGCACCGGGCGCTCGAAGAGGGGTGTGGTGCTCTGACGGGAGGTTCGACTATGCCCTAATGGCGGCGGCAGCGGCCACTCTGTCAATCAAGTCGAAGTTCGTGCGTGAACGGATTAATGCATCCTATATTTTTTTGATATAGACCCATCTAATCCACTGTAGTAATCACCACGAGGAGCCATTCTGTACACTGCTCGTGGGCTTGGGCCGTACAGGTGGTTGGGTGTTCAAAGATTTAGACTATTACGTACGCTAATTGACGCGGACTAATTAAAAATTAACAGAGACAACTGCCAAATACCAGGTCTTAGTACTCGGCTATATTGTTAGGGGGGGCTGATCGTTGGGGCTAGCACCCCCTGTCTCCACCCTGGGTCCGACGACGATGACAAGCGACAAGTACGGGTCGGTGACCCTTTGTGCAACTTTGCATAGTTGTCCTTCGTAGCTTGTGGTCGGATATGAGCCTTTGGATTCACCCTCCTATTGCAGTGGGTGCATCTCTTGGAGGAGTTAAATGGCGAAGTCGGGTTAGCTTTCTCCTGCAGGAGCGACGCCTGGGTGCTAATTCGGTGTTGTGTTCCCTCTTGGCAGTGTTTCGTCATTGTTGTGTCCCATTTCAACTAGCAGGGTTGTACCCGTTTTTGCAATTAACAGATTTTCTGTTCATATTTTGACTTCACTGTACTAGAATTAAGCGCCTCACAGTGATGAAACCCACTTGTGAATGACCACTTAATAGCTGGACAGCTCAATCAAACCACCTATACAATTGATCCACTGTGTGAATTATTGGTATGGTCATGTGCTGCTGTCAAGTGCCTTTGAACTTTTATACCATGTCTACTTTGTGACCCAAATAAGATGTTGTATCCGCTATGAACGTGGACGTAAATTCAATTGTGTAGATAGGTGTAGGAATGCAATTGTTCACAAGTTCATAGCGAAATATCGATGGATTCCAGTAGCATACCGAAATATCCAAACTGCCAGTCAGTCAAGAATGGTCACCGTCCACTTTCATCCAGAACACTTAATTCCAGTCCAATTGTTACAGAACGTTGCTTTCGCGATGACCTCCTTACAGCATCTCCACGGGTAGCCTTACTCCTCGTCACCGAACTCGCCCCAGTAGACTTCGTCGACGTCATAGTTGTCGAGGAACACGACGGTGGAGGAGGAGGCGGCACGGCTAGTGGACGCGCTGTTTTGATGCGCACAGCTGTTGGACGCGCCGCCGGACGAGGAGGACATATCATCGAGTCGGTGAACAGCCTGTAGTCCTTGAACAGCTCGTGATTCTCCTCCGTCAACGCCACCTTCGTCAAGAAACTGATCGGCACCACATTGGACAGGAAGAACGTAGAGAAATACATGACCATGTGTTGTTGTCCTCGCTCTGCATGCAGTCGGAGCACGTCGTCCACATGCCGATTGATTTCGTCGAGGACACCGCGCTGGAAAACCCCGCTATTGTCGAGGACCTGGCCATGTTCAGTGGCCGACGAGATGATCACGCCGTCCGACTTGGAGGCCGCGGAGGAGGAGGCCGGCCGTGGTTTGGGGCCAAACTCCCGACGGAACAGATCCTGCGGTGCTAGGGCGGCGGCGGCACCGGCAAGACCAACTGGGAGCTGAACGAAGTGAATGACAAGATCGTAAAGCTGTCTGGGAGGCGTGCCGCTCCATCAAGGAGCTCAGGATGTCGTTCTTCCAGCACGAGGTGGTGAAGAAGGGTGGCGATCGTTGAGAAGCGGGGCAATGACGGTCAGCTCTGGGCCGCTCAGAGAATGTTACGGCCGCAGCGGTACGGCCTCATCAATTCGAAGCCTAACCAGATGCCGCGTTGACTAGGAGAACAAGGATTTGCATTGTATCCTCTTTGCGCCCCTGTTTCCTTAGGTGCTCTGTCCTTTACTCTGACGCCGAGAATTCAGCTCCCTCCGATATGTTGCTACTTGCTGTGAGCAACACATACGTGTCACTCCCTTGCTGCCTTGCACCTCATGTTCTCCAATTCTCTTCCAAAGCTGAAAGAAGTCGAATTGAGTTAAGAAGATTCCATTTTCTCTAATAAATTATTATCCGTTTTGGATGCATAAGGCCTGATTTTCGGTTCTACAACCACTTTGTTGGCTGGCGTGCAAAAGAGCTTGATTGTCATTGCGTTCAATGAGCTTGACAAAACTACCTCCTAACTCTTCCGCTTCTATTATATGAATGACTAATCAATGCAGATGTTTTCCCTTCGGATATTATTGTCAATTTGTTGAGAGTGAGCTTGAAGAACTGCGTATTGGATGCTAAAAACTGATTTGTGCACTTTCTGACACTTTTTAAAAATATTGCAACCAATTCCAGGTTTCTTAATGATATTTGAGGGTGAAAGATGTTGCAACTGGCAAGGTATTAAACGTTGGATCCATGTGTTATTTCTAGTGCATTTCTATATGTCGTTGGCACTCAGCAGATGACGACGAGGCACCAAGGAAGAGCCTGGCAGCCCATAAGTTCTTTATTTTCTCTCTAACGGAGCATCTCAAAACAATGTGTTCTGAGAACCGGACGTTGCACACATAAAATTTTGAAGAAAAAAGAAAAGAAATGTGTTGCACAAAAACAAATCAATCACGCAGTCTTAAGAGGCACGGCCGCACGCAGAGCAAGTGTGTTTACTGATCAGTACGAGAATTGAGAACAAAGCAATGATAACATGATAACTGCCACATATGTTGGTTTCGACCTAGAAGATCGACGGCGATAATGACTCGTCGCTCAAATTCATGAAGTTCATGTGCTCCATCTACTCCATGTCGCCTCCTTTCTCTGGTCAAATCGGCACTGGCAGAAGCTGCACAAACCACATCCACAAATTTCAGCACAAAGCGTCGACATGGAACGTTCAGAGGCACAGAGGTAGCTGGGGGCATGTCAATTCGATTCCGCGGCAATTGCCTCAAAATTTCGAGTACAAACTCAGTTCTATAGTTGACCAACCTTCCATCCATGCCGATGATGTGAACGGTGTTTGGCTGTTTTCCGAACGCGACCAAGTACTTTGTGCCTTCACGGACGTGGAACTGAGCAAATGACCATTCTGAACTGAAATTAGCCCGGCAAGAATCTTGTTGGCCAAGTATGATAAGCACAAGGTGCCCGGTATGCGGAGCCTGATAAACCTTTTGCTTATGGGAGCCTATGCTCATAATTGTTACTTGTAAAGAACTACTTCAGCCTATTCCATGAATGCTTTTCTGCCAGCTTAAGTTCCATGAGCAAGAACTACTTCAGCCTGTTCCATGCATTATGTTATGGTCCCATGAGCTAGAAATACTTCAGCCTCCATGAATGCTTTTTCTGCCAGCTTAATTTGGACATCTTGAGCTTCTTTGCTGGTTAAATCAAGTATGTTTCCCAATTGTTTTAGCATCATGTCTCTAATTAAATTGTCTTTCTTTGTGGAGATTGCTGTCCCGAATGAAACATTAGTCGTCTCCGGTTGATACAGAACATATCAACAGAACATCAAATATGTTCGGTACAGCTCAGTCATGTCTCTCAATGGAAAGTCATCTTTGAGGATTATGTCTTTCTGACTTTGACTTGCCAAGCTGGTTATGCGGCTCGATCGATTTTTTGGCAAAATTTGGGTTGTGCTGACATTTGCTTCCAAAAGTTAGTCTTCCTCCCCGTTGCAACGCACAGGCATTTTGCTAGTAAATACATAAGTGGCTGCACACAACTGAATTCCAAATCACCCGGTACACCTACATTCCCACGAATATAATTCCATGGATTAGCGTACCATATATACAAGAATACTCACATGCTGCAGCTTGCCCATCTCTTGTGTAGGTTTTATGCTCTGGTCAATTTTAGTTAGGTGGGTGTACATGTATGATAGTGAGTTGTAGACTTCTTCTGAATGAGATGCATCAGTAATACGAGCTCAGGTTGAACCTTGCAGCCTTGTACAACATAAGTGAGCAGTGAACCTTGTATGAGACGCAACCTCTCACAGATGAAGGCATGTTGTTTGTTTGGAAAGGTGTGCACACACTTCTCACAAATGACGCTGCCGATTCATGCGACAATCTATGGATTAGCGAAGATCGTTTCTTTCGGCTGTTGTTCCTGTGCGCTACTAGATATAGCGGTGGCGCTTTATGTATTAAGTGCATTAGTACAACTAATGCCCCTAGTGTGCACTAAGATTAGAAAGCATAGATCAAATAATTCAAATAAATGTCAACAAATTTGAATTGTTTTGAAACTAAATACGACTAAGTAAGTTTAAAAACAAGGTCACAAATTCTGAATTTTCCCTGAAAACAAATATAATCAAGTAATTTCGAAAAAGATGAGATCAAATCATCCTTTTTATTTCTCACCAAAAACTTATGAAATTCATAATCTTTTTCGGAACCATACATGGCATTTTCTCCCCAGCCTTTTTTTCACCATGCTACCATGCATTTTCTTAACCTACTACATTAGTACAACTAACGCCCCTAGTGTGCTCTGAGATTTGCTACACATATATCTTCTCACTCCCCAGATTCATTAACTCAATCAATGCCTATAACCAAAGTCACTACACCACGGACCAAACCTAAGGGCACCCGTGCTGCCGGGAAAAGTCACTTAACACGGCAATATAACTGCCAGCAAAGATTTTGAGCCGGCAGGCCGGCCTGCCCGCTATAACCCTGTCGGCAAATGTCTTTGCCGGCAGTTATATCTTTGCCGGCAGTTAGCCTGCCCTGGTTTTAAGATCTTTGCCGGCAGGTCCAATTTTTGCCGGCAGGTCCAGAGCCTGCCAGGAATGACTTTTGCCGGCAGTTAGAGGGCTGGAACTGGTTCAAGCCCCTCTCCTCAATATACAACAAGCAGTATCTCAACTCAAACGTAGAATTCAATCAAACTTTGACAGATAAGATGTGTTACATAAATGAACACGACAATAAATATTTCATCCACAAGTCACATCTTCTTTATAAAGCATGGTTCATCCACATGTCACATTCAAAATAAATGACTTCATTCGGTACACACAAGACCATACATATAGGTCACCCATCGACAACAGTACATAGATATGTTTCTAAGACAATGACAACGCATAAATACGTCTAAGACAATGGCAATGCATTCATTGAAGTCGATGGAGCATTCATACTATTTCTTGCGATGATGGATCAACTTCTTGTGCTATTAATTAACCTGAAGAAAAGAAAGTGAGAGATGGGTCATTAAGCATCTGACCCAAATCATGTGCAAACAAATAAATGCCAACTCTTAACTGTGAACATGTAGCTCAAAAACAAATATATATTAACTGTGAACATGCCAAGTATTTGTATAAAGTCGTGGTCACCTATGCATCATAACCTGGTGCTGCAGAGTTAGCCGGAGCTGGCTTTGCATACCGCAGTGGAGCATTTGAAGCATGCCCATTGACCCGCTTAGCGCCATGTGATGATGCAGAGTTAGCCGGAGCTGGCTTTGCACTCTGTTTTTATCTTGTCCACTCTTGCTGCTCTCTCTTCTCTCGGTGGCATTGTAGCTGTGTGTACATAACACAACAAAAAACGTAATCAGAACTAAGCACAATTGATAACATAAGTCAGAACTAATCAGAGGACTTCGAAGTGATATCAAATAGCACAATTGGTAACACTAATCAGAACTAAGCAATTCAGACCTGCTCATGGAACCTCCATTGACAGAATCACAATATTTTTTCATCCATTGCATGAACTCCAAGTTGTCTAAGGGCCGCCCCTTGATGAGCTTATTCACTTCAGTGTGCTGCGACAATGAGCAAATAACACAAAGTTTAGTTACACAAAAAGTCCCTATGGAATATCAACAAATAAACTGAATACCAATATTGTTCAATACGAATCCACACTTCCATGTCCTACAGCAACCTTTGTCAGTCCAAGAAGATCAAAACGTGTCAAGTTAACAACTGCACACATAAGTATGCCAAATTAAACTAGTTCAAAAGGTAAAGTAATAACGACCATATAATTAATCAGCATACAGAAATCTTTACAAGTTCAAGCAATGTAGTAAGATATAGACAAATGATGATACAGACCTTACAGTGGTCTCATTCAATCCCATGTACTGCGCAAGTTTGCCAATGGTTAACACTGAAAACAACTTCAGAAAGCTTCTCACATCACGAAGGAACTGGTATTGGCCTAGTTATATACAAACAGAGAAGGCAAAGATGCATACATTTTAGGTTTAATTTTGAATTTATGAGAATGTACAGAAAGGATTGCATGGATCATTCTTTACTCATGAACACAACTGACTGAATGACAACGTGTACATAATATGGTTATACTTGGTACATAAAATGGTAGCCTCTTAGAGTTCTCTCAGTTATTCATGTGGTGATGCAAATAAATGTACATCTTTAGTTTATACTAACATGAATGTACGGAGTATATATGTATCTCTCAGGAATAGCAAGTCATCTGAAAGTGACTATATTACACTAAAATAACATGTGATTATTTAAAATGTTCAGAATCAGTAGCTTGTAAGCCTTCACTTCCTCTTCATAACATACATTGTCTAGGTGACATGTTTGATTGATGCTACTGTCTGTGATTAACAATGGAGCAACACTAGAAATATATCAAGTATTCATATGAGTGGATCAAATCATTCACTATTATTAAGCATATGGATGGTGGACAGCCATTCTCTGATGCATAACAAATAGAACTACTGGATTCTAGCGTAATCTGTAGCTAAATGCCATCAAGACAGGGATCGTCCAATTAGTTATGTCTGAAACTGAAAGCACGAGCTGACCATAAACCTTGAAAGGATCCATGACTTTTAAGCAACCACATATTCCTGATTACTTATAAGTATCCTCGGTAAAGCGTGTACAAGTAAAAAAACTCTCACCTGAACATGAACAAGTGCAGACGCCATGGCGATAACCATATACATGTCAATGACTTGCACAAACGGGTAGCAAACTGATCTCAGCTAGTCTAACGGATCTAGACAGGAAAATATCAACAAACTTGGAGTAGATGTACTACGTCTACGTGTGTAGATCATGTCACTGTGACTTGATACTCAGAAACGTGCAGGCGTTCAGTTCGTCGCAAGTGGGGAGAGAGCAGAGGAGGTGCAGCAATCGCGTGGCAGTGCAAAGGGCGGGAGGAGTTTACCTTGTTGCTGGCCACGGGCGAGGATGGAGGCGACTCCAGGTGGCGGAGATGGGTGAATCCCGGTTAGGCGAGTCGAATCTGGGAGAGGGCGGCGTGATTCCAGCGACGGTGGCGTGATTTCAGGCGACGGCGGATCGGCAGCAGCTCCGTCGATCTGTAGAAGCCCTCCATGGCGGCCGGGAGCATGTCGTAGTGGTGGCCGGCGACAACGTCAGCTCGGGGTGGTGGTCGCTGGCAGCCTCAGCTCGGGCAGGCGCTCCCTTTAAACGCGGACGGGACACCGGAGCTAGGCTTCCGTCCGGCCGGCGGAATCGCAAGGGCCGACGTCCCCGTGGAATCTGCATCCTTGATGCGCGCTGCCAGCGGTTGGACGGAGGGGTGGAGTGGAAAGAGAAAAGGGCGGCGGATCCGGTGGGCATCGGCCGAGACGGAGGTCAGAGATCGGAGATCGAGCGGAGGTGGCGGCGAAGAAGAAAGGGGATGGAGGAGGCAGCCGTGGGAAGGTGAGATGCGGCCGAGCGGGGCGGCCATGGAGTCGGCGGTCAGCACGGGCGGCGGAGCGGGGCGGCCATGGAGAGGAGGATGTGCGGCGGAGGACGGGCGACAGAGGAGGCAGCCGTGGGAAGGTGAGATGCGGCCGAGCGGTGGCGGCGGGATGAGCACGGGCGCGCGAGGTCGAGAGGGGAATTTTGGCTGGGGAGAGGAGGGGATTTAGGGTTTTCGCTACTGCGGGCGGCGGGATATTTTGGCTCGCGCGCCTAGCTTTTCACTCCGGCCACCAATTTAACGCGCGCTTTTTTCGTTACCCGCCAAACAGATGTGCCGGCAGTCGATTGCCCTGTTTCTTTATCTTTCCCGGCAGTTTTCGTGTTTTACCGGCAGTTAACATGTCCCGGCAGTCCAATTGCCCTCTTAAGTCGATTTTTGCCGGCAGTTATCTGCCCTTATGTTTGGTCCGTGGTGTAGTGAGTCATCAACACAGTAAATGCGTACTACTTAAAGTCACCGACCAAATAAATGCAATGATGAATCATCCTACTTTAGTGATGCAATGTTGTAACATATTTATACATATCATCTTTTTTTACCAACTTGCGCTACTTTGTTTAGTAATCATGAAGCCCCAGCCAATGACACAGATTCCATCCACTCGCTCAGGCAGTGAGCCAAAAGTCTGGGTCATACTTACTACGGGAGAGCTGATCTTTGCCGTGTGCCCAGTACACACGGCAAAGCCCGAAAAACACACGGCGAAGGCATTGCCGTGTGCCGCACACGACAAAGAGTACACGGCAAAACGTTGCTTTGCCGTGTGTCGGATGTCGAGCACACGGCAACACCCACGGGTGGGTCCCGCTGCAACTTGACGCCGGCGACGGACGGCGATGGCGCGCTGCTGACACGCGGGGCCCACCGATCGCTCTTTGCTGGCAAAGTCACTTTCCTCTAGCGTGTGCAAGCACACGGCAAAGAGGTTTGACATCATAAAAAAAACGTCCCTCGTTGGGGACAGGCTGGCGGCGCACCAGCGTTCGGCGGGAGGGGCCAGGGTTGCTGCCGCTGCACCGCCAAGGTGCAAACCGAGGTGGCATGCGAGGCGCCGACGGCCAGTGCCGGCAACGCGAGCACCAGGCGATTTCGCCCAGCAGGGAGGCTCGCATGACCTGAGCATCTGCAGGAAGCAGCCGAGCGCGATGTCGAGGAGCTCTGGCGCCTCGCCGTCGGAGAAGAACGCCTCGCTGTGGCTACGCTCCGCGAAGACCTCCTCGAGCTCTAGCACCAGGATCTTGACGCGGACGCCGCGGTTCGTCGCTTGATGCCGCCCGACGTCGGCGCGATTGGAGGTCGACGGCGACCTCCTTGACCTCGGGGTTACGCTGCTGCTGCAACCGGTGCCGGAGCTGCAGGAGGCGGCGACCTCCTGGTCACCTAAGGGGCTGCGCTGCTGCTGCTGCACCTGCCCGACGTCGGCGCGATTGGAGGTCGCCGCCGACGCCGACGCCCGACGTCGACCCCTGGCTGCGCTACGGCAGCTGCACCTGGCGCCGGCGCGATTGGATCGAGATGGGAATTGAACGAGAACGAGAGGAAAGCACTCCTCCTCTGCGTCCTAACCGAGTTGCTAGTCTTCATGCTGGGGCGTAGCGGTGTGCTCTTTTTCCGTTACCATTGGCGTGGTATCGCCGGTGACAACATCGGGCTCCTTCACTACTCCTGCCTAAAGCCTGGCTGCCGGCTTCGGCTTCCGGTGGCGAAGATTCGGGAGCACTTTGAACTCATCGGCTGTTTCGACGGTGGCAGCATCGAGTTCATGTCAAATGCCATTCAGTCTAGCGGCATGGGTAACGAGACATATTTACCACCCGCACTGCACTACCTCCCGCCGGCGTCCAGCCACGCCAATGCCATTGAGGAGGCGCATATGCTCTTCTTTCTTACCATCGACGACCTCTTTGCCAAGACGGGAGTGTCCCGTCCGCCGTTGGCGCGCTTGTCGTCAACTGCAGCGGATTCTGCTCTGTGCCGTCACTGTCCTCCATCATCGTCAACCGCTACAGCATGCGCACCGACGTGATGAGTTTCAACCTCTCTGGCATGGGCTGCAGCGCTTGCTGCGTCGGCGTCGACATTGCGGCGGGCATCCTGCGAGCCCACGCCATGTCCTACGCCCTCGTGGTCAGCGCCGAGATCCTCACGGTGGGGTGGTACAGCGGCAAGGACCACGCCAAGCTCCTCCTCAACTGCCACTTTCGCACAGGCTGCTCCGCCGCGCTGGTGACGAACAACATGGCGGCGGCGCCGGTGAGATACCGGCTGGCAAACAAGACGCGCACGAACACGACGGCCGACAATCGGAGCTACCGCACGGGGTACCGGGAGGAGGACGACGAGGCCATCACCGGCTTCACAATCAGTCAGGGCGCCGGCCGCATGTTCAGTGAGCTGCTCCGCACGCACCTCGTCACGCTTACTCTCTCCATCCTGCCGTGGCGCCAGAAGGTGCGGTACACGGCCGCGGTGCTCGTGTCGATGTGGCAGGGAGGGGCGGCGCCGATACCCGATTTCCGTGCCGCGGCAGTCCACATCTGCCTGCCGTCGTCGGGGAAGCCGGTGATTCTGCGGCTGGCGAGAGGGAGATGGTTCGGGAACCAGTCGGCGGCGTCGTTCTGGTACCAGCTCGCGTACCTCGAGGCCAAGGGCCGGGTCCGTAAGGGCGGCACGGTGTGGCAGCTCAGCATCGGGAGCGGGCTCAAGGCTACCAGTCTGGTGTGGGAGCGCGTCCAACAGTACCACGTCTCTCATAGCGCCAACGTACGTACGTATGCATGCGTTAGCCGCTGGCATCGTGCTGCTGTCAAATGCCAATTCAACATTTACAACGGCAATTTAAATTAAATAAAGTAAAACAGTTCATGAGACTCTCAACGCCCACCACATACGCACACTCAGAAGTCACCGCCACTGTCTTCGACGAACCGATCTTTAGGAGTAATCAACGCAATGATCTTGTGGTACATGTCGTCGATGCCCCCACGATGCCAAACAACACAACCATCGAACGCGCGTCCATCAGCACGCGTCCATCCCTGAGTCCCCGCTGTGCCACGCCACCGAGATTCGCCGCATTCGACGCGAAAAAATCCACGCAGCTCCACCTCTTACTTATCACAAAGAGTCGCTCTCCGACATGTCTAGGACCTCCTTCAAAGACTCTGCAATAAACAAATGAAACGTGCTGTGTAAATATTACTACTATTATCTACTCCTCTGACTCACAATATAAGTATAAGACATTATTACCACCAACATGTTGGGTGTAATAATATTTTATATTATGGGACAAAGGGAATATCATATGCGACCAAATTGTCTTATCTGAGTAAGAACACACCACCAGTACCAGCGCTGCAACCAAGGTGCAGCGGGTGCCCTGATCGATAGGACTGGGTCAAGCTCGGATTCCCGGCGGTGGTGGTGGGCAGGTGGGTTGGCCGGCCATGGATTTGGGAGCGTGATAGCCCGCGAAAGCCTGTCCTAGAATTACTAGGGCCGACTGCGGCAATAGCTTTGTGGATGCGCGAGGATGGAGTGGTGGGAGGGTTGTAGTAGTTATTTCTTCGGGGTCGTGTCCGCTGGTTCGCCACGGTTGTCTGTGGTTTGTAGTCGGAGCTGCATCGGCGAGGTTCGTGTGGTGACGAGGTTCGATGGCGATGAGGTATGTGCAGTGATGAATTCCGTGCAGCGACGATCAGGGGCGGAGCCAGGATTTGTGTATAGGGGGGGCGAAAACCCAAGTACACATACCACACTACAGATGTTGTATTGTTTTCGTACCAAGATTTTTATGAGTTTACATGTGTCAACTACACTGAAATTCCTCTAAAAACTACACTGAAATTGGCGTGTCTCGTCAGTTAGATTTGCATTTTCCAGCAAATGGACTCCCGATTGATCACTATAAGTTCCTATTCCTAAGTACAAAGAATGATGTAGAAATCTAATAAAAGATTCGTATTAAACAGTATACTAATTGTCATCGATTCAACAGGAGTAATAATTAGTACTCTTTATAAGTAAAACATTCATACTGATACCTGATACCTAGATCTTTGTGCGAATCGTGGGAGCTGTCGCGAGAGTTTGTAGACTCTAAAGATCGAGAGGTGTGCGTGTGCGACGTTGCGGCAGCCATGAGATCACGGCACCGGGCGCTCGAAGAGGGGTGTGGTGCTCTGACGGGAGGTTCGACTATGCCCTAATGGCGGCGGCAGCGGCCACTCTGTCAATCAAGTCGTAGTTCGTGGGTGAACGGATTAATGCATCCTATATTTTTTTGACATAGACCCATCTAATCCACTGTAGTAATCACCACGAGGAGCCATTCTGTACACTGCTTATGGTCTTGGGCCGTACAGGTGGTTGGGTGTTCAAAGATTTAGACTATTACGTACGCTAATTGACGCGGACTAATTAAAAATTAACAGAGACAACTGCCAAATACCTGGTCTTAGTACTCGGCTATATTGTTAGGGGGGGCTGATAGTTGGGGCTAGCACCCCCTGTCTCCACCCCTGGGTCCGACGACGATGACAAGCGACAAGTACGGGTCGGTGACCCTTTGTGCAACTTCGCATAGTTGTCCTTCGTAGCTTGTGGTCAGATATGAGCCTTTGGATTCACCCTCCTATTGTAGTGGGTGCATCTCTCGGAGGAGTTAAATGGCGAAGTCGGGTTCGCTTTCTCCTGCAGGAGCGACGCCTGGGTGCTAATTCGGTGTTGTGTTCCCTCTTGGCAGTGTTTCGTCATTGTTGTGTGCCATTTCAACTAGCTGGTTTGTACCCGTTTTTGCATGGTTTTCCGATAATTAGCTGGGAAAATCTCTTCTTATTAATTGACAGATTTTCTGTTCCTATTTTGACTTCACTGTACTAGAATTAAGCGCCTCACAGTGATGAAACCCACTTGTGAATGACCACTTAATAGCTTGAAAGCTCAACCAAACCACCTATACAATTGATCCACTGTGCGAATTATTGGTATGGTCATGTGCTGCAGTCAAGTACCTTTGAACTTTCATACCATGTCTACTTTGTGATCCAAATAAGATGCTGTATCCTCTATGAACGTGGACGTAAATTCAATTGTGTAGATAGGTGTAGGAATGCAATTGTTCACAAGTTCATAGCGAAACATCGATGGATTCCACTAGCATATCGAAATATCCAAACTGCCACTCAGTCAAGAATGGTCACCGTCCACTTTCATCCAGAACACTTAATTCCCATCCAATTGTTACAGAACGTTGCTTTCGCGATGACCTCCTTACAACATCTCCATGGGTAGCCTTACTCCTCGTCACCGAACTCGCCCCAGTAGACTTCATCGTCGTCATAGTTGTCGAGGAAGACGACGGTGGAGGAGGAGGCGGCACGGCTGGAGGAGGAGGCCAGCCGTGGTTTGGGGCCAAATTCCCGACGGAGCAGATCCGGCGGTGCTAGGGCGGCGGCGGCACCGGCAAGACCGACTGGGAGCTGAACGAAGTGAATGACAAGATCGTAACGCTGTCTGGGAGGCGTGCCGCTCCATCAAGGAGCTCAGGATGTCGTTCTTCCAGCACGAGGTGGTGAAGAAGGGTGGCGATCGTCGAGAAGTGGGGCAATGATGGTCAGCTCTGGGCCGCTCAGAGAATGTTACGGCCGCAGCGGTACGGCCTCATCACTTCGAAGCCTAACCAGTTGCCGCGTTGACTAGGAGAACAAGGATTTGCATTGTATCCTCTTTGCGCCCCTGTTTCCTTAGGTGCTCTGTCCTTTACTCTGACGCCGAGAATTCAGCTCCCTCTGATATGTTGCTGCTTGCCGTGAGCAACACATACGTGTCACTCCCCTTGCTGCCTTGCACCTCATGTTCTCCAATTCACTTCCAAAGCTGAAAGAAGTCGAATTCAGTTAAGAAGATTCCATTTTCTCTAATAAATTATTATCCGTTTTGGATGCATAAGGCCTGATTTTCGGTTCTACAGCCACTTTGTTGGCTGGCGTGCAAAAGAGCTTGACTGTCATTGCGTTCAACGAGCTTGACAAAACTACCTCCTAACTCTTCCGCTTCTATTATATGAATGACTAATCAATGCAGATGTTTTCCCTTGATATTATTGTCAATTTCTTGAGAGTGAGCTTGAAGAACTGCGTATTGGATGCTAAAAACTGATTTGTGCACTTTCTGACACTTTAAAAAATATTGCAACCAATTCAAGGTTTCTTAATGATATTTGTGGGTGAAAGATGTTGCAACTGGCAAGGTATTAAACGTTGTATCCATGTGTTATTTCTTGTGCATTTCTATATGTTGTTTGGCACTCAGCAGATGACGACGAGGCACCAAGGAAGAGCCTGGCAGCCCATAAGTTCTTTATTTTCTCTCTAACGGAGCATCTCAAAACAATGTGTTCTGAGAACCGGACGTTGCACACATAAAATTTTTGAAGAAAAAAGAAAAGAAATGTGTTGCACAAAAACAAATCAATCACGCAGTCTTAAGAGGCACGGCCGCACGCAGAGCAAGTGTGTTTACTGATCAGTACGAGAATTGAGAACAAAGCAATGATAACATGATAACTGCCACATATGTTGGTTTCGACCTAGAAGATCGACGGCGATAATGACTCGTCGCTCAAATTCATGAAGTTCATGTGCTCCATCTACTCCATGTCGCCTCCTTTCTCTGGTCGAATCGGCACTGGCAGAAGCTGCACAAACCACATCCACAAATGTCAGCACAAAGCGTCGACATGGAACGTTCAGAGGCACAGAGGTAGCTGGGGGCATGTAAATTCGATTCCGCGGCAATTGCCTCAAAATTTTGAGTACAAACTCAGTTCTATAGTTGACCAACCTTCCATTAATGCCGATGATGTGAACGGTGTTTGGCTGCTTTCCGAACGCGACCAAGTACTTTGTGCCTTCACGGACGTGGAACTGAGCAAATGACCATTCTGAATTGAAATTAGCCCGGCAAGAATCCTGTTGGCCAAGTATGATAAGCACAAGGTGCCCGGTATGCAGAGCCTGATAAACCTTTTGCTTATGGGAGCCTATGCTCATAATTGTTACTGGTAAAGAATTACTTCAGCCTATTCCATGAATGCTTTTCTGCCAGCTTAAGTTCCATGAATTTCTCGTACTAGCATGATTACGGAGTTGGACTAGAGAGAAACGGAAAAAAGATGTTGCCTTCTCTTATCTAAAATATGATCTTTTACCAACAATATCTCTCACCGAATTTTTTTTAAAAAAAATTGGATGCTAAAGATAACCCATTATACATCAGGTTTTATTATCATATCTTAATTACATGGTGGTTTTAGATAAGATCGTCTTATCAACTATATATATCACGTTCTATTATCATATCTTAATTACATGGTGGATTTGAGATAAGACTATCTTATCCGCCATTATAATGTAGTTGTATTCACCATTGGAGCGCCGAGCTTGAAAATTAATGATTTTTTATGACATACTTTCTCTGTTTTTTAATATAATATGTTTTAGCATTTGTCCACATTCACATATATCTAGATGCATGTAGACATATTTTAGTGTGTATGTGCACTCATATTAGTATGCATGTAGACAACATGTTGGATAGCTAAAACTTCTTATATTTATGCATGGAGGGAGTATAAGATACTGCCAAATCCAAAAATATAATGGAAACATTTTTTTGCACCAAATTATATGAAAGAGAAGGAAAGTCAGTAGTGCCTCCAAACCCGAACGCATGCTGAATACTGGGTCAACAGCCACTTGCCATTTTAGCGCGGGACCACAGCGCCGGGCTGCCTCTGCCGCTGCGATGTAGGAGTAGTCGCCTGAAAGCCCTATATATATCTCCTCGATCGGATGAATCGGCCTTCACCGGATCACGACGGCACTCGCCCCTTGTCTTCCGCCACCTCTCCGGTTCGCCTCTTCCCATTTCCAATCAACTCATCTACGAATGGAGTCTCTCCTCGCCGCCGCGCACCTCCACCCGGGAACCTTCTCATCGGCGTCCCTCGCTTCCTCCTCCCCCTACTCCCGCCGCTCGCCGTCCGTCGTCCGCGGCGTCCGCCGTGATGGTCGCGCCGTCCGGTGCGCCGCCGCCAAAGTGCGCTCTTTTTTCTATATCGGTCGATTGTATCCTGGTCCATTATATTGGACAGCAACGGAACTGCATGCTCTGTTTCTTTCTTCCTCTTATTGATTTCTGGCATCGTCTGTTGCCTCAGGACGCGATCCTTTACGCGCTGGAGCACGACGCGATGTTCAACTCCGACGAGGTGATCCAGTGGGAGAGCGGTAAGACGATCAACACAATCGCTGCCGCTCAGGGCATCAGCATCCGCCGCCGCTGCCGCCCCCGGTACCCCTCCGAGGGTTCCGGCGACGACAAGGCCGTGCCGCGCAACCATCTCGAGCAGATCGTGTGGGACAAGGAGGTGGAGGTGTCCCAGGTAAACCTACAGACATAGTACATGCATGTATCTCAAGTACAAGGCATGCATTGATGTTCAGGTCGTTCCTGATTACTCTTTAACATATATTCTTGTCTTCTTGTGTAGAGGAAAGCCAAGAAACCTCTGAGGAATGTGATGGACTCCAGCGAGCACGCGCCGCCGCCGAGGGATTTCATCGGGGCTCTCACGGCGGCCTACGACCGCAACAACGTGCCAGCCCTGATCGCCGAAATCAAGAAGGCGTCGCCAAGCAAGGGCGTGCTCAGGGAGAACTTCAATCCAGTGAGTCTCAGGCATTCTGCGTGTACAATTCTTTCATGTTCAGTGCTAGTAATCATCTGCAACTAATGTTCAAAACTCGAAACAGGTTGAGATCGCCCAGGCTTACGAGGAGAACGGCGCCGCCTGCCTCAGCATCCTCACAGATGAGAAGCACTTTCAGGTTTGGTACTTTTCCTTTCTAATTAAGGGATCATGTAGACCACAATTCTTGCAGTGATTAAATTGGTTTCGCATGTCTGACATTTGCAACTCCTTTGACTCTACAGGGGAGCTTTGAGAACCTAGAGACCGTTCGCAATTCCGGAGTGAAGGTGCCTAGAATGATGGAGACAAACATGGCATATCTGAAGAGTGTATTCTTCAGATAGTCCTATTGATCCAAATGAATATATGACAAATTAATTAAGTATGGTTGTCTGTTCAAATGCAGTGCCCTCTTTTGTGCAAGGAGTTCGTCATTGATGCGTGGCAAATCTACTATGCTCGATCAAAGGGCGCCGATGCGATTCTGTTGATTGCCGCCGTGCTACCGGATCTTGACATGAAGTACATGCTTTGTGTTTGCAAAAGTCTTGGAATGACCGCTCTTATCGAGGTATATTTTAGATGTTTTGGGTTCCACGGTATTCCCTTAAATATTGTTTGTACTAATCAATTTGACTACTGCTATCAATTCGAATGACAAAGTTGCCGAGGAAGCTAGTTTTCCCTTTGACGATTGACTTATGCCAGAACATGTTATAAACGATAGCAAGAAAACAACGAAGTAGCGGAAAGATCAAACCAACGGGGACACGAGATTTAACATGGAAAACCCCTCCAACAACGGAGGAGAAAAAACCACGGGCACCAGCCAGCAATACTTCACTATATCGGGTGAGGTTACAAACGTCGGGGATTTACACAATACGACTTATCCCAGCCGGCGGTTTACAAGATGTATATATGGTGGTAAAACCCTAGGTCGGTTGCAGTTCTGACTCCAGGACGCTCCGCTCTCCTCGTCACAAGTCGGTATTTATCAGTATATACGAATTTGGTTCACAACAAAATAACAGAACAATCACTTTCAGTTTAGAAAATAAAATAATAATAATAATCTTTGTTGTGAAAAATTGATTGCTCATGTTCTGCCAAATTCATGTTATGGCTGCACGTTAAACATGCACTCTCCTGAAGATACAGTCTAGTTCATTGGATCATATCACTGGCGAAATTGAATTGTGATATTTAGCAGCGTACTAAACATGGCTGTTGTTTCAGGTTCATAATGAGAGAGAACTGGATCGCGTGCTGAAATTAGATGGTGTTGAGCTTATCGGGATCAACAACCGCAGTCTAGGTACTGTTGTTCGTCAGATATTTTCCATCCAGAGTGTAGTTTCCGAGGCTGAAGCTGTTTTCAGTCTGTGCATACATGTTGCTCAAGTATTATTGTTTCTTTGCAGAGACATTTGTAGTTGATACTTCAAAAACAAGAATGTTGCTGGAGAAACGTGGTGATATTATAAGGGAAAAGGGGATATTGGTATGCTCATCTTACCGGTGATTCTTCTGTTTAACAAACAGACAACATAAAATGCTTAAAGGATTATTTGCAATGGATTTTAATGGGTTTATTTTCGTCAGGTTGTTGGGGAATCTGGCCTGATCACTCCTGATGATGTTGCATATGCGCAGAGTGCCGGCGTTTCCGCAGTAAGTTTTCTGGTTACTCCATACTTTTCCAGCTATGCCAACCACGTGTTGCTTTGTCCACCAACAATTATTTCCACGAGAAACATGGGTCTTAAATCGTTGTTTATGTTTGAAGGTTTTGGTAGGAGAGTCTCTGATCAAGGCGGAGGATCCCGGGCGAGCCATCGCTGGGTTGTTCGGGAAAGAGCTCTTGCACTGAATTGATGCTTCACGATTGTATTTGTGTTGTTTGTTTTATTCTTTTGGGAGCAGATTTATGTTTGTGGTTACTGTACATGTAGCAAGCATAAATAAGTGCATGTGCTGCTGAATAGAAGACTAGATGTACAATGAATGCAGTACAGTTGATGTAACTATGAATAAGAGCAGTGTTATGCGAAACAATTTAACATGCTCCCTGGACGTGTGGCACGTGTTATGACTGAACAGGATATCTGGGCGAGACTATCCTAATTGATGTTGAATGCTGAACCCGACGAGTGGAGTCACGCCGCCATCTTTCAATGCATTCCATGAAAATAGAAACTAACTGATGGAAATACGAGTGTAGCTATGAATAAGAGCAGTGTTATGCAGAATAATTTCATATGTTCCCCTATTTGGAAATACGTGTGCCATGTGTTATGACTAAGCGGGAAATCTGGGCAAGACTATCCTAATTGATGTTGAATGATGAACCCGATGAGCGGAAATGCGTCCCAAGAAAATACGAATTAACATTGCGTGGGTAGAATTTAAAAGATATACTAGCATGTGGAATGAGGACTCGATGGGGTGATATGATATACTAATGCTTTACCGATTTTTCAATAGCTTTTGCTATCCAAGCATTGCGTCGGGTTGACCTGCAAATCATACTCCGGGCCTTCTGGGTTCCGGGATAGTTTTTGTAAAACCTGACATGACAATGCCAAGCGAGGATTTGCCTGAGACCGTAGAAAGCCGTCAAATTAGCACTAAATATATTTTGTTTTATTAAGAAAAACAACGATGTGTCCCACTTTTAAAAAAAAAAATACAACCACTATCCGTCTACCCGGGCATGACCCTTTCCCGTCCGCATGTGTTTTTAACTAAATAAAGTATTTACAAGGGTGTTTTTGTCGTGTGCATGTGTGGATGTGCGTTGAAAGTCGAAAGGCGCGACGTGTAAATAATTTTTGGGTATAGTTTCTCTCAAAAACTAGACCAAATCTTCATTCTGACCGATGGATTTAGTAGTTGACATTCAAAAAATTACAGTGACATGCATTCTGACAGTAGACCCTGACTTCTCTTTCGAACCGAGTGGAAGGGAGGAACTATTCTGTGGGACTAGAATATTCTACAGTCAGAAGCGAACAAAAGCACCTGTTTGGCCGCGAAAAAGAGTCAGAGCGGCCGCTCGCTTTTTTTTTATGCATGCAAGATGCAACGTGTCCATTTGTTCACATAATTTACGGACAAACTGTTTTTATGTCACGCAGTTCTTTGTTGAGCAAATAAGATAACTGAAAGCTCCGTAAAATGCTGGGCCGAACTCTGCGAATCAGTCTGGGAGTAGACCGGCGAAGTGGAAAATTACTAGGCTGAGCTCTGCGAATCAGGCCTGTGACTAGAATATGCGAGATCAGACGAGTTACTACTCCCGTCAACTGTCAAACACTGCTTCCTAGATTTACTTGTTTGGAGCAGGGAGCAGCGACTAGTATCACAGATTCACAGTAGCAACAAATTCGCTGGCTTTTACTTTTTTTTTTCGCTGACATGTGCGCTTGCTTTTCAATTAACGGTTCAATACATCCAATTTTATATTACATCTGAGGGGGAGAATTTTTATGCTGACAAAATAGAGTAGTATCTAGACGATCGTGTCAGGAAGAGGGTTTTTCTTCAGCTAGAAGTAATTCGAACTTGGAACGAGCATGATTAATTGTTAAGATTTCGCAGTGTCTTCTTCGGATGGTGAGGTGTGGTTACTTCTTGAAATCAGAATGAGCCCCTCTCCATTCTATCCTTGCACCTAGCACCCACGGAGGGCGCGTGGAGCCATGTGTCCAACGGATTTATTGAGATCTAGTTCATTTCCGTATTCGTCCGTTTGGTTGCAGGTCTGACTCTTATATGATATATGGTTGTCATCATTGATGATGGTGCACTAATTCCTTGGGGCCCTTAGCACAACGACTTCATATCTGTTTACTACAAGTTATACTATGACAAGTTTACCAGCTTCCGTAAGGGCTGGTGAGGATGGTGGCGCGCTTTTTGCCGTTGTTGATGATCAATAGATTTGTTAGTCTTTAAAAAAAAAGTAGTATTCTTTTAAAAAGTTCTTTTGGCACATGATTACTACTGATCCCGTTTTCTAAAGTATAACAAAAACACAAAAATTATGAAAAAATGATACCTAAACATGTCAAGTATCTACAAGAAAAATTGCATCGGAATTATTTTTATATGTGATCTATATAAAAAAGTCAAATGTTGAAAACAACAATGAGTCTTTTTTTGATCTCTTAGATCCACGGTTTAATGATTTTTGTGTACCTTACAACACCACTCTAATGTGCACATGATAACAACTGTATGTATCCATATCATTTTGTTTATATTTTTTTTGGAACTTATGATATTTTTGTTAAAAATGCCGAGATCAGTGGAACTTGGAAGACCGATGGAAAAAAGTGGGTCACTTCTTATGTACCTCTGAGCGATTCTTCTCTATCTATAGTTCATGGCCTATTAGAAGTTGAAGGTGCTCTAGTGCAATCCTTACTGACAGAAAAAGGTTGCAGCCAGGTTCAGATATAACCACCTACGATAAGAACGACGTTGGACCGTTCCCCTCCTCCCGCTACAGTAGAGAGAGGCGATTTCTGAACCCACCCACTGTTCCCACCTCGCCGCCGGCGATTCGCGTGATTCCCCACCCTCCGGCGGCCGCTCCGGCGGCGGGAGGATGGGGAATCGCCGGATCCCGGCGTGTACATAGTGTAGGTAGCAGTAGGGACCCAGCCGGCGTCGTCATGGAAGTGGTGGCGTGCCCGGTGTTGTGTTTGCAGGTGGTGCTCGTCCTCTTCGGCGGTGGAGCTCCATGGAGTTCCACGGCGGAGTGCCCCCATCCTCGCGCTCGCGGTCCTCTGGGATCGCCGTGTGCGGGTCTTCCCCCTCTGGATCTTGAAGCGGCGGATCCAGTTGACGAACTTGAAGCTGCTGGTGGTGATGCAAGGCGGTGCTGCCGTTAGAGTAGGGTGGAGGCTCTCCGGGGTTCGAGGACCGACGACTTCCCGTCCGATCTTCCGATCCAAGGCTTGTGGGAAGATGCAGCGGCGTCGCGTCATCGGCACGTCCTGCTCCTCGCCGGCGACATTGAGATGCAGAAGGACCTAGTTGTAATTTTCTTCTTTGTGGTGTTCCATTCTGTTTACTTGCTGTAATCACCAGTTGTTTCCCGCAAAAAAAAAAACTGATATAACCACCTACGACCCGAATAGCTGTATGCAGTTGTACTGTTCAGAACTTTAAAGACTCCAATATTAGGAAACACGTACAAATTATTTGTAACACGCAGTATCACAAATGAGTGAGTATCAACACAAATCGCAAATGAGTCCCACAAATTGTAGTACGTCAGTGATAGAGCTTGTTCAGGTCATCTTTAAATTTGGTCTTTAGCTGCTCCCTCTTCAGCTTAAGCGCAGCCGTCACGAGCCCAGACTCTGGAGTCCAAGGTTCAGCCAGCAAAATAATCTTGGCTGGTACTTCAAACTTCTCAAGCCTCGCTGCTTTCGCGGCCTGCAACACACTGCGTTAGATGGCAGTGGAGAGCTACAAACAGGGAAGGTGATGCAAGAGCTCGTGGAACACGCGCGTTTGACATGGGAATTTTTCATCAATATTTATTAGGCGGGTTGTCCAATATAAGGAGGTGTATCGTAATTGTTAGCATTAAACACCTAAGATCCATCCCCTTCAGCCGTGCTGACACCGACTGGTCCCCATACGGTAGTAAGTACCCCAAATGTTTTAACGTGGATCACATGGTACAGTCCGAGGTTACCATGGTAAACATATGTCTTAGAAGCATGCTAGTGGCAATAGAATTTGTTAAACTAGACGAAAATATCCAGCTGTGCTCCTTGAAATGTAAACATCCATAATCCATAGGTAGAGAAAGGAGGTTGTTACTTCAAGCTGGCAACTAACCTAGTGCAGTGATATATCATATCATATGAATAGCAACAAGTGCTCAATCAAGGAACATATCTAACCTTTGATAGAGATTGCTGGACCTCCTTAATTGCTTGATCATTGTTGCACAGCTCCTCAATGTTTTGGTAACTTATCCTGAATTCTGGGCCCACTTCTCCAAGGCCTGTTGTGGCGGCACTACCAATGCAACACAGAAACTATGAAACGGATCAGCATAGACCATGATATTATCCACATAGTTGCTTGTCTGTTGAGCTGATTCGACCTGCAGAGAGATAGTGAGAGAAAGTTAATTACATACCCAAACAGAATGCCCCGACAGGACGCCAGTTTAAAAGCAAACCTTGCCAAGAGATACATACTCTCCATGCTGAAGTTTTACTATGTCATTTTTCCTGTCAATGATCTCAACGCACCCATCAGGATGGAACTGGCCAATATCTCCAGTGTAAAACCAGCGTATTCCTCTCTCATCCACCTGCAGAACACATGAAGCAATCATTCCCTATACACAATCAGTGACTGCAGATGTGAAGACAAAGAACCTCACCTTGTACACCTCATCTGTTTTTGCATCATTGTTGAAATAGCATTTCGTTATACTGTGACCACCAATCACAACCTCTCCTCGGGGCATTGGAGAATCAGAAATCCTATAACCACCTTCTTCCCATGAAATAAGCTGCACTCGTTTGATAAAAGAGATTAGAAGCCTAACACTAGTAGAAAAAGGCCCTATGGTCCCGGTTCGGTTGGGCTATCAGTCCCGGTTTCCGAACCGGGACTGGACAATCGGGACTAATGTTGGTCCCGGTTCGGCCACGAACCGGGACCAATGGGTGTCCACGTGGCCTGTTCTGCATCGCGTGGGGGGAGACTCATTGGTCCCGGTTCGTAATACGAACCGGGACTGATGTTTTGACTTTTTTTTTGAACAATGATTTTGTATTTAGGGTTTAGGATTTATTTGGGCCACTTCTCTTTGTCCCGTCGCCCGGCGCCTCCATCCACCCCCTCTCTCTCTTGCCGGTGCCTCCGTCGTCTCCTCTTCTTCGCATCGCCGACGTGCTCTCCATCTCTCACTCGCCGGCTCATCGAGGCCAAGTTTCGATATTTCTGTGCAGGTACTACTCGCCGGCTCATCTCTCACTCGCCGGCTCTCCATCTCGCACTCAATTCGATGGTACTACATACAGCAATGAAGGAACCACTATTACACATCATCGTCATGAATATATTACACACATCTCATTCGTCGTGCTTGGTCGAACATATTACAAACGGTACATGTACACACGAGTTTCATGCATATATACATCTCTTTTACACTCACCCTTGCATTTCAACCTTCCGATAGTATTCTTCCTTCGGATCTAGGACCTCTGCATCTAAGAATCCCGCAATTTCCTCTTGAATTGCTCGTACGCGATCTTGTGGTAGAAGACCGTCCCGCAACCGTTCGATCTAATTTAAAGAAGGGGTCAATATATATGAATGAAACTAAACACAATTGATGGCAATAAACTAAAATTGTGAATATTGTTTACGTACTTCAAGTTGTTCTAAGTACCGGCTGCCCGTCTCTTGGGTCGTCTGGCGAATGAACTCGCAAACGTAGTATCCACATAAATTATTCCCATGTTCCTGCCTCAAGCACTTTACGAGAACAGAGTTCAATCAAAATAATAATCAAGCATGATAATGGTATTGAAACTAGAATCAAAGAGATGCGCGGATCTAGCTAGTAGTACTTACATTTACTGGTTCAAATTTTAGCTCGGCGCCCAAATACCCCTAGCCTTGGCGGTGAACCGTTTCCAAGCCCTGTCCGGCAAAGAAAATGAATAAAGAGTTATATATTAATTACTTGCTACCAGGGAATGAACGGAAAGTTGCCGATATAGTGCCATAATGATTGAAATTACCCTTGGAGGCATTTCTGCATGTCCGCCCACTCCTCAAGGGGTTTACGTTTCGAGTCCATGACTTGTACTACTCCTTTGTCAGGTTTAATGATTAGCAGAATAAAGTGGAAGCTGCGCACGCATAAGTCATCAATTATACACTTAACATCGAGTAAGCGAAATAGAATGTGTACAAGACAGTAACACTCACCCGTAGTTGTAAGGAAATAGTATTTCCCTTTTGGTTTCGGAAAACCTTAACGCCTTTACCAAGTTATTCTCTGTGTCGATGTAATGACCTTGGAGAGTTTTTTGATGAACGAAATATGGGTCAATGAACCCAATGTCATAGATTTGTCCTCTTTTGCATTGGAGAATCTTCATTCTGCATAATTAATATAGTGATGAGTAAGATTATACATGCAATGAACGAGCTGAGCTAGCTAGAGACTTAATTACAGAAATAATACTTACAGACAATAGGCACTGAGGATAGATTTGTCGATGGCGTCTTGTTGGTATAACTGAAATAATTCACTAAATTCAATCATTATCACGCCATCTCCATGCCCGTAATGCTCGTTTTTATATCCCACGTAGATCCAGTTTCCCCCTTCCTTTGAGGCTCGCATGTACCACTTATGCAATCTTCGCATTTTTGTTGGTAGACCGTCGACTAGCTCAGGTTTGACGAGAGTACACCCGTGCCGGTATTTGTATGCTACCTCGTGGAACTCTTGTAACTGCTCTAAGTACTGAGGAATAGACATGCCCTGAGCAGAGGCCGCTTCTCCGTACATTGCAACAAACTCAGGATCGACGTCGACTGCACCTCTGCTCGACCCCACCTCGGTATTGGAAAACACTTTGAGCGGGGGGCACGACTGGTTTTTCTGTTCTCCGAGCTGGGGAACTGATTTCCCGCTTGCACTACTACTCTTCAACCGCTGCTTATTTGCCTCAGCCGACTTGCGAATAGAGCGGTCATAGTCTGGTGTCAGCCTTGGCGGGGGTTGTTCAAGGGTCTTCAGCATTTTGAAGACGGCGGCTTTTTCTTCTGGGGTGGCGGGGAACTCTGGCGCTTTCGGCTTCTTCCGGTTAGCCCACCACTCTTTATTTTGGGCATTTGCGATCGCGGCATTTTGCTCATCCGTATAGTCGTAAGGTCTCATGGGAAGATTCTTATGAGGTACTGTTGGGAGGGGCGACCTTTTACGTTTCGGTGATCGCTTACCCCTCATAGTACCTTTTGGGAGCGGAGACGACTGACGCGGCGGCGGAGACGGCGCGCTGGAGACTGGTGAGGCGGCGGAGACGGCGCCTGAGGCGGCGGCGGCGAAGAGGACTGTTGCGCTGGAGACTGGTGAGGCGGCGGCGAAGATGGATTGCTACTCTGAGGAGTCGCTGGCCTTGGCTGCCAGTTTGGAAGCACGATGAATTCCTTTGGCCATAGAATGGTCCCTTTTTTGGCTTCTCCAAGTTCAACCACCTCCCCATCTTCACCTGCAGGGTGTTCCAGCTTCAGCTCCTCAAATTCTTTCATCACTTCATCCACCCCGACAACAGCGTAGCCATGTGGAACCGGAGAGAAATGGAAAGTTGGTTTAGGTCCAATTGGTACGGCATAGCCGACCGCCACCTTCATGGTTAAGTTAAAAACTTTCACATGTAGCTCACAAGGTGTGCTCTCCGTGATATCATCCACTGGGTAGCGACGAAGAGGAGCCATCGTCAGTGCATCATCATTATCATCCTGGAGCTCCGTGGAAGCCATGCTGCTTTTCCGATTCGATAGCCATCTAGTCCAAGTACGAATCACCATTCTTGGAACTTGGACGTCTCTGTTTTGCATCCGCTAGTCAACTACTCCCTCCGTTTTTTAATATATATAAGATGTTTTAGCATTTGTCCATATACATGTATACATAAATATATGTAGGCATGTTTAACTGTGTATGTTTACTCACTTTAGTATGTATCTAGACAACATGTATAACACCTAAAACATATTATATTAAAAAACGGAGTGAGTAGTATGAAACATTGGATTCAACTAGGGTGATAGGAGCACCTGATCTGATCTGGAGTGTGCTTTAGGCCTTTAGCCATGACGTTCTTTTCTGAGGAGTGAGACAGGCAGATGGCACACCTGACATACTACCAGACAACACAACGCAACGGGGATCTAGCACTCCAATCAATTAATCATTTCGGACTCGCTGTCTTGTCTGTCTGGTGCTGGCTGCCTCTAGAATACTGCTATGACCTAGATACAAGTAATCCCAATCTAGATCATTATCCTCGCGTCACGCACAGGTATATGAATCTGAATCCGATTACAATCACCACGCCGAAGCTGTGGGACGAGGGGATAGGGAGAAGGAGCAGGTAGCTGCTGACTACATCATCAACGATGGATCCCCTCTGCTTCACGCCTACAGATAAGTAGTTGCCGTGTCGCTTGTCTCCTGGTCGGGCTGGGCCGGCGCGGGCTTGGCCTTGTTGAGACGGCCCAAGGCCCGTCTAGCATCATGCTTGCGTTGGTGCCTTATTTACCAGTTAAGTCAATTTAGACTAAAATTTAAGTTGACTAATATTAAACAACAATCATATAGATAAAATATAGCATGGGCATTATTTGTCGGATGTAGGAAAACAAGGAATGTCTTTATCATAACTGCAATGTCTTCAATTGAACGGGGCTAGCAAATTACATATTTATATCCCACATCATTCATTCATTCTACAACGCTAGTTTATGCACTAATGATTCGTAAAAGAAATCCCGCCAAAAAAACGGAAAAGAAAAAACATTTGAACACATTCTCACAGCTCCACTCGTCTGCCCGTGACTCGTTCCCCACCTGTGTCACGGCGGGCCTTCCAGCTCTCCACTCCGACGAGATGACCAGCCGCCACAGCCACCGAATCCACCGCGAGCGAGGAGAACACCCTGACCAACGAGCCGGAATGGCCAGCCGCCGCAGCACCCGCCCCATCCCAAATACACACAGCGAGGGCGGCGCCGGAACGGCCCGCCGCAGCACCCGCCTCCATCCCTAAATACACACCAGCGAGGGCGGCGCCGGAACGGCACCCCGCGCAGCCCACGCCTCCGTTTCCCGAGTTCCAGGCGAGCGAGGATGGCGCCGGAGCAGTCGCCTCGCCGTCAAAGCCCGTGCCTTCATCCCAGATCCACGCGGCTGAGGATGTCACCCACCGCACCTCGCCGGAGCCTCGGCCTCCTGCCGGACGACGAAGACTGCTGCGGGAGATCCTCGTCCGTCTCCCGCCTCGGCCCCGCCTCCCTCTCGTGCGCCTCCGCGGTCTGCAAGCGATGGCGTCGCATCGTCGGTGACCCCAGGTTCCACCGCCAGTTCTACGCGCACCACCGCAAGCCGCCCCTCCTCGGCTGTAGTGACCCAGCACACACTGCATGTTGTAGTGTACAAGTCATTGACATAATACTCACGGAAGGACCAATCCGTAAATATTACATCCTTCAGAGTAGTACAACAGAAACATAGTTGGTCCAAGGTAACACTATAGGATTACAACAACTATTCAATACAAAATATCGAGAACCTCCTTTACAAACAGAAGTAGGTCTCATGCAAATGAAACTTCGAAAGACTCAAGTTGAAGCCACTAAGCTGGTTACCAGCTCTACTTCTAACTCCTAATCACTACTGTTGTTGTCACAGCCCTATCTATCCCAATTATAGTCATCTTGTCCATAGGTATCGTTGTCGATGTGTCCACCATTGCACTGTTGTCGCCACTCATCCGTTGGCAATGTAGAGGTTGACTCCTTCAGGCCCACCAGGTTGATTTGATTCCTCGTCGAAGATCTCTCCAACATCGCTATGGATTCCTGTCCTTCCTCTGCTGTCTCCAATAATCTAAGCAGGGGGTCAATGGAGGAAAGGGTGAGCAACAAGAGCGCTTACTCAGCAAGTTCATATAACAGGAATAAAGTGTTTTCATGCACTAGCTACCATCCATACCAAAAGGTCATGGATGAACATGCATATCTTTGTAAAACATTTTTAGGAAAAGATTTATTTTATCTTCAGAAAACTATGCCCGTCATCCATTCACAGGTGCTAGGGCTTCATGGAGCCCCTTTCCTGCAGCGTTCGCAGCTCCTTCCCGAAACAGGGTAAGTAGTAACATGTCACACTTTTTTACACTCTGACAGCAGAGGTGCGTTGCTTACCATAAGAGATCAAGACCTTGTTGCAAAACCTGGCGTACTTTCCTGTCCACACTCTCTTTGGTGTGGGGCCCGGCAGTTGATCCAAACCATTCACCGTGCTTCTCCACCACCCACACGCCCACCCAATTCATGCATAACAGAATCACCCTGATACACTACCCCTCACGATAGGTACCTAGGCATCCCTTGCAGACCATCATAGGCACCAGAGTCCGTGGCATTAAGGGGTCCCACCCATGTGCATGTAGTCTCGCAAGACCTAGCGTAGGCTCTGGTGCTCCGTTGACATGTGAACGGAAGAAGGTCACCGATGATTTTCCCGTCCCATTCCAAGTCTTATGGTTAACGCGGAATTTACGGCGCAAGAACACTGACGGCATTGGTGGTTAAGTCCTAGATAATACTTTCCCAAGCAAATGGAACCTCCACCAACCATGTCATACCATGGTTCCATCTGCCAGCAACCAATATATATATAGCAATTCACATCATTCGAAATAGGTTTTACTTTTTCATGCAATGATAAACCATAGTATTTTGCATTTACTTTGATAAACATAATCAAGTAGGACATGAGCAAGAGTGAACTTGCCTTTTTGACTGCAAGATTATGCAGCCAAGGTCTTCGATACAATAAAGACTCCAAAATCTGGAAAAACGTAAAATAAATTCCTGAAAATCCTTTTTGAAATTTATTAGAAATATGACATATGGACCCCACTGTCAGATATTTAATCATTTAGGAAATCATTTCTGGTAATTATTAAAACTATGACAAGTGGGACCAACCATTTTAATAAATCCAGAAATTTATTAAATTGAATTTAAACTTTTGAAATTCATAACTAAATCATTTTAAATTATAAGATACAAACAATATACCAATATGTTAAAAAAATAAAATCTGTCTGTTTGTATAAATAAAATATTTGTTTGACTAAAATTGAATCATTCTAAAATTAAAACAACAATTTACTTATTATTTTAAATATGGAGTTAATTTGAAATGCTATTTTGGATGCATTTCAATTCCATTTAAATTTCTTCATATGTTTAAATTTCAAACATGAACATATGTTTTAATCATAACATGTCATACATTATGTCCATTTTGAGAATTCCATGTGTGGACATATATGTAAATAATATTCCTCAAGTGGTTAATTAAAATAATGTTTTCCATAGTGAAAATAATTATTAGGTAATGATTCTAATACAAAACTGAAATATATAACTTTACCATATTATTATTTCATAAGATGTAATGAATATTCCAAAGTAGTTCTTAATTTATAAAAGTAATTCACCATTTAATAAAACTTGATCACTATTATTAATATCTTTAATAATTGAATTAATTTGTGTTACAAATTTTAAGTCATTAATCCAAATTAATAATTACTTCATAACATGAGTTTAATTGTTATGTTTCTTCCAAGTGTTAGTATTTAAATCATATTATCTTATTACTTGAAGAAAAGTTAAACACATAAGTAACTACTCATAATATTTAATAATATATCATCAATTAAATAAAATAGAACCATTATGGTATGATACCAACAAATGTATATATTATTTATTTCTTCAAAAGTTATTCTTTTTGTATTCATGAGTAATAAGACTACACCATTTATTCAATTAATTAAAGTCAATACATGTTCTTTACAAACCTAAAGATTGTAATCAACCCTAAATAACCACTTAGCACTATGATGTTGTTTTACTTTATTCTTAGAGAGCGCCGTTTTGGCTCCCGAGAGCATATGCTCCCGGTATTTTCAAAAAAATTCAAAATTTGAAAACTTATCAAAAAAATCCAAAAAAATCATGCACGTACATGACCATGGTACGCACCCTCGTGTATTTTTTCGCATCGAAATGACATCGTATGCGCCCTGTACAAAAATGACAAATTTCTTTTCTGACAGGAAATTTGTCATTTTTGTACGGGGCGCGTACGATGTCATTTCGGCGCGAAAAAAAAACTCACTGTGCGTACCGTGGTTAGGTACGTGCATGATTTTTTCAGATTTTTTTATAAGTTTTCAAATTTTGAATTTGTTTTGAAAATACCGGGAGCATAGCTCCCGGTGCCAATGCGAATGACGAGGTTATACTCTGCGGGTACCCCAGCATAAGGTACCTGGTGCACGTGATGATCAAAGAAGCCCAAGGATTAATCGAAGCCCACGAAGAAAGGCCCAAGACGAAGAGTGTTTTCCAAGTTAGATCAAATATAGTCGGTTAAGACTTTCCATACATGTAACCTTGGTCGGTTGTGTTTCCCGAGACTAGCCTCCTATATAAAGGCTGGGAGGGTGATCGATCAAGGACAAGCAATCCATAGCCACCAAAACTCGACGAGATCTAGTTCGTCGAACCCTTGTAACCTCCATATTCAATCATAAACACAGACAAGCAGGAAGTAGGGGTTTTACCTCACTCGAGGGCCCTGAACCTGGGTAAATCCAGCTTGTCAGCCGTCGATTCCACCAATACTACGCGTTCTCTACCACACAATCAACCCTAGGTATAGCAACCATGGGAATTGCCGAGGGCACACCTCGACAATTGGCGCCGTCTGTGGGAAAAGGTAGTATTGGGCTCACGGTTTCGCCGGTTTCATCATCAAGCGGCCACCCGACGATCGCATCTGCACAAGGTAACTCGCCTACTGCATCATCAAAAAGCAAATCACCAACCACCGTTGCAAACAGCAACTCGCCGGCAAGATCCACCAGCATCAATTCAAAAAGCGATCACTCGCCAAAATCTCCAAGGAGGCTCACGCCGCACTCGATGGAAGCTCACAAGCCTTCGCCGGACTCGAATCAGGTTTGGATATTACGGTTGGAAAATTTAACTTCTTTGTCGATAAAGATGGTGTGCAGGACCTGTTAGATCCACTCGACGTGGAGACACTCGACATGGAGACAATCGACAACGCTTCGACTGCAACACCATCCATCTTGGGCGAACATCGTCACAGATCGTCCCGATCCAATCGCCAAGCGACTCTGCCACGTCCATGACCTCGCAAGAGTTCCGTAACGAGGTGGCAAAAAGATTTGGAAGAAGCGAGATCGAATCTGCGTACCGCCCAAACAACTCAATCGAGTCACTCGACGACATCGTCGACTGCAATGACGTCGCGGGGAACGAAGAGAACATAGACGACAACATATATCTCGCCGATCTAAACGGCCCAGAAATCCGTGCTAGCCACGAGATATTCACCTGCGACGCAGACAGCCTGGACAAAGCACTCGAAGACATACTCGATTGTGGCGGAAACCCCAACAAGCAAAGCAACTCCAACATGAGCCTGGACGACGACGCCGAATCCATAAAACGCATCAGCAACACATGGATGGAGGATCGGGTGGTACCGTATCAGGTATATACCGCGAGTACAGCAGAAACATCAGCAGCCGCAACATGCCGTCGACCTACAGAATACCCTTGCACAGTCACCATGCCAGATGGAACAACCACGCTGACCATCACCGCAGAGATGGCGGAGAAAGTGAGCAAAGTAATCGAGAGCTGCACGATGCTACCAGCAAACGCAACTCCAGAAGAGGTATTAACCTTACAATATTTCCAATGGCAAGAATCGATACGGTTAAAAACTACCGAGCAGTACTCGAAGAACGCAAAAAGCAAGCCAGCATATCGAGTGCCGGCGAAGAGCATTGTCTACGAGTTCAACGGGCAGAAACGACCCCGCGAATAGGTCACGATTCATCAACCTCGGAGACGCAGATCGTGCAGCGGTCACTCGGAACCTAAACCCAGCCTTCATGGCAGTCGACGCGGAAGGAGTTCCCATACCTACTGAGCCAGCCGGGGCGCTGATGACGCTAGGCACCTACCTCAGAACAATCGAACCTCCTGCAGGAGACCCAAAGAGGGATCAGCACCTCCAACTGTACAAACAACTGGCAATAGCAGCACAAGCCATACAGCATCCACAAGCAACTCCAAGGAGAGATACAGATCGGGATCGTCGCAGTCGAAGCCCTCGGGGAAGGAGCAGTCGAAAAAGCTCACGCCGTCATCGTTCCAGTAGGAGCCACTCGAGGAGGTCATACAGCAACAGCTCAGACTCGGAAGCAGAAATCGGGCCATGTGGAGCGCTATGCTTCACTCGACGGATCCGGGAGGCTCGTATGCCCAAGAAATTTTCGCTAGCTACCACGCCTAAGTTCAACTGCAAACAAGAGCCATCAGGCTGGCTAGAAGATTACAGGCTGGCAGTCGGATGTCAGCGCGGTACCACAACTACAGCTATGCAGTACATACAACTTATGATGGAAGGAACGGCTCGCGATTGGCTCAAATCGCTACCCGAATCATACTACGATTCGTGGGAACACTTCAAGGGTGATTTCATCAAATACTTCGAGCCTCTATGTGAGCGCCCCAAAACCTTCGAGGAGCTCCGGACCTGCAAGCAAAAGTCAGATGAATCTCTGAGATCGTACATACGGCGGTGGACCACCATCCGTAACTCAGTAGGCAACGTATCAGAAGATAGGGCAATCGACGCCTTCAAAAACGGACTCTGGAGGGAAGACTTCAAAGAAACACTTGGTCGAGAAGACCCAAAAACAATGGCCGCACTCATGGTACTCGCAACAAAGTGGGCAGACGGAGAAGACTCCGTACGAGGCACTCGACCGTAGCATCACATGAAAATCACGAGGGGGCAGTCGAGACCGCAGAGATAGCTACAGAGATGATCGAAGGCGCAAACGCAAGAATCGTTATCACGACGATGACCATCCAAACTTCATTGCAGCAGGCTTTGTCCAGTCAAGGGACAGTCGCGACCAAACTGACAGACGAGCCGACGATCATCGTGATAATCGAGATCATCATACACGACGCCGAGGTAATCGAGACCACCGTACAGACGATCGACGTGACAGTCGAGACACAGACGCGACGACCGCGATAGCTACAGAAGGCCAGAGTGGCGCAGGCGAGCAGACAAAGATCCTGAGCGCTCAATCGAAGAAGATGGACGATTATTGCAGATTCCATCTTTACAGAGGGGATGATGGTAAGCTTCGCTCTAGCCACTCGCTGAGAAATTGCAGGGAATTCGATCAACTTGCGATTGAACATATATCACGAATGCAAAGAGAAGGACGTGCACCTCCTCAACTGACGCACCCCATCACTACATCACAAGCACAGCCTGTTCAGGCATATCCAGCACCGCAACAAGTACAACAAGCACAGTTATATTCCATACCACCGCAAACACAGCCTACTCAGGTGTATACTGCACCAGCACCAGCGCAACCGACACCAGTATACATGGTGCCAGCACAACCCGTTACGGGAACACAAATGGCAGCAGCCGTGCACCAGATGCAGCAGGGAGATGAACAAAAATATCCCGTAACTCGCGGGCAGATGAACATGATCCAGCGAGGACGTCCCTCCAAAAGAGAGCAAAAATTACACACTCGACACGTCAATATGGCGGTCATGGCACCCCCAGCCATCACAATTTTTTGAAAGGATCAGAAACTCCGATTGTCTTCAATCGAGAGGACCACCCACCCGCAGTATATCGACCAGGGCATGCAGCCTTGGTACTCGACGCCCAAATTGGAGGCTACGCCATGACCAAGGTCTTCATGGACGGAGGTGGCTCAACATAATCTTTGCAGATACGCTACGCAGAATGAACAAACAGTCGAAAATCTGCCAAAATCCGCAAATACCTTCCACGGTATCGTTCCAGGCAAAGCAGTGCTCCCAGAAGGCGTATACAACTCGATGTTACGTTTGGAGATCCTACTCACTTCAGAACCGAGTCGATTGAGTTCGAAGTGGTCGATTGGAAGTCACAATACCATGCAATACTTGGGCGCCCCACTTTCGCTCGATTCATGGCCGTCCCACACTACGCCTACCTCAAGCTCAAAATGCCAGGACCAAAAGGAGTCATCACGATCAACGGGAACTTTCAAAGGTCAGATTCATGTGACCGTGACTTCAGCAAAATCTCAGAGATGTATGGGATGGAGCAATCATTCGCCAAACTCGAGGTTTCTAACGACCGCACACTTCTGCCGGAACACAAGAGGTTAGCATCCGACAGACAATTCAATGCAACCAACGACACAAAAAGCATCAAGTGCACCCAACTGATCCCTCAAAAACAGTCAACATATCATCGAGTCTTACCAGCGAACAGGAAAATGCGCTCGTCGAATTTCTCCGTAAAAACTGGGAAATATTCGCATGGTGCCCAGCTGATATGCCAGGTGTCCCCAGAGAGTTCGCCGAGCATTCTCTACAACTCAAGCCAGGGTCTAGACCAGTCAAGCAAACTATGCGCCGTGTTTCCGATCCCAAAAGAGGTGCAATCGAGGCAGAAGTTGATAGGTTACTTGCTGCAAAGTTCATTCGAGAAATCAAAAAGGCAGACTGGGTTGCTAACCCTGTACTGGTCGAAAAGAAGCACTCAGACACCCTGCGGATGTGTGTAGATTTTACAGCCCTAAACAAATGCTGTCCAAAAGATCACTTTCCATTACCACGAATCGATCAGATCATCGACTCAACAGCAGGATGCGCTCGGTTATCATTTTTGGATGCATATTCAGGATACCATCAAATTCGGATGAAAGAAGAAGACGAAGACAAAACAGCATTCATAACCCCACTCGGGGTCTACTGCTACACAACCATGCCTTTCGGGCTCAAAAACGCAGGCGCAACCTACCAGCGCATGATGCAAAACTGTCTACAAGAACAGATAGGACGCAATGTTCAGGTCTACGTCGACGACATCGTCATCAAGACTGAAAAGGAGGACACATTAATCAGTGATCTACAGGAGACATTCAAGAATCTCAATCGATACAACATCAAGCTTAACCCAAAGAAATGCACCTTCGGTGTCCCAGCTGGACAACTCTTGGGTTATTTGATATCTGCACGTGGAATCGAAGCAGACCCAGAAAAGATACAAGCTATACTCACAATGAATAGACCTACCAAACTCCATGAGGTACAGCAGCTAGCTGGTCGAGTAGCAGCACTCAGTCGATTCATCAGCAAACTAGGCGAAAAAGCACTTCCATTTTACAAATTGATGAAGAAAGCAGACAAGTTCGAGTGGACGGATGAAGCTGAAGCCGCTTTTCTCGAACTCAAAAAGATGCTCACAAGCCCGCCAATCCTCGTAGCACCTAAGGAAAATGAGCCACTCTACCTATATATCTCAGCCACCAACGAGTGGTCAGCACCGTGCTGGTGGTCGACCGCATGGAAGAAGGACATAGTCAAAGCATACAGAGGCCAGTATATTACGTAAGTGAAGTTCTTTCCCCGTCCAAACAGCGGTACCCACAATATCAGAAATTGGCGTACGCCGTATTTATGACTCAAGAAAGCTGGCGCACTACTTCACAGAACACCCGATAACGGTGGTCAATAAATCAGCGATTGGAGACGTCCTCACAAACCCCAACGCAACGGGGCGCGTAGCAAAATGGCTCATCGAGCTGGGCCACTAGGAATCAAGTACGAACACCCGAAAGCCATCAAATCACAAGTCCTACCCGATTTTCACACCGAGTGGGTAGAAGCTCAATTGCCAGGGGTACCTGACGTATCAAATTCCTGGACAATGTATTTCGATGGGTCCAAAAAGAATGAAGGAGCAGGAGCGGGCGTCATACTCATATCACCAAAAGGCGACAAACTGCGCTATATCTTGCAAATGGGTTTCGAGTTCCCATCAAATAACGAGGCCGAATACGAAGGTCTAATCCATGGCATGCGCATGGCAAAAGCCATGGGATGCACTCGACTAATGATTTATGGCGACTCTAACTTGTTGTGCAGCAAACAATGAAGGCCTGTGATGCAATCGCAGACAACATGATCGCTTATCGGGATTTGTACAACATAATGGAGGGCAGCTTCGATGGCTGTGAACTACGACACATAGGGAGAGAAAGCAATGAAGAGGCTGACAAATTAGCCAACATTGCTTCCACAAAAGCACCAGTCCCGCCGGGTGTTTTCTTTGAACGAATAGAACGTAGGTCAATCGACAAACGACCATCGCTACGACACAGCTACAGACAAAAGCAAAGCGCCAAGCACAGAGGATCCTCCGATTGAGGTACTTCTCATTGAGCCAATATGGACTCAACCTTTTCTCGCATACATACTTCGCAATGAACTACCAGAAGATACAAACGAGGCCAGACGTGTCACTCGACGGCAAAAGCATACACCATCATAAACGGTGAGTTGTACAAACGCAGCACCTCAGGTATGTTCCAAAGATGCATTGCACTCGAAGATGGCAAGGATCTCCTTCGGGACATTCATGCCGGTACTTGCGGGCACCACGCGGGCAGTCGATCACTCGTAGCCAAAGCCTTCCGAGCAGGGTTTTACTGGCCTACAGCGCTAAGGGATGCAGAGGACATAGTCAAAAGATGCATTGGTTGCCAGAAGTTCGCTTCCAAGCCACATGCACCCGCATCAGCGCTAAAAACCATACCATTAGCATGGCCTTTTGCCCAATGGGGGCTTGACATGGTGGGACCACTGAAGAAATCATCAAAAGGAGGTCATACTCACTTGCTAGTGGCAGTCGACAAATTCACCAAATGGATCGAAGCAATCCCTATCGCAAGCTCAACAGCTTCTACGGCAGTTCGTTTCATACAATCGATCATGTATCGATTTGGAGTAATGGATAGCATCATCACTGATAATGGTACAAACTTCACGGCGGAAGAGTTCAAATCCTTTTGCAAGGAACAAAACATCAAATTAAACTACGCCTCTGTGGCACATCCACAATCCAATGGGCAGGTTGAAAAGGCCAATGGACTCGTATGCAGTGGCATCAAAAAGAGACTCTTAGTACCACTCAAAAGGGCCGCGGGTGCATGGGTAGAAGAACTTCCATCAGTATTATGGAGCTTACGGACCACTCCAAACGCCTCCACACAGTATACACCGTTCTTCATGGTCTATGGTGCGGAAGCAGTATTACCATCTGACGTCAAGTTTAATGCACCACGAGTGGAAGCATATGAAGAAAACGACGCGAACAAGGCACTCGAAGATGCAGCCGATTTGCTGGAAGAAGCACGCAATACGGCTTTGGCACGAACAGCCGTTTATCAACAAGACCTCCGCAACTACCATAGTCGTCGATTACGCACACGGTCCTTCATGGTGGGAGACTTGGTGTTGCGGGAGAAACAGAAGAAAGTCCATAAACTTGCATCACCTTGGGAAGGACCTTACATTGTCACAGAAGTCATCGAAGGAGGAGCCTATCGATTGAAGAACGCAAAGACGGGCGAAGTAGCATCAAACCCATGGAACGTGGCGCACCTGCGTCGATTCTATGCATAGATCTTTTAACCTCATATGTAATAGCATATAAGGCCAAAGAATCAGCAAGTTTCAGACGCACTCTTTTCCCTTACCAGGGTACCTAAGGGGACTGGAAGGTTTTAATGAGGCGGCTTGCTGATCGAACACATATTTTGAATAAAGATACATGTTCCTCCATATTTCTCATATATGCTTTTACGCTACTCAACCATCGGGAACTCGATCGTAAAAACATAAGCATCAAAATTCTTACAGCCCACTCGACATGCTCGGGGGCTGGGTCAAACAGACACCCCAAACCCCACTCGACATGCTCGGGGGCTGAGTCAAACAGGAAACACAAAACCACTCGAACAACTCGGGACCTGGCACAAATCAAAAACACAGATGTGTTACCCGAGAACTATCTTGATTATACCATGATAAGTGAGGTACAAAATAAAAATGGCGTCTTCTGCGGTCAAAAATCTGAACATTGGGCCCACACAGACACGTCTTGTCAAATTGGCGGGCGCACGCCAAACACGTCATGAATGACGTCAGGGGCAGTGATACCGTCCACATTCGAGTGGTGGGTTCGAGACTACAATCGACGCAAGGATTCGACTAGCAAAGGTACTCCCATGGGAACATATCAAAAATTTGTTGCGATTGATCAAGAAGGAGCAAAATTATTGAGATTATCCTCTACTTCAAACGAAATAAAGCATAATCTCGGGACTACTCCCATGGGAGCGCTGATGCGCTCCCATAGATTTCAAAGACAAAATATTTCGATTGACAAAAAGCAGAGTAAAAGGATGATTTGAGATTGTCCTCTATTGCAAGACAATAAACCACAATCTCGGGGGCTACTCCCATAGATTTCCAAACAAGGTAAGAAAAATTCACTCGAATACAGGCTCGATTGAAAGCATTAAGTACTTCACAAAGCAAAGAATCAAACTTCATAAATTCCCGAACTATGCCAATCGCAGATGTTTCGGATGCTGCATACGCAAATGTAAAGGTAAGACCCGCCGAGCAATCGAGATGGGCCGAGGGACGCTCCAACAGTGTTTCCCTTGAAATTTTCCGTGTCAACAGACATGATGAAAATCCTGATGGACGCGTTAGGTATCAAAAGTTAAACTGCAGAACGAATCAGTAAGACCTACAACGGCCTGGTCGAGTCTGTCCAGTATGTTCCAGCTTCGAGTCCGGGGACTCGAACCTGATTGAAGGCTAGTATGGTTTCGCCCGAATGTGCGGTTAACAGAGCTCGATTTTCGAGTGAATCAGGCCTACTATGTCAATATCCCTAGGCAAAAGTTTCAAAAGTGTTCCAGCTTCGAGTCCGGGGACTCGAACCTGATTGAAGGCTAGTGTGGTTTCGCCCAATGAGCGGTTAACTGAGCTCGATTTTCGAGTGAATCAGGCCTACTATGTCAATATCCCTAGGCAAAATCTTTCGATTGCATTCCAGCTCGAGTCCGGGGACTCGAGTCTGACTGAAGGCTAGTATGGTTTCGCCAAATGTGCGGTTAACTGAGCTCGATTTTCGAGTGAATCAGGCCTACTATGTCTATATCCCCAGGCAAAATCTTTCGATTGCATTCCAGGCTCGAGTCCGGGGACTCGAGTCTGAATGAAGGCTAGTATGGTTTCGCCCAAATATGCGGTTAACTGAGCTCGATATTCGAGTGAATCAGGTCTACTATGTCAGTATCCCTCGGTTAGCATACACATACAATTGAAACAAATTAGAGATTGAAGAATTACATCGGGTCAGGAGAACAAGCTAAGAAAACTATGACGTGCACGATGAAGGGAGCACATGCTCGACTCTTCGAGGCAAGCAAGTACTCGGGGCTAATGACGAGGTTATACTCTGCGGGTACCCCAGCATAAGGGTACCTGGTGCACGTGATGATCAAATAAGCCCAAGGATTAATCGAAGCCCAAGAAGAAAGGCCCAAGACGAAGAGTGTTTTCCAAGTTAGATCAAATAATAGTCGGTTAAGACTTTCCATACATGTAACCTTGGTTGGTTTGTTTCCCGAGACCTAGCCTCCTATATAAAGGCTGGGAGGGTGATCGATCAAGGACAAGCAATCCATAGCCACCAAAATCTCGACGAGATCTACTGTTCGTCAACCCTTGTAACCTCCATATTCAAATCATAAACACAGACAAGCAGGAAGTAGGGGTTTTACCTCACTCGAGGGCCCTGAACCTGGGTAAATCCAGCTTGTCAGCCGTCGATTCCACCAATACTACGCGTTCTCTACCACACAATCAACCCTAGGTATAGCAACCATGGGAATTGCCGAGGGCACACCTCGACAGCGAATTTCCGTTATTCTTATGCTTAACATGGTACTTTAAGGTTAGAGTTTTAAAATCCATCTCTCTTGTGAAGTAAACTTGAAGATAAAACAAATCTAAAAGTAATCACCAAACTCAAACAACTCTCAACCATCGAGAGTTAGCTACGTGGTTTAAAGCGATGCATCTCATACTTATGCATAATAGCATATTGCTTCTTCAAATATTAGTCCTTGCCTTGTACAACATAAGTGAGCAGTGAACCTTGTATGAGACG
This sequence comes from Poa pratensis, assembly GCA_947311845.1. Lineage (NCBI taxonomy): Eukaryota > Viridiplantae > Streptophyta > Magnoliopsida > Poales > Poaceae > Poa > Poa pratensis. The sequence goes on along the minus strand of CAMZMU010000075.1, from coordinate 48,476,177 downwards.
CAACCTCTCACAGATGAAGGCATGTTGTTTGTTTGGAAAGGTGTGCACACACTTCTCACAAATGACGCTGCCGATTCATGCGACAATCTATGGATTAGCGAAGATCGTTTCTTTCGGCTGTTGTTCCTGTGCGCCACTAGATATAGCGGTGGCTCCTTATTTATTAAGTGCATTAGTACAACTAATGCCCCTAGTGTGCACTGAGATTAGAAAGCATAGATCAAATAATTCAAATAAATGTCAACAAATTTGGAATTGTTTTGAAACTAAATACGACTAAGTAAGTTTAAAAACAAGGTCACAAAATTCTGAATTTTCCCTGAAAACAAATATAATCAGGTAATTTCGAAAAAGATGAGATCAAATCATCCTTTTTATTTCTCACCAAAAACTTATGAAATTCATAATCTTTTTCGGAACCATACATGGCATTTTCTCCCCACCCTTTTTTTCACCATGCTACCATACATTTTCTTAACCTACTACATTAGTACAACTAACGCCCCTAGCGTGCTCTGAGATTAGCTACACATATATCTTCTCACTCCCCAGAGTCATTAACTCAATCAATGCCTATAACCAAAGTCATCAACACAGTAAATGCTTACTACTTAAAGTCACCGACCAAATAAACGCAATGATGAATCATCCTACTTTAGTGATGCAATGTTGTAACATATTTATACATATCATCTTTTTTTACCAACTTGCGCTACTTTGTTTAGTAATCATGAAGCCCCAGCCAATGACACAGATTCCATCCACTCTTCTCGGGCAGTGAGCCAAAAGTCCGGGTCATACTTACTACGGGAGAGCTGATCTTAAACGTGTGCCCAGTACACACGGCAAAGCCCGAAAAACACACGGTGAAGACTTTGCCGTGTGTCGCACACGACAAAGAGTACACGACAAAACGTTGCTTTGCCGTGTGTCGGATGTCGAGCACACGGCAACACCCATATGTGGGTCCCGCTGCAACTTGACGCCGGCAACGGACGGCGATGACGCGCTGCTGACACGCGGGGCCCACCGATCGCTCTTTGCCGGCAAAGTCACTTTCCTCTAGCGTGTGCAAGCACACGGCAAAGAGGTTTGACATCATCAAAAAACAAAACGTCCCTCGTCGGGGACGGGCTTGCGCCGCACCGGCGTTCGGAGGGAGGGGCCAGGGTTGCTGCCGCTGCACCGCCAAGGTGCACACCGAGGTGGCATGCGAGGCGCCGACGGCCAGTGCCGGCAACGCGAGCACCAGGCGATTTCGCCCAGTAGGGAGGCTCGCACAACCTGAGCGTCTGCAGGAAGCAGCCGAGCGCTATGTCGAGGAGCTCTGGCGCCTCGCCGCCGGAGAAGAAGGCCTCGCCGTGGCTACGCGCCGCGAAGACCTCCTCGAGCTCGTACGCCGCGGAGCTCCAGCACCAGGATCTTGACGCGGACGCCGCGGTTCATCACTTGATGCCGCCCGACGTCAGCGCGATTGGAGGTCGACGGCGACCTCCTTGACCTCGGGGTTGCGCTGCTGCTGCAACTGGTGCCGGAGCTGCAGGAGGCGGCGACCTTCTGGTCGCCTAAGGGGCTGCGCTGATGCTGCACCCGCCCGACGTCGGCGCGATTGGAGGTCGCCGCCGACCTCGTTGACCCCTGGCTGCGCTACGGCAGCTGCACCCGGCGCCGGCGCGATTGGATCGAGATGAGAATTGAACGAGAACGAGCGGATAAGAGGGAATCGGAGGAAACACTATTGTTTTTTTTTTTTTGACCTGTGGAGGAAACAAATATGCCTCCATGCGCGAGCGGTCCAACCTCTAATCAGAAACGATCGTGTGCTTTACACGGATCGTGTGCTTTCTCTCAGATTCTGGCAGCCGTTGGATTGCACAGATCAACCATCCAACGCCTCAGAAACGTAATCCGCATGAAACACGTTCTGGCCAATCAAAACGCGTAGTTTCTTTGCCGTGTGTCCACACAAGGCAATTTTTTTTGCTTTTATCTTTTTTTTTTGTTATTTTCTTTGATTATGTAGCAGTGACTATTGCATAGAAGAATTCTTATGCCAAATATGTGCGCTTTTAGTATTTCTTTTTTTGATGTTTTCTTTATTTTCTTTGAGTTTTTTCCAAAAATTGTAAAAATGTCGAGCATGGCTATTCGTTGGAAGGGGTCAAATTTTTTAAACTATCAACGGTCCTATGATATAACCATTACTTGTGTAGCTTAAAATGTCTTTTGTAAAATTTTCACAAAAAAAGTCATTTTCGGCACTTAGAAAATGGAAAATAATATTATATAAATAATTTGAAAAAACTCAGTTCGGGAACATTGTTGCCCATACTAAAACACACTTATGTGCCAAATATCGGGACTTTATCACAAACTATGTCATGGAAATGGTCATATCTTGGTCGTTTGGCTTGAAATTTATATATGTGTATAGACGATATACCTTTTTGTGAAGCTTTCTTTTGAAAAAAATTGTCAAAACTCAAGTTTATTATTTTTGCTATTAACTACTACACATAAAAGGGCTCTATGCCAAAGGATTTCATTTTTTGAATAAGTTTTTAATTTATTTGATTTTTTTGAATAAAGGGTCAAAATGGTCACCATGGCTATTCGTCGAAAGGGGTCGAATTTTTCAAAACCATCGATGGTTCTGTGATATAATCACTACTTGTGTAGTTTAAAATGATTTTGAAAAAATTCAGAGCAAACTATCACACACTTATAGTTCAAATTTGAATTACTTTCGGAAAATCGGCATAAATCATTTATATACGCGAAATTAGGTAGAAACCGAGAAAGTTCCTAATATTTCTGAATTATTCATAAAATATGGTCCACTTTGTGTGAAATCCAGATGGGTGCCATTTTGCACCATATTTTATGTATTTGCTTCACAAAAAATGTCAATTTTGACACTTAAAAAATAATATTTATAAAAAAAATATTGAAAACTGTTTTTGGCAACATTGTTTGCCATATCAAGACACCCATGTGTAAAATATGGACAATTTATCACAAACTATGCCACAGGAATAGCCATACCGTTGTTACAAGAAGATAAACTAAAGGTCAAAAAACAAAAAATTGGTCTCTGCCGTGTGTTGGCACACGGCAAAGATCGATTTTCTTTTTTTAAAATTTTGGTCAAAAAAATATTATTTGTCGTGTGCAAACACACGGCAAAGAGCTGCCATGACCACGCCGTTCGCGCTTCCGTTTGGCTCCATTTTCTTTGCCGTATACCTATCTTTGCCGTGTGTTTTGCTTTGTCTTTGCCGTGTGTATTTCTTTGCCGTGTGTTTTTGCTTGTTTGTCGTGTGCCCGACATCCAGCACACGGCAAAGAGACAGGCACACGGCAAAGTCCAGCTCTCCCGTAGTGACTCTAAATCCCCTATAAAACCTCCCTTTGCTCAGCAGCCACAGCAGGGACAGACACACAGAGTGTCAGTTTAGCTTGGACACCCCCGGCTGCGTAGCCATGGAAATAGCTCACGAAGAGCACCTCATTGCGGCCTTCCACGGCTTACTCCGCACCTTAGCACTCCTCCTCTGCGTCCTAACCGAGTTGCTAGTCTTCGTGCTGGGGCGTAGCGGTGTGCTCTACCTGGTTCCAGTCTGTGCTATGCTGCTCTTTTGCCGTTACCATTGGCGTGGTATCGCCGGTGACAGCATCGGGCTCCTTGACTACTCCTGCCTCAAGCCTGGCTGCCGGCTTCGGCTTCCGTTGGCAAAGATACGGGAGCACTTTGAACTCATCGGCTGTTTCGACGGTGGCAGCATCGAGTTCATGTCAAATGTCATTCAGTCTAGCGGCATGGGCAACGAGACATATTTACCACCCGCACTGCACTACCTCCCGCCGGCATCCAGCATTCCAGCCACGCCAATGCCATTGAGGAGGCGCATATGCTCTTCTTTCCTGCCATCGACGACCTCTTTGCCGAGACGGGAGTGTCCCCGTCCGCCGTTGGCGCGCTTGTCATCAACTGCAGCGGATTCTGCCCTGTGCCGTCACTGTCCTCCATCATCGTCAACCGCTACAGCATGCGCACCGGCGTGATGAGTTTCAACCTCTCTGGCATGGGCTGCAGCGCCGGCTGCGTCGGCGTCGACATTGCGGCGGGCATCCTGCGAGCCCACGCCATGTCCTACGCCCTCGTGGTCAGCGCCGAGATCCTCACAGTGGGTTGGTACAGCGGCAAGGACCACGCCGAGCTCCTCCTCAACTGCCACTTTCGCACAGGCTGCTCCGCCGCGCTGGTGACGAACAACATGGCGGCGGCGCCGGTGAGATACGGGCTGGCCAACAAGACGCACACGAACACGTCGGCCGACAACCGGAGCTACCGCACGGGGTACCGGGAGGAGGACGACGAAGGCATCACCGGCTTCACAATCAATCAGGGCGCCGGCAGCATGTTCAGTGAGCTGCTCCGCGCGCACCTCGTCACACTTACTCTCTCCATCCTGCCGTGGCGCCAGAAGGTGCGGTACACGGCCGCTCGTGTCGATGTGGCAGCGAGGGGCAGCGCCGATACCCGATTTCCGCGCCGCGGCAGACCTCTTCTGCCTGCCGTCGTCGGGGAAGCCGGTGATTATGTGGCTGGCCAAGGGACTCGGGTTTGGCGAGAGGGAGATGGAGGCAGCGCTCATGACATTCCACCGGTTCGGGAACCAGTCGGCGGCGTCGTCATGCTGTCAAATGTCCAATTCAACATTTATAAACGGCAATTTAAATTAAATAAAGTAAAACAGTTCATGAGACTCTCAACGCCCACCACATAGGCACACTCAGAAGTCACCGCCACTATCTTCGACGAACCGGTCTTTAGGAGTAATCAACGCAATGATCTTGTGGTACATGTCGTTGATGCCCCCACGATGCCAAACAAAACAACCATCGTGCGCGCGTCCATCAGCACACGTCCGTCCCCGAGTCCCCGCTGCGCCACGCCGCCAGACTCGCCGCATTCGACGCGAAAAAAATCCACGCAGCTCCACCTCTTACTTATCACAAAGAGTCGCTCTCCTACGTGTCTAGGACCTCCTTCAAAGACTGCAATAAACATATGAAACGTGTTGTGTAAATATTACTACTATTATCTACTCCCTCTGACTCACAATATAACTATAAGACGTTATTACCACCAACATATTGGGTGTAATAATATTTTATATTATGGGACAAAGGGAATATCATATGCGACCAAATTGTATTATCCAAGTAAGAACACACCATCAGTAGCAGCGCTGCAACCAAGGTGCAGCTGGTGACCTGATTGACAGGCCTGGGTCAAGCTCGGATTCCCGGCGGTGGTGGTGGGCAGGTGGGTTGGCCGGCCATGGATTTGGGAGCGTGATAGCCCGCGAAAGCCTGGCCTAGAATTACTAGGGCCAACGGCGGCAATAGCTTTGCAGATGCGCGAGGATGGAGTGGTGGGAAGGTTGTAGTAGTTATTTCTTCGGGGTCGTGTCCGCTGGTTCGCCACGGTTGTCTGTGGTTTGTAGTCGGAGCTGCAGCGGCGAGGTTCGTGTGGTGACGAGGTTCGACGGCGATGAGGTATGTGCAGTAATGAATTCCGTGCAGCGACGATCAGGGGCGGAGCCAGGATTTGTGTATAGGGGGGGCGAAAACCCGAGTACGCATACCACACTACAGATGTTGTATTGTTTTCGTACTAAGATTTTTATGAGTTTACATGTCTCAACTACACTGAAATTCCTGTAAAAACTACACTGAAATTGGCGTGTCTCGTCAGTTAGATTTGCATTTTCCAGCAAATGGACTCCCGATTGATCACTATAAGTTCGTACTCCTAAGTACAAAGAATGATGTAGAAATCTAATAAAAGATTCGTATTAAACAGTATACTAATTGTCATCGATTCAACAGGAGTAATAATTAGTACTCTTTATAAGTAAAACATTCATACTGATACCTGATACCTAGATCTTTGTGCGAATCGTGTGAGCTGTCGCGAGAGTTTGTAGACTCTAAAGATCGAGAGGTGTGCGTGTGCGACGTTGCGGCAGCCATGAGATCACGGCACCAGGCGCTCGAAGAGGGGTGTGGTGCTCTGACGGGAGGTTCGACTATGCCCTAATGGCGGCGGCAGCGGCCACTCTGTCAATCAAGTCGAAGTTCGTGCGTGAACGGATTAATGCATCCTATATTTTTTTGACATAGACCCATCTAATCCACTGTAGTAATCACCACGAGGAGCCATTCTGTAAAATGCTCGTGGGCCTGGGCCGTACAGACGTACGCTAATTGACGCGGACTAATTAAAAATTAACAGAGACAACTGCGAAATACCTGGTATTAGTACTCGGCTATATTGTTAGGGGGGCTGATAGTTGGGGCTAGCACCCCCTGGCTCCATCCCTGGGTCCGACGACGATGACAAGCGACAAGTACGGGTCGGTGACCCTTTGTGCAACTTCGCATAGTTGTTCTTCGTAGCTTGTGGTCAGATATGAGCCTTTGGATTCACCCTCCTATTGTAGTGGGTGCATCTCTCGGAGGAGTTAAATGGCGAAGTCGGGTTCGCTTTCTCCTGCAGGAGCGACGCCTGGGTGCTAAATCGGTGTTGTGTTCCCTCTTGGCAGTGTTTCGTCATTGTTGTGTGCCATTTCAACTAGCTGGTTTGTACTCGTTTTTGCATGGTTTTCCGATAATTAGCTGGGAAAATCTCTTCTTATTAATTGACAGATTTTCTGTTCATATTTTGACTTCACTGTACTAGAATTAAGCGCCTCACAGTGATGAAACCCACTTGTGAATGACCACTTAATAGCTTGGAAGCTCAACCAAACCACCACCTATACAATTGATCCACTGTGCGAATTATTGGTATGGTCATGTGCTGCAGTCAAGTACCTTTGAACTTTCATACCATGTCTACTTTGTGATCCAAATAAGATGCTGTATCCTCTATGAACGTGGACGTAAATTCAATTGTGTAGATAGGTGTAGGAATGCAATTGTTCACAAGTTCATAGCGAAACATCGATGGATTCCACTAGCATATCGAAATATCCAAACTGCCACTCAGTCAAGAATGGTCACCGTCCACTTTCATCCAGAACACTTAATTCCCGTCCAATTGTTACAGAACGTTGCTTTCGCGATGACCTCCTTACAACATCTCCATGGGTAGCCTTACTCCTCGTCACCGAACTAGCCCCAGTAGACTTCATCGTCGTCATAGTTGTCGAGGAAGACGACGGTGGAGGAGGAGGCGGCACGGCTAGAGGAGGAGGCCAGCCGTGGTTTGGGGCCAAACTCCCGACGGAGCAGATCCGGCGGTGCTAGGGCGGCGGCGGCACCGGCAAGACCGACTGGGAGCTGAACGAAGTGAATGACAAGATCGTAAAGCTGTCTGGGAGGCATGCCGCTCCATCAAGGAGCTCAGGATGTCTGGGAAACGTAGGAGAAGCACCCTTCTCTCATAGCGCCAACATACGTACGTATGCATGCGTTAGCCGCTGGCATCGTGCTGCTGTCAAATGTCCAATTCAACATTTATAAACGGCAATTTAAATTAAATAAAGTAAAACAGTTCATGAGAATCTCAACGCCCACCACATACGCACACTCAGAAGTCACCGCCACTGTCTTCGACGAACCGATCTTTAGGAGTAATCAACGCAATGATCTTGTGGTACATGTCGTCGATGCCCCCACGATGCCAAACAACACAACCATCGAAAGCGCGTCCATCAGCACGCGTCCGTCCCCGAGTCCCCGCTGTGCCACGCCACCGAGATTCGCCGCAATCGACGCGAAAAAATCCACGCAGCTCCACCTCTTACTTATCACAAAGAGTCGCTCTCCTACGTGTCTAGGACCTCCTTCAAAGACTCTGCAATAAACATATGAAACGTGTTGTGTAAATATTACTACTATTATCTACTCCCTCTGACTCACAATATAAGTATAAGACATTATTACCACCAACATATTGGGTGTAATAATATTTTATATTATGGGACAAAGGGAATATCAGATGCAACCAAATTGTCTTATCCGAGTAAGAACACACCACCAGTACCAGCGCTGCAACCAAGGTGCAGCTGGTGCCCTGATCGATAGGCCGGGGTCAAGCTTGGATTCCCGGCGGTGGTGGTGGGCAGGTGGGTTGGCCGGCCATGGATTTGGGAGCGTGATAGCCCGCGAAAGCCTGGCCTAGAATTACTAGGGCCGACTGCGGCAATAGCTTTGTGGATGCGCGAGGATGGAGTGGTGGGAGGGTTGTAGTAGTTATTTCTTCGGGGTCGTGTCCGCTGGTTCGCCACGGTTGTCTGTGGTTTGTAGTCGGAGCTGCAGCGGCGAGGTTCGTGTGGTGACGATGTTCGACGGCGATGAGGTATGTGCAGTGATGAATTCCGTGCAGCGACGATCAGGGGCGGAACCAGGATTTGTGTATAGGGGGGGCAAAAACCCGAGTACACATACCACAGTACAGATGTTGTATTGTTTTCGTACCAAGATTTTTATGAGTTTACATGTCTCAACTACACTGAAATTCCTCTAAAAACTACACTGAAATTGGCGTGTCTCGTCAATTAGATTTGCATTTTCCAGCAAATGGACTCCCGATTGATCACTATAAGTTCCTACTCCTAAGTACAAAGAATGATGTAGAAATCTAATAAAAGATTCATATTAAACAGTATACTAATTGTCATCGATTTACCAAGAGTAATAATTAGTACTCTTTATAAGTAAAACATTCATACTGATACCTGATACCTAGATCTTTGTGCGAATCGTGTGAGCTGTCGCGAGAGTTTGTAGACTCTAAAGATCGAGAGGTGTGCGTGTGCGACGTTGCGGCAGCCATGAGATCACGGCACCGCGCGCTCGAAGAGGGGTGCGGTGCTCTAACGGGAGGTTCGACTATGCCCTAATGGCGGCGGCAGCGGCCACTCTGTCAATCAAGTCGAAGTTCGTGCGTGAACGGATTAATGCATCTTATATTTTTTTGACATCGACCCATCTAATCCACTGTAGTAATCACCACGAGGAGCCATTCTGTACACTGCTCATGGTCTTGGGCCGTACAGGTGGTTGGGTGTTCAAAGATTTAGACTATTATGTACGCTAATTGACGTGGACTAATTAAAAATTAACAGAGACAACTGCCAAATACCTGGTCTTAGTACTCGGCTATATTGTTTGGGGGGCTGATAGTTGGGGCTAGCACCCCCTGTCTCCACCCCTGGGTCCGACGACAATGACAAGCGAGAAGTACGGGTCGGTGACCCTTTGTGCAAGTTTGCATAGTTGTCCTTCGTAGCTTGTGGTCAGATATGAGCCTTTGGATTCACCCTCCTATTGTAGTGGGTGCATCTCTCGGAGGAGTTAAATGGCGAAGTCGGGTTCGCTTTCTCCTGCAGGAGCGACGCCTGGGTGCTAATTCGGTGCTGTGTTCCCTCTTGGCAGTGTTTCGTCATTGTTGTGTGCCATTTCAACTAGCTGGTTTGTACCCGTTTTTGCATTGTTTTCCGATAATTAGCTAGGAAAATCTCTTCTTATTAATTGACAGATTTTCTGTTCATATTTTGACTTCACTGTACTAGAATTAAGCGCCTCACAGTGATGAAACCCACTTGTGAATGACCACTTAATAGCTTGAAAGCTCAACCAAACCACCTATACAATTGATCCACTGTGCGAATTATTGGTATGGTCATGTGCTGCAGTCAAGTACCTTTGAACTTTCATACCATGTCTACTTTGTGATCCAAATAAGATGCTGTATCCTCTATGAACGTGGACGTAAATTCAATTGTGTAGATAGGTGTAGGAATGCAATTGTTCACAAGTTCATAGTGAAACATCGATGGATTCCACTAGCATATCGAAATATCCAAACTGCCACTCAGTTAAGAATGGTCACCGTCCACTTTCATCCAGAACACTTAATTCCCGTCCAATTGTTACAGAACGTTGCTTTGGCGATGACCTCCTTACAACATCTCCATGGGTAGCCTTACTCCTCGTCACCGAACTCGCCCCAGTAGACTTCATCGTCGTCATAGTTGTCGAGGAAGACGACGGTGGAGGAGGAGGCGGCACGGCTGGAGGAGGAGGCCAGCCGTGGTTTGGGGCCAAACTCCTGACGGAACAGATCCGGCGGTGCTAGGGCGGCGGCGGCACCGGCAAGACCGACTGGGAGCTGAACGAAGTGAACGACAAGATCGTAAAGCTGTCTGGGAGGCGTGCCGCTCCATCAAGGAGCTCAGGATGTCTGGGAAACGTAGGAGAAGCACCCTGCTCTCACAACGCCAACGTACGTACGTATGCATGCGCTAGCCGCTGGCATCGTGCTGCTGTCAAATGTCCAATTCAACATTTATAAACGGCAATTTAAATTAAATAAAGTAAAACAGTTCATGAGACTCTCAACGCCCACCACATACGCACACTCAGAAGTCACCGCCACTGTCTTCGATGAACCGATCTTTAGGAGTAATCAATGCAATGATCTTGTGGTAGATGTCGTCGATGCCCCCACGATGCCAAACAACACAACCATCGAACGCGCGTCCATCAGCACGCGTCCGTCCCCGAGTCCCCACTCTGCCACGCCACCGAGATTCGCCGCATTCGACGCGAAAAAATCCACGCAGCTCCGCCTCTTACTTATCACAAAGAGTCGCTCTCCTACGTGTCTAGGACCTCCTTCAAAGACTCTGCAATAAACATATGAAACGTGTTGTGTTAATATTACTACTATTATCTACTCCCTCTGACTCACAATATAAGTATAAGACATTATTACCACCAACATATTGGGTGTAATAATATTTTATATTATGGGACAAAGGGAATATCAGATGCAACCAAATTGTCTTATCCGAGTAAGAACACACCACCAGTACCAGCGCTGCAACCAAGGTGCAGCTGGTGCCCTGATCGATAGGCCTGGGTCAAGCTCGGATTCCCGGCGGTGGTGGTGGGCAGGTGGGTTGGCCGGCCATGGATTTGGGAGCGTGATAGCCCGCGAAAGCCTGACCTAGAATTACTAGGGCCGACTGTGGCAATAGCTTTGTGGATGCGCGAGGATGGAGTGGTGGGAGGGTTGTAGTAGTTATTTCTTCGGGGTCGTGTCCGCTGGTTCGCCACGGTTGTCTGTGGTTTGTAGTCGGAGCTGCAGCGGCGAGGTTCATGTGGTGACGAGGTTCGACGGCGATGAGGTATGTGCAGTGATGAATTCCGTGCAGCGACGATCAGGGGCAGAGCCAGGATTTGTGTATGGGGGGTGGGGGGGGGGGGGGGGCGAAAACCCGAGTACACATACGACACTACAGATGTTGTATTGTTTTCGTACCAAGATTTTTATGAGTTTACATGTCTCAACTACACTGAAATTCCTCTAAAAACTACACTGAAATTGGCGTGTCTCGTCAGTTAGATTTGCATTTTCCTGCAAATGGACTCCCGATTGATCACTATAAGTTCCTACTCCTAAGTACAAAGAATGATGTAGAAATCTAATAAAAAATTCGTATTAAACAGTATACTAATTGTCATCGATTTAACAGGAGTAATAATTAGTACTCTTTATAAGTAAAACATTCATACAGATACCTGATACCTAGATCTTTGTGCGAATCCTGTGAGCTGTCGCGAGAGTTTGTAGACTCAAAAGATCGAGAGGTGTGCGTGTGCGACGTTGTGGCAGCCATGAGATCACGGCACCGGGCGCTCGAAGAGGGGTGTGGTGCTCTGACGGGAGGTTCGACTATGCCCTAATGGCGGCGGCAGCGGCCACTCTGTCAATCAAGTCGAAGTTCGTGCGTGAACGGATTAATGCATCCTATATTTTTTTGACATAGACGCATCTAATCCACTATAGTAATCACCACGAGGCGCCATTCTGTGTACACTGCTCGTGGGCTTGGGCCGTACAGGTGGTTGGGTGTTCGAAGATTTAGACTATTACGTACGCTAATTGACGCGGACTAATTAAAAATTAACAGAGACAACTGCCAAATACCTGGTCTTAGTACTCGGCTATATTGTTAGGGGGGCTGATAGTTGGGGCTAGCACCCCCTGTCTTCACCCCTGGGTCCGACGACGATGACAAGCGACAAGTACGGGTCGGTGACCCTTTGTGCAACTTCGCATAGTTGTCCTTCGTAGCTTGTGGTCAGATATGAGCCTTTGGATTCACCCTCCTATTGTAGTGGGTGCATCTCTCAGAGGAGTTAAATGGCGAAGTCGGGTTCGCTTTCTCCTGCAGGAGCGACGCCTGATTGCTAATTCGGTGTTGTGTTCCCTCTTGGCAGTGTTTCGTCATTGTTGTGTGCCATTTCAACTAGCTGGGTTGTACCCGTTTTTGCATGGTTTTCCGATAATTAGCTGGGAAAATTCTTCTTATTAATTGACAGATTTTCTGTTCATATTTTGACTTCACTGTACTAGAATTAAGCGCCTCACAGTGATGAAACCCACTTGTGAATGACCACTTAATAGCTTGAAAGCTCAACCAAACCACCTATACAATTGATCCACTGTGCGAATTATTGGTATGGTCATGTGCTGCAGTCAAGTACCTTTGAACTTTCATACCATGTCTACTTTGTGATCCGAATAAGATGCTGTATCCTCTATGAACGTGGACGTAAATTCAATTGTGTAGATAGGTGTAGGAATGCAATTGTTCACAAGTTCATAGCGAAATATCGATGGATTCCACTAGCATATCGAAATATCCAAACTGCCACTCAGTCAAGAATGGTCACCGTCCACTTTCATCCAGAACACTTAATTCCCGTCCAATTGTTACAGAACGTTGCTTTCGCGATGACCTCCTTACAACATCTCCATGGGTAGCCTTACTCCTCGTCACCGAATTCGCCCCAGTAGACTTCATCGTTGTCATAGTTGTCGAGGAAGACGACGGTGGAGGAGGAGGCGGCACGGCTGGAGGAGGAGGCCAGCCGTGGTTTGGGGCCAAATTCCCGACGGAGCAGATCCGGCGGTGCTAGGGCGGCGGCGGCACCAGCAAGACCGACTGGGAGCTGAACGAAGTGAATGACAAGATCGTAAAGCTGTCTGGGAGGCGTGCCGCTCCATCAAGGAGCTCAGGATGTCATTCTTCCAGCACGAGGTGGTGAAGAAGGGTGGCGATCGTCGAGAAGTGGGGCAATGATGGTCAGCTCTGGGCCGCTCAGAGAATGTTACGGCCGCAGCGGCACGGCCTCATCACTTCGAAGCCTAACCAGATGCCGCGTTGACTAGGAGAACAAGGATTTGCATTGTATCCTCTTTGCGCCCCTGTTTCCTTAGGTGCTCTGTCCTTTACTCTGACGCCGAGAATTCAGCTCCCTCTGATATGTTGCTGCTTGCCGTGAGCAACACATACGTGCCACTCCCCTTGCTGCCTTGCACCGCATGTTCTCCAATTCTCTTCCAAAGCCGAAAGAAGTCGAATTGAGTTAAGAAGATTCCATTTTCTCTAATAAATTATTATCCGTTTTGGATGCATAAGGCCTGATTTTCGGTTCGACAACCACTTTGTTGGCTGGCGTGCAAAAGTGCTTGACTGTCATTGCGTTCAACGAGCTTGACAAAACTACCTCCTAACTCTTCCGCTTCTATTATATCAATGCAGATGTTTTCCCTTCGGATATTATTGTCAATTTCTTGAGAGTGAGCTTGAATAACTGCGTATTGGATTCTAAAAACTGATTTGTGCACTTTCTGACACTTTTTAAAAATATTGCAACCAATTCCAGGTTTCTTAATGATATTTGAGGGTGAAAGATGTTGCAGCTGGCAAGGTATTAAACGTTGTATCCATGTGTTATTTCTAGTGCATTTCTATATGTCGTTGGCACTCAGCAGATGACGACGAGGCACCAAGGAAGAGCCTGGCAGCCCATAAGTTCTTTATTTTCTCTCTAACGGTGCATCTCAAAACAATGTGTTCTGAGAACCGGACGTTGCACACATAAAAATTTTGAAGAAAAAAGAAAAGAAATGTGTTGCACAAAAACAAATCAATCACGCAGTCTTAAGAGGCACGGCCGCACGCAGAGCAAGTGTGTTTACTGATCAGTACGAGAATTGAGAACAAAGCAATGATAACATGATAACTGCCACATATGTTGGTTTCGACCTAGAAGATCGACGGCGATAATGACTCGTCGCTCAAATTCATGAAGTTTATGTGCTCCATCTACTCCATGTCGCCTCCTTTCTCTGGTCAAATCGGCACTGGCAGAAGCTGCACAAACCACATCCACAAATGTCAGCACAAAGCGTCGACATGGAACGTTCAGAGGCACAGAGGTAGCTGGGGGAATGTCAATTCGATTCCGCGGCAATTGCCTCAAAATTTCGAGTACAAACTCAGTTCTATAGTTGACCAACCTTCCATCCATGTCGATGATGTGAACGGTGTTTGGCTGCTTTCCGAACGCGACCAAGTACATTGTGCCTTCACGGACGTGGAACTGAGCAAATGACCATTCTGAACTGAAATTAGCCCGGCAAGAATCTTGTTGGCAAAGTATGATAAGCACAAGGTGCCCGGTATGCGGAGCCTGATAAACCTTTTGCTTATGGGATCCTATGCTCATAATTGTTACTTGTAAAGAACTACTTCAGCCTATTCCATGAATGCTTTTCTGCCAGCTTAAGTTCCATGAGCAAGAACTACTTCAGCCTGTTCCATGCATTATGTTATGGTCCCATGAGCTAGAAATACTTCAGCCTCCATGAATGCTTTTTCTGCCAGTTTAATTTGGACATCTTGAGCTTCTTTGCTGGTTAAATCAAGTATGTTTCCCAATTGTTTTAGCATCATGTCTCTAATTAAATTGTCTTTCTTTGTGGAGATTGCTGTCCCGAATGAAACATTAGTCGTCTCCGGTTGATACAGAACATATCAACAGAACATCAAATATGTTCGGTACAGCTCAGTCATGTCTCTCAATGTAAAGTCATCTTTGAGGATTATGTCTTTCTGACTTTGACTTGCCAAGCTGGTTATGCGGCTCGATCGATTTTTTGGCAAAATTTGGGTTGTGCTGACATTTGCTTCCAAAAGTTGGTCTTCCTCCCGTTGAACCGCACGGGCATTTTGCTAGTAAATACATAAGTGGCTGCACACAACTGAATTCCAAATCACCCGGTACACCTACATTCCCACGAATATAATTCCATGGATTAGCGTACCATATATACAAGAATACTCACATGCTGCAGTTTGCCCATCTCTTGTGTAGGTTTTATGCTCTGGTCAATTTTAGTTAGGTGGGTGTACATGTATGATAGTGAGTTTTAGACTTCTTCTGAATGAGATGCATCAGTAATACGAGCTCAGGTTGAACCTTGCAGCCTTGTACAACATAAGTGAGCAGTGAACCTTGTATGAGACGCAACCTCTCACAGATGAAGGCATGTTGTTTGTTTGGAAGGGTGTGCACACACTTCTCACAAATGACGCTGCCGATTCATGCGACAATCTATGGATTAGCGAAGATCGTTTCTTTCGGCTGTTGTTCCTGTGCGCCACTAGATATAGCGGTGGCTCCTTATTTATTAAGTGCATTAGTACAACTAATGCCCCTAGTGTGCACTGAGATTAGAAAGCAGAGATCAAACAATTCAAATAAATGTCAACAAATTTGGAATTGTTTTGAAACTTAATACGACTAAGTAAGTTTAAAAACAAGGTCACAAAATTCTGAATTTTCCCTGAAAACAAATATAATCAAGTAATTTCGAAAAAGATGAGATCAAATCATCCATTTTATTTCTCACCAAAAACTTATGAAATTCATAATCTTTTTCGGAACCATACATGGCATTTTCTCCCCACCCTTTTTTTCACCATGCTACCATACATTTTCTTAACCTACTACATTAGTACAACTAACGCCCCTAGCGTGCTCTGAGATTAGCTTCACATATATCTTCTCACTCCCCAGGGTCATTAACTCGATCAATGCCTATAACCAAAGTCATCAACACAGTAAATGCTTACTACTTAAAGTCACCGACCAAATAAACGCAATGATGAATCATCCTACTTTAGTGATGCAATGTTGTAACATATTTATACATATCATCTTTTTTTACCAACTTGCGCTACTTTGATTAGTAATCATGAAGCCCCAGCCAATGACACAGATTCCATCCACTCGCTCGGGCAGTGAGCCAAAAGTCCGGGTCATACTTACTACGGGAGAGCTGATCTTAAACGTGTGCCCAGTACACACGGCAAAGCCCGAAAAACACACGGTGAAGACTTTGCCGTGTGCCGCACACGACAAAGAGTACACGACAAAACGTTGCTTTGTCGTGTGACGGATGTCGAGCACACGGCAACACCCACAGGTGGGTCCCGCTGCAACTTGACGTCGGCAACGGACGGCGACGACGCGCTGCTGACACGCGGGGCCCACCGATCGCTCTTTGCCGGCAAAGTCACCTTCCTCTAGCGTGTGCAAGCACACGGCAAAGAGGTTTGACATCATAAAAAAAAAACGTCCCTCGTCGGGGACGGGTTGGCGCCGCACCGGTGTTCGGAGGGAGGGGCCAGGGTTGCTGCCGCTGCACCGCCAAGGTGCACACCGAGGTGGCATGCGAGGCGCCGACGGCCAGTGCCGGCAACGCGAGCACCAGGCGATTTCGCCCAGCAGGGAGGCTCGCACAACCTGAGCGTCTGCAGGAAGCAGCCGAGCGCGATGTCGAGGAGCTCTGGCGCCTCGCCGCCGTAGAAGAAGGCCTCGCCGTGGCTACGCGCCGCGAAGACCTCCTCGAGCTCGTACGCCGCGGAGCTCCAGCACCAGGATCTTGACGCGGACGCCGCGGTTCGTCGCTTGATGCCGCCCGACGTCGGCGCGATTGGAGGTCGACGGCGACCTCCTTGACCTCGGGGTTGCGCTACTGCTGCAACCGGTGCCGGAGCTGCAGGAGGCGGCGACCTTCTGGTCGCCTAAGGGGCTGCGCTGCTGTTGCTGCACCCGCCCGACGTCGCCGTGATTGGAGGTCGCCGCCGACCTCCTTGACCCCTGGCTGCGCTACAGCAGCTGCACCCGGCGCCGGCGCGATTGGATCGAGATGGAATTGAACGGGAACGAGAAGATAAGAGGGAATCGGAGGAAACAATATTGTTTTTTTTTTACCTGTGGAGGAAACAAATATGCCTCCATGCGCCAGCGGTCCAACCTCTAATCGGAAACGATCGTGTGCTTTACACGGATGGTGTGCTTTCTCTCAGATTCTGGCAGCCGTTGGATTGCACAGATCAACCATCCAACGCCTCAGAAATGTAATCCGCATGAAACACGTTCTGGCCAATCAAAACGCGTAGTATCTTTGCCGTGTGTCCACACATGGCAATTTTTTTTTGCTTTTATCTTTTTTTTTGTTATTTTCTTTGATTATGTAGCAGTGACTATTGCATAGAAGAATTCTTATGTACCTTAAACTATGCCAAATATGTGCGCTTTTAGTATTTCTTTTTTTGATGTTTTCTTCATTTTCTTTGAGTTTTTTCCAAAAAATGTCAAAATGTCGAGCATGGCTATTCGTTGAAAGGGGTCAAATTTTTAAAACTATCAACTGTCCTATGATATAACCATTACTTGTGTAACTTAAAATGTCTTTTGTAAAAATTTCACAAAAAAAGTCATTTTCGGCACTTAGAAAATGGAAAATAATATTATATAAATAATTTGAAAAAACTCAGTTCGGGAACATTGTTGCCCATACTAAAACACACCTATGTGCCAAATATCGGGACTTTATCACAAACTATGTCATGGAAATGATCATATCTTGGTCGTTTGGCTTGAAATTTATATATGTTTATAGACGATAGACCTTTTTGTGAAGCTTTCTTTTGAAAAAAATTGTCAAAACTCAACTTTATTATTTTTGCTATTAACTACTACACATAAAAGGGCTCTATGCCAAAGGATTTCATTTTTTGAGTAAGTTTTCAATTTATTTGTTTTTTTGAACAAAGGGTCAAAATGGTCACCATAGCTATTCGTCCAAAGGGATCGAATTTTTCAAAACCATCGATGGTTCTGTGATATAATCACTACTTGTGTAGTTTAAAATGATTTTGAAAAAAATTCAGAGCAAACTATCACACACTTGTAGTTCAAATTTGAATTACTTTCGGAAAATCGGCATAAATTCATTTAAATACGCGAAATTAGGTAGAAACCGAGAAAGTTTCTAATATTTCTGGATTATCCATAAAATATGGTCTACTTTGTGTGAAATCTAGATGGGTGCCATTTTGCACCATATTTTATGTATTTGCTTCACAAAAAATGTCAATTTTGACACTTAAAAAATAAAAAATAAAATATTTATAAAAAAATATATTGAAAACTGTTTTTGGCAACATTGTTTGCCATATCAAGACACCCATGTGTAAAATATGGACAATTTATCATAAACTATGCCACAGGAATAGCCATACCGTTGTTACAAGTAGATAAACTAAAGTTCAAAAAACAAAAAATTGGTCTCTGCCGTGTGTTGGCACACGGCAAAGATCGATTTTCTTTTTTTTAAATTTTGGTCAAAAAAATATTATTTGCCCGTGTGCAAGCACACGGCAAAGAGCTGCCGTGACCACGCCGTTCGCGCTTCCGTTTGGCTCCATTTTCTTTGCCCTGTACCTATCTTTGCCGTGTGTTTTGCTTTGTCTTTACCGCGTGTATTTCTTTGCCGTGTGTTTTTGCTTGTCTTTGTCGTGTGCCCGACATCCAGCACACGGCAAAGAGCCAGGCACACGGCAAAGTCCAGCTCTCCCGTAGTGACTCTAAACCCCCTATAAAACCTCCCTTTGCTCAGCAGCCACAGCAGGGATAGACACGCAGAGTGTCAGTTTAGCTTGGACACCCCCGGCTGCATAGCCATGGAAATAGCTCACAAAGAGCACCTCCTTGCGGCCTTCCACGGTTTACTCCGCGCCTTAGCACTCCTCCTCTGCGTCTTAACCGAGTTGCTAGTCTTCGTGCTGGGGCGTAGCGGTGTGCTCTACCTGGTTCCAGTCTGTGCTATGCTGCTCTTTTGCCGTTACCATTGGCGTGGTATCGCCGGTGACAGCATCGGGCTCCTTGACTACTCCTGCCTCAAGCCTGGCTGCCGGCTTCGGGTTCCGTTGGCAGCGATCCGGGAGCACTTTGAACTCATCGGTTGTTTCGACGGTGGCAGCATCGAGTTCATGTCAAATGTCATTCAGTCTAGCGGCATGGGCAACGAGACATATTTACCACCCGCACTGCACTACCTCCCGCCAGCATCCAGCCACGCCAATGCCATTGAGGAGGCGCATATGCTCTTCTTTCCTGCCATCGACGACCTCTTTGCCAAGACGGGAGTGTCCCCGACCGCCGTTGGCGCGCTTGTCGTCAACTGCAGCGGATTCTGCCCTGTGCCGTCACTGTCCTCCATCATCGTCAACCGCTACAGCATGCGCACCGACGTGATGAGTTTCAACCTCTCTGGCATGGGCTGCAGCGCCGGCTGCGTCGGCGTCGACATTGCGGCGGGCATCCTGCAAGCCCACGCCATGTCCTACGCCCTCGTGGTCAGCGCCGAGATCCTCACAGTGGGTTGGTACAGCGGCAAGGACCACGCCAAGCTCCTCCTCAACTGCCACTTTCGCACAGGCTGCTCCGCCGCGCTGGTGACGAACAACATGGCGGCGGCGCCGGTGAGATACCGGCTGGCCAACAAGACGCGCACGAACACGACGGCCGACAACCGGAGCTACCGCACGGGGTACCGGGAGGAGGACGACGAAGGCATCACCGGCTTCACAATCAGTCAGGGCGCCGGCAGCATGTTCAGTGAGCTGCTCCGCGCGCACCTCGTCACGCTTACTCTCTCCATCCTGCCGTGGCGCCAGAAGGTGCGGTACACGGCCGCGGTGCTCGTGTCGATGTGGCAGCGAGGGGCGGCGCCGATACCCGATTTCCGCGCCGCGGCAGACCACTTCTGCCTGCCGTCGTCGGGGAAGCCGGTGATTCTGCGGCTGGCCAAGGGACTCGGGCTCGGCGAGAGGGAGATGGAGGCAGCGCTCATGACATTCCACCGGTTTGGGAACCAGTCGGCGGCGTCGTTCTGGTACCAGCTCGCGTACCTCGAGGCCAAGGGCCGGGTCCGTAAGGGCGACACGGTGTGGCAGCTCGGCATCGGGAGCGGGCTCAAGGCTACCAGTCTAGTGTGGGAGCGCGTCGCCGGCGACGAGAGAAACAAGCTAGGGCCGTGGATGGAGTGCATCCACAAGTACCCCGTCTGGGAAACGTAGGAGAAGCACCCTTCTCTCATAGCGCCAACGTACGTACGTATGCATGTGTTAGCCGCTGGCATCGTGCTGCTGTCAAATGTCCAATTCAACATTTATAAACGGCAATTTAAATTAAATAAAGTAAAACAGTTCATGAGACTCTCAACGCCCACCACATACGCACACTCACAAGTCACCGCCACTATCTTCGACGAACCGATCTTTAGGAGTAATCAACGCAATGATCTTGTGGTACATGTCGTCGATGCCCCCACGATGCCAAACAACACAACCATCGTACGCGCGTCCATCAGCACGCGTCCGTCCCCGAGTCCCCGCTGCGCCACGCCGCCAGACTCGCCGCATTCGACGCGAAAAAAATCCACGCAGCTCCACCTCTTACTTATCACAAAGAGTCGCTCTCCTACGTGTCTAGGACCTCCTTCAAAGACTCTGCAATAAACATATGAAACGTGTTGTGTAAATATTACTACTATTATCTACTCCCTCTGACTCACAATATAACTATAAGACGTTATTACCACCAACATATTGGGTGTAATAATATTGACAGGCCTGGCTCAAGCTCGGATTCCCGGCGGTGGTGGTGGGCAGGTGGGTTGGCCGGTCATGGATTTGGGAGCGTGATAGCCCGCGAAAGCCTGGCCTAGAATTACTAGGGCCGACGGCGGCAATAGCTTTGCAGATGCGCGAGGATGGAGTGGTGGGAAGGTTGTAGTAGTTATTTTTTCGGGGTCGTGTCCGCTGGTTCGCCACGGTTGTCTGTGGTTTGTAGTCGGAGCTGCAGCGGCAAGGTTCGTGTGGTGACGAGGTTCGACGGCGATGAGGTATGTGCAGTGATGAATTCCGTGCAGCGACGATCAGGGGCGGAGCTAGGATTTGTGTATAGGGGGGGCGAAAACCCGAGTACACATACCACACTACAGATGTTGTATTGTTTTCGTACCAAGATTTTTATGAGTTTACATGTCTCAACTACACTGAAATTCCTCTAAAAACTACACTGAAATTGGCGTGTCTCGTCAGTTAGATTTGCATTTTCCAGCAAATAGACTCCCGATTGATCACTATAAGTTCCAACTCCTAAGTACAAAGAATGATGTAGAAATCTAATAAAAGATTCGTATTAAACAATATACTTATTGTGATCGATTTAACAGGAGTAATAATTAGTACTCTTTATAATTAAAACATTCATACTGATTCATGATACCTAGATCTTTGTGCGAATCGTGTGAGCTGTCGCGAGAGTTTGTAGACTCTAAAGATCGAGAGGTGTGCGTGTGCGACGTTGCGGCAGCCATGAGATCACGGCACCCGCGGGCGCTCGAAGAGGGGTGTGGTGCTCTGACGGGAGGTTCGACTATGCCCTAATGGCGGCGGCAGCGGCCACTCTGTCAATCAAGTCGAAGTTCGTGCGTGAACGGATTAATGCATCCTATATTTTTTTGACATAGACCCATCTAATCCACTGTAGTAATCACCACGAGGAGCCATTCTGTACACTGCTCGTGGGCTTGGGCCGTACAGGTGGTTGGGTGTTCAAAGATTTAGACTATTACGTACGCTAATTGACGCAGACTAATTAAAAATTAACAGAGACAACTGCCAAATACCTGGTCTTAGTACTCGGCTATATTGTTAGGGGGGCTGATCGTTGGGGCTAGCACCCCCTGTCTCCACCCCTGGGTCCGACGACGATGACAAGCGACAAGCGACAAGTACGGGTCGGTGACCCTTTGTGCAACTTTGCATAGTTGTCCTTCGTAGCTTGTGGTCGGATATGAGCCTTTGGATTCACCCTCCTATTGCAGTGGGTGCATCTCTCGGAGGAGTTAAATGGCGAAGTCGGGTTTGCTTTCTCCTGCAGGAGCGACGCCTGGGTGCTAATTCGGTGTTGTGTTCCCTCTTGGCAGTGTTTCGTCATTGTTGTGTGCCATTTCAACTAGCCGGGTTGCACCCGTATTTGCAATTAACAGATTTTCTGTTCATATTTTGACTTCACTGTACAAGAATTAAGCGCCTCACAGTGATGAAACCCACTTGTGAATGACCACTTAATAGCTTGACAGCTCAACCAAACCACCTATACAATTGATCTACTGTGCGAATTATTGGTATGGTCATGTGCTGCTGTCAAGTGCCTTTGAACTTTCATACCATGTCTACTTTGTGACCCAAATAAGATGTTGTATCCGCTATGAACATGGACGTAAATTCAATTGTGTAGATAGGTGTAGGAATGCAATTGTTCACAAGTTCATAGCGAAACATCGATGGATTCCACTAGCATACCGAAATATCCAAACTGCCAGTCAGTCAAGAATGGTCACCGTCCACTTTCATCCAGAACACTTAATTCCCGTCCAATTGTTACAGAACGTTGCTTTCGCGATGACCTCCTTACAGCATCTCCACGGGTAGCCTTATTCCTCGTCACCGAACTGGCCCCAGTAGACTTCGTCGTCGTCATAGTTGTCGAGGAACATGACGGTGGAGGAGGAGGCGGCACGGCTGGTGGACACGCTGTTTTGATGCGCACATCTGTTGGACGCGCCGCCGGATGAGGAGGACATATCATCGAGTCGGTGAACAGCCTATAGGCCTTGAACAACTCGTGATTCTCCTCCGTCAACGCCACTTTCGTCAAGAAACTGATCGGCGCCACCTTGGACAGGAAGAACGTAGAGAAATACATGGCCATGTGTTGTTGTCCTCGCTCTGCATGCAGTCGGAGCACGTCGTGACTGGGTTCAACATGCCGATCGAATTCGTCGAGGACACCGCGCTGGAAAACCCCGCTATTGTCGAGGACCTAGCCATGTTCAGTGGCCGACGAGATGATCGCGCCGTCCGACTTGGAGGCGGCGGAGGAGGAGGCCGGCCGTGGTTTGGGGCCAAACTCCCGACGGAGCAGATCCTGCGGTGCTAGGGCGGCGGCGGCACCGGCAAGACCGACTGGGAGCTGAACGAAGTGAATGACAAGATCGTAAAGCTGTCTAGGAGGCGTGCCGCTCCATCAAGGAGCTCAGGATGTCGTTCTTCCAGCACGAGGTGGTGAAGAAGGGTGGCGATCGTCGAGAAGCGGGGCAATGATCAGGGCCGGCTCTGGCCCAGGGCAACAGGGGCGACGGCCCGGGGGCCCGTCCAAATAGGGGCCCATAATTTTTATGCAGTACGTATATGGCATATAGAAAAGAAAAAATAGAGCGATCGCAGGATCGCTTCGAGTCCAGCGTCCAGGAAGCAGCCATGCGAGTTCGCTGGTCGCTTCGTTTCCTTAATTCCGTAGTTATTCCTCTCGAGTCTCGAGTGAATTGCGGCAGGCATCGAGGTACGCACGGAAGGAGACCGTCGCCCATCGGCCATCGCCCATCGTCTTTGACTCTTCGTGACTTCGTCTCGCTCAATCTCTCTTGCCCAGTCGCCCACTCGCCTGCTTGCCTCTGTCGCCCTCTCACCGCTGTCGCCTTCTCGTCAAGATTCAAGATCATCAGGCAGGGACACCCGGACAGGTAATTCAGCTAAAAACTGTACAAGATCGATTCTATTTTTCAATGTTCTCAGTCCGATCGATGTCTGATTGAATTTACTTTACATCACATACAGCTACATCCAGAGAAACAAGGTTGTAATCATGTTGCCTAAGAAACAAAG
The DNA here is from genome assembly GCA_947311845.1 of Poa pratensis. Lineage (NCBI taxonomy): Eukaryota > Viridiplantae > Streptophyta > Magnoliopsida > Poales > Poaceae > Poa > Poa pratensis. The sequence goes on along the minus strand of CAMZMU010000075.1, from coordinate 48,452,211 downwards.
ACAAGAAAAACATCAGATGTTTGATTCTAACGCGAATTCGAACGAATTGGCTAACGCGAGAGGGCGTACTGGAAGCAGCGCATCAAGGGAGACCAAATGGTGGCGGCGCCGCTCCCCAATGGTCACCGGAGTAGCTCCGGCGACAAGCAACCGCAGCGGCCGGAGATGGCGCAGGGTGCAACGACGAACCCTCAAGCAATTGACTAAATTGAAGGGACATGGAGATGCGTAAGCTCGCCACGAGCACGTGGAGCATCTCGGTGAAGCACGGGGAGCACGGACGGCGTCAGAAACATCCACGAAAGTCGTCGGCCGGACTTGGGGAAGACGGCCCGATTCTCCCTCTACCGAGCTCCACACCACGCACCACTCAACGAGGAGCAAGAGGGCGACATGGCGAACCTCTAGAGCTCCTCTGGGTAGCACGGCGAGCACGGAATCGACGGCGCACGGCGGTGGTCCGAGAGCTAGGGTTAGGGTTTCAATCTAGAAAATGGCGGCTAGGGTTTCTTAGACGGCGGCAGCGACTATTTATAGGCAACGGCGGTCGGCCGCACACATCGTAGCGCATCCACGGCGGCGGACGACGCAGGCGCGGACACGGCAATGGCGCGCCGTCACCAGGTTGAAGACGACTCTGTCAACTTTGCAGAAAACCCCTGGGTTTCCAGCAATTTGCATGAACAGTGTAAACAGGTCCCTGTTTCCTGTTTTGGACCTATTTAAAATAGTTTTAATTGCAGGAAAGTCCTGGAATGTTTAGAATTTCAAAAGGAATTGTGTTCCAATGTTGAAATTTAGATACTTTGTGTATTTTGAATTCCTTTAACATATAAAGTGAATTTGGCCTATTTGGATTTATTTCCTTTAATAAAATGTGTGGCTTTTCACTTCTTTATTTTTGTTTTACATTAAAGCAACATGATAATACTTTGTTATGCTAGTATTTATTTGTGGATTTTGGTTTTCAAATACTATAGATGATTTGATGGATTGACTCCAAAATATAGATAGATATAAATATTCAAACTTGTGTTTTGGTGCTTTAGTAATTCCTGAGCAACTCCAAGTTGCTATCCAACAATATATGCATGATTTGTTTACTGTGATGCCTACATAGAGTATGCACAGTGTCACAATTCAAATCCATGCCCAACAAGGTATATTGTTTTACTGACTTTGACTTGTGATACCTGACAACTAAATCATGTGAAGACATGATCCAATGTCTGTGGATGCACAAAGTACAGATATCCTACCTGAAATCAAGTCTTATGGTGACATAAAATGATGAGAGTAGGATCTTGCTTGATTCCCTATCTCATTCTGAAGATAAAAGGTTTATATAGTCCTCCTTGATAGAAATTAATACTTTAGTGTGTGGAAGCAAATTGTTAAAACAACTGCTGACTAAATTGTCCATGTGGTTCCAATTACCACATGTCCAGAATTATCTCCTCTAGAGAATGAAATTTTAGATAAGCAAAATGGTCTTGATCACATGATGAACTTGTGAACTCCTCTCCTATGAGACATGTCCACACTCACATGAATTTGAGAATTAACTCATGTGATTTCTTTATTTGGTGATAGAAGAATGTATATGTGTTTTATGACATCTCAATTTGCCTTATGCATATAATAAGAATTTGTTGACAAGGTTATAAAGCTTGTCACCAAATTACTTCTTCTCATATTCAAGTGGTTGAGATGTATTGAATTATGTGACCTTCTGTTTATTTGTATATGACACTCAATTGTTTGAGCATACAAAACTGATTTGTTAACAAGGTAATTAGTCTTGTTACCAAACTACTTTTATATAACACAAACACTAGAATATCACACTATTTCTAGAGAAGTTATAAGAATAGATACTGATATAATAGTTTCCAAATTCTCAATGATAGATTGGCATAGTACTTCTATGCATATCTAAGAAATCCTTCTTCATAATCTTCCTGTTAAACTTCCTCCTTTCTTGTGTTGCCTTCTCTTGTAGAACGAATTTGAGAAGATTGGGAGATAAGAAGATAAGATAATCTTGATAGAGTAAGTAGATCTAGATTATGATTTAGTTTAGTCTTTTATCCACCTTCCTTATACTACTTCTTTTCTTTTCTTTAAGATATGTACTTATTCGATTAATGATGTAAGTCATACTCAACATTTGATTTATAGTTTCTTGTATTATTCGTTTGTAACCAAATGTTTGAGAATTTAGATAAGACAAGATTTTGAAGTTTATAGCACTCATGTTGATGACTAAGTCTAATCCACCAACATCAGCGAAACCTCGATGTAAGTTTCACAAGTTGAATTCCAAGTTTTTAGTTACTCGTCAAACTAACGACATTCTCAACTAGCCTTTCGAGTGGTGGTTGAACACTCTATGACTTCGTTGGAAAAAGTTTTAAATTTTCCCGTATTTTCAGATGCATGCTATGCAAATGCACAAATCTAATTTAGCCCCTTTCCACTCTCTGATTTATGGGTCATTACAGTATCTCCCCCTTAAAATCAACTTCGTCCCGAAGTTGCGGTTTCCCTCACCTATTGATGAGTGTAAAGCACTTCTTCCAATATCATCTTCTCTAAACCTTCTCTGTTGTGGTCATGGATGTAATTGATCCTTTGTTTAAACCTGATCTCTATCTGTTGCTGGTTGGGCTAACCTGCCGTTGACATTTAAACAATCCTTTGATCAGCTGCGGTAGTCTCATTACTCGCGTAGAGCTCTCGATTCTCATCCAGATCAACTTCTTCCATAACTTCTTGATCTAAAAGCTTGTTGAACCCTTTGAATTTAGGTGTTGACAAGATACTCTTTCTCATCCTTGAACTCAAGTTTCTTTGGTTCAATCATCTTCAGATTCTCCAGTCATAACTCCTGTAACTATCATACTCCTTGTGACTCTTAACTTCTAGATCTTAACTATCCCTTTTACTTACGAATCTCTTGAAGGTTTTAGGAAGTTCTTTTGAATTCTAAAAAAACTCTTAGAGCATTAGTGATCAAGTCAACTTTGTCTCAGTTAAGGTATTCCTTCCAACTTTCATCTTGTCCTTCACAAAGTACTATCCGGTTACATGATTCACTCTTCCTTAGAAAGTTCTAGGGCTATCCTCGTCCTGACCATCTATTAGTCGATCTTCATCCTGTTGTATCCGTTCAGTCTCAAGTAACAACCATATCTATACTGCTGAATGGATCTACTTTTACTTTCCACCTTTCTATTCAAACGTCCATCAAATTTACCTAATAGTTTCTCGAAGAATTCAGGGTACTTCCACAAGGTTGTGATTCCCCCATAATCCTCCGGTTAAGAGATATCCTTTCCAACATCCAATAACTTCCCGGAGAACAATTGATAAGTCCACCATGACGTGAACAACCAATAAGATCTCCCGGTAAATCAGATAAGCACGCTCACTAGCATTCCAGTTGGCTTACCTAGAGTCTTGAGAAGAAGACCTATTGCACAACAGGGTGCAATTGGTGATAACATAACTCTAAAATAGAATTGGTTGTTGGTTATCTAGTCCAAACTCGGCTGATATCACAACTCTTTCATCTGTCTATTGCTGGAATTCGATTCCTTTCCTTTGGTTTATCAGACGATGTGTCTCTTCAATCTTATGTTGGTTCAACCTCCATCTGAGTCCTTGGACCTAGGATGTCAATCCTATGGCAATCCATCCTTTCGATAGTTACCACGTATAGACGGTGACTTCACTATATCTCGACATCACATGTCTCTATTGGCGACATACCAAATAACTAACTCTTCGGCTATCGACAATCTAGGAACTCATCTCCATGGTCCTGATATTTGTCATTTGGAACATTGAACTTTGATCTCGTGTCGTCTTGTTCTCGATGATAATACTATCTTGCCTTGCTTGAAATATCAGACTTTGTTGTTGTCTGCTAAGTATTGGATTGTTGCTTCATACTCCTCTACCTTCAACTTCATGGATCTTTTAGACATATAAGTCCTATACAACTTCTTTTCGAACTTTCTCCAAAGATCAATTGTGCCTTATGATTTTCGAACACCCATTTCATCCGTCAAGTTACGACAACTCCCAACTATATATACTACATCCTTGGCTTCTTAACCCAGCGTTTTTCAATTTCCCTCTCGATGTCCTTCACTCAATAATCGTCATCCTTGGACAAGTCTTTAAATTTGACTGTCCAAATCATAAATTTGTCATGACAGGACCTGTTATTTGGATCTTCCATCTTCATAATTCTCCTACTTCAGTAGAATTCTCATGTAGCTTTCCTGTCATCATTGTTGATTAACCTTTCTCCAAATGGTGATGGTACTCTTCCTTGAACTTTCGTAGTTCCTCCATCCTTCCATGTTCTGATGCTGTTGACCTCCAATCCAAATATGATATGAGTTGTGGTCCATCCCCACGTGTAGCTTCGTTTACTTTGATCATCCTGACTTTCTTCTCTTCATGAGCTTTCATTGCTGTTTGGAACTTCTGAGGCACGTCTCTCCCTTACACGAATCCTATCTACCTCTAGATCAGTAACATCAAGAAAAGAACTCAATGTGACAATCATGCCATTGTACATCAAATTCTAACTTCATGTACCAACCTAGCCAATCAAAAATCCAATAAGATCCAATAAATCGCAAATGCAGTTATATATCAATCATGCAACATAAGCCCGTAAAATAAGTAGTACCTTGAGTAAAAACATCTCAAGTACCCAGGCTTAGATGCTATACACTACGAGATAGGTATATATTACCTTTTAGTCCTAGACTAAAACAACTTTTTGCCTCAGTATTTACACTAGTTGCCCATTTGCAACGGAGTAATCCTAGGACAAAGTACTCTAAGAGTAGTTCTAGTTTGGCTTGGTTTCGTATGGAACTAAACTCCATGTAGCTTGGATCTTCTGTCTGGCTAGAACAAATGTATGCAGACATCTCCGTATCCTTCATGTAGTTGTTGTTTGCACATCAGAAGTAGTACTGTAGCTTCCGTCATTGTTTATGCCATCTCCTACTTTCCTTAGCACTTTGTACTATACTTAGGTGAAACCCCTTTGAACTACATCATTAGGGTATTTGCATACTTTTCATAGTTGAATGTCGATGATTTTCCACTATCATCAAACATCTTCTGACTTCCTCATCACCAACTTATGATAGGGTTCTACTTCATAGGATAGCGTTATCAATGATACCATGAAGGTAACACTGACTTGGATGTAATCTATTCAGTATATCAACTTGTACTGGACAGTCTTAACTGGTCATAGCAAGTTGAAAAAATTAAGGTAGATGAATATTATACCTATAGAATAGTAAATAAGAATATCTACTCCAGTATACAAGTATGACAGTATTATTCTCAGGTAAATAACCATCATAGTTGAAAAATATAAAGTTTAGTTAAATATGATAACTCCCTATAGTCTTACCAACCTACAAGTCTCCTAAAAGGGTTTTAATCCTAAGGTCGTTCGCTCTGATACCACCTGTAGTGACCCAGCACACCACTGCATGTTGTAGTGTACAAGTCATTGACATAATACTCACGGAAGGACCAATCCGTAAATGTTACATCCTTCTGAGTAGTACAACAGAAACATAGTTGGTCCAAGGTAACACTATAGGATTACAACACTATCCAATACAAAATCTCGAGAACCTCCTTTACAAACAGAAGTAGGTCTCATGCAAATGAAACTCCGAAAGACTCAAGTTGAAGCACTAAGCTGGTTACCAGCTCTACTTCTAACTCCTAATCCACTACTGCTGTTGTCACAGCCCTATCTATCCATCTGGAATCTCCGTGTCTAGAGTTGTGCTCCTCCATCCAATTATAGTCGTCTTGTCCATAGGTATCGTTGTCGATGTGTCCACCGTTGCACTGTTGTCGCCACTCATCCGTTGGCAAAGTAGAGCTTGACTCCTTCAGGCCCACCAGGTTGATTTGATTCCTCGTCGAAGATCTCTCCAACATCGCTATGGATTCCTGTCCTTCCTCTACTGTCTCCAATAATCTAAGCAGGGGTCAATGGAGGAAAGGGTGAGCAACACGAGCGTTACTCAGCAAGTTCATATAACAGGAATAAAGTGTTTCATGCACTAGCTACCATCCATACCAAAAGGTCATGGATGAACATGCATATCTTTGTAAAATATTTTTAGGAAAAGATTTATTTTATCTTCAGATAACTATGCCCATCATCCATTCACAGGTGCTAGGGCTTCATGGAGCCACCTTTCCTGCAGCGTTCGCAGCTCCTTCCCAGAACAGGGAGTAACATGTCACACTTTTTTACACTCTGCAGAGGTGCGTTGCTTTACCCATAAGAGATCAAGACCTTGTTGCACAACCAGGTGTACTTTCCTGTCCACACTCTCTTTGGTGTGGGGCCCGGCAGTTGATCCAAACCATTCACCGTGCTTCTCCACCACCCCACATGCCCACCCAATTCATGCATAGCAGAATCACCCCTGATACACTACCCCTCACGATAGGTACCTAGGCATCCCCTTGCAGACCATCATAGGCACCAGAGTCCGTGGGCATTAAGGGGTCCCACCCATGTGCATGTAGTCTCGCAAGACCTACAGCGTACGGCTCTGGCTGCCCGTTGACATGTGAACGGAAGAAGGTCACAGATGATTTTCCCGTCCCATTCCAAGTCTTATGGTTAATGCGGAATTTATGGCGCAAGAACACAGACGGCATTGGTGGTTAAGTCCTAGATAATACTTTCCCGTGCAAATGGAACCTCCACCAACCACATCATACCATGGTTCCATCTGCCAGCCAACAATATATATATAGCAATTCACATCATTCGAAAATAGGTTTTACTTTTTCATGCAATGATAAACCATAGTATTTTGCATTTACTTTGATAAACATAATCAAGTAGGACATGAGCAAGAGTGAACTTGCCTTTTTGATTGCAAGATTATGCAGCCAAGGTCTTCGATACAATAAAGACTCCAAAATCTGGAAAAAACGTCATTGGTCCGGTAAGGACTAATGTTTGAAGAAGCAATATGCTATTATGCATAAGTATGAGATGCATCGCTTTAAACCACGTAGCTAACTCTCGATGGTTGAGGGTTGTTTGAGTTTGGTGCTTACTTTTAGATTTGTTTTATCTTCAAGTTTACTTCACAAGAGAGATGGATTTTAAAACTCTAACCTTAAAGTACCATGTTAAGCATAAGAATAAAGTAAAACAACATCATAGTGCTAAGTGGTTGTTTTAGGGTTGATTACAATCTTTAGGTTTGTAAAGAACATGTATTGACTTTAATTAATTGAAGAAATGGTGTAGTCTTATTACTCATGAATACAAAAAGAATAACTTTTGAAGAAATAAATAATATATACATTTGTTGGTATCATACCATAATGGTTCTTATTTTATTTAATTGATGATATATTATTAAATATTATGAGTAGTTACTTATGTGTTTAACTTTTCTTCAAGTAATAAGATAATATGATTTAAATACTAACACTTGGAAGAAACATAACAATTAAACTCATGTTATGAAGTAATTATTAATTTGGATTAATGACTTAAAATTTGTAACACAAAATTAATTCAATTATTAAAGGTATTAATAATAGTGATCAAGTTTTATTAAATGGTGAATTACTTTTATAAATTAAGAACTACTTTGGAATATTCATTACATCTTATGAAATAATAATATGGTAAAGTTGTATATTTCAGTTTTGTATTATAGAATCATTACCTAATAATTATTTTCACTATGGAAAACATTATTTTAATTAACCACTTGAGGAATATTATTTACATATATGTCCACACATGGAATTCTCAAAATGGACATAATGTATGACATGTTATGATTAAAACATATGTTCATGTTTGAAATTTAAACATATGAAGAAATTTAAATGGAATTGAAATGCATCCAAAATAGCATTTCAAATTAACTCCATATTTAAAATAATAAGTAAATTGTTGTTTTAATTTTAGAATGATTCAATTTTAGTCAAACAAATATTTTATTTATACAAATAGACAGATTTTATTTTTTTAACATTTTGGTATATTGTTTGTATTTTTATAATTTAAAATGATTTAGTTATGAATTTCTAAAGTTTAAATTCAATTTAATAAATTTCTAGATTTTATTCAAATGGTTGGTCCCACTTGTCATAGTTTTAATAATTACCAAAAATGATTTCCTAAATGATTAAATATCTGACAGTGGGGTCCATATGTCATATTTCTAAGAAATTTCAAAAAGGATTTTCAGGAATTTATTTTTATTGGTCGGTGACATCATGATGACATCATCAATGGAGCTGAGCTCCCTGTTGATCATGGATTCGACGAATTCGACCGAATTGGCTAACGCGAGAGGGCGTACTGGATGCAGTGCATCAAGGGAGACCAAATGGTGGCGGCGCCGCTCCCCAATGGTCACCGGAGTAGCTCCGGCGACAAGCAACCGCGGCGGCCGGAGATGGCGCAGGGTGCAACGACGAACCCTCAAGCAATTGACTAAATTAAAGGGACATGGAGATGCGTAAGCTCACCACGAGCACGTGGAGCATCTCGGTGAAGCACGGGGAGCACGGACGGCGTCAGAAACATCCACGAAAGTCGTCGGCCGGACTTGGGGAAGACGGCCTGATTCTCCCTCTACCGAGCTCCACACCACGCACCACTCAACGAGGAGCAAGAGGGCGACATGGTGAACCTCCAGAGCTCCTCTGGGTAGCACGGCGAGCACGGAATCGACGGCTGATACGTCTCCAACGTATCCATAATTTCTGCTGTTCCATGCTTATATTATACCATTTGCTACATGTTTTATATACACTTCGTATCACGTTTATGCATTTTCTGGGACTAACCTATTAACAAGATGCCACAGTGCCAGTTCCCTGTTTTCTGCTATTTTTGGTTTCAGAAAGTTACTTCTGGAAATATTCTCGGAATTGCACGAAACAAAAGGCCAGGTCCCTATTTTTCCAGCACGTACACGGAGTCCGAAGGAGAGACGAAGACTCGCCACGAGGTGGCCAAACCACCAGGTGGCGCGGCAGTGGGCCCAGCCGCGCCTGCCTGTGGTTTGGGCCCCTCGGGGGTCCGCCGACATCGCCCCTTCGCCTATTTATTTCCCGAGACGTGAAAACCCTAAAACACCGAGCCTTTCATCCAGAACATATTCGCTGCCGCCGCTGTCGTCAACCCTAACTCGGGGGGTTCCTGAAGCTCTTCCCGGCACCCTGCCGGAGAGGGGAATCATCACCGGAGGGCTCTACATCGCCATGCCCGCCTCCGGAGTGATGCGTGAGTAGTTCATCCTTGGACTATGGGTCCATAGCAGTAGCTAGATGGTTGTCTTCTCCACTTGTGCCATCATGTTTAGATCTTGTGAGCTGCCTATCATGATCAAGATCATCTTATTGTAATGCTACATGTTGTGTTTGCTGGGATCTGACTTATATTGATACCTATGTGGAGCTGAATATTATATTATCATGTCTATGTCATTTGTGATCTTGCATGCTCTCCGTTACTTGTTGAAGCCTTGGCCACGTGAATACTTGTAACTCCAAGAGGGGGTATTTATGCATGATAGTTGGGTTCAACCTCTATTTAACCTGGGATAGTGACAGCAAGTTCTAAGTTTGTAGATGTGTTGTTGCCACTAGGGGTAAAACAGCAATGCTTTATTCAAGGATGAATGTATTGTTTACATTACGCACATTACTTAATGCAATTGTCTGTTGCTTGCAACTTAATACTGGAAGGGGTACGGATGTTAACCGGAAAGTGGACTATTTAGTCATAGATGCATGCTGGATAGCGGTCTATGTACTTTGTCGTAATGCCCAAATGAATCTCATAGTAGACACCACAGCTCACACATGCATGTTATATGCACTTATCAATTGTCAATTGCCCAGCTGTAATTTGTTTACCCAGCATGTTAGTTATCTTATTGGAGAGACACCACTAGTGAACTGTGGACCCCGGTCCATTCTTTTACATCTGAAATACAATCTACTGCAATCATTGTTCTCTACTGTTTTATACAAACAAACATCATTTTCCATTCGATACGTTTAACCCTTTGTTTTCAGCAAGCCGGTGAGATTGACAACCTCACTTGATGGAGGGATAATAACCCGGTAGGCCCATGAAGAGGGAAACGTGACCCGCCAGGAAGGAGGCCCGGTCAGGCCAGTTAGCCCTCAGCACGGGCCGGGTTATGTTTCTGGGCCGGCATCTTGGCGGTGACCCGGCTAAGGAAGGTGATATTCTGGAAGGTACAAGAGGCGGTTCGAGAGGCGGTTCGAGACTTGGAATGCACGAAGAATAAAGGAGCTAGGATAGGACTTGGAGTTCGAGTAGAACCCGGCTCTATTGTGTACGCGGTCAGAGGGCCCGGTATCTATATAAACCGGCCCCTGAGCCATAGCGAGAAAGACTTTGATAATCCCCAAGCTTTAGGCGAGAGAACCATCGAGAGAGACACACAAGCTTTGTAACCTAGATCGAGATCCGGCTCTGTTGTCGTAGCTGGGTTATCGAGATCGAAGCCAAGATTAATAATAAGATAGCAGGAAGTAGGTCTTTATCTCCAATGGAGAGGCCGAACCTGGGTAAACCTGTGTCCCCTGCAATGCTAAACAATCTCCCAGACGCCAGTGTCGCCTTACCCAAAAACTCAAGCTACCCCAAAGTAGCATCTGCCGTGTTATCTACCCCACGATAGTTGGCGTCATCTGTGGGAATCGCGGCCAAAGGTGTCACCATCATGGGAGAAGCAAAGAGAGGGGCCGAAAACTTTGTTTTTGGCCAGATCACAGTCAATGAGCAAGGAGAATCCATCGTCGATGATTTTGGCTGGGGGCCGGAATCTGATCTGCTTGAATCAGGTGATGTTATTCCAATTGGCAAATTTAATGTTTTTGTGGGCATGATTACAACTAGATCTGCTAGTGATGGAGATTATGAATCTGTGTCAGGAGCCGCCACAATTGTTCAATCTGATGGAGAGGAATCGGTTGGCACAGCTGAAGTTGAGGTCCTGAACACGCTGGAGGAACGGCTGGATGACCCGGCAGAAATCCCGGGTGGCGCGGTGGAACAAGCCGGGTCGGAATCAATCTTGCCCTTGTTTGAAGGCCGGTTTGGGTATGATGCAGAAGAGGAAGATGATGAGGAACAAGAGTCAAGTCCAAGCCCGGTTCGTAGGGTAGCGGTGTACACCGCGCCTTCGTCCAGCATACAACCATCACCATCAGCTGTTGTTCCACCGGCCTTTACCCCGGGTCAACAGCAGCTGCCCCCGATTCTGGAGTTGGCAGAACAGAGAATTGATGGAGATCCGGCTTCGGTCTCAGAGGAAAGCGAGGATACGGCAAGATACAGAAACAGTTTTGGGTTCCTGCATAACCGGGCCCAAGGAGAGGAAAGAAGTAACACAGCAGCTGCCCCGGCCTTGTTTAACAATGGCCTGGTCTTAGATCCATCAGCACTTACAAGGTTGGTTACTCCAGAAAACGCAGCAGTTAGAGCAATGGAATTGGATACAGCACGCCGAGCGCTGGAGCAGATGCGCAGGGACGCCGAGGCAGAGAGGCAAGAAATAGAAGCAAGAAAGAGGCAAATAGAAGAGGAGGAAAATCGCCTCAATGAGGCGACCCGGGTTCACCGGAGGAGGCACCAGAGCCGGCTGGCCCATGGAGAAAATATAGCAAATGCAGTGCCTGTAGCAGCACTGTTCAGAACTCCAGAAGATCAGCCCATTGGCGCTGCTCAGGTGGCACCAGGGGCTAGAGTAAGTACAGAGCAAAACGGAGGAACGGGAAGAGCCGGTAACGTGGCAGCAGCAGCGCCGAGTTTGCCCGCTGGGGGAGCCAGGGGAAATTCGGGTCTGCCGCCCAGAACACCAAGGTTCCACACGCCGGCGGGTCACTATTCAAATCCGGCGGATAACATGTATGCAGCAACTTTGGCGCTTGATCGTATTCCATTGGGAGACACGCCAGCGGAGATTGAAGCCCAGCGTGCCATTGACATGTTACGCACTGCAGTTGTCCAGCAAACTCAGTATTCAAGGGAGAAAAGTGCATTGCATTCCACAACGTATCGTAGTAAGAGTCGCAATGGAGGTAACCCGCCATTGGCCGGGCCTGTAGCGGCACAGCAGCAAAACCCGCCCCAGCAAAATCAAAATCAAAACAATCAGCAGCATCAACCCGCCCCAGCAGTTTCCATAGCTCAGCAGATAGTCAATAGATCACGCGCGGGGAGAAGTGCGGGTAATGCAAACCTGGTAGTACCTGCAGCAGGAGTACCACAAGGAGGACCGGCTCCTGCCCCAGCCGCGTCTGCAAGCTCACCCGGTAATATCAATATTTCGGCAAGTTCTTCTAGTTTAGCCGGGCCAAAATGTCTTTCAGATTCCATTAGAGCAGAGTCTTTCCCTGAGAAGTTCAAGGAGCCAAGCAAGATATCCAATTATGAGCCCAGCATGGACCCGGCCAGCTGGTTGAGCAGTTATGAGATGGCAATGTGTATACGCAATGCCACCGAGAATGTTTGTGCCAAGCACATGTATTTGATGATGAGCGATGGAGCAGCGAAGTTGTGGTTTAAAAATCTACCGGAGAAGTCCATTAATTCCTGGGATGAGTTGAAGGCGGTTTTCACCAAGCACTTTCAGGGTACGTGCAAGCGTTTGTTTTCCATTGAGGATCTTGATCGTTGTATACAGAAAAAAGGCGAGTCAGCACGTCATTGGATGAGCCGGTTGTCAGCAGAAGAGTCCTTTTCGGGGACTTCGTTGTTAATCGGCTCGAGGAAGAGCCGGCCTACGGAGTCTGGCTCACCTTCTTCTTCTTCTTCATCTTGATCTTCACTTTCTGTGTCCTCCTCAGCAGAGGACGTAGGGGTGTAATCTGCACTCCACCACTTGGGGTCCTGACAAAAAGAAGAAGGTATCAGTAAGATAGTTTGCAAGAAATACCGGGTTACAGTTAAAGAAGTGAGTAGATGACAAGTTGTACCGTAGGAGGTTTGTTCTTGGTGCTGAAAGGGGCGAGCCCGTTCATAGCAATATCAGTCTTCTTTTCGCCAAGGAGCCTCTTGGCGTTCTTCACGATCTGATCCTCTAACAGGGTGATTTCTGAGTAACGCATGTCATCAGTGGTCTCTTCTGTGTATTCATGGAAGAGCCGGGTCCTAATGCTGAGAGGTTGAATGAACCAACCAACCCAGCATTTCACCAGATCAGTTCCACAAAGGCCGTGGGCTAGTAGGGCTCTGGCCCGGCAGTGGATGCCTTCAAGTGCTTCCCGCTTCTCCGGGCTAGCATAGCTGTTCATCTTTGAATTGTACACAAGAGGGGAATTTCTGAAGGCCGGGAATTTGGCCTCATCAGCCTCAGGAGAGGTATCCTTGCAGTAGAAGTAAGTGTTCTGCCACCCCTTAGGGTGGCTGGCCAAAGCAAGAGCCGGGAAAGTGCATTCTTTGCGGCGTTGAATAGACACGCCCCCGTACGGACCAAGAGGTTGATTTTTTCGAGATGGGTTGCAATAGAAGATTTCAAGGAAAAAGTCGAGAGACGGAGGTATTTGGAGATAATCCTCACAGAAAACGACGTAGTTGCTAATGTTCAAAATGGAATTGGGCGCCACATCCATGGGAGTGAGCCCGTAGTATTGAAAGACTTGGCGGAAAAAGAGGGAACCCGGGGGGCGGAGACCCCGGGTCACATGATCTAAGAGCACAACGACCTCACCTTTTTCTGGTGTGGGCCGGGTCTCCTCCCCAGGTGCGCGCCACTGGATCTCGTTCTGAGCTGGGAGTTCGCCCCGGTTCACGAAGGATTGGAGGGTCGTTTTTGTAGCGCTGGACCTCGTCCAGTTCACTGGAGCAGCTGCGGGAGCCGCGGATCCAGATGCACCAGCAGCAGTACCAGAGGGTTTCTTTGCGAGCTTTTTGGCCGCACGGGGCCCTCCAGATTTTATCTTCTCTTTCGTCATGGATTTCAGCTCTGCAGGACAGAGCGCAACAATGGCGTTATGAACCCTAGCTTTAGGTGCGGATGTGAATAATGAAATACGGAGCCAATCTAGAAGAAATAAAGGTTGGAATCGGATGCGCGGAATGGATAAAAGTAAGAATCGAGGTTACCTTGGAGATTGAACGAGATTGAAGGGCGCGATTGAAGATCGGAGTTCCGGCGGCTGCGGTGGCAGTGACGCGAGCGTGAGGTAGGGGATGAACGTGAGAATGGGGAAACTTACTCTGGGGGTCGTGGCCAGATACTTATAGCCACGGTGAAAACCCTAGGGGTATTGCGGTAAAAGTGAGCGGATAAGATAAGTATCTTCTCCGGGAAGCCAGCGACAAACAGACAGGACAAAAGGAATATTCTTTGACTCCAGTTATGACTAGCAAGTGGCCCAGTTGAGTTGAGATTTTCGTTAAGTGTTGGGTGAGTGACCCGGAGACATCTGACCTAGTATGAGAAAGCCGGGTTACGGTATGACCCGCCAAGAAGAGCTGGCCCAGTTAAGCAGAAAGATAAAATAGTGCATTATATGTATTTGTTGTTTTTGTATTTCAGGTGGTTAACCCGGCAAGCCAGGGTACCAGCATTGATCAAGGAAGCGACACAAAGTTGGAAGCAAAGCATGGCAACCTGGTTACCTGGTTAACCTGGGGGCTACTGATGGAGGGATAATAACCCGGTAGGCCCATGAAGAGGGAAACGTGACCCGCCAGGAAGGAGGCCCGGTCAGGCCAGTTAGCCCTCAGCACGGGCCGGGTTATGTTTCTGGGCCGGCATCTTGGCGGTGACCCGGCTAAGGAAGGTGATATTCTGGAAGGTACAAGAGGCGGTTCGAGAGGCGGTTCGAGACTTGGAATGCACGAAGAATAAAGGAGCTAGGATAGGACTTGGAGTTCGGGTAGAACCCGGCTCTATTGTGTACGCGGTCAGAGGGCCCGATATCTATATAAACCGGCCCCTGAGCCATAGCGAGAAAGACTTTGATAATCCCCAAGCTTTAGGCGAGAGAACCATCGAGAGAGACACACAAGCTTTGTAACCTAGATCGAGATCCGGCTCTGTTGTCGTAGCCGGGTTATCGAGATCGAGACCAAGATTAATAATAAGATAGCAGGAAGTAGGTCTTTATCTCCAATGGAGAGGCCGAACCTGGGTAAACCTGTGTCCCCTGCAATGCTAAACAATCTCCCAGACGCCAGTGTCGCCTTACCCAAAAACTCAAGCTACCCCAAAGTAGCATCTGCCGTGTTATCTACCCCACGACATCACTGTTAAGTTGGGGCAAAGTAATTTGGTTGTGTTGTGCAGGTTCCACGTTGGCACCGGAATCCCTGGTGTTGCGTCGCACTACACTCCTTCACCAACACCTTCGAAGCAAACCTCGTTTTCCTGCTGGATCGATTAAACCTTGGTTTCATACTGAGGGAAAACTTACTGCTGCACTCATCATACCTTCCTCTTGGGGTTCCCAACTGACGTGTGACGTACAAGTATTGTTTCTGGCACTATTGCCGGGGAGATATTCCCTCGTCAACTTAGAGCCACCAACGGCGCACGGCGGTGGTCCGAGAGCTAGGGTTAGGGTTTCGATCTAGAAAATGGCGGCTAGGGTTTCTTAGACGGCGGCAGCGACTATTTATAGGCAACGGCGGTCGGCCGCACGCATCGTAGCGCATCCACGACGGCGGACGACGCAGGCGCGGACACGGCGATGGCGCGCCGTCACCAGGTTGAAGACGACTCTGTCAACTTTGCAGAAAACCCCCTGGGTTTCCAGGAATTTGCAGGAACAGTGTAAACAGGTCCCTGTTTCCTGTTTTGGACCTATTTAAAATAGTTTTAATTGCAGGAAAGTCCTGGAATGTTTAGAATTTCAAAAGGAATTTTGTTCCAATGTTGAAATTTAGATACTTTGTGTATTTTGAATTCCTTTAACATATAAAGTGAATTTGGCCTATTTGGATTTATTTCCTTTAATAAAATGTGTGGCTTTTCACTTCTTTATTTTTGATTTACATTAAAGCAACATGATAATACTTTGTTATGCTAGTATTTATTTGTGGATTTTGGTTTTCAAATACTATAGATGATTTGATGGATTGACTCCAAAATATAGATAGATATAAATATTCAAACTTGTGTTTTGGTGCTTTAGTAATTCCTGAGCAACTCCAAGTTGCTATCCAACAATATATGCATGATTTGTTTACTGTGATGCCTACATAGAGTATGCACAGTGTCACAATTCAAATCCATGCCCAACAAGGTATATTGTTTTACTGACTTTGACTTGTGATACCTGACAACTAAATCATGTGAAGACATGATCCAATGTCTGTGGATGCACAAAGTACAGATATCCTACCTGAAATCAAGTCTTATGGTGACATAAAATGATGAGAGTAGGATCTTGCTTGATTCCCTATCTCATTCCGAAGATAAAAGGTTTATATAGTCCTCCTTGATAGAAATTAATACTTTAGTGTGTGGAAGCAAATTGTTAAAACAACTGCTGACTAAATTGTCCATGTGGTTCCTATTAACACATGTCCAGAATTATCTCCTCTAGAGAATGAAATTTTAGATAAGCAAAATGGTCTTGATCACATGATGAACTTGTGAACTCCTCTCCTATGAGACATGTCCACACTCACATGAATTTGAGAATTAACTCATGTGATTTCTTTATTTGGTGATAGAAGAATGTATATGTGTTTTATGACATCTCAATTTGCCTTATGCATATAATAAGAATTTGTTGACAAGGTTATAAAGCTTGTCACCAAATTACTTCTCATGTTCAAGTGGTTGAGACGTATTGAATTATGTGACCTTCTGTTTATTTGTATATGACACTCAATTGTTTGAGCATACAAAAGTGATTTGTTAACAAGGTAATTAGTCTTGTTACCAAACTACTTTTATATAACACAAACACTAGAATATCACACTATTTCTAGAGAAGTTATTAAGAATAGATCCTGATATAATAGTTTCCAAATTCTCAATGATAGATTGGCATAGTACTTCTATGCATATCTAATAAATCCTTCTTCATAATCTTCCTGTTGAACTTCCTCCTTTCTTGTGTTGCCTTCTCTTGTAGAACGAATTTGAGAAGATTGGAAGATAAGAAGATAAGATAATCTTGATAGAGTAAGTAGATCTAGATTAAGATTTAGTTTAGTCTTTTATCCACCTTCCTTATACTACTTCTTTTCTTTTCTTTAAGATATGTACTTATTTGATTAATGATGTAAGTCATACTCAACATTTGATTTATAGTTTCTTGTATTATTCGTTTGTAACCAAATGTTTGAGAATTTAGATAAGACAAGATTTTGAAGTTTATAGCACTCATGTTGATGACTAAGTCTAATCCACCAACATCAGCGAAACCTTGATGTAAGTTTCACAAGTTGAATTCCAAGTTTTTAGTTACTCGTCAAACTAACGACATTCTCAACTAGCCTTTCGAGTGGTGGTTGAACACTCTATGACTTCGTTGGAAAAAGTTTTAAATTTTCCCGTATTTTCAGATGCATGCTATGCAAATGCACAAATCTAATTTAGCCCCTTTCCACTCTCTGATTTATGGGTCATTACATCGGCGGCTTCCTGTGGACCGGCCGAAGTATCGTGTTCATCCCCACCCTTTATCCTCCTGACCGCATCCCTCCGGTGCGCATCTCCCTTGGACTTGAACGCTGCAACAACCGCGGCTACCATAATCTGCTCGATTGCCGCCATAGTCTTGTCCTCGTCCGAGACCGGGCGAGGGAAGAGGTCCTTGTGTGTGACCCCATCGCCAGAGAGCAGCACCGCGTGGCCATTCCACTGGAGTTCAGGAGGATGTCCCTCGTCGGGGCGGTGCTCTGCGCAGCCACTGACCTTGGCCACGTGCATGGCGGCTGCCCCTTCAAGGTGGTCTTGGTGCCCAAGTGAACAAGGGATGGTCGATACTGTTGTGGAATGAGCAACTATCATTCACAGGGGGCCAAAGGCCATTACATGTACATGTGGCAATATGCAGAGAACCCCTTATACACTGGGGATATACAGGAAAAGGACCTATACACATCTAACACCCCCCCCCCCCCCTTCTCAAACTCATGGTGGGTCAACAACATTGAGTTTGGAGAGAAAGAATCCATGCTGCGCTCGAGTCTGTGTCTTTGTGAAGAAATCCGCCAACTGTAACTCAGAGGGCACATAGTGAAGAGCAAGCAGCTGGTCCTGCACAGCAGCACGCACAAAGGAGGCATCCACACCGATATGCTTGGTGAGCTCATGCTTCACCGGGTCACGCGCAATGCTGATAGCACCTGTACTGTCTGACAATAGAGGAGTCGGTGCAGCAGCAGAAACACCAAAATCCTCTAGTAACCATCGCAACCAGGTCACCTCAGCCGTCAACATAGCCATCGCTCGCAACTCAGGCTCTGCACTGGAGCGAGAAACTGCAGTCTGCTTCTTCGTCTTCCAGGCAATGAGAGATCCTCCAAGAAAAACACAATAGGCAGACAGCGAGCGGCGATCAGAAGGATCACTAGCCCACGTAGCATCAGAGTAGGCCTGGAGCTGGAGAGAGCTGGAGCAGGAAAGAAAAGGCGGCGAGAGATCGTGCCACGAAGATATCGTAGAACACGAAGGAGGTGACTATAGTGGACAGAGTTGGGAGCTGAAACAAACTGACTCAGAATGTGGACATGGTATGATATATCTGGACGAGTGACAGCTAGATAGACAAGGCTCCCAACAAGATGGCGATAGCGTGTGGGGTCTGTGAGGGGATCACCATCAGTAGCACGAAGCTGAACATTGAGCTCCATAGGAGTCTCAGCAGTGCGCTCATCACCAAGAGCGGCACGAGCAAGAAGATCCTGAATATATTTTTCCTGGGAGATAAAAAAGCCATCAGAAGTCGAAGAAACCTCAATCCCGAGAAAATAGCGAAGTGGACCAAGATCAGACATCAGGAACTGCTCACGGAGGCGGGCCTTAACAAAGGCAATATACTCAGAGTCGTCGCCAGTAATGATCATGTCATCAACATATAAGAGGAGGAGCGTCCGACCACGAGGTGAGGTGTGGACAAACAACGCAGGGTCATGATCGCTAGGCGAGAAACCAGCGGCAGTCACCACAGAGGCGAAACGCTCAAACCAGGCACGAGGGGCTTGTTTAAGGCCATAGAGGGAGCGCCGAAGACGGCAGACCATACCATCAGGAACAGAGTACCCCGGTGGTGGCTGCATATAAACCTCCTCACGCAACTCACCATTGAGAAAGGCGTTCTGGACATCAAGCTGAGACATAGACCAATGACGAACAGAAGCCACAGCGAGAAGAGTGCGGACAGTGGTCATGTGGGCTACGGGAGCGAATTCTCATCATAATCGCGTCCCTGCTCCTGCTGAAAACCACGAGCCACAAGACGAGCTTTGTAACGCTCAAGAGAACCATCGGAGCGAGTCTTGATCTTATAGACCCACTTGCATGTGATGGGACGAACACCAGGAGGAGGGGAAACCAGATCCCACGTGCCGATGCGCTCAAGTGAAGCAATCTCCTCAGCCATCGCAAGTTGCCATTCAGACTGAGTCATGACATCCCGATAGGAAGTGGGCTCAGTAACAGCAGAAAGACCGTACTGGGAAGGAGAATAGCGATCAGGAGACCGTAATGAAGGCCGAGAACGAAGGTTATGAACCGGTGTACACGGGGAAGAGGGCGCTCCGGAAGTCGAAGGCTCGTCAGATGGATCATCGATGGCACGAGAGCGACGAGTGTAGTGAAGAGGAAAGGGAGAAAGGGAGGACGCACCGGAGCAGTAGGGGACAAAGGAGGAGGGGAGAAAGGTGAGGAGGGTGGCGTCGGTGGCGTATCAGGAATGGTGGGACTCATCGGAGGAGGGGGTGGAGGAGGAGGAACATGAGGCACAGAGGGAGAGGTGTCGGGAAGAAGAAGAAAAGAGAGATCATCCACAGAAAAGGTCGAGGAGGAAGGACGCGGATAGTATGAACGAGACTCATCAAAAGTCACATCACGCGAAATGCGCAGCCGACGTCCAACAGGGTCCCAACATCGATAACCCTTGTGTTCATCACTGTATCCAAGGAAGACACATTCAACTGACTGAGCAGTCAATTTGGTGCGTTCGCGTGGAGCAAGAAGAACATAGCACACACACCCAAACGAACGAAGAGCTGAATAGTCAGGAGAACGACCAGAGAGACGCTCCATAGGTATACCACCCGGCAAAGCAGCCGACGGCTGAAAGACAGCCTCAGCCCAAAAGTGAGGTGGAAGAGAGGCGGCGATCATCATCGCACGAGCCGTCTCAAGGAGGTGGCGATGCTTGCGCTCAGCAACGCCATTCTGAGCATGGGCACCAGGACAAGAAACTGGGGAAGAGTACCCTGCTCGGCAAGAAAACCACGCAACAGCTGGGAGATATACTCACCAGCCGAGTCAGCACGAAAAACACGAATGGGCGTGGAAAACTGGTGTGAACCATGGCAGCAAAACGCTTATATATAGAGAGAACCTCGCTGCGAGATTTCATAAAATAGAGCCAAGTGTAGCGAGAGAAATCATCATCAATAAAAAGAACGTAGTAGCGATGACCCCTTTCGAATCGAAGGGAGCAGGACCCCATACATCAGAATGGACTAAGTCGAAAGGACGCTGAGATAATGACTCACTCGTAGGATAAGGTAACTGAGTCGGTTTGCCAAGTCTACAACCATTACAATGTAAAGAGACATCTCCAGAGACAGAACCTAAGACACCCTGACGCACTAACGAGGATAAGCGAGAGCCACATATATGACCAAGTCGATGGTGCCACTGCTGGAAGGACGCAGAAGAGGAGGCAGCAAGAGCATGTGAGCTGGCTGGTGTGGTGGCAGCGGAAGGAACACGAAGCCAGTCAACCTCCCAAAGGCCCTGAGCCTCACAGCGCCGAGGGCCAGCTCCAACCAGTGTCTTGGTGCGACGATCCTGAACAGAGCAAGAGTCGGCATTAAGAATGACACGGCAACCAGAATCAGTAAGTTGGGCAGCGGAAAAAAGGTTCATGGTAAGACGGGGAACATGAGAAACAATAGGAACAGAGAAAGACGGTGTAGAAAGGTTGCCACGACTAGCAACAGGAAGAGGTGTGCCATCGGCAGTGAGAACATTGACAGGAAACTCAGGAGGTCGAAGAGAAGACAGGGCGGAAGAGTCAGAAGACATGTGAAAAGAAGCTCCAGAATCCAGAACCCACGAAGATGTACCTGACTGTGAAGGCAGTGGTGGCGGCGAAGTAGTGGAAGTAGTCAGCGAGGCAACAGTCCCCGTCGAGGAAGAGCCCGAGGAAGCCAGTATACGCTTGAGCCGCACAATATCCTTGTCAGTGAGTGACGAGGTCGGTGAAGGCGCACGAGTCACAGGAGAGGAGCGACTCAGGTCACGCTGCTTCCTGTAACAATCGGACTCTGGGTGACCCGGCTTCTTACAGTAGCCACAGAAGGTGTGAGAGCGAGACCGGCCCGCTCCTGAAGCAGGAGGACGCCCAAAACCTCCTGAAGAAGGAGGACGCCCGCCCACCCCCTGAAGGAGTGGGAAGCAGCGGTGGAGCAGATGACACAGGAGCTCGAGCAGCTAGCACAGTGGGAACCGCAAGCAAACAAGCAGAACGGAGGCGTGTCTCCTCAGCTCGAACCTCTGTAAGCACCTCTGATATAGGAACACGACCACGGGCAAGCAAGTGAGTGCGTCGAGGCTCAAACTTGGGACGGAAACGAGACAAGAACTCATGGACACGCTGAAACTCCAAATCTGACCTCACTGTCTGACAACATCGACAAGCACCACAAACAACAGTCCTCAGAGATTCAAGCTGACGCCAGATGGCAGAGCACTGTGTGTAGAACTCATCAACACTAGAGTCTCCCTGCTGAAGATCATGCTCCTGACGCACCACAGATAGGTAGAGAGCATCACCAGAGGGCCGATAGCGCTGACAAAGATAAGTCCACATCGCAGCAGCAGTGCCCAATCCCATAAACTCAGAAGCAAACTGAGGTAGAACACTGGCAGTAAGAACAGCAGCAGCACGAGCATCATCATTGCACCACTGAGTATAAGCAGCCAACTCATCCCGATAGATAGAAAGAGCATCCGAGTAAACTGATACCTGCTGATCATAGGCTTCAACTGCAACATTATCAGCATCCTTGGCTGCATCCTTATCAGCCTGAGAAGCATCTGCGGGAAGAACAGGTGGCACCGGAGGGGTAGGAGCCACAGGAGCAACGGGGCACGGCGGACAGGAGACCTCGCCAGAGAGAACGCCCCACAGTAGAAGGCCGCGCATGTGGATACGCATAAAGCCCACAAACTCTGCATAGTTGGTGCCATCAAAGATCACTGAGCACCGAGGGACATCAACATAGCCCGAAGAAGACATGACGGGCTCTCTGCCATTTTTTTTACAAGTCAACGCTCACCAGATCGAATAGATCGAGCGAGGCAGCAGCGCTCGAACGCGAGCGCGAGAGCAATGGCCACGGAATCGGCCGGAACTGGCCGGAATCGGCCAGATCCGGCTGGGGCAGGCCGGCGGCGGCCGGAATACAGCGGCGGCCGGGGCAGAGCAGCAAGCGACAACAGTGGTCGGGGCAGAGCAGCAACGAGGCGACCACGGCCAGGGAGCAAAGCAGCCAGGCCGGAGAAGAGGATGGGGATCGATCGACGGATCGAGGAAGAGAGCAGCAACGACCACAGCTCGTTTTCGAGCAGAGAGCAGAAGACCAGCAGCTCGATTCGAGCAGAGCGAGAAGCAGCGACGGCCAGCCTAGCTACGGCGGCGACGGCAATGGATTTGCACGGAGTTGCTGCGTGCGGGGAACGGGAGAGCCAACCTGGGCTCTGATACCATGTTGTGGAATGAGCAACTATCATTCACAGGGGGGCAAAGGCCATTACATGTACATGTGGCAATATGCAGAGAACCCCTTATACACTGAGGATATACAGGAAAAGGACCTATACACATCTAACAGATACCTCGCCTGTTTTTACTCCTCCCAGACTGGCGTATGGGGCAATCTCATCTCAACAGCCGCTCCATCTGCTACATCTGAGTTTAATGATGTCAGTGCAACCCTTGTTGGTAATGCACTTCACTGGTTGTGCATTTATGATGACATACTTAAGTTTGATTTGGATGAGAAAAGCCTAACTGTGCTC
Organism: Poa pratensis; assembly: GCA_947311845.1. Taxonomy (NCBI): domain Eukaryota; kingdom Viridiplantae; phylum Streptophyta; class Magnoliopsida; order Poales; family Poaceae; genus Poa; species Poa pratensis. Next base: position 48,428,893 of record CAMZMU010000075.1, on the reverse strand, counting down.
GGAGGACCTCCTGTTACATGTGGATTCGACTACGGCCGTCAGATCATAAAGGCTGAGGATGGCGCTCTTGGCTTCGCTGCATTGCCTTATCCTCGCTTACAAATGTGGCAGATGAACGTTAATGGCCATGGTGTTGCTACATGGGTACTCTGGAAGACCATCAGAATTGACAATTTTCACTTCTCCGTTTGAGACAAGGCTTGTAAACCTGCTAGGGTATGATGAAGATGATGTTGTATTATTATGTTATAGAGGCAGTGTATGCATGGTTCAACTTAAATGCATGAAGTCCAGGAAACTCAATGGAATCCCTTGTACCGGGGGTCGCTATTTTCCTTTCAAGAGTTTCTTTACACCAGGTGATTGCTCAATCTTAGTCCTTATATTGTAGGTGTAGCTTAAAATCATACGAGTTGCTTTTGTTGAGTCCATACTTTATGAATAAATGTGTTGCCACACTTGATGATGACCTGTCCTGTAGGTGACTAGTACGTTTGTAGCGGATAAATTTTTTGTCTATCAGTCTCCACTTATTTATAAGTGAATACCCAAGGTCACTTTTGTTGTTAGGTTTTATTAGTTTTGTCATATTTTAATCATGTATGCTTGACATGACACGGGATGAGTTTACATGAGATAGATTATATACCCTGTCTTGGTTCTTATCAGACAAAATTTCTAATGATTAAATATCTAATTATAATGCTCTCAGGACTATTCGTTGCATTTTAAAACACTACAACAGATGTGTATTTATTTCTTGTCTATTGCTAGTTATAGTATCAAAAGCGAGCTATAAATCATCTATACAAAGTGAGTTATTTTGCCCAAGTTATATTTGTCAGCTCATCAGTGTAATTGACTAAATATCGCCTTCTCTTATCCGTTTGTCTTTTCCTTGGAACTGTTATCAAATTGCCTGACCTCTTCCATGATGCTAGGCACAGCCATTGCTGGTGGATTTAATGGAGCTGAAATGTTGCACATAGGATGACTCTCTGGTTTGATGTGGTGATGTGCTGAAATAGTTCAACAGGTAAGAATATCTTGTTGATGTAGTTTGTGAGATTCAGATTCTAGACTATTTGATATTTTATATGGAAAAATATATGTCTACAAAGTGCAAACACGGGTAGCTAGTATACCCCACAAGGCCATGAACTACTTTTCATTTGGCCCCAGGGATTCACTCATGTAAATAACATGGAAAATAATTAAAATGATAGTGATGCCGCTCCTTTTTAGATTGTAAGTGATATCTAGACGATCCAAACGTTGAATACGATGCTGCTGTTGAAATTACTTGTGAGTGCCTGTTTAGACATGCCTAGAGTTTTCCCTTGGTTTAGCCGTTTCATACTAGTCTGTAAGCTCACAGCAACATATATTGCGCCCTTTCTTTTTGGCTTCTGTTTGTGCAAAAACCAGCTTTGGGAGCCCTGGTGGTCGAAGCCTTAAAAAAATTAGTAGTTCATTTTGTTACCAGTTTATTACAAAAAGTTACAGTGCCAAAATGCTTGTAGTATTTATTTTGTTGTCATAAGCATTTCTACGAGATTTCGGGAAGGATAGGATATTTTAAAGTTCTTTTTTTTATGTTGATGAGCTGATAACGAGTTTGTTTCTCCAGCTGAAGGGATGGCTGCTGCAGTTCTCGCTGAGTCTGTCAGTGTGGTCGGCAGTGTTATCTGAAGAAAAACTCATCGTGCCGTTACCTGGCTTAATCTCTAATATGTAGCAAGATGGTTTTGAATACCTAATCCGGGGAATTTCTGCTTCTGGTTGTATCTTTGGTTTTGTAACAGAGAAGAAGTAACGCAGGAAGGCATGAACAATCTAAGTACTGAATTTTTTCAGAACTTGCTTGGCACTCCGCAGCAGCGGTTAAGCACCATCGAGTTGGATGCTTTGGAATTTTCAGAGGTGGATCTTATGTCGTTGGAAGCAGATTTCTCGGAAACTGAAATTTGGGAGGCAATCAAAGATCTGCCGGCGGATAAAGCTCCGGGACCCGACAGGTTCTCCATGCGTTTCTTTCAGTCCTGTTGGGCAATTGTCAAAAGGGATGTCATGGCAGCATTTCAACACCTCACTTCTCAGGATCCTCGAAGCTTTCAAGCCCTGAACCTTGCCTATATTACACTCTTGCCTAAGAAACCTGTTGCAGTAGACATGGCAGAATTCAGACCAATCAGTCTTCTGCACAGCATTGCAAAGATATTCTCTAAGGCACTCTCCCTGCGCATTGCACCCAAACTGAATGATATGATTGCGCCAAACCAAAGTGCCTTCATCAAAGGTCGCACAATTCAGGATAATTTCATGCTTGTCAGCCAGTCTCTGAAAACTTTTCACCATCGGCAAGTGCCTGCACTGTTTCTGAAGTTGGATATCGCACGAGCCTTCGATTCAGTTTCTTGGCCCTTTCTTTTGGCTGTCCTACGCCGCAGGGGGTTCGGACCAAGATTTTGCTACTGGGTAGGGATATGTCGATCTACAGCAAGCACAAAGGTTCTGATCAACGGGTTCCCGGGTGAGCAGATTTATCATGCGAGAGGGCTTCGGCAAGGTGACTCGATCTCTCCACAGCTGTTTATTTTAGTCATGGAGGTGCTGACAGCAGTCTTTGCTAAGGTGGAGGCGGCCGGAATCTTTGAATCACTGAACCGCTGGGGAGTGAGGCACCGTTTATCAGTGTATGCGGATGATGTGGCTTTATTCATTAGGCCAACTGAGGCAGAGTTGACAGCGGCAAAGCAGCTGCTCGACTGTTTTGGCAATGCATCTGGGTTGGCTACAAATCTGAATAAGAGCGTGATGGTGCCAATTAGATGCAGAAATGAGGAAGTGGAACAAATGCAACCTGCTTTCCCCTGCCAACTTGCGACTTTCCCTTGCTAATATCTTGGGCTTCCTCTGTCCCCTAGGCAGTTGCAGAAAAAGGACTGGCAGCCATTGTTGGATGAACTTGCAAGGAGATTATCAACATGGAAGATTGCCCTGCTCACGGAAGGAGGACGTTTGGTGTTGATTAACACAGTACTAATGACCATATCCATATATCACATGCTCTCCTTGGATATCCCTCCGTGGGTTATTAAGCAGATCAATAAGATATGTCGCTGCTTCTTCGGGCGCGGTACTGATGAAGTAAAAGGTGGTCACTGCAAAGTGGCGTGGGATCAAATTTGCAAACCTAAAGCACTAGGTGGCTTGGGTATCCACAACCTGCGAATGCTCAATGATGCACTCCGGATCAGGTGGAGATGGTTCGAGAAGAATGGGCCTCTCAGATCATGGAATGGCCTGCATTTCACAATTTCACCCACTGCCGAGGCAATGTTCCATGCAGCCACAGATTGTTCGGTAGCCAATGGGGAATTGACGCTCTTTTGGTACGACAGCTGGCTGGGTGGTCGCAGTGCTGTCAATATAGCACCAGAGCTGATCAACTTCGTTAAACCTGCAAGTGCGCTTCGTATGACAGTCGCTCAGGCCTTGGAAAACCATCATTGGATCAACACCATTACTGGGGTCTTGACGGTGCCGGCCATTGCGCAATTCATGGAACTCTGCCAGGCCGTCAGCATGGCTCCCCATTAACCTCGGAAGTGGACACCTTCAGGTGGAAATTAACAGAGAATGGTTGTTACTCTGCCCTGCATTTTTTCGTGGGAGCACTGAAGTTGATTATGCCGAGAGCCTGTGGAGCAGTTGGGCGCCTCTGAAGGAAAAACTGTTCTTCTGGCTTGCTCTCCGTAACCGATGCTGGACAGGGGATAGACTGAGGAGAAAAGGACTCCAAGGCCCCTCAGTTTGCTTGCTATGCGACCAACTACCGGAAACCATCGATCACCTTCTCTTGCAATGTCCTACGGCACGATCAATTTGGTTTAAGGTTTTGTCGGACAGAGGTCTGTCGGCTTTCTGCCCAAATCCAACAAGCTCCTTAAGGAAATGGTGGGTGGAGCTCAGGTCATGTCGACGGCTGTGGTTAGAGAGAAATGATAGAAACTTTGAAAGGAAGAAGGCAACTGATAGTGTAATAATTAGGTTGATTCAGCAGGAGTTTGAGTTGTGGGCGAAGGCTAGAGAAAAGGCAGGTAGTAGGGAGGAGTAGTTTTAGTTGAGTTTGGCTGGCTGTCATAACAGCTGGGTGTTATACTACTGTGTTGCGTTGTAACAGAGTACCCCCTGTTCTTCTTCCTTAATGCCATGACATGCAAACTCTGCATGTTCTTTATAAATATCTTTGGTTTTGTTGCATGGCAGCTCCTCTCATGGGAGTTTCAGGCGCAAGTACCATATGAACCTTTATACTCCCTCCGTGCATGAATATAAGACGTTTTAGCTATCTAATATGTTGTCTACATGCATACTAATAAGAGTGCACATATATACTAAAATACGTCTACATAGATCTAGATATATGTGAATGTGGACAAATGCTAAAACATCTTATATTAAAAAACGGAGGGAGTATTTCTGTGCGTTTTTACCAGCCGTGACTTGAAAAGCATGTCATCACAGCGGGTCTAATGTGACCGTGATCGAACCAGTGCTCTCTTTTTATTAGTTCCTTGAGAATGCCAGGACTTTGCTCTTTCTTATTTGGATTAGTACAAAGCAGCATGCTATATAAACTGCATCCGTTCGTTTGATCCCATGGCGTCGTGCTCAACTATCTGACTGCTGCTGAAGGCGGGCACAGTCTACAGGTCCTTACATGACTGTACAGATTACGCAGAGGAAGAAAGTCTTTGCCCTGAGAGAGAGCTTCTAATAGTATGCAATGGTTCATACCCGGCGTCGCTCCATGCTCAACCTAGACAAGCTCGGGTTCGTGGAGAGGGGAAGGATTTTCTACTGTCAGGCTGTTCATACTGTTGACAGCAGTCAGATTGGTGGAGGGATTCAGAGTTTCCAACTGGGAATGCTACTTTGGTGCCGTGTTCGATCCCAGACAACGGAGGAAAAAACCATTTTCATGTCTATTTGGGAATGCTAATTATTATTTTTGACCTTCGATCTAATTTGCTTTCGCTTCGTGAGAGATGGGTGTAGATTTCAAAACTTGCACTACTAGCTTTCTACGAAAGGTTTTTTTTACAGATTTCGTTCAATCGTCTGTTCCATGCGATGATACAAGATTTGTACGTAATTCAAATTTCCCACCGATTTATATTACACATATATCTTTCATCTGAGCAAGCAAATAATGTTAGCGAGACTGCGAGAAAGTACATCTGGTAATCTCCAGGATGGATGGATGAATGAATCACTAACATTAGCCAGCCGGTCTCCCGATTGCACACGCGCGGGGCAGTAACAGTGCTCCGGCCTCGGCTATCACAGCAGGAAGAACTGCGAGTAGAGGAGCTCGCGGACCTTGTAGTAGTCCGCGCACAGCGGGCCCTCGATCACGATCTGCTGGCTGCCCTGCAATTCATGCACATACCACCATAAATTGGATACTTCCCAAATAACTCAAAAGGCATGCTTGATCCAGCTATATTTTCTTAAAGTTGCTGCTACATTTACGGCGGTTCAAGTGGTTGGTTACCTTTTGGTTGGAGTCGCCGATCTTGCGCACTGTGATGTACTCGCCGCACCGCAGAGCGCCCCCGGCAAACTCGACCTGGGAGGAGCTGTCTTATCAGCAGTTCGCATACATATAACCAGAGATTTTGGTTTGATGCAGATACTAAAACCAAAACGTGAAGGATGGGATGACCAAGGGACGCAACATCACGAGTCCATTGAGAAAAGGGGCCTACCTGTAAGCCTTTGTTTGCTAGGAACTGCTTAAAATCGGCCAGTTTCAGGTCACCCACGAGAACCGACTTATGGGGCGACGGTGTTGACGAGGGCGGTAGCAAGGTGAGCTTCTCGTCCACTTTCCCGACTTCTGCATCGACCCACGCGATTTCATGCTCACCCAACTGCAGACAGCGCTAGTGTCAGAGCCAATGCTTTCTTACATAAAAACTCTTAGTGGAGTAAAAACTCAAATTTATATCATGGCATAATCTCCACATCAAGATGACTTCAGTATCAGCAAAGAGATAAAACAAGATAACACCAAGGGAACCAAATATAGCTCGTACCTTCTTAGAAATGACATTGCTCATCAACTTCTCTGAAAGTTGCACCTGAAAATTCATAATAGCACATAAATTGCAAGATTAGCAATTGTGTGTGTGTGTGTGCGCGCGCGCACGACTGTGCGTGTATGTGTGTATATACATATATGATTGGTTGCAAAGTTATATTAGTCTCCATGCTTAAGTAAACAATGGCATGCACAAAAAAATTTCCCGTTGCTGCTTAGTATTGAGTGTCATGATGGTGCAGCCGATTATTAACTAATTTGGTGTATCGCGATGGTGGGTGCAGTGACTTCAGATATAAGAGTTAATACACTGGAAACTGAGGGTGGCCTTACTTTCCTGATCTCCTAAGTAGAGCGCTACTGCGAAAGAGTTTGTCAGTTAACAAACTAACCTTGTAAGCACACAAATCTGATGTTACATCAATCGTTTCTTCTATCTGAGGAGCATAAACATGCAAGTCAGAGTTCTTTGCACAATGCATCTTCAAATGTTCAGTAGCTTCTGCTGATCCATGCACCAAAACCTGGAAATATATGAAAAGTGGTTCAGGATGTGCTACATATTTCCACAAACAGAGGAAGTACTGACCACAACCACTGCAAGTGCAGGTCAGTGATATCACACATGGTAATTATCTACACAAAGTCTATGGTGGCATGTCCACTTTCAAACGGATAAATATGCCTATGTTAGTTTCACAAACTAGCTTCTGATTCAATAATGCAAGTGCTTCAGAACATAGGCTTGGAGAGACTTTTGAACTATCATAACTGTGAAAAGGATAAAAACATAGTAAAACAGAGATACCCAAAAGGGAGCAAACAAGTAAAGACTTTAAATCAAAGCCAGGCATGCTATAAGATACAGTATTCCAACAAATGGCACGTACAAGTTTCAGTGGGGCCACATGAGCAATAACTGATTTTACGGAACGGCCATCGGACCGACCCTCAAAGTCCATATATGCCAGTGAGCACTTCACTTGCACCTGAAAATGCCAAATATGCGTAAACACATGTAAAAGTTCAATCTGGATAGATGTACAGCTATCACTTCAATATAGATGCAGAGACTAAATAAAAGAGACAGAAAAGAGCTTACAGTCATCTCGTTTGAAATAACTTTTGATGGTGCTGAATCAAGAAGCAGGCGTGCTGAGCCCTCATCAAGCTTACCATCCATACCATCTCCAGCACCCTGAAAGAAAACATGTGCTTAATGACCTAGAGTATATGTAACCATGTAAGACCATTTTGCCTTTAGTAAAACAAATGAGCACCCTTGAAGATGTCAATGAAGTTCCATGTGTTTTCTGTTGGCCGATATAATCTTGTCATAGTGTAAACTGCACACATAGGTTCTGCAGGCTGTAGTGGGAACACACACATAGGTTGTGTGCTGTTTGTGGTGTGAAAAGGGCACATGAGTTGTGTCCTGAGTAGATAGGCATGCTGCCTTGCTTATGAGTTAAGTCAGTAGGTGCTAGTATGTTCTAGAGTATCATTTATATGTAATTCTTAGGCTGTAAGATAGGGTAGCAGTAGAAACGAGTTGAAGGCTCTAGAATGCTGTAGCACTGACCTTGAACCCTCTATATAAGGAGAGGCACCCTACATGGAGGGAAGTAAGTAGCAAACCAAGGTCCTAGCATAGGTTGCTGAGGGCAAGCATAGGTTGCTAAGGTTTGCCAGCATTTGTTGCTATAGTGTAGCATTTGTTGCTGCACAGTAGGCATAGGTTGCCAAGCTTGTAGGCATTCGTTGCCTGTGTGGTGTAGCATTCGCTGCTGCAAAATCTAATAGAAAAGGAAGGCATTTGTTGCCTGAAACTGGTGTGCTCCTCTATAGTGCTAGTCCCCTGTTTTCTTCATTTGCTAGAGAGAACAGAGAGAAGAGAGAACAGAGAGGGAACACCTAACATTTTCAACTTATCAATTAAAGCTTTCAGTATGGAACACACAGAGTGTCCAAAGAGATGACGACTGCAACATAATGATCGTATGTGACACGCATGCCACTAAGTAACAATGGACTAAAACACATGCTGAGTAGTCAAAAGGAACAGCGGGTGCATAAGCGAACTTACGAGCATCAAATTATTATCCATTTCATCTTGTTTCATCATATAATCATCAGGATTGATAACCTCGCCGAAGTCATCCCAGTCAGCAGTATTTTCAAAGAAAGGAAACATTGGAGCGACACTGGTCGCAGGAGGGACAAATCCATCAATTAGAATATCCACATTCCCGCCAACATGTGAGCTAGCTGATGGAATCAGGAAGTGAAGGGCAGTTAACTGGAGTACAAGATATTACATCAGAATCAGATAGTACAAGACTTTAAATACAATAAGTTTGGGGGAAATAGATGAACAACAGATATGTTACCAACGATTTGCTTTTTCAGTATAATCAAGAATGAAACTGGGATATTGAACTACATCAGGTCAACACACACAAGCAGAAAAGAAACAAAAGTAGAATAGTACAAGCAGAGTTAGAGACAGTCTTTAGAAGAAGTAGAACGGTTATAAGGAGACACATAATATTTAGAGTTTAGAGCTGTACTATGCAATTGCAAATGTGACAGGATCAGATAAAAACAGCCCATGTATGTTCCACAAAACTATGTAGCCCATCTTGTACCTTTGGATAATTTACGAGACGAACTTGCATCAACGACCATGGGATCAGAAGCCTTTGCATTTGATCCATGAGAAGCCTTTAGCTCCTCCTCCTTGCTGAGGCTGGCCTTCACCGCTTCTTCTTTTTTTATCCGTTCTTGTTCCTCTTCATAAGCTTTTAGCTCATCACCAACTAAAGGAATTCGCTTGCTCATAGTGACCTTTACAGCTTTGGGGGGTGGATCCACTTGAAGCATGCGAGCAAGTGTCCCAAACTGGAAGAGGAATATTTCGCAATCAGAAAACAGAAAACATAGACATGATGCTATAGAATTCTGCTACTAAATTAAAGTAAGGAAGACATCTGATTACTCTTTTCAGTCAAATCTAGGGAACATGGAGGCAGAGATAATGGTAAATTTCATGAAGGTGAGGCTTTATAAACTCTCTTTTCTTTACTTTTTTCACCAGTAATAAAGATCCATTCAGCAATTTATTCATAAAAGAACATCTGACACGTGTTCTTTTCGGTTTTAAACGACAATGACAGATCTGCTAAAAATAAGTGTGACCAAGTCTTCTAGACATACAATTTCTTTATATCTCCAAAGTTCCTATGAAAGTATATTTGAAGGTGGCAAGCTACTGAAAATATGTGAAGATTGAAGTAAAGTGTGACCCATTTGGAGAGGCTGCACACATGGATGTACCTGTCCCTTCTCCGTAAAAAGCACTAGATTTTTTGCTTCGTTTGCCATCTCAACAAATAAGTCATGAGAAAAGCCAACTTCCAAACTTGCCATGGACGCTAGAACCACCTGTTAAATATTTGTTAACTCCAAGGTACAAAGTATGGTGAACATATTATATATATTTGTTACTCTAACCTTTGGAGCATCTCCCAATTTGTCCAGCTCTTCTTTGTTAATTATCAGTGAGACATATCTACAACATCGAAAGGACAAGAGTTATTAACAAAAACAAAAGAATCACACGAACAGTTGGGCATAACCTAGAAAACATATTTACAATGACTCTGATAGTAGTATTCTAAGAACAGATCAACTCAAATGTGGCAATATATGTGTGACTCCACCACGAGCCATTGAGGGGAAGCATGTTCATCATAGCAAATGCAATACCTTAATAAAAAGGCATTATCTCTAGTGTGCTCAAAAGACTTTGAGATCGAATCACTCATCCACTCAAGAAAACTCTTGACAAAATCAACAGTACTCGTAGAAACATTTGTCAGAAAGTAGATAGGATAGCCCAAATGCCGTTGAGCCCAGTACTGTAATGCATGAAGATAAGAGGTTAGCATATCATTAGCGTGACAGGATAAAGAGTAGAGTGATAATAAAATCCCATTTTCACCTGCTCCATTATTAAAAGAAGTTCTAGCACTCTACCAGCTGTATCAACGGGCAGTAACACGCTACCACCACTTGATAGAACTTTCACCATTGAATCTGCATAAAACAGGGTGACACTTAAACCAAGAGGTTTTGACACATAATGCAAGTAAAATAACCTGCAAACAAGTAATGATTTGGTAGCTAGTCCAGTGCTGCACCAATAAAATCTTGATCCTGCTGCCTTTTGTAGACCTGATTGTTCAAGGCATTGTAAGCGTCAGTAATCAGAACAGCTGGCCGTACAAAATATCCAAGGGCAGTACCATTCAAATGCCTGAAAAGGCACACTGGTGTTAGTTATTTAAGCTAGAGTATAAAATCTGTACAGGGCAAACACAACAGAGGATCTAACCTCTCTTTTCGGTGGTTGAAGTCGACAGCATAGACGACATCCTCCCCATCTTTTGTTATCTTCCATACTGTACCCCCCAAAAGATGCCCTGACACATGCGGCGTAATAACTATTCCTTCACCTTTATCTGCATAGAAATGGTTATTCAGGGAACCAGATTGCATACCAAAAAGTTGTAAATCAACATGATCTCACTGACCGTTAAGAAGGTGATTTTGTGAGTATTTCAGTCTCACAACATTCTGGAATGCAGCATCGATATCATCCAAGGTAAACAAGTCAAAGTCTCCAACTTGCTGCGAAAGAGACATTAAAAATTGGTAAAAGTCCTCCATGAGTGATGATCAACAATAAACGAAAATGGAGGTGGCCAATGTTTTTTGGTCCCACGCAAACACCCGAGGAGGACATGTAACAAATTACAACAATGGGCGCTAAGGAAGCTTACCCATCTAGATAGAAAATAATCATACATGGTCAGAAGTCCAAGCCTAAAGACAGGTTCTGTAGCATATACTGGTGCAGATAATCCAAGATGTTTCATAGCATAGGGCAAAGCTCCTAGATGCATCATGTCAGGATGAGACAGAAGAACAGCATCTATTGTTGGCGCAACCCTGAAACATACAATACATTCTTATCTGCATAGTAAGAAATATATTTTTGGACTAAAATAAGCATAGTAATGCCATATATGCAGAAAAATAAAGTGAACTTTTACTCATACTATTTTACAGGGCTTTCAGGAAGAAACACGTCGAATTTCCATACCAAAATCGTGCAGCACAAGCAATCTAACAAGAAAGTTTGACATGTGTGCATATTAAACAAATTCTACTTGACTGTGAAGCTGTATTTATGAAACTAACGAAACAATTGCTAGCATATCTATGTAACGTCGCTTCACAAGTGAAGGAAACGAACAGAACGAATTTCTCCGCTCTGGGAAATGAGAGGTATAACAGACTGAGAGTACACGCAAGAGGTTATCTGTTGAAGGTTATTGATCAGCATAAAGACGGCGAGGGATTTTTTTTCCATGTAATTGCCTGAAGATACAGAGCTAACTGGCATGCATTTGCACCCCTTTTACAGGAAGCGCACAGAAACTACAGAGCACATAAACACCCCGCATATCACGGCAGCTTGGACTACATTTTTGGCACACATAGTCATACACAACAACACTGAAATTCGCGCACACAGACACATAAAATGTGATTCCATAACTAGTTAATTTTCCAAAACGGTCCAAAGAGCTCAACCACTGCAGCAAACGAAACCCTAAGACCCAGCAAGCCACCACCATAGACCCTTTCAGGCGAGCAGGCGCCCAGCACCCTTTCCCTCCCCACCAATCACCATTGCAGGAAATTGACCGAGCAGTTGGCGAGCACGGCTGCACCGAATGCGTCGCCCTATATGGCACAATTCGTCGAGCAGGTGGCGTGCGTCCGGCGCGGCGACTGACTACCACACCCTCGAACGCTAGCATAGGTACAGGCAGCCGAGTCTAGGAGCGAGGAAGCAAAGCTGGCGGGGAGCGTGGGTGGGGGTACCTGGCGAGGGGCTGGAGGAGTGCGGGGTCGCAGTGGTCGGTCCAGCCGCAGTCGAGGAGGAAGCGGAAGCCGTCGACGGCAAGCAGGTAGCAGAGCGGCCCCTCCCCGTACGCGCCGCTCAGCGGCGTCACCTGCACCGACGTACCCATCTGTTCCCGCTTCGCCGGCGGCGGGCGGGAGGCGGCGGCGACGACGAGGTGGTGGTGGCGGGTTTGGTTGAAGTTGCGAACCAGCCCAGCAGCGTGGAGGGAAGTGTGCGAGTGGGTGGAACTGGGCCGGGCTGTTCTGGGCTGGGCCTGGAGTTTCAGCCCATATGGCTCGAGTAGTTGCATCTAGCAAATGCCGTTGAAGTGGCAAAACCTATAGAGACTCCGCTTACCCTACCGCCCGTTGCTTATGGGCCCGGCCCGCTGCGAGTTGCGCCGGACATAATGAAGACGAGGTGAGGCGAGGCAGGCAGAGCGGCCGGAGAAGGAGAAGACGGGGAAGAGTGTCGGAGACATAGGCCGACCTCGCCGTCGACGGGGGCCGCGACGTCGCCGGCTTGGCGAGGAATGGACCTCAACGTAACCGACGACGACACGGCTCGCCACGGCGGTGCAAGGGAAGGTGAGAGAAAAACTTAACTAGGGGGCGCGGGCTGGCCGGTACCGGAGAAGAAGGTGGGTTGAGGGCGGGGTTAAAGGGTAGTTTGGGGCGGTGGTGGACCAGCGGAGGTAGCAGCTCGAGGAGGACGAGGCGCCGAGGTAGTGCGGTAGAGGTACCGAGGTGACGGGAGTAGGCGGTTGTGGACGACAGCAACGCCGGGGGAGTCGACGGAAGCATGATGAATGGAGTGGGTCGGAGGTGGAGAGGAAGAAGGAATGGGGGTGGGTAGTGGGTTTCGTTATGACCCGGCTACAGGCGGAAGCGAGCGTGCTCCGTGTACTGCGATGTATAGGATCTCCCCGTTGCTGTCCGGCCCACCAACGCGTACCCCCCATAGACGACGCTCCACCTGACGCCATTATTGGGCCGTCCCATTTCTTTTCACATCGGTATTTTCTAGTTTTGGGAAGATTCTAAAAAGTTCTGCTTCTTTTTTTCTGATTTACTGGTTTTTCCGGTTTTCAGTCGTTCTATATGTTTTCGGTTGTTTTTTTAGTCATGAAATTTATTCATTTTGTAAATGGTTTAGATTTTGAAAAATATTCATTTTGAAAATGGTTCAGATTATTTTTTTGAACGGTTCATTTTAAAAATGGTTCACATTTTTCGTATTTGTAAATGGTTCAGTTTTGACAAATGTTCATTTTTGAAAACGTTTCAGGTTAATTTTTTTTTTCAATATCTGAGATATAGTTTTTGATTTCAGAAAATTTCTCTGAAAAAAAAATTTACTAACAGAAAAGGAAAAACTAAAAAAGGTTGCATTGGGCAAGTACGGCCGATACTTCCTGGTGGCCCGTTGCAGCACTTCCTTCAAAACCCGTGCGCCGCCACCAACTCCCATCCAGCCAAGCCAAGCCGCCGGCGACGCAGCTCCCCGCTGCCGCTCCCGCCCCGCCTCTCCACCGACCTCCGCCCGCCGGTCTGGCTCACCATTAGCCGCTCCGACTCGCCGCTCCACCCTGCACTCCAGCCGGCTGACGGTTCCAGCTTCGAAAACCTCCAGAGTCCAGACCGCCGCCGGCCTCCAGCCCGCCTGTCGACCTTCAGCTCCGCCCCTCCGTCGCGTCAATCCGCAGGGGGCCGAGCTCCGTCGCCTCGTCACCCACAGGTCCTTGTTGCTTCTCCACCCTGCTCCGATCTGAATTGCCCCTTAATCGTCTACATGGATTAGCTCACGGCTTGACATGGTTTCCTGTGCTGCAAGGGGCAATGTCATATGCAGTTCAAACAAAATATCACGAAAATCATATCGAATACACGTGACACCCCGGCCGTGGGATTCGGCTAGTTGTGAAGTCAAATTTATTACTGTTTGTGATTCCGGTTTAATGTCCCAAATCATCAAATCATCATGAACTAGTAGTCGGATTTGCATGTTTGGTGCCGACATGAAACTTTGATCCAAGTGCTCAATGTCCGACTACTAGTTCAACACGCTTTGTATTGATCTCTCGAGGGGTTTAAATACCCAGGTTACAGGTGCAGTTTAGCACTGGAACGTGTACAAGCAACGGCCGATCGTGTAGATCGTGGAGGGGAACGTGGATTAGTCTAGGTCGTGCTGGTTTGACTGAATATACACACAGCACGCCTAGCTACTACAGTTAACACGATCTATTTATATGCTCCATTTATTGTAGACTGATAAGATGGTCACATGTTACAATGCTTGTGATAGTAGGCGCTTGACAGACAGTTGTCTTTATATTCTTTAAAGTAGCTAACCGTTGAATCGTACTATATCTTTCAGTCTAAGGTTGACCGGGAGCTGAAGGGGAGCATGGGCAATGCTGGTGGCGCCCTTCGTGCCTTCACAAGGCAATCACAAGATGAGTCAGGTGAAAATGTCGCTGCGAACTTGGTTGTAAGCTCCCCAGTGCCAGTGTTGGCCAGCCGGCGTGGAGTATCAACCCCTCACGCTGGCACGCGCACCTCACCCATTGATGTGGAAGCTCTGGACGATGGAGTGCAGGCCGTACCAGCTTCACAAGTGCCTGCTCCGGTACGTTGCTTAACCTTCGACGGACATGTTATTGTGCGTAACTGAGCTTATGCTTCTGAGGCACACGATTGTTTTGTATTAAGGAAGAGTATTATAAGTTGTTCATAACAATGAAATGATGTGACATTTCTGGCATTTATATTGAATCGTCTAGCATGTTGCAGAGGAGGAGTCGAAGAACAAGGAGATCAGCTGTGACAGTCGATGAACAGGTCCCTGCTCCCCGGCAAGGTTAGTTTTCTGTTCCTAAGGTTACTAGTCCGCTTGATGGTGCTTAATGCATCCGGGCACACTTTTTGTATGTTGATAAATTTGTAACTGACACCAAGTTCATGAAAGCTACAACTATAGGGTACCTAGATTTCCAACAGTTAGTATTGGGTGTCTTTTCATCGCCGTACTTGATTGTTTGCTTTGTGGTACTTGCGCTTAGCTAGTGAATATTCATGAACAACGTCACTAGTACTGGAAAGATAACCTACGTACCAACAACCAAGTGCCTATTCCTATAGGATACTTTACATGTAAGATAGATTATTTCTTTTGCTCATAATCACTAGGGTAGCTCAGAACTAGATTGTTTGTCACTTAGTATTTTCTCCTGGTGCCTACGTAATTAGAGCATGGTATCAAATGCTTGTGAATGATAATACTTAACAATCAGACTAGTGTACAGTGGTACCAATTGCATATCTGTATGGTATTTGTACATGATTTGATTTTCCTTGGGTGTTATTCCTGCCCCTTTTTTTATTTTGTGTATTGATGCTCTGAATATTTCTCTCTCGTCAGAGATATGGCTGAAATTTCAAACTGGTTAAGTATGGCAGTGTGTACCTACTGAATGTTCTTGATCATTCAGTTTATGGTACCTGTAGAAGCAATGTCTACAGGCTTTATATAGGATTTGGACAGGCTAATCCATCTAAGAACTGGACTAGAATCTTCACCGTTGAGCACTGATTTTGGATTCTTCAGGGTACTTGAACCTAGTGATTTTACATTTATACAGGTAGCACGACCTGCACCTTTTTGTACTATTGCTTGTTCGATAGGCCACTGATGACTGAATTACTAGTACTGGATTGTATGACTCCTAGTACTTGATGACTGAATTACTAGTACTGGGTTGTATTACCCTTAGTACTGGTCGTACAAGGTTACGATTTGGCTAAAGCATATCTGATGGTAAAATTTAGTTTTTCACTTATGCTCATAATCACCAGGTACTAGATTGTTCACTTAATACTCAGAACAAGGGTGTCTTGGAACTTGATCTTCTTCTGTGCTGTACATATAAGACCATACCGTGGTTTCCTATGTTCTCCACTTTTGATCATAATTAATGGGTACATAATGCTCTAACACTGAGTATCGCTGGTACTACAAGAAAGATGTACACACTAGAACCTGCACCTTTCGGTACTTAATCCTCCATCTCTTAGTACTGGAACATGCACCCTTTTGATGACTGAATTTCTAGGTACTAGCAGTGGGGATTAGCTAGTTAGCATGATTGATATACTGATCCTAGTTCTTGAATCCTCGACACCCAGTACCTGTTGCACCATAGTACTGTAATTTGCCACTTCAATTGCCTAGTTAGTTTTCAGACTGTGCCTCAGGGTGCCGGATGCATCTTGTGCAGTCCAGTAAATAGGCAGGTACTAGATGGGAAAATGTCTAACACCTGATTGTTTAGAGAACGAATGAATTTCTTGAAGTCTCGATGTCTTCAGGTACTAGACCGCGTGTCCACATGGCACTTAGCGCTTAGTGAAACACCCTAATGGGCATGCAGCGCCGTGAGTACTTACCGGTGGTACAATTCCTTCTGACGATCTAATAATATTCAGGTACTTGATCAGGTCTGTCATATTGGTTCCGGGAACGATATAGTTTGGTTCCTTGCCATCATGCTCGTGTTGCTTAGTCATTAAGCAGGTCGCTGGCTGCGCCTGTCATTAAGCAGGCATTGTAGCAAGCGCACGGGTGCGATGCGATTAGTGCAGTCTGTGAAAACATTGTAGGTACTAGATGAGATAGTGTCCAGGCATGCTTACCTGGGGAGGGGGAGGACTGCGCCGCGCCGGGCACGGAGGAGACGGGGATGTGGTCGAGGAAGGACTTGAGGGCCTCGCTCCAGTACTCCCCTGACGACGCCGTCGCTCTCCCGGCCTTCCCTGCCGCCGCCGCCGCTGCTCCTCCTATCGCCATCTCCATCTCTGGCCGTCCCTTTGCCCGTCTCTCTGCACCTGTATGTTTGGACCAAGAAATCAAATTAGTCTTGGCACTTAGTGAAACGCCATATCCGCTGGTGCCTGAACCTGCGACTTGGGGTATTCGTAGAGGAAGAACGTGGCCCATTCAGGTACTGGACCAGTTTGTGCTTAGTTTGTCCGCAATCTAGCTTTGAATACCAAGTGGATGTTTAGGCCTTGACCAGACCGTTTTCAGTGGTCTGAAACACCTTTGCCAGCCTTCTAAATCTGGCAACCCATTTCAAACTGCATCTGCAAATCTTACAAAAGCAGGTTCTTTTTATGATCTAGTATTCCCGTTTTGGCCATTTAAGCTTCTTTATCTGCCGCATTATTTATTCAGTCAGGAGTGTTTCATGATGATAATGCCAGAGTCCTTTCTCATAACACAGGCTACAAAAGGCGAAGAGTTGCAGCTGTAACAAATACCGAAACAGTAGAAGGGTCTAGCTTGCAGGTATTTGATTTTAGAACTTTGAAGGAGTCAACTCTCTTAGCCATAAGGTCCAGTTTCATTATTGTTTTACTTATACTTGTTTCTCTGCTTTGTCCTCTTGTGTAAAATTGCAGCTAAAGTCTAGTGCATGATGCTTCTCTTTGTCCATCATATAGTTTTAGATTAGGTTGTCCTTTTCAGTGAACTAAGGGAGTAACGGGCTAAGTTCAAAGCATTTTTCTTGGTGTTTTCAAGTCATAGAGACTTAGAGAGCACGTTCCTACTAGTATTCTGCCTTTTGATCTCTGCTGATCTCTGACGGCATGTTCCTGCGAAGGTGTCTCCAAAGGAGCCAATCTTCACCTGCCCGGTGTGTTGGGACGCCTTGGACGAGCCCGCCGCCACAACCTGCGGACACATCTTCTGCACGAACTGCATCAAGCAGGCGATCCAGGCCCAGAAAAAGTGCCCGACTTGCCGAAAGAAGTTGAAGCTGACCAACTTCCACCGGATTTACCTCCCTGACAAGGCTACTTAAGGTGAGCCTGAGCCACTCCAACTTGTATCAGCCTCAGTTTAATCTCGTATACAGATTTGTTTGATGTGTCCAAGCAACCTGTAGCAACGTCTGACTTTGAAATGTATTGTCAGGGTCAGAGGTCCGAACAATGGGTGTTTTGCTGAGGAGCATTGTTGTACATACCTCGCCATGGAAATGCATCAGTAGGAGTTCATCATCCTGATGAATGTAGCCTTGTGACTGAAACGGATTGGGAAATGCGTAGTCTTCTAGTATCTTTTTCGGTGACTTGTAGTTGCCCCTCTATACTCTGCGTTACTCTATTAGCCTATTAGCCGTACGCCCTTTCTGCATAGTTGATGCAACTGCTGTTGGTAGCCTAATGCTGAGATATAGTAGAGCTTTGCACGTATTGGTTTGGTTCTAGATGAAGGATGGATTGATAGATGGAAGGTTAACACAAGGTTCTACCGCCCTTGACAGCCTTGCATCATCAGACTTTAATCAATGATTTTCTCTGAAAAAAACTGCGTGTTAGGCTTGGTTTGCCCAGGCTTCCCGATATTTCTGGTTCCGTCACGGTTTATATGAAGATGTATTGGGCAGTGAATGGCGTCACTCTTTCTGCCTAAGAGTGACAATTGGCAGGTACATACACGCATCAATAGGACGCTCCAGCTCTAGCTCCAAGAAACACGTCCCCAGCAGCAGCGATCATCACTTTAGCTTCCTCGTGCCCCCGGCCGTGGAGCCACCGGCTGCACCTTCCTAGAGCACGGCAAGGTGTGTCCGGTGCCCGCATCGTCTGGGGAAGCAGGTGGTGTTTTTTTTCTCTCGAGGAAATCAATTAAGAAATTGGTTTGTTGTCCAAAGCTAACCACATTATTACAGATAAAAACTTTTGGTTCTGGGAAAAATCTATAGCAAAGCAGCAGACATGTGTCAAATTTACAACCAGAAACTCCTAACACCAGGAAGCAAGAAATACCACAGATCTTTTTCCTAAGAAGGCAGGCTTCAGTCACTGCACGTAGGTGCAGCAGAGACAGAGACAGAGTCTGAGGATGAAACATCTTCACTTGGCGATCCTCAGCGAGTTTGGATTCCAGCCATACTTCTTCCCAAATACCGTTCTTAATCGGGGGGGGGGGGGGGGGGGGGGGGGGGGGGGGGGGGGGGGGGATAGAGTTCCGGGCATCCTGGGCCACCCGGATGAGCTTGTTAACCGGCATTCTTCAGAGCCCTCTTTTCTGAAGTTTCGACCAAGTGTGCAGAAAATGGCACACAAGAAAAAATCACGTTAGTATGATCCCATGACCAATCCTTTGAAAACAAGATTTGTTTCTTGTTTTCCAAATTGCCCAAAGTTGGCTACATAACCAATAATAAGAGAAAATAAGTACCAACAAAAGTAGCAAACCATAAATCTGGCGTAGATTTTTCTTTTTTGCCCAGGCCAAAACACTATGAATTTTTCATTGAGATTTTGCACAACTATAGATCTCAACATTATGTCCACCCAGAATTTTTGTTTCGATTTTTTGGAAATACAAAGTGGCAGATTTGAAAAGTTTGAAAAAACGAGAGCCATATAGCTCAGGCTACACTTGGGGTTTTCGCCCTGCAGCGGCATTCTTTGAAGCCCAATTTTCTGAAGTTTTGACCAACTATGCAGAAAATGGCACACAAGAGAAATCACGTTAGTAGGACCCCAGGACCAATCCTTTGAAAACAAGATCCCAAAAGTTGGCTACATAACCAATAATAACAGAAAATCTATCTCTACCAACAAAAGTAGCAAGCCAATTATTATAAATCTAGGAAGCCAACATGAATATGGTCGATACCTAGCGAAATTCTTGCTACCTTCGAGACATACTTGGCCAGGGGCAAAAAAGAACAAATGTTCCGTGGTTTCGTGACAATCACAAAACTCACTTAGTTCCACTTTTTCCGCCTCCTCATCTTCAGGTTCTATTTGGTCAAAATTCTATTTCTGACTAGTAAGCGCAGGATAACCCCAAGGGGTTGTGGGTTTTTTTATACCAATGGGGGCTTTCCCTTCACCGCCCCCATGGGGGTGGTCCACAGGGTTCATCTTAATTCTCAGAGGCAGCTTAAGATTCTACATTTTTTAATACGGAAAGAAACTTGTTTCGCAATAAGAAAAGAGTACATGGATTTAACTGAAAAATGCCAGTTTTTTTTGTTAAAAGCCATCTAACCCTATCTGGAGTGTCTCGCAATTCAACAGTGATACATATATCTAGTAGTTGCCTCCATATTACTTTGGTTTATTCTAGCAAAAATATTCTAAATTTCAAACAATCAAAACCTCTCGTAAAAACTTGAGTAACAGTGATATCATGGCCATAACATATATTATACAATATGGGAAAGCTTTGACCAAGGATTTTTTTTACCAACACATCTATCTGCCCGAAAATGAGTTTTCCTACCATCGCCTAAAATTCTTTCACAACATTGATAAAAAAGATTTTTAACCGCTAGCAAACCTGACAAAAACTGAGAATGTAAGGTACTGGGCTTGCAGTGAACAAAAGGCCATTTTTAGTTGATGCACTATGTAAAACTTGCATGTTACCAATGTTATCATGACTCATTAATACTCGTTTGGACAAAGTGTCAAAATAGATTCAGCTCCAATTTTTTACTGAAATTCGCCTAATCATACATAATTTGGACAAAGTTTGAAATGGCTTTGGAAAATGATTCCTCATGTGATCAGTGGTTACGGATTGAATTATTAAAATTAATCAAATGTTCTTGAAAAGTTCGAGAATCAACCAAAGATTTACCAGACAACTTAGAAAAAGGGAGCTGAATTGCCCAGATTGATTAGAACTGTTTTGAATTTTTTGTGGAAGGTTCTAACTTTTTATCTATCAAAACCGACCAAATTTTGAATCAATGGTAAAGTGGGCTATTTTCCTAGATTGATAAGTGAAGACAAATACTCCCTCCGTTACTAAATATATTTTAGGTCCCTCGCATGTTCACTAGTTACGGATCCAAATGAGAGAACATATATATATTAAAACATGTCTAAATACATGTAAACACATGTGAATGTCGACAAACACTAAAACATCTTGTATTTACAAACGGAGGAATAATATTTTAATAATATTTATAAACTAAGACAATTTCTATCGAATGTAGTAAGATTTGGAAAACATAATGTTAGAAAATTGTATGGGTATAAGGATTAAAATACATTTTTTAGAACTATAACCAAAATTTGACCAAATATAACAAACATGCCAAACTTTAAATCGGCTCCACGGGAAAGCACGGCACTTGAGCGCCGCTTATCGTTGAATACTTGTAAAATCAGATCTAAAATTTCCCCAAAAAAATCTCAAATAAAGAGACAAGAATGACGACCCGTAGCGCAGAGAAGTTTGGCATCACCGTCGTCGGCACAGATCATAACAGAGCCCGTCTTTCACCGGCAGTCTGTGAGTTGCCCAAGGAATTGCTACTATTTGCAGGCTGTGACCTATTTTTTGTTTTTCTAAACTGAACAAAATACTTTTTTATAACCTCTGAAAAGAAAAATGAAAAACCCGTTTGATGAAACGTGGGTGACAGACCGACGGGTGGATGTCCTAACCCAGCAGAGTTCAAACCCCAGGTTTGACACTGGTGTTTCTCATTTAGGCGGAATCAGTGAGAGGCGACGTTCCCGTCGACAGCGAGACGCCTGTGGTGACTTCGTCAATTTCAAGACTCGACCGCCGGCTCAGTCTCTCGGAGGTGCTCATAGGGTAGAGTGTGCGTGTGTGCGTTCATTGGGGTGAGTGTGCACACGCATGTATGTGAACGTCTGCGTGTGTACTGTGTTTCGCACACAGACCGACCGCGCCTGTTCATCTCCGGAGCGTCCTCTCTATCTCCCACGCGTCCCTGCCAACGCGTCACTCTCTCCTTCCTCGGCAATCGAGCAGCTCTCTCACTCCCCACCGGCAAAAACCACATCGACGACATCGTTGCCTCCGCCATTACCTCCGATGGCGCGCGTTCGTCTTCCCAAGCGTCCTCCCACCCCCTCCGAATCGGGTCCGGAGGACTCGGAAACAGAGGACTCGGAGTCGTCGGAGCTCACTCTGCAGGTGGGCGCCGAAGCGGAGGTGCGCCCCGACGACCCCGGCTTCCTCGAGGCCGTCGAGGCGTTCCACAACGAGGGGTGGTGGGCCAGCGTGGTGTCGGCCGTTCCGCCGCCGCTGGCCGGCGCGGCGAGAGTGTACACGGTGGCGTTCCCGACGTCGCGGGAGACGCTGGAGTTCGAGGAGACGGCTCTCCGGCCGCACTGCGTGTTCCAAGCTGGCCGCTGGGTCCCAGCTTCGAAGGTGGTAAGTGTGCTTAATTAGAGTGTTCAGATGCCTAATACTGTGTTCACATGTATAATTAGAGTTTTTTTTTAACCTCTTCAGCTGCGGAGGTGTTCTGTACTAAGAATAATTAGAGTGTAAAACTGTAAATTACTCTTCACCTCTTCAGCTGCGGAGGTGTTCTGTACTAAGAATACCAATGAGAAATTTAGAACGAATGAATCTAGCTTCGGTGTTACAAGTATCATTGGATGAACAATCCATATAACTAAGCTCTGAACTTTTGGAAATTAAATTTACATTGAAGCGAATAAGAGGAAGTCGCCTGGTTGACTGCTAGTACTTAGTTTATTCATTTGAACTTATCTGTTTCTGGTCCATGTATTAATAATGGATGTACTATTTTAGTTTTATGATTGTACTATATAAAACATGCCATTTGAACACAGGCATGTCAGGCTCACATACAAATTTCTTAACATTACTCGATCTCAGCAGATCTGTCGAACTCTGATGCCAGTTTAAAAAGTTTACAGAAAATGAATGCAGTGAAGTTGAATGTTTGTTTTGAACCTTACTTGTTTTGCCACCATTCTGTCTTTGAAAATAGTCCATGCTGTCTTTCTGCTATTATTTTTTGTGTCATGCCATTTGAACACAGGCATGTCCATCCTGTAAAGTTGTGACCTACTTCGAGCTAGTACTAATTTGAGTTTGCTGCTCTGTGTATCTAGTGCAACTAGCCATGTGCCAGTTAAGATATAACAATTGTTGAAATTATAGCGCTGCTTCTAGATGTTCCTTACAAATTAATGATAACCATTTGATGGGTTACATCTGAATTTACTGATTAGGCAGGTTATACAGCCTGACTGCTCTTGCTAACTTTAGAGTAAAAGGATGTGAGTGGGTCATTTGAGTTCAGATAAACCCATATTTTGTATTTTCTTATTTCACCATTGTGAGATTATACCAAGTTACAATAAATTGTAAATTTAGTGCCAGCCTTATTTAATATCGTAATTATAAGTGATATTGTAAATGAATTCAGTAGCGCACTCTCAACACAGAACAGTCAAATCTTTTTTGCTTCTTTGAGAACCATAGTCTTTGCTATTTGTATTGAGCTATTATACTGTGCAATTTGTATGAACTTGCTCGTTTGAGACTCATGGAGTTGTGCAACCTCACTTTTGTTCTGTAAACAATGGTAGGATCAGTCTGTAGTTTTATTTTTTGTGTCATGTCTTTGATAAATCCTACTTTTGAAATAAGGATTTGAACTACGTATATGTGGAGAATTTGCTTGTTAAGTGAAAACAGCTATGATTGTCTTGTGGAAGAGCTGTTTATTTTATTTCGACATCTGTTTGAAAAAGGAAATGAACAGATTAACAATACAAATGAGCTCACCATTCAATCATAAAGACCATATTTCTAATGTTTTGCTGTGTGCAGGAGGATGGAAGGTCTTTGTTTCGTGAGGGAACCCAGGTTGAAGTGAGTCTGTCTGCAAAAAGCTTTGGTGAATCCTGGAGTCCAGCTTGTGTTCTTAAAGTGATTGGTGCCACAAATTTCTTAGTACAATACACACATATCAGAGAACGAGCCACTGAGATTATAGATTCTCAATATATTCGGCCTGTACGCAATGGCACCCCTATTGACTCGGAGTACAGAGCTGCTCCATCTTGTCATGTTGAGGTGATGCACGAAGGTAGCTGGTGGCCTGGTGTTATTCGGCAGGTTTTAGGTAGTGGAATCAACAAGAAGTATGCAGTGAAATTGAAGAGTTATGAGACAGACATGGACGACGTGGAATGTGTGGATGTGTTGATAGTTGGATATACACAGCTAAGGCCGCATTTTGACTGGGACGGAAAACAATGGGTACGCCGCTTGCCAGAGGTACACATAGCGCATATGTCTATCAATTTTTTTTTCTGGTGTTCTTTTATTTGATGGGACTTATGTGCTCTTTAAATTTTCTACAATATGTATGTATCTCATACTAGAATTTTGAAATGTTTCAAGGAGCAGAATTGTTCAGTCAGTCTATAGTTCATTCTGTATTGCTGTTCCAGGGCTAATTAATGACATCTTTCATCTAACTGATAGACATAATCATGTTACACGTATGCATCTTGTATGTCTACGCATAGATATATGCAAGTGAAACCAGAAACATTTCCCACAAGGAAACATCTGAAAACGTATTAGGAATATGCAAGTCTATTTATGCCTAGATTGTTATGCTTATTCTTATGTTTAAACTACATAGATCGTAGTTAAATGTAACCGTCAACTGTATTGAAGATAGTAGATTCAGGAACAAACATAGTGTGGTTGTGTACTCATCTGTTCTGTTCTCCTATGTAGATTTTTCGTATACTTAAATAATGTAAACGGTGATTTCTTTGAAAGAGAAGCATGACCATGATGATGCAATATCTTCTTCTTTTCAGGAATTTGTTAATGGAACTAAGTTCCCTTCTAAAAAAAGGCCAAGATCTTCTGCCTTTTCACTATACAAGGAAGTGGGTGAAAGCAGTGATAAAAAATGTTCTTATCGTGGAAAAAAGTTGAAGAGTGCAGATGTAGTATCAGAACCAACTTCTCTTCTATTGTCTGACAACTCTGAAATCATGCATAAGTCCAGCTCTTGTCCCGAGGAAGCAATGACTCAAGGAAATGCAGTGATGGTATTAGGGTCTCTGTTGGCACCTCCTTCACTGCCATCAATGGCAGGATTTGCACATTTAAGTCATTCTTCACTTGCACAAAGTAGTCATCCTGAACAAGCATCTTCGCAGAAGATTATCACACCCTCCGCACCGGTGTCTCAAAGTCGACAGTTACAGGCTTCAGTGTTTGGAACTTTTGGACAACCAAGACCTCTCCCACAGGGCCCACTTTTAGGAATGAAATCACTTAACCCTCAAACTGTGAGTTACTTTTAACACATTTTCTTCATGATTTTGAGTTAGATATAAGATTATTCAAATTATCATTTGTTCCAAGTTGACTCTTGCATTTGTATATCCAGCCAAAGAAAGGGACAGCTGCTAAAAGTATTGATGAAGCCAGAAATACTGTATCTATATCAGCAGACCGTAAGTTTTTTCACTAGTTACTTCTCATGCTACGGAGAACACTGCAATGTACTAACTAGTAAAATTTGCAGTGGCCAAACTCAAAAATGGTGTTGATGATGTTGAACTCGGTTATAATCTGGCTGCTGGATGTGGAATGGTTTCAGAAGTAAATACATTGAATTGTGTTGACCGGCGACACCACCAAAGGATGTTGGAGGTATGTCACTGCTGATTACATAAGATTCAGGCACTATGTTACTAGCATTTCTCTAATGATACGGTCCATTTTTCAGGTTCACGACACACTGTCAGTGTCAGTGTCACACAAGGTGGAGGTTCAGCCATGGAAGATACGCTTTCGGAATCCCTGGCAATCCAGCATCTTCCATTTGTGAAGACCTCCCAATGTGGCACAGATCGACGCAATGGAAATATTTAGTAAGGGCCGCAGCAGCGACCACATCTCAATCAGTTCCGGCAGCATAGTCCCGAGTACCATGAAGGAATGACAGTAGGTCTCATGATCTCTTTTGCTGATTTAGCAGAAAGCATAAACAGGCTGGAAGTCGAGGATGACCTCGAAGGAGTGTTCGACAGGAAGATGCAGGGCCTATCTTTCCTGGAGGCGAACGGTTTCGATGTTGGGGCTCTCAGATCGAGGTTGGAAACTTTGCTGTACAGAAAGAGTACTCAGGGCGCCGAACCACATGATGGTGCTATGCAAATGTTGGAGATGATTGCTCGTGAAGAAACCAATGACAGAGAACTCGGCGTGCGAATCCGCGTGTTGGGTATGGCTCTCCATCACCTCAGACTATATGCCCGTCTCATGCGCCACATGATGCGGTCCGCGGTCAACCAGAAGATCAACAATGCTGTTGAGATCTCTCGACTCAAATCAGAAGCAAACAAGCTTGAGCAGTCGGCTGTTTTCACCGCAATTTCGCAGTGAGTTTGGTGGGAACAGGTCTTGTACAGGTAGTTACTGATGTAAATATTAGTTCCTAATGTTACCATGTAGTGAAGGTTTTGTGCATGCCTCTGTGTAACTACTACTATATAAAAGCCAAGCGTTTCAGCCTCCGCTGGAGCCAAGCGTTTCAGCCTCCGCTGGAGGTGTCCACGTCATGGACGCACTGAAGATCTTCTACAGTACCACGCGCTGCTACATTAACCCGCGCATCATCTACAGTACCGTGCGTCTACTGCGCCACCCGCTAGATCCGATGGCCCTCCTTTTCATGATAATATATACATAAAATATATGCGCGTCGACGAGTAGGTTCCATTCCTGTAATCGGTTTCGGGTTTGGTCGACTCTAACTCTTTAATTTTGGATTCAAATTCACAAAAACATTTGACAAATTTTGTCAAATTCGTCGCACTCAGTTATCCGTTTGAAATTTCCTTTCACGAGTAGATGTATAACACCCTTCCAAACAAGTTTCATGTTTTAACCTTTTTATTTTGATGAACATATACATATTTCTCTCTAATATTCAAATTCGTTGTATTTTAGGCTGTGCAAAAAAGACAATCTAACATATATAAAAGATCAGGGTTTCACCGTCCGCTGGAGGCACCCACGTCACTCCGTGCACTGAAGAAGTGCAAATCTACAGTGCGCCTCCGCGCCGTTGATCTTCAATCTGACCGTCCATGCGGCCGTTTTGCAAAAAGATCCCTGCATTGTTTGCGAATTACGATTAGACCCACATACATAAACCAAACCCTAGCCCTGGAGCCCGAATCTTGCTCATTTTCCCCACCTGCGCCGCGTTGCCCGCATCCCCCCTCTGCATCTCGCCTCCTCCAGCTCCGGCCGCCGAGGCCCTGAAGCTTGCGAGTCCGAAGCCGGCTCTCCTCTTACCTCCATCCCGACCGCCTCTCCGCCCACCTCCACCTCCATCCAAGGTCTACATCGGCGAGGAAGCGGACGGGGAGAGGACCCCTTCCATGTGTCTTCTCCTCCAATCCCCATTCCAATCCCTAGCCGTCGCCCGGTCTCCTCCCCCAGACGCGCCCCTTCTCTCATGGCCGCCACCACCACCTTCTTCTTCTTCTTCCCCACATCCTTCCCACCCCGGTTCCTCCCCCATCGCTGCCCTCGAGCTGCCCACGCCTGCTCGAGCCCTTGCCCACGCGGTCAGCTGCCTGCGTTGGAGGAGGAGAAGGCTGTGCGCCCGCCGAGTCTCTGCGTCCCGCGTCGCCGTCCTCTCCATCCTCTCCGACCGTCGCCTATAGCTCGGCTCCCACCTTGGCAAGGTAAGCCCCGCGCCCCCTCTCCCCTGCCCGTCTCTCTTTACTGTGTTTATGTTCACTGTATGCAAATATTGAAGCTAATTAAATTGTACTGTTCAGTTTTTATCTGAGTTGATTATATTAGATTGAAATGTTAGGAAAGCAAATAATACCACTCCTGGCATTGTGTATTTTTTAAGCATACGTGTTATGACCATTAACATTTTTCCTTTCTTTGGTAGGCAGAGATTACCACATTCATTTACTGCCCAAATCACACATTAGTTCTAATAAAATTGTGTTACCACAAACTGATACTAACTGGACATGGGCCGGTTTTGAGGTAATGTCCTTTTGTATATAAATATCAAATTATATGTATTTTTTAAAACTGCAATGCAACTTAATGAAGACATTAGAAAATTCTAATTCCCACATCACTGATAAGAGACTATATTGGAAGGATCTCAGTTTGGGCCATTTTGTTTCCTCTGTTGGTACTTGCTTCATAGGCCATATAATTTTGATATATCTACTTGGAGGATGATAAAATCACTCCTCACAATTTGGTATTCTTACAAATGCTTGCTAACCTTTACCATTTTTCCTGGCATGTATCTGCCCTCCTGATCAGATGCTTGATGTTTCCACCGCCTTATTTTGACCATCTATTCCTAATGTCCAATGACAATACCCTTAGTTAAGTTAAAGTGATGTAGATGTAAGAGTAATACGCCTAAATTACAAGCAAGCTATGAACTGAAGAGCTTTCAAAATATGGTTACTGATAACAAGTCTTTGCCAAATGGTAATATATATATAATCTTCAAGCAACAATAAATGAGTTAGAATCTTTTCTATTTTCTGTACAAAAGGACCTTTGCTGCTTCTCAACATTTAGATAATATCTTCCAGAAAAATATATGATATTTTACAGTGTGATGCTTTCACTCTTTATCTGTACTTGCAACATTGTTTTACTCTTAATAACAAAGATTACCCAGAGGACACGGCACCATCACGAGATAGACAGCTCCATATATTACAATCTTTACCAAACGAGATTACCCGGAGGACACGACACCATCACTATTAGATTCCAGAAACAATCTAATATTTCCTCAAACTATTGGTATTTCTTTGTATGCTCTAATGTTTAATTTGCCAGTTGATTCCACAAAGAATCTAATGTTTCCTGCACGAGTCGGTGGAGAGACTGGGATCGGATAGGACGTTCTGCAGTGCGGAGCACCCTAATCCAGAACCATTGTTTAGTCACTTTGGTGTATTGTCCATATCATATGAAAATGGTGGACATATAGTTTATGTTAACATAGCGGGTTTTTTTTTGTTATTATGCTCAAGGTAATTACCACAGTTCCTATATTTTTGCAAGGAAGAAAAGTTCACTTTTATCCAGAGAATTTTCATATGGAAATATTGTATTGGCTTGATATGTTCATAAGAAAATAATACTCTACATCGTTATATTTAGGATTCGTTACCTTCTTTAGGCCTAAGAAATAATGTATTGTAACTTAGGCTTTTAGCTAAGCACTTTATGTTGGTGACAGAGGGTGTCAGCTGATAACTTATCAGTTTTAGCATCAACAACCCCAGCCTTGCCATATCTATCATTGTGTGTGATTGTCCGTAGATTTTCCTGACGGATATTCTTATGTGGACAGGACTTACAAATGAGCATGTGAATTCCAACTTTTGGCGTATTTTTACCAACATTGCAGCAGTTCTATTCAGTAAATTCTTTCT
Organism: Poa pratensis; assembly: GCA_947311845.1. Lineage (NCBI taxonomy): Eukaryota > Viridiplantae > Streptophyta > Magnoliopsida > Poales > Poaceae > Poa > Poa pratensis. Next base: position 48,399,495 of record CAMZMU010000075.1, on the reverse strand, counting down.
GGAGGTTGTCTATTTAAGGTTAGTTCAGCTGGCTTATGATTCTGAAGTTTTTTGTACTAACTTGCACATCTCACTTGCTTAAATTTTAGAGTTGATTTCAATCCCTACTGTAAACTTTCTGTACCTTCATTTTGCATCAGGTTTAGGTTATCTTTCGAAGGTAGCATGTTTAGTTTCCTGCTTCGTCTTCAATCCGTACCAAGATGGCGCCGCCACCCCGATACACCAACAACTACCGAAATAAACATCATCAAGAGTTTGATCACGCTACAGACAGGGCAAGGTTGAAGCATTAAGATAGAATCTTTGGACGCTCTTGAGGTTCCTTGCTGATTTTGTTCATGGGAGAGAACAAAGTGCATTCGGCTTTAACAAGGTATGGTCATCATTTCTGAGAGATGGCAAGAGTATGTGGCATGCACCATTTACGCATTAGGCTGTAACAAGGTAACATACATGGACTATTTATGCTGCATTTAGGGCAATAAATACACAAGATTGAGACCAAGATGCAACATGTTAGAGTAGCTTATGCTCAAATCGATTTAGTTTGGAAAACACATCATCTATCTAATTGTTGGACCATCTGACTGGTTTTAGGTTGGATGAATGGGTTGTTCAGAATCTACTGATAAATTTTATTCAGTTTATCTTACTGATTTGGTTCCTGATATTTCTGATGCATTTCAAGTTTTAATACTCCCTCCGATCCCTTTTAAGTGTCAGGACAAATACACATAGCTAGCACAACTTTCTAGCTATACCACCGACACTTTTTTAGGATCAGAGGGAGTAGTATACATGCCTGCAACTCCAACTTTGTAATTTATCTAATTTTATGTCCACAGACTTCTTATTACGTGCATGTGCACGTGCTAGAATACTAGTAGGTCTAAAAGGCTAAAGCAGTTCCGTATCAAACAGGATAGCAGGCAACAGAAAAAGCTGGAGCTAGCAGGCCGCTCGCTGATGATGGGCCCAGCTGCCGTGGTGGAGTTTTATGCGCGTCGTCAGGAGCTTCCACAAGGCCGTAGCGAGCTCGAGCGAATGCTCGAACGGAACTGCTATGAAATAAATTCGACGTGCATGTTTATCCATGTGGACAACATCAAGAGGGCGTTGCTGGAGCTGGAAGCGTCCTCGTTTCGACTTTCCTATGAAATTGAGATGCATTGAGGCGTCGTCCTGGTTTCGAATTTAACTTGGGACAAACAATCAACTCACCACTTGCGCTCACATTCCTAATGCATCCCATTTCTACGCGATTTGTCTGCCATATCACCATCCAGGTGCACCCACTAGCTAAAATTAACGTTGCTTGGCATCCAACTGGACAAAACTTCTATCTATTTTCTATTTTATTCTCGTGTGCTGATCTGCTACCATAGCCAAGGGTTTGGTTTATATCGGGAGCAGCCTAGGTGCAACGCGTGATTCTAATTCTGTGACGTGGCATCAGCCACCAGTTTTTTATAGCGTTGCTATGTTGTGTACTGTGAAGAGATGACCTGTCAAGAATAACCATTCATTTCCTTGTGTGGCCTTTAAGTTTATCAAAAGGGTAGGGTTTCTAAATGAAAACAACTATGCATGTTTTCTTTACATAGTTCGCTCTTATGGTATACTAGGTATCACAGCGCGGCAATGCCGCGCCCGTTTTGATACATGTATTGCATGTTTTTAGATGGCATATATGATGAGGCTGTAAGTAACCTGGGAATCAACCCTATAATAGCAGAAAAATTTAAAAACTTAGGTACATCAATATTGAATACTACAATCCTCTCTTATGGATCACAGAAGTTAATATAAACACCATTACAATATTTAGAACTGTGTTACCGCTCTCCTTATCCGCTCGTCTACAGTAGAGAGAGGCGGAAGAGGAGGCGACCGCGCGTTCTTGGTCTCCGCCGGCGAATCCACCGCTCCCCTCCGCCTCCGGTCGCCGTCGTGGCACCGCGAGGTGGGGGGGAGCTCTGGGTTTCCGTTCGGGTGTGTAGATAGCTCTCTATCTAGGTGTGTGTGGCTCTCGATGACGTCGATGGCGGAGCGGCGGAGTCGATGTGTTGGCCGTGGTCCTTCCCCTCCTTCTCCGTTCCGGCGGCCTCGTCGCTGGGGAGGACGTGAAGGCGGTTCGTCAGGTGCGCTGCTTCGTTCTTGCTCCTCAGGCCGGCCGTGGTGGCGAGGTGAGGGCTCGGTCGTGGTTCGCATCCTGCTTTTGGTGCTGCTGGTGGTGGTGGTCTTCGTCGACGGTGCTGCTCCGGCCGGCCTTGGTGGCGAGGGGGGTGGTGGCTGTCGGTGCTGGCGTGCTGGTGGTGGTGGTCCATGGCGATGGCGGGACGGCTGGGTGTTGGGCGGAGGTGGAAGACGGCGCTGTGGCCGAGCTCCTTCAGCGAGTCTAGATCCCGGCGCTGGCGGCGGGTGGCTCTTGCGGCCGTTCTACAAAGCGTGGTGGTGCTGTCTTCTCGCCGGTGCGTGGTACGGCGTCGCCACCGTCGCCTCGGAGCTTTGGGCGCGTTCAAGGATCTGATCGTGATCTCTCCTGGTAGCTTAGGGTGCTCTCTGCACTTTGCCTGGGTCCGTTTGTATTTTCTGGTTTTCTTTTGGACTGGTTTGTAAAGTGTACTGAGCTGCCTGTTTTTGGATCGGATCCTTTCCTCAAAAAAAAATATTTAGAACTGTGTTTCGTTTACATCACTACAAACCTATATATGCATGTAAATCAACAACAAAAAAGGGGAATAATGGGTCCTATAATATCATAGTATCCTGGAGCAGTTCCGACTTGTTTATTTTTTTGCCTATCAAATAAGTAGAAATAGCAAAAAATGACCAAGAAGAACTCTACAATCCTTTATGACAGACACATTTAATCACGATTGACAATTTTGGACTACTGTTTTGCTGATAAAGAAAGTTAGAATATGTAAAGAAAAGTCGCCTTTGTGTCCAATTAACCATAAACAAATGAGTTATATTCCAGAGAATGCGTTGGGAAATAAAACTTTGCATATAACATAATATGAAATAATACACCACTGTGTGAGCAATAGATGAAAAGAACCGATGGAAAGAAACAAAAGATGTAAACTGTCTATAGGCGTCTAAAATGTCTATACACATTAATTGTTGCAGCAAAAGTTAGTACAGAATGTTGTAGGGAAAGGATTTATTTACCTCAGTTTGAAACTTAAGTTAGCATGCATAGCTCAAACTTTTTTTTCAAGTCGTTGCACAGTTGAAACTGAAGTTTTGTGGATTTTAATACCGTATAGTCACACATTCATGACGATTTAAAGAAGAAATCTTGCACTTTAATTGTTGAATGTAAAGCGATAAATGTATGTAGCAACCTGCAGTGTAGCTATCAGGAAGTACCTTAGGGCAGCTATCTTTTGACAGGAAGTAATATCAGGATAGGAGGCAAGGCATTTCCACTGCTTCATCGTGGCACTCAGCATTCATAGACAATTCCATTTAATAACTCTCACATCTGATACATATCCTGCACATAAATCATTGTAACAAAGAAGAAAAAAACAACACAATAGGAAGGAAGCAGACAACAAATCAGTAGCTACATCAATAATAGACGACAGTACTATGGTATCATCTAAAGTTCAGAATGGCCATTATAAATTTTCAGGTTTACTTGTTCATGAACCAAAGATGACAACGCAAGCACCACAGTTCTTTAGCAGCAAAAGAACTATTAAACAATAGCACACCCTATAGGTAAAGCAGGCAACTATCACTGCAACCTGGAAAAGGCAATAATACATGTAGGAAACAATATACCTTGGAGCTGAAGATCGACCAGAATCAGCAGACCCTAGCCTAGGTGATATGCATTAGCCTAAGGACAGAGTAGGATGATGATGTGAAACACACGTTCGTTGGGAGACCCCAAGAGGAAGGTATGATGTAGTCAGCAGCAAGTTTTCCCTCAGAAAGAAACCAAGGTTATCGAACCAGTAGGAGCAGCAACTCTTCAGAAGGTTGTCAACGGCGCCAGAAAAATAGCTGTCGCAGGGAGTCTGGACTGTTGACGTGGAATCTGCACACAACACAATCAAACTACTTTGCCCCAACGAAACAGTGAGGTTGTCAATCTCACTGGCTTGCTGAAAACAAAGGATTAAACGTATGGTGTGGAAAATAAGTATTAAATTGCAGAGAATGAAAAAGGAACAGTTTGCAGTTTGTGGTTGTTTAATCAGTGTAAAAGAATGGACCGGGGTCCACAGTTCACTAGTGGTGTCTCTCCATAAAAGATAACTAACATGTTGGGTGAACAAATTACAGCTGGGCAATTGACGAATAGTGAGCGCATGACAATGCATATACATGTCATGTTGACTACTATGATATTTAATTGGGCATTACGACATAATACATAGATCGTTATCCAACAGCATCTATGACTAATAATCCACCGCCGGGTTGTCATCCGAGTCCCCCGTTGGTATTAAGTTGCAAGCAACGGATAATTGCATTAAGTAAAGTGCGTAATGTAAACAAACACATATGCCCGTGGACATAGCATCGTTAGGTTATCCCTAGTGGCAACAGCACATCCACAAGCTTAGAACTTTCTGTCACTGTCCCAGGTTAAACGGAGATATGAACCCACTATCTAGCATAAATACTCTCTCTTGGAGTTACAAGCATCTACTTGGCCAAAGCATCTACGAGTAACGGAAAGCATGCAAGATCTTAAATAACATATAAGATAGATTGATAATCAACTTGACATAATATTCAATATTCATCGGATCCCAGCAAACACAACATGTAGCATTACAATAATATGATCTTGATCATGTAGGGCAGCTCACAAGATCTAAACATGATGGCACAAAGTGGAGAGACAACCATCTAGCTACTGCTATGGACCCGTAGTCCAAGGATGAACTACTCACGCATCACTCCGGAGGCAGGCATGGCGATGTAGAAGCCTCCTGTGACGATTCCCCTCTCCGGCAGGGTGCCGGGAAGAGGTTCTGAACCCTCCCGAGCTAGGGTTGACGACGGCGGCGTCTCTGGAACTTTTCGTGGATATTTGCTCAGGTACTTAGGGTTTTCGCGTCGGGGGTTATAAGTAGGCGAAAGGGCGGCGGCTGCGGACCCCGAGGGGCCCACACCAGCCCAGGGCGTGGCAGAGGGGGGGACCGCGCCCTCCTGGCGTGTGGGGCCTTGGTGGCCCTCCTCTGCTGCTCCTTCGCTCCGTCAGGCGTGTTCTGGAATAATAGGCACCCCCATGTAGTTTCGTCCAATTCCGAGAATATTTCCAGACTAGCTTTTTTGGAATACAAAAACAACAGAAAACAGGAACTGGCACTTCGGCATCTTGTTAATAGGTTAGTCCCAAAAAATATATAAAAGTGATATAAAGTAGATGCAAAACATGTAGCAATTGGTATAAAACAAGCATGGAACATCAAAAATTATAGATACGTTTGAGACGTATCATATGACTACTATCTAAATTAGCTTCATTTCCAGAGAAAAATTGAACACCACGACCATTGTTTGTGCTAATGATCCTCTCTCTTCATTGGCTTGTAATTTCAGGAAAAAAATTTACTCAAGACAAATGAATACAAACCTGAAATGGAAAAAACGAATGTTTTATAAGAGAACACAATATATCAAAAGGCAACAATGATGAGACCTAGCAGGTTATAATTATCAGGGAACAACTGTAGGTGAACAGACTTTCTTCTTGTGCATTTAGACCTTGAGATATTTAAATTTTAGGCAGTCAAACCAAAAGTGCGTGCAAAAAGAAGAACACCTGAAGTAAAAGCAATTAATCGTTCCCCTTTTTTAAAACATAGCCATTGTAACAGAAATGATATAATGTAAGTGTAGTGAAACTATACATTTATCAGTAAACTCATTTGCTTCTTCCAAATTGATAGTAAAATAGGCAGTGGTACATAACTTACTCAACCTCCTTCACCTTATAATATTGGTTGTTAAATCTGTCGTTAGTCACACCCAAATGACCAATATATGCCTACATAAGTGCATGATTTGTTTAGCAATTTCCATAGCATCCTGTTGCTCAGTAAAAAAATCAGTATGGACTGGTTCTAGCTCAATTTACAATTTGGAAATATCACCGTCCATGATTTGCTTCCTATTTCGAAGCTATTTGCAAATAGACGGGCCTGTAAATTTGGTTGTCCAAGATGGGAATGCATGGGAAAGAGAGGTGATGGGATGTCTCACCGGCATCGGCGGGCGCGGCCTTGTTCTTGACGAATCCAGGCGTTGTGGCAAGCTGCTGCAGTCACGGAAGAGAAGTAGAGGACGCTCGCCTGCCCAGGCGCTGCGCCGAGCTGCTGCAGTGACGGAAAAGAAGGGGAGGACGCTCGCCGGCGTCCAACAGCAGCAGCAGCGTGCTTCCACTGCAGCGTGGTTCATGGCCATCCTTGCGGTGTGTGGCGGACCCGTGGCCGTCGTCGCCGCCGCGGCCGCGTTCCTTCGCCCCCAACAGACGCGTCGGACGGCGCCGGTGGAGGCGGCCTGGATCTGCGCCGTGGCGATGGTGAAGATGAGGTGGCCGGTGGCGTCGGCGGTGGAGAACGGAGAGGAGGAGGAAGAGGGGCCGGAGCGGGGCCGGAACCCTAGTTGGGGTTGGGGTCGTGCGCGGCCGCAGCTGGAGAGGAAGGGCGAATCGCCAGGGGAGGGAGGCAGAGGACCGTGGGGCGCGTCGTTTGCGACACACCACGGCGGCGGAGGTGGCCGGACCTCGCCGTAATCGAGGGGCGACGGCGGCGGCGGGCAGCGCCGCGGGAGCGACAGAGAGAGGAGAGGAGGAGGGCGTGGGGGAGAGTGGGGGACGTTTTCGTAAAATTAGGAAACTTTAGGGGGTTATTTGCAAAATGGTCACGCGAACCGTCCGATCGGTCGGATCTGGATCGGACAGCGCGGAGAGGTGACCGGGCGATGATGCACCTAAAATGCATCTACTTTTCCAAGCACTTTGCTTCATAATTTGCTCCGGAATCTTCCCATATTTGAATAAAACTGCTGAATCTGACGCTGTTTTTAGCAAAGTCTCCTTTCTGGTTGTTTTTGCAGGAAATTAAATCGGGGAAAAATACCACGTCATTTTTTATGGAAAAGAAGGACATCGTGCAAAAGACGAACTCGAGGAGGCGCACGAGGCCCAAAAAAGTGGGCCCCACATGGTCAGATTCCTTGACCGCGTGGGCCCACCTATCTGGGGCGTCGGGCACCGCCTCTCCCTCGGTCTTCCGCGTACCCCTTCATATAGACGAAAAAGTGGACGCCCTAGGGGGAGGAGAGCTTTCGCGAAACACACCGCCGCCGCCACCACGATCTTCGATTTTGGAGACAGATTGATCCAGGATTTCTCCCCCGGAGGAGGGATTCGGAGGCCGTCTCCACCGCCATCTTCACCGCCTCCATCTCCATCAACCATGAGCTCCCTCACCATCACCATGTGTGAGTAGTCCCCTGTAGGCACATGAGGTGGATGGGGATTGGATGAGATTGATCATGTAATGGTACCCGTTGTTCTAGATCCTAGGGGTTTATCTTGAAGATACTTTTGTATTGTGTTGATGCACTTATGCTATGTTTAATGCTTACTACTAGGGCCCGAGTGGCATGATTTCAGTACTGAACTTATTTTGCCCCATAATATATTTGAGTTTGGTATCTATCTGCAAAGTGTATTACCTGCTATTATGTTGAACCTGCGAACCCTAAAAGTGACAGGTAGGGAAAATAAGGGGGAGATGTATTAGTTTGAGGATTCTATGTGTTCATGAAGTGTTAATGCGTTGTTCCGGGCTATTCGAAAGGGTAGACCTTAATTACCTGTAGTTCCAAGTTGGCCCCGGTGAAATGGGCAGGTAGGACAATAGATGTTGTGCAAATTCTCTTGGTTAGTACGCACAACTATTTATGGAACACATACCTACATATATCGGAGTTAGAGATAAGTCCCATTGTTGTTCGTATCTTATTATATGATCAATCTTATTCATGCAACGCCCCGCTGTCACCTCGTGCCTATGTTTTAAATCCCTGAGTTACACTTTCACTTTTCCGGTGAAAACTGGGAAACCCTTGTTACTACTACTGTTTTATTTTGCTTGTTTGAATCACCTTACTGCCATCACTATTACTGCTGCAAGTTTATTGATATACAGGTGTGGTTGAGGGTGACGCCTCAATTGCTAAAGTCTTATTGGTATTCTTGTGTTCCCATCGAGTCGAACTATAAATTTGGGTAATACTTCCCAACGAAGATTTCAGCGATCCCTTATACTTGTGGGCATCAAGACATTTTCTGGCGCCGTTGCCGGGGAACCTAGCTTTATTGGTAAGACCACTTGTTATCATTTATTTGCTGCACTTGCTTGTTCCCAACTATGGGAAAGGAAAAGAGTACTCCGAAGGAGGTAAGGCCTTCAACCACTCGTAGAGGTACTGATCTGCTAAGTAGGCAAAACTTTTCACCTGATGTTGCTTCTGCTATTATTACTAAAAAGAAAGGAAAAGTTTTATCTAGTTCACCATTCTAGCAGAAAAGGGTGAAAATTAGCATCATATTCATGTTGTTAAATGCTTACTACATGAACTTGCCGAGAAATGTGTCCAAACCGTGGCAGACTCATGTTCAAGAGGCAATTTGCAAAATAAGAGTCTGCCATGTGTGCAAACTCACGGCCGCCGTCACGCAGTGACCAAAAACCTCGCGCGTGGCAACTCCGTGACCCGTGTTTCACGCTCTACCGCTTCGTGAACAAACCGCACATTCTTGGCAAGTTCAAGTAGTAAACCTGGGCTTTACTCTATTACAAGAATGGTGTTTTATTTCGTAAAAGAAGATAGTGTTGTGTACTTGATTTTAAGAAAGTATTTCAGATCCGTCTTAGCATTGTGCGTAGACGTGAAATAAAACACAACGCACATCCGTCTTAGCATTGTGCGTAGACTCTTTCTTTTAACCTCACGCTTTATTTCATTGAAATGTTGAAGCACATAGCTCTATCTATAGTACCTGGCATATCCGTACAAGCCAAAGTCACATGAGGTATTCACAAATGATTACCTCTTAGCGCGGTATCATTCAAACAATTGTGATGTGAAGACAAAGTTACTCATGAAAGAAATTAGTGTTCTATCTGAACTAACATACAACTCTTGCACATGGTGATGGACAACATAGCTGGTTGTTAAATGCATTCAATAGCACAAAATTATTAAATGCAATGCTGGTTGTTTGTTAAAATATAGCACTATCTAGAATAGCACCTAAAAGACAATGCCTTGTAGAAGGCTTGATAAATACTCGGTCAGTCCAGTGAGGTGGCACCATCAACCCCATAGCCTTCCCTTCCTATCTGTTCCGAAGCTCAACAACGAACGTTGTAAACTAGTAAAAATTATACTCCATGTCCTACTCAAATCAAATCAAAAGCGATGCTAACATTATCTAGCAGCTGAGCGGCTGGTAATTAGTGTATAAGATCGATCATATAGGAACGGGAAGCATCAAAAACACGAGTTCGACCTGCACGGGAATCAAGCGTTCGACCGTGAAGGGCGACGGTTCTTCGCACGTTTTGATGCTCACGACATTTGCCCTGCACTCCTTGTTGCTTCACAAACTTGGTGTTTCGAAACTGCTAGGCCGGTATTTTAGCATATACTGGATAACGTGTATCAACAATAATGCTACCTCCTGAGGTGGAACTTCTCCAGGCTTATCTAGTTACCCTAAGTGGGCTGGTCCTTATACCCCAGGACTGAGTGATGTGACATCGAGCTGGTCCTTTTTTACTGACTGAAAGAGTATTTGTACTTCCTACAGTCCAGCAGCACAAGGTAATTAGATGCTGGATAAAGAAACGATATTTCACTTGCAAGCGCAGAGCATAGAGGATCATGCGCACGGTCAAACGTGTTCAGGTGCCATATTAGTGTTAGATAGATAAAAATCACTATTTTCTATTATAAGAATAAAATATGGACATGTATATCAATGAACGACCTGAGGCTAGAATTCCTTGCCAATTATGTGGACACATGAAAATAGCCGCACAACTTCAAAATAATTATTTAATCAGTTCAGCAGCGATGCATGTGTAAATTCATATGTCAGTCTTAATTGTTCAGTACATACATGTTAAAACAATGACAAATGCAACTTTAATGGTGGAGATCATTTCTGATACCGACTTCAATGCTAGTTTTCTAGCGAGATAATACAACTTCCCCTGCATTCGCCAAAAAAAATACAACTTCCCTTCTAGAGAATCTAGTTACAAGATATCTGGATCACAGATCACGGAGATACTATCTTTTGTCGTCATGTTTCTTTGAAAATAAGCGCAAGTTCACAGTTTGTCGGCGCCATTCACTTATCGGGACCTAATTCAACATGAATATTAAACATTTAGAAACTAGAGGGGTGAAAAACGAAGAACACAAGTTTAATTATACGATCAAATTCTTACAGCTGGAAATCCACCATAATCACCAGGCTTTTGAATGTCCTTTGTCACTAAACTATTTGCAGCTAGTCGAACCTGAAATGTGACCGAGGAAAATAAATTTGTGAGGGAAGTGGAAAAAATAGTGGACATGCAAAATATAATGTTATCCACAAAGTCTTAGTCAGATGTCTGTATTAGTGCTGTCTAGATGCTCGCGACGACTATCAACAAAGAAGAAATGTATGTTTTTCTGAACATGTGTTTGCTGTCACCACTAGATACGAAGGTGAAGTAGCACATGAATTTCATAGATGGCAGTAACCAGCTCAACATGAAGAAAAACAAATATGTGCTTTCTCTCCAACAAAACTAATTTTGATGAGTGTACGCGAGCAATGCAGCTAGTTTGTGGTGACAACACAGAATTGTATGGAACTTCTGAGTACCGTAGAACCAAAATATGACAAAGTAAAGAGTACGGAAAACAACACCTTTGAAGCAATAGAGACATGATCCCGGATTGCCACCCTGCCACCTAATGTAACATAGTCCCCCAACCTGTGTGTAAACAATAGCACAATTTTCAAAAAGTAAACAGCAAGGATTATATGACACACCTAAAAGAACGAACAATTTATCGACGAGATGAAGGTATACATACGTTGCAGAACCAGCAATCCCTACTTGCCCGCAAATCATGCAGCACTTTCCTATAACCACATTGTGACCTATCTGCAAGAGGGATGCCAATTCACAAAAAGGACAGAACAGTCTAATCACTAAAGCAGGGAAACAATACCTGAACCAGATTGTCAATCTTCGTGTCATCTCCAATCATTGTGTCTCTCCAACTGCTCATCATAAATATTGAAGTTTTAAGCAAGAATTAATTGTGATCAAATGTATAATCGCATGCAAGAGCTGGTACTTCAAAATGTTAAGTACTCCCTCCATTCACAAAAGGATGTCTCAACCTAACTCAAATTTGCATGTATCTAGACATGATTTAGTGTGTAGATACATGCAAATTTGAGCTAGGTTGAGACATCCTTTTGTGAACGGAGGGAGTATATGAGATCAATTATGCACTATCCAGAAAAAGATCTGCCTTAACCAAGCTAGACGTTATCAGGACATTAGCTATATTAACTCTGAGAGCTTGTAACTATCCTATATTGATAGAGTACATAATTTAGACAGGATAATAAAGGTCCAAGTTACCTGCCTCTGTCAATACATGTATTTGCACCTATCTCCACATTGTCACCGATTCTTGCGTAAAGCACCTGCCAAATACAGAGCTTTTTTATGCAGGCCTACGGCCTACCATTTGATTTGATAACCCAATAGCATATGCAAAAGAATTCTCGAATTACCACATACAGAGTTAATCAGTAAGGGCTACTTTGTGAACATCTGTTTGGACAATTATTTTTCCATGTCACAGCATTATGTCAGAACTTTATTTTTCTTTAGATGTCCGGCAAGTATACCAAGTAAGTGTGGAAAAACTAAGACTCACCTTTTCCTTAAGGATACAATATGAGGTGCCTCTGATAGTCTGATACCAGAGGTTGGCATTGCAGAATTTCTCTAACATAAGTTAAAACAGACTTCATTCACCTCTAAACCTAATAATTATTTTACTACCCCTATATGTGGACACTACAGAGTAGTGATTCACTGTCTTGACAAACAGTTAGCCCAGGAATTTAATCTCTACCGAGTGATAGTGGTGAGCACTAACCTGTGGCTTTTTCTTGACCTGCCCATCCTCGTCCACAAAGAAACCAAAACCTGTAAGTGATACATCAGCGATCGATACCTAGACAGCGTCAGTTACCATGTCCTATTTGACAGCAGAAGTTTATAAACCCATTTACCATTCACCAAGTATAACCGGAAAATAAAGGAAACTAAAAATTTGACAATAACCAGATAAAATAAGCTTTGATACACAAAACAAATGAGGCGTGTGTGACTAGCCAAAAGGAGTAACCGAACTGGAATGATGCGTTCAGCTCACAAGCTGAAACTTTCATTTTTCGTACAATAGCATGCGCAAGTATCTGATGTAATGTGACATGTTCTTTGCAGTGTTGTCGAACATACAACATATCATGTCTACCGCATGACATATTTGCAACAGTAGGTGCATAGATTACCTCACCATATTGACCGATGCAAGCTAATGAGGTGATGAGCTCACAAGCTGCAACTCTCTGTTCCTATAATAACATGTGCAAGTATCTAAAACAATGTGACATGTTCTTCGCAGCGTCCTAGTCTCCTAGAACCTTGGAACATATCATGCCAGCCGCATGACATATTTGTGACACTAGGTGAACAAATAACTCACCATCTTGACCAATGCAAGCGCCATTGTGGATAATGCAAGAATCGCCCACGGAGCAATTGCTCAAGACAACATTGTACCTGCACAGATCAACAAAGGACTTATATTCAGAATCAAACAGAGCTTGCCAATCAGGATGTAAATCAAATCTGAAGTACTAATACCGTACCCGATCCTAGTGGACTGCCCGACGGACACCGACGGCCCGACCACGGTCCCAGACCCGACGACAACCTCCTTGCCAATCACGGCGCCGGAATGCACAACGGTGCCGGCCTCCAATACGGCGGTGGGGTCGACCGACGATGCACGGTGCAACAAGCCTCCGCCGTTGCGCCATGGCACAAACTCCGCCGTCGGAGCCGCGGTTCCAGCATCTGGGTTAGGGCATTCAGGCAGTCAGCAAGGTTACGCACTTACACTAATAACACAGCTCAGCAAGGTTACGCGCTCGCTGGAGCAGCACCGCGGCCGACGAAGCCGCCGCTGCGGGGGTGGTTCGTCGGAGGATAGCTGCCATCAGTAATCCCCTTGCTGTTGTACCCTAATGAGACAGCGCGCGAAGCCGAGCTTCTTTGGGTGAGATGCTTCGACTTCGGAGGCAAGGGAACGAAGGCGGCGTGGGAGAAAGGTGGCGGCGGCGGAGGCGGAGGCGGCGGCTGAGGCCGGGGGTTTCCCTTCCCGGCGCCAACCGTAGGGTACTTGGACTGGACCAGGCCCCTAGAGGCTAGAGCCCATGCGCAGTAGCCCACACCGCTTCCGGCCCAACCCAATCTGAAGGATTCACGTACTTTGTCTAAACAAAAACTACTACCCCGATCCGAAAAATGTGTCAAGAGTTTTCTACCTAAAAATTGAATTGTACTGTGTAGTTCAATTCCAGCGACATATTTTCTGAACCGGAGTGAGTAGTTTTTTTCGCGGGAGATTTTTTATGAGAATTGAGCTTTTTCCTCGAAGAGATAATGGAGGTAAATAATCACATGGTTAGATACATGCTTCATTGATTTGGGTAACTATATCATCATCAGCATCTCCGAAAGGCATTTCCCAAACACCTCAAGTACATGCCTATAATCCCTCTAGTACCTTCTCCATTATTCTTTTCACAACCATTTCGGATTGGGTTTAGGACGACCATGTTATAAAATCGTCTTTATAAAGGCTGATCACGTGAATATTATAAAAGGCTCATCACACTTTCAAGTTGAACACGGGATCAGTGCTTCTCACTTGAGTTCATGCTCCCAATGCATCCCAATTCTAGTATAGCAGCGCCAGCAGTACCCTCGGCTGTATGATTGTGCTAAATTATATGTAGCTAAAAGTCTAAAATCTCATTTATCCAACACAACCTTTATAAAGGCTATGCTAAACATGGCTAGAATTGATTTTCCGGCTAATGTTTTCAGAGTTGATATGCTTTGGAAGCTATGAGGTTTTGAGTAGGTGCAAACAGAGGTCTATATTTAAGCCAACATTGGTGGACTATTTATCCTTGGAATATATTTGCATTTAATAAATGTCATGTTTTTTAGAACAATTTAATAAATGTCATGTGACGAGAATGCTGAGTTATGTCCCTCATTCTTGGCCCACAACACTTCTAGCCCAACCCAGTCTGTGTTCACTAGTTTTTATTGGTGGAGTTTTATTTCATGAGAGCTGAGTTTTCTTTCGAAAAGATGATGGGAGGTCATTAGTCACATAGTTAGACAAATCCCTTGGTGCTTCGGTTTGTACTATATATAAGCATGCATCAGAATACCAAACTCCATCAACTTTATCTTAGACATAGATTAGATATGCTTTTCATGTAGATTAGTCGCACAATCTTTTTGACCTATGAAAGCACATGTCAAACTGAAAAGGTACACCTGCTTGTGCTCTTTTAGAGAGGCAAAGCTATAGGATCGGATTAAAAAAAAGGAGCCATATGACATGCACGAGACAATAAAGTGCCACGATAAGAAAGTATAATGGTAACTTAAGTACTTAACCTCTGTGAGCATCTTATCGACCGTAAGCATAAGCATATATTCGTTTAGCCTACTGTTTATATATGCTTAAGCACGAGCATCTCGACCTAGCTAGCTAGCGTACTCCCTTCTTATTCGAAAGGCAAAGTTTTTTGCCTTGTTTCTAAAAGAAATGGAGGTTGAAGTCAGGGCTCCGTATCAGTATGTTGCATATAGTTTTTTTTTTTAATACTATTCATTAATGTCTTACAAAAGATAATATGGGATGCCTATAATAAGAGCCGTCTGTCGTGACCACACGCGTACGCACAACATTTTAAACCGGATCGAGTACTTGAAAACAGCATCAACGAGTGCCACATGCGCACGCCTCAACTCACCAGCAAACTACTCCAAAAACAATACTGAGGATCGTCCCATCCGGTAGAAGGTTTGCCCCTTTGCAGTCCGCGCGCGGAGGCCATGACTAAATTAATCAGATCGCACCGTGCATGATCATGTACTAAATGATTAGGTCAACGTTGCTGTGATCTGTCCGTGGAAACAATGACTATTGTTAGCATAACAAAAACAAAATTGCCTCGCTTGAGCTTTCCACAAGCCCACAACGACCAGTTCTAGGCACGGTCCCACGTGTCGACGTGGGATGCTCCTAGCTTCTACAGTTCTACCGGATGGATTTCTAATTAATTCCACCACTTCCAGCCAATAATATATCAAATAATGAACTAAAAACATTTGTTTATAACAATCTGCTTTCGTGACATTCTACTTGAGCTTCTCTGATGCGAAGAGTCAAACCCTAGCTAGTGATAACTCTAGGATCGATGATCATGATAACATAGTCACGTGCATGGGTAAGTCTTTGAGATTCATTCCTTATTTAGTTCGACATTATTGGGTTTCTACATTATGCCGTTGACAAATAATTTTTAACAGTACTGACTAGATCACATATTCAGAACATCTAGAACAGGAATATCAACACAGTCATCGATGGATCGTTAGATACTGGGTACAACCCAAAGTCGATGCAGAAGATTGTTTGAGCTAGCCATTAGGACTATCGGGTACAGCATGAGCGTCCATTTTTCTTAGTATGATACATGATCTCATCAAACATTACACCTACTAAAATATTTTATTATATATACTACTTTCAAACAATACTCGAGCAGAGGGGGCGCTTGCCCCCCCCCCCCCCCCCCCCCCCCCTCTCCATCCCACACCTCAATTAAGAGATGGAAAATATAAGCGATGTTTATTGGCCCCGCTCCCTTCTCGAAGGCATCATTGAGGCAAAGTACAGGCTTCTCCTCCTGGGAAAATCTCATATGCGAATGAACAAAACCAGTAGGTATCCATAACATGACAAGACATACAGCATATTAAGTTTCGGGTTGTACACTAACAAACTCAATAGCTAACTCAACTATCATGGAGGTGGAGGCGGAGCTCGAGGTGGCGGCAAAGCTGGAGGTGGAGGCATAGGTCGACGTAGGGACCGATGGGATAGAGGCGCACCTGGACGTGGGCGTGGTTGATATGCCGCAAGATCAACATCAAATTGTGATCGACATTCCCCGAAGCGACAGCTCGTGGCCGATGATGGCTACGTGTTGGTGAACCCCAAGAGGAAGGTTATGATGTAGACAGCAGAAGTTTTCCCTTGAATAATCTACCCAAGGTTATCAATCCAGTAGGACTTGACGATCTATCGGAAGGTTGTTGATGTTGACTCCCCCTGGCGCTAGGGAGCTTGCACCAACGTGGAATCTGCACAGACACAAACCAGAACTTTGCCCAACACGAAACAGAGAGGTTGTCAATCTCTCCGGTCTTGCAGAAACAAAGAGTTAAACGTATGGTGTGGAAAACAGCAGGAAAAACAGCAAGTAACAGGAAACAGATGATTGCAGCAGGTTGTGTAAACAGTATGAGGAAATTGGACCAGGGTCCACAGTTCACTAGTGGTGTCTCTCTCAGAACAGATAACTAGCATGTTGGGTAAACAAATTACAGCTGGGCAATTGACAAATAGAGAGGGCATAACAATGCAATACATGCCAAGATGTCTACTATGAAATCTAGTTGGGCATTACAACAAAGTACATAGACCGTTATTCCAACAGCATCTATGCCTAAATAATCCACCTTCAAGGCAGCATCCGCATCCTTTCAGTATTAAGTTGCTAACAACAGATTATTGCATGAAGTAAAGTGTGTAATGTAATCAATACAAGTGCCCTTGGACACTGCACCAATGTTTTATCCCTAGTAGCAACAGCACATCTACCATCTTAGACCTTTCTGTCACTGATCCAGATATCTAGAGACTGAACCCACTATCGAGCATAAATACCCCCTCTTGGAGTCACAAGCATCTACTTGGCCAAAGCATCTACTAGCAACGGAGAGCATGCAAGATCAAGAGCACATAGATAAACAACTTGAATAAACATGGTATCAATATTCATCGGATCCCAGCAAACACAACATCTAGCATTACAATAAGATGATCTTGATCATGTTAGGCAGCTCACAAGATCTAAACATGGAGGCACAAGGTAGAGAGACAACCATCTAGCTACTGCTATGGACCCGTAGTCCAGGGGTGGACTACTCACGCATCACTCCGGAGGCAGGCATGGTGATGTAGAGCCCTCCGGTGATGATCTCCCCTCCGGCAGGGTGCCGGGAAGAGCTTCAGAACTCCTCCGATCTGAGATTGACGATGACGGCCGCGACGGAACTTTTCGTGGAATATGATCGACCGTAATAGGGTTTTCGCGTCGCGGAGAATATATAGGCGAAGAGGCGGCGTCGGTGGCCGAGGGGGGCCACCACGCCATAGGGGGCGCGGGCCCACCCTGGGCCGCGCCCTAGTGTGGCGTGGCCCCCTGGTGGGTCTGCTCCGACTCCCCTTTGGACTCCGTGATCTCCTCGTGATATTATTGACGATGTCTTTTGTTTCGTCCAATTCCGAGAATATTTCCTTAATAGATTTTCTGAAACCAAAAACAGCAGAAAACAGGGAACTGGCACTGTGGCATCTTGTTAATAGGTTAGTCCCAGAAAATGCATAAAAATGATATAAAGTGTAACCAAAACATGTAGCAATTGATATAATAACAGCATGGAACATCAAAAATTATAGATACGTTTGAGACGTATCAAGCATCCCCAAGCTTAGTTCCTGCTCGTCCTCGAGTAGGTAAACGATAAAAACAGATAATTTTTGAAGTGACATGCTACCAACACAATCTTTGATCAAATAACAATGTAATGCACATGATCTGAATGAAGTGATCCAAGCCAATGGTCTATAGTTTGCAAGCAAGTAAATAAAGAGTAAACATAAGTGATCACACAAGTGCAAACTTTCATGAATAACACTATAAAACATTTAGAGATATAATAGTCTAACATAATAGTTAGTTCACAGCAGCAATAATTCTCAACATGAAAGTGTTTGTATCAACACAAAGGAAGATAATAGCTTCAGCTTTTGCTTCAACTTTCAACATGTATATCATATAGATAATGTCAATGCAAAGAATATGATCAACCAAACACAAAGTTATGTAAAAACTGTTATACTGGAGTTGACAATGATGTTTGCTTAAGTAGACAGAAAGAAGTGGGAAAACTGACTCAACATAAAAGTAAAAGAATGGCCCTTCGCAGAGGGAAGCAGGGATTAACATCATGTGCTAGAGCTGTAGTTCCCGAAGGCATATAGAGAGCATAAAATATTGTTTTGTAAGGTAATGGTGTATACAGGTGTCAACAAATCAAATAGCAGGTACTTGTCATCTTCCATGGCTAACTAACTTTTAGAGCGGTTCCGAGAGTTTTTAGGACTGCACTTGTAACAAGCACTTATTGGTGACACTCCTCCCAACCATTTACTTTCCACAAACCATGGCTAACCGAATCCTCGGGTGCCCACCAACATTCACCATGGAGGAGTGTCTATTTATTTATTTATAGGGTGGACTAACCAGCTCTTTAATGCAAAATAAAAGGTGGAGAAGCAGATGAAGCTGCCAATCCTTGTAAATTAATTAGCATGGAAGATGACAAATCTCACTACTACGTCCTTATGAGCTTTTCAAGTAGTGACACAAAAAGGAAATTGTTTTGAGTAGTTAGTAGATAGCACATGAAGAAATTTACTTGGAATGGTGAAAACACCACATAATAGGTAGGTATGGTGGACACAGGTGGCATGGATTTGGCTCAAGGTTTTGGATGTACAAGAAGCATTCCCTCTTAGTACAGAGTTTAGGCTAGCAAGGTTATTATAAGCAAACATCATTATCAACTGGAATAGCAAGAGTGTACATAAAACACAAGGTTTGACGAACCATAGACTCCCACTGTCTTCCTTGTTAACACATAGCCTTCATCCAAAAATTATCTAGACTACTATGGACTTCCAATTATGCAACAGATTATTATAGCAGAAAATCCTTATAGTAGTTCTTCATTAATAGCCATTACTTACATGATGCACAAGCTTAAACATTAATTACTTGACAGCTCAAAACAATTGGCAAGCATCAAATTACTCAAGACAACGATCTAAAAAGATTCATGTAAGCATTTTATACCACTACCACATGCATAGCATTTTTCTGGTCCAACCAAACACCAATCAACTTATTTGACAACTCTCCAAACAGATATAAGTGAAGCAAGAGAGTACTTTCTTCAAAAGAAACTGAAAGCTCTAACAAGAGATGTATGAAAAACTGAGAGCTAACAGCAATAACAGCAACTAGACAGGAATACTCAACAAGTATAAGTGAAGCACAAGAGTATTCTAATGAAAAAGTGGAGCGTGTCTCTCTCCCAAACATGAATACTAGGATCCAACAAGTATAGCACAGCAAACAAAACAAAACAAACTGAAAACAAAAACACACTGACGCTCCAAGGAAGAGTACACTAGCATGAAGCAATAAAAATATAGCACCATTAGAGATGACCTGATAATTTGTAGATGAAGAAGGGGATGCCTTGGGCATCCCCAAGCTTAGATGCTTGAGTCTTCTTGAAATATGCTGGGGAGGTAAGCCTCCCCAAGCTTAAGCTCTTCACTCTTCTTGATCATGTAATATCATTCTCCTCTATCAACACTTGAAAACTTCCTTCACACCAAAACTTAACAGCTTTTCTCATTAGCAGGTTAGTGCACTAAAAGATAATACTTCAAAGTTCTAGCAAAGACAAACTCACAAGCCAACTATTTTAAACATTAGCCACTGTTACTAGGCTCAAGTGGGCACTTTTACACGAAAAGAAACCACTTAAAAACTTGTAAAAGAGAGAATGCAAAATAAAAGACAGAATCTGTCAAACCAGAACAGTCTGTAATGACGAATTTTTTCGAGGCACTTACGATGCTCAGATGAAAAACTTTTGAAATAATGAAAGTTGCGTAACATCATCAGGAACATGCACAAAAAGTTTCAGCATTTTTCGATTTTTTCTGATTTTCTACTGAATTAAACGGTGACGAACAGCAATCTGTCCCAATGCAGTCCCGAAAATAAAACCAACTTTGCATTAGTAACTCTCCTTGGCACAACAAAACAGCAAATAAAAGATACAAAGGAGTTGCTACAGAGGTAAACAAGCATCCTTGACTCAAGAAAACAAAAATAAAACAGCAAATAAAAACATGGGTTATCTCCCAGAAGTGCTTTTCTTTAATGCCTTTGAGCTAGGCATGAAGAGATGCATCAAGTATTGTCAAGACCAGAAAATCCAAAACCATAATTTGTCTTGACACTAGTATCATGTGAGTATTTCATCTTCTTCCTAGGGAAGTGTTCCATACCTTTCTTGAGTGGGAATTGAAATTTTATATTCCCCTCTCTCATATCAATAACAGCACCAACAGTTCTCAGAAAAGGTCTTCCCAAAACAATAGGACAAGAAGGATTGCATTCAATATCCAAAACCACAAAATCAACAGGGACAAGATTGTTGTTAACCATTATCAAAACATCATCAACTTTTCCTAAAGGTTTCTTCATAGAAGAATCAGCAAAGTGAACATCCAAATGACATTTTTCCAAAGGTGCAAGCTTGAGAATATCATATAAATTTTTAGGCATAACCGAAATACAAGAACCAAGGTCACACAAAGCATTGCATTCAAACTCACTCAGTTTCATTTTAATAACAGGTTCCCAATTATCATCTAACTTCCTAGGGATAGAAGCTTCAAGTTTTAATTTTTCTTCCCTAGCATGCATGAGAGCTTTGATAATATGTTCAGTAAAAGCCATATTTATTTTACTAGCATTAGGACTCTTAGCTAGCTTTTGCAAGAACATGATGACTTCAGTTATGTTACAATTTTCGAAATTGAAGTTGTTGTCATCAAAAACAATGGAGCAATTATCACCAACACCTCTAAAAATTTCAGCACTTTTACTAGGAACAAAAGTAGTGCTATCAGGCAATTTAAACTTTTTTGTAGAGGTAGTAGAGACATTTCCAACACTTATTATCTTTTCACTAACAGTAGGGGGCGCATTAGCATGTGAGGCATCATTTGTTTCATTAGTAAAAATAGTGCAAACTCTAACACTATTTTGTTCAGCAATTTCAGCTTCTCTTTCTTCTCTCTCCCATCTTTCATGAAGTTCAGCAAGCATCCTAATGTTATTATCAATTTTAATTTGGATAGCATTGAGTGTTTTACTCTCTCTAATATCACTAGGAATAGCTTTTATTTTCAGCATTTCAACATCATGAGCAAGACTATCAACTTTAGCAGCAGGGCAACTCGAAATTAAAAACTAGATGCAGGAATTTAATTTTTTTGGGTTTTTGATTTTTAACAGCAAGCAAAACAAAACTAAAACAAGACAAAAAACAAAGTAAAGAGATTGGAACTGAGAGACTCCCCTTTCCAATAGCCTCCAAGTCCCCGGCAACGGCGCCAGAAAACAGCTTGATGGCTACGTGTTGGTGAACCCCAAGAGGAAGGTTATGATGTAGACAGCAGAAGTTTTCCCTTGAATAATCTACCCAAGGTTATCAATCCAGTAGGACTTGACGATCTATCGGAAGGTTGTTGATGTTGACTCCCCCTGGCGCTAGGGAGCTTGCACCAACGTGGAATCTGCACAGACACAAACCAGAACTTTGCCCAACACGAAACAGAGAGGTTGTCAATCTCTCCGGTCTTGCAGAAACAAAGAGTTAAACGTATGGTGTGGAAAACAGCAGGAAAAACAACAAGTAACAGGAAACAGATGATTGCAGCAGGTTGTGTAAACAGTATGAGGAAATTGGACCAGGGTCCACAGTTCACTAGTGGTGTCTCTCTCAGAACAGATAACTAGCATGTTGGGTAAACAAATTACAGCTGGGCAATTGACAAATAGAGAGGGCATAACAATGCAATACATGCCAAGATGTCTACTATGAAATCTAGTTGGGCATTACAACAAAGTACATAGACCGTTATTCCAACCGCATCTATGCCTAAATAATCCACCTTCAAGGCAGCATCCGCATCCTGTTCAGTATTAAGTTGCTAACAACAGATTATTGCATGAAGTAAAGTGTGTAATGTAATCAATACAAGTGCCCTTGGACACTGCACCAATGTTTTATCCCTAGTAGCAACAGCACATCTACCATCTTAGACCTTTCTGTCACTGATCCAGATATCTAGAGACTGAACCCACTATCGAGCATAAATACCCCCTCTTGGAGTCACAAGCATCTACTTGGCCAAAGCATCTACTAGCAACGGAGAGCATGCAAGATCAAGAGCACATAGATAAACAACTTGAATAAACATGGTATCAATATTCATCGGATCCCAGCAAACACAACATCTAGCATTACAATAAGATGATCTTGATCATGTTAGGCAGCTCACAAGATCTAAACATGGAGGCACAAGGTAGAGAGACAACCATCTAGCTACTGCTATGGACCCGTAGTCCAGGGGTGGACTACTCACGCATCACTCCGGAGGCAGGCATGGTGATGTAGAGCCCTCCGGTGATGATCTCCCCTCCGGCAGGGTGCCGGGAAGAGCTTCAGAACTCCTCCGATCTGAGATTGACGATGACGGCCGCGACGGAACTTTTCGTGGAATATGATCGACCGTAATAGGGTTTTCGCGTCGCGGAGAATATATAGGCGAAGAGGCGGCGTCGGTGGCCGAGGGGGCCACCACGCCATAGGGGGGCGCGGGCCCACCCTGGGCCGCGCCCTAGTGTGGCGTGGCCCCCTGGTGGGTCTGCTCCGACTCCCCTTTGGACTCCGTGATCTCCTCGTGATATTATTGACGATGTCTTTTGTTTCGTCCAATTCCGAGAATATTTCCTTAATAGATTTTCTGAAACAAAAAACAGCAGAAAACAGGGAACTGGCACTGTGGCATCTTGTTAATAGGTTAGTCCCAGAAAATGCATAAAAATGATATAAAGTATAACCAAAACATGTAGCAATTGATATAATATCAGCATGGAACATAAAAAATTATAGATACGTTTGAGACGTATCAGCCGACGCGGCTGTGATTGCACAAGATCACATCACTAGGGGAGCAGGGCCTCGTCATCGGCTTCGACGCATGGCCAGGGCCGCGCCCTCCCCTTCGAGAGCTCAATCGGGAGTCGAGCTGCTCGCAAGAGTAGTTCGAAAAAGGGGTTGGCTCCTGTTGTTCTCAAGTCTCATGATCGGGTCGAGTTCTTGCAAGATTAATGGTTGGGGTGTTAGATTGCGTTGAAGGGTCATAGATGGATTTGTTTTACCAACTCTTAAGTGAGGAGGTGTGGGGTGGATAGAGGCAGCCCCCCCGATTATTGTATATAAGTGTATATCCTCAAGAAACATTTGAGGAGGGGGTAGTTCATCATGTTTGATGAGATTTTGTATGAGACTAAAAACTTAGAATGCGGACTCAGGTTGTGCCTCGATAGTCCTGATAGCCAGCTAAACAATCTTCTGCACCGACTGTAGAACATTTATTCCCAAATTGATTGAAGACTGGTTAGACTAACAAACTTTGTATGCCAAAAGTAGAACGCAGACAAACCAATTGAGACCCCATCAACTTATGGCATTCGATCGGAGCACATTTCCACCACATTGACGTCGGCACTGAAGCATGTAGCAATTCTGCCGCAACAGCCTGTGGCAGTTCCCGTCGCTTCCAGCACTTGATTCGGTTGAGGTACGTTGGACGCTGCGGTTGTACGTGGCATTGACTGGAGGGGGGCGACCGTGGAAGAAGTCTATCGATGGCTTACGAAAGATAACATTGGTTGGCCATAATCAGGGTCGTCTGCCGTGACCTCACAACTACACACATTCAAAACCAGAGTATCGGGTTAGCAAACTCTCAGCGCACATCATGCGTACGCCTCAGTAATCTCCTTCGTTTTATGCAAACTCGTCTTCGAGATAGAAATCGACGGATCGACCTTGTCAGGGCGCCTACCGTTGGCGCCACGATGATGACAGACATCGTCATCGTCATGTTCGCATCCATCCTCAGTTCCTCACACGTCTGTCGACCAGAGGGATGTCTCATTTTATTTTGAATGGAAATCCCGTCAACTTTTTATGTAGATCAGTCACGCCAAACTGAAAAGATACAACTGCTTGGGCTCTTTCATAGACCCAAGCTATAGGATCGGATAAAAGGAAGGGACATGTCATGCGCTAGATATAAAGTGCCACGAGAAGAAATAATGTAAAAGTAACTTAACCAATGAGGAGCATCCTTTCCGTAAGCATAAGCATATTTTTTTTTTGAGAACACAGTACAACACAGACGCTCACAAATACGCACGTACACTCACCCCTATGAACGCACACACGCACACCCTACCCCTATGAGCACCTCCGAAGCACTGAGCCGGCAAATCTTGAGGTTGACGAAGTCACCACAGGCGCCTCGCTGTTGACGGGCACGCCACCTACCACTGAAAGAATAGCGCCGGATAAACCTGGAATAAATCCAGGTAAATGCAAACGCCCATGCCAAGTCTAGGACTTGAACCTGGGTGGGCTGGTTCCACCACAGGGAACCCAACCATCAGAGCCAAGCTCCGTTTGCATAACCTGGAATAAGCATATATTCTTACCTTCACTTAGTCTCCTATCCTACATAGGTTTATGCGAGAGCTAGCATCTAGCTAGACACGGCAAATTACGTAAACATAACTTTCAACCGTTCATTTGCTGATGCGAGTCACTTTCAAGCAGCAATCTCATGATTTGAAGTATCTTGATCATTATTTACCATATCCATCATAAACATGTAACTAAAGCAAGCATAGCAAATAATCTACCATTTTAAAATTTATCCTAACACTTACGGATAAGAAAATACCTGATCCTTTATTCCTTTGTTTCGTCTGACGGCTGGTGCCGGAGATGTCAAACGATGCCCGCGACCGTTGGAGAGTTGCGGTGACTCAAAATTCGCTTCACATTTTTATAACCTTTTTTTGTCCATGGATGGAACCAAATAATTTGAATAGTTAATCTCATCACGCATTATGTTGGTCACGCGCCGGCCAATCTGTGTCAATGACCACGTGCGGAGACGATGACCTGCTACTAGGAATGTTTTGCACGTGGGGCCCACGTGGTCAGTGGCTCAGCGTACACGGACTACAGCGTGGGTTAGGTTTGGTCGGGAGTTGGTTCGAGAGGTAGGCCGGCACGTGCGAGAAAAAGGTCATTGTGCTAGCGGCCACGTGTGCTCGTCATCATCGACACGTGCCACGTGTCGATGATGACGAGCACACGTGGCCGCTAGCACAACCAAACCAATAATGGGCTGGGAGCTACCCGGCCCATGGATGAAATAATAATGATGCTAATCATTCGTTGGTTAATTTATATGAACATGCATCATTATTATGTTAGCTACCCCACGGCGGCTGTTAAATTCCATCAATTATTAAATCAAACTGACTAACTGACGGCCATACGCGCACCACGTAAGCAAAAACACCTCTCTTGGAGGACCGAACAGAGCACGTCGTCGTGGACCGTTCGCGTGAGGTAGAGTACAGCCAAAGTTAAGCGGAAAATGTCAGAGTGCGCGCGTAATCCAAGGTTCTTCACGACCAAGCAAACAATAATATTAGGTCCAATCGCATTTGCATTGCACAATTAATGCCAAAGACGACTAGTAAGTATGGAATGATCTGGCAGTAGACCAGACCATAAGACTTTTTTTTTTTTTTTTTTTTTTTGAATTTGACCAGACCATAAGACTGATCAGCAGCGTGAGGTAAGCGTACACGCCTTCTCTACAGGTATTTGTCTCGCATATCGCATCATTGACCTAAAGTTAAACCACACATGTGGAGGTGGCGTTTTGCCTCGTATGTGTAGATGCACCCATTATAAAGATAAAACATAAATAGTATTAAAATGTCAAAAGAATTTAAATAAAATGACGTGTGTATATCCGGACATTCTCTATCCACATAAAATGTCAGAAATATTTTTTTAATGACCTGTGTAAAAAGACAAATAAATGCTCCGTGAAAAATAATTTTAGAGATCCGGAATTTGTGTTTTTACCCCGGCCACAAAAAAAAAATATCATTTTTTCGTGAAACTTTTTGTGCGAAAATGAAATATCCCGGTGTACGTCAAAAGTTTTTTGTTAGATTTTTTTTAGATTTTGAAAGACAACTTTGGAGTAGTGGGTGCATCTACACCTATGAGTCAAAGATGATTTTCACATACATGTTTCTTATGATAGGGGTGTATTTGTTTTCTAAAAATTCCAACGTTGTTATATATTTCCTCCGCTTTATAAGTTTTGTCGGGGTTTTATATTTCAGACCATGAAAAGAGTTCCGAAACTGACTTAATATCTTTGACCAAGTTTCTACAAAATATCTTAAGTATTATATTCATCATGGAAGATGTTTTTCTTAGTATTGTATACGCTGATGATTTTCTATGTGAACTTGATTAAAAATATAAGAGTTTAACTTAAAATGGAATAGACGGAGTATCATATTTCATTGCACTAAAAATACTTTTCTATGTACTAAAATATAATGTGTAAGCGAACAAGAGCATAAGGAGCACATTTTTTACGTATAATTTTACCAATGTTGTTTCTATCCTCGGAAAAAAAGCACCGACCGACCATGATCCGAATCCGGCAAAAAAGACCGGAAAGAGGCATCGACCAGTTCGACGACGCAATCAGCACCAATTCGGCATCCACCATTACATACCTTCTTCTCGAAGGAGAATATGCGTCCCAGGTTCCTTTTCCTTCCGCCACCGCCGCCAGCAACACCAGAACCGCAAGCATTTCCTTTCTCGTCTCCCTCCCTCCCTTCAGTTCTTTCTTTAATCAAGCCCGCCTGCTCCTTGTCCTACTCTGCCCGCTCCTCCCTCCCCACGAGGCCACGACAGCGAGCGAGCGAGCGGAGCAGCAGCAGGGAGGATTCGGCCGGCGGCAGCTAGGCGAGGCGGCGGCGAGGACGGATTTCGCCCCGAAAAATCTCACCTTTCACAATCCAGAGGCGGCGCGGCACGGCTTAGACGGTCGTCCCCTCCCCGGACGGATTGGTAGGTAAGCCCCCTCGATTTCTCCCTCCCGTTGTGTCTGCTCGGCCGGCCGGCGGATTTGGGAGGCGCGGCGGATCTTGGGAGGCCCGGAGCTTGTGTGCGCGCGCAATTCAGCTACTACTAATTTCCCCCCCTCTGCCCCGTCGCTCTGTCCCCATCTGCGCCCCCACCGATTTAGTTTACTGGTGCTCCTCCTTGATACCCGTGTTATTATTTAGTCGCATCGCTTCTATACAAATTCCGAGGGTTGGGCGAGAAACCGGCAGCACCTTTGTTCTTCTGCGCCAGCAACCGTCATGCGCGTAGTATTTGATTTAGAAAAGCTCGCCTTTTTATTTGTCTGAATCCTCTCCTTGGGCCAGCCAGATTTGTCATTTGTTATGCACGCACACACATTTACCGGAGCAAGCACCGGACAGTCGATGGTCCTGGTAGAGCTAGCTTTGCTTCGCAGTGGTTTTAGGGCGGCTAGATGTTTGTCTCTGTTAATGATTGCCATCCCGTCCCTTTCCCATGGAATCTGTCGATGCCGCCCTTCTGCCTTTTGGTCTTTTGTCTCTCTTATCCAATTTACCCTCCTAGCTGGGATGCATTTACATAGCATGATGTGATGGTTGTTAGATTAGTACAGTTGCCGTACCTCTGAAATTATCTTATAGTGATTCACCTTTGAGGATATCGAAATCTGCATTTTGCATATGTACACTACATGTCACTGCTATATTTCTGAACAATTTCTTAAATGATATACTGATTCACCCCATTGGATGTCAACAGCTGCATTTTGCGAGTGTACAGTACATCCTTCTTTGCTCTACTCTACTTGTGGCAAAAGCATCCTATACAGATAGGCAACCTTATGTTGAGCGGGTCTCTGTAGGTTCTCTGCTGAGATAATTTATAGGATACCATGCCAACATGTTCAGGGTACAGTGTGATACTGTGTGGATTTACTTCTAAGATTCATTCAAGCATTTGAATACAATGAATTTAGCTTGATATTGTACGCAAGGACCAAAGATTTAATTTATTTACCAGTTGTTTTCTCCCCTTCATGCCCACTTTGCAATTTTGTCAGTTCTTTCAGAGTTTGTTCTGTTCTTGCATGTCTATCACCATGTTATCGGATTATCACAATCGTTTCTATATGCAGATCTGGACACGGTTCTGAAATTTTTGCAAGTGGCAAATTGCCCTCTGTGGCTGCTTTGACTAGGAGTATGAGATATCACTGACCTTTATGGGAAGAGGAAAAACAAAGCTCCATAAGCATCCCTCTGGTCGTCTAATTGAGTCCCTTAAGATGGAGAGGGTTAGGACTATTCTGACTCATAGATACCCATACCCGCATGAGCACTCAAGACACTTCATGATTGCCGTGATCGTTGGCTGGCTTTTCCTCATTTCATCGGATAACCTGCAAAACCTTATAATGAAATTGGACAAGAATTTCAAATGGTGGTCCATGTATGCCTGCTTGATTGGTTTCTTCTATTTCTTCTCTTCACCGTTTATTAGGAAGACTATCAAGCCAAGCTACTCAAACTTTAGTCGTTGGTAAGCAAACTCTGGAGCCTGTCGAAAGATATTTTTAAGTTACATAATCTGTACTGGTTTCCTGAGGCTGTTTCTGAATGCAGGTACATTGCTTGGATATTCTTGGCAGCATTATACCATCTCCCTAGTTTTCAATCAATGGGGTTGGATATGAGGATGAATCTTTCCCTCTTCCTCAGTATTTATATTTCCTCCCTAATTTTCTTGATTGTCTTTCACGTCATTTTTCTCGGACTCTGGTATTTGGGTCTTGTTTCTCGCATGGCAGAGAAAAAGCCAGAGATGCTAACTATAATCCAAAATTGCGCAGTAAGTTTCATGGCATACAATGATGCAAGTGTTTCTATCACCTTTCGTTTATCTTCTTTAGATACTTATGCTTTATCTAAGATTTGCATTTTGTGTTATATCACAGGTTATTAGTATAGCTTGCTGTGTGTTTTACAACCACTGTGGGAACAGGACTCTTTCAAGAGATAAGTCTATTGATCGTAGAACTGCTAGCTGGGTTGCATTTTCACTCTGGAGAAAGCAAAATGATGACAATACACTGATTTCAAGGCTACTGCGTATGCATAAGTTCAAAGACCAGATTTGCTCGTCCTGGTTTGCTCCAGTTGGCTCTGCTAGTGATTACCCACTTCTCTCAAAATGGGCCATTTATGGAGAAGTTAGTATGCTCACCTTTTGTTAGTGCCTGTATATCTGTATATGTATCGGTTTATTCTTATCTTGTTTCTTGCTCCAGTTAGCTTCGAATGGATCTCAAGACTCCAACATCATTTCGCCTGTTTACTCTTTGTGGGCTACATTCATTGGTCTTTACATGGCCAATTACGTCGTCGAACGGTCTACTGGGTATGTCAGCTCTATGACCACATCCATCTTTTAGTTATCTTTATTTAAGATATGAAATTATGATGATGAAAAGGAAAATGGAATATATTCGTCATGGATTTATGGTTTCATCTATAAGCAGAACTATACACATGAATTTCAACATTCGTGGTCTTTCCACAAAATGCTAATGGTTGTTGGAGAAACTTATTAAAAATCTAAAAGGTGTTACATTCAGTATATTACCTGTAAGTCACATGAGTATGTTGTAGTGAAATAACATAGTGTTAATGGGTAAGATATTCTTAGGTCATTTCTTCCTTATTAGGCTACCTAGGAGTTGAACTTGATTATGATCACCTTATTTGTCTTTTTTTCACATGGTTGCATGCTGATGTTATCTAGGAGATTACTAAGCAGGCCAGAAAAAAGATACCAATCATAACTGTATAATGGTTGAAGTATAAGTTAAACTGAAAATCCTTGGGTTTTTCATTCAGTCTTGGACTAATTCATTTTCTGTTGGAGGAAATTATGATGATGAAAAGGAAAATGAAATATATTCGTAATGGACTCATGGTTTCATCTAGGCAGAACTGTACACATATGAATTTCATCCTTCGTGGTCCCTTCACAAAATGTTAATGGTTGTTGGAGAAACTTCAGAAAAATCTAAAAGGTGTTACATTCAGTTCACTACCTGTAAGTCACATGAGTATGCTTTAGTGAAATAACATGGTGTTAAGGGGCAAGATATTCTTAGGTAATTACTTATTAGGGTACTTAGGAGTTGGACATGATCGTGATCACCTTTTTTTTTTTTCACATGTTTGCATGCTGATATTATCTAGGAGATAACTAAACGGGCCAGACAAAGATGCCAATCATAACTGTATAATGGCTGAAGTATAAGTTAAACTGAAAATCCTTGGGTTTTTTTCATTCAGTCTTGGACTCATTCATTTTCTTTGTTTCCTTTTGAGTTGATGTATAGATGGGCTCTAACTCATCCTTTGACGATTTCGGAGTACGAGAATCTGAAGAAACTGTTGAAACCAGATTTCGAGGACATGGTTCCTTGGTACTCTGGGTATGTTATTGGTCAATACATAAGCTCTTATAATCCACTTGATGTTGTAAAAATGGTTGACTGTTTATCGATATATTGTGCAGGACCTCAACGGATTTATTTAAAACTGTTTTCGACCTCATGGTATCAGTGACACTCTTCGTTGGTCGATTTGACATGCGTATGATGCAGGTGAGCTTTGATTTTCAAGCATTCTGTTATCATTTTGGTTTTGGAATTTTCTTTTTTGTTTCCTTCAGGTTCTGCTTGTCCTAGAATGCCCTAATTTCCAGAGTTATGTTCTTGTGCTCTTAAGTGCTTCCAGGTAGTCGAGCTTACTGTTCTGTTAAAAGGATTGACATTTTTCTTAACCAATCCAGGCTGCCATGACCAAAACTCCAGATGAATCCAAGAGCAGCGAACTTTTGTACGACCATCTTGATGGAAAAGACGAACTTTGGTTTGACTTCATTGCAGATACTGGCGATGGTGGCAACTCTACATATGCTATAGCACGCTTACTTGCTCAACCTTCTTTAGTCATAAAGTCTGATGATTCCACGCTTACATTTCCCCGTGGAGAACTACTACTTATTGGTGGAGACCTTGCGTAAGTTGCAGACTTTGATCATACAGTTTACATTATTAGCTGTTTCCGATTGATCTTTGCTAATTAATGACTAGCAAATGTTTTGCTTGTGATATTCTTTAGCAAGTTGCATTCTTTATATCGATATGTCATATGTTAGTTATTTTTCCAGCTCTTTACTCTTGATTTTGGTTTTCGATGTTGATCTTGGATTAAGCTCTTCAGAAAGATGGTGATTGTTCCATTCTCTTGCAGATATCCAAATCCATCCTCATTTTCGTATGAGCGGCGTTTTTTCTGTCCTTTTGAGTATGCTCTGCAGCCTCCTGCTTGGTATACTCCTGAACATATAGCATTGGAAAAACCTGAGCTTCCCCTTGGAGTTTCTGAGATCAGGCAGTATAACGGGCCACAATGTTTTTTGATTCCTGGAAACCATGGTACATATAACTTAATGTCACCTTGTGCTGTACTTTGTGTTTTATGACATTTATGTACCCCTGTCGTCTTCCTTGCCTATCAATGTTACAATTTTTTTTTTACAAATGATGGCTTGACATGGAAGAAGTCAAACTCTATATTTCTACTAGATTATTGTAGATTGACATTTTGTAAATAAGAGTGACAAAACCTGACCTGTTTTCGAGCAGATTGGTTTGATGGACTACACACATTCATGAGGTATATCTGTCATAAGAGCTGGCTTGGTGGGTGGTTTCTTCCCCAGAAAAGGAGTTATTTTGCATTAAAGCTTCCCAATGGGTGGTGGGTTTTTGGTCTTGACCAAGCTCTTCATGGTGACATTGATGTTTACCAGTTCAAATTTTTTGCAGAGTTATGTCAACAAAAGGTAATTACATCCTTGATGTATGTGAAATAGTTTTTGTGGCAGGCTTTATGGTTTTCATTTATTAATTTAATGATTCAGTAGATTATGATTGTGATCAGTGCTAGTGGATCCTGTTATTTAAGCAGAGAACGATGCATATTTTCATTATTGTGCATTACGATTTGCTGCATGTTGATTTTTAAGTATTACTGGAATTTATGCAGGTTGGAGAAAATGACTCAGTAATCCTCATAACTCATGAGCCAAATTGGCTTCTTGATTGGTACTGGAGTGATAAAACTGGTAAAAATGTAACATATTTAATACGTGAGTACCTCAAGGGAAGATGCAGACTGCGGATGGCTGGCGACCTCCACCATTATATGCGTCATTCTTGCACGGAGTCCAAAGAACCAGTACATGTGCAACACTTGCTTGTAAATGGCTGTGGTGGAGCGTTTTTGCATCCAACACATGTCTTTAAAAACTTCAAGGAATGCTATGGGAACAAGTATGAAACAAAGGCTGCATATCCTTCTTATGATGAATCAAGCAAGGTAAGGTTAACTCCTACATTTGTATCTTTGAGTTCATTTCATAACAGGGTTGCTCTTGGAACAATCTTGTTGCCAACTGACTTTTATCTTTTCTTTCTCCATTAAGATTGCCCTTGGTAATATATTGAAATTCCGAAGGAAAAATTGGCAATTTGATGTGATTGGTGGTGTTGTGTACTTCATATTGGTTTTCTCAATGTTTCCACAGGTGAGAGACTAGATAAGTTTAACTGTGTAGATCTCAGAAAATTATCAAGTTTTGGATATCACAGTATTGCTTAGTTTTTCTTAATTTCTCTCTTTTGGGGCCTGACGTATGTATGATGTTCTTCTTCAGTGCGACTCGTTCCGTATCTTACGTGAAGATTCTTGGGGTGACCGTATGAATAGCTTCTTCATTGCAATGTGGAATGCTGTATTTGAGATTCTCGAGCGGTCTTATGTATCCCTGGCTGGTGTTGTCACTCTGTTGATGGTATCATTTTGTTTTGTACCCACAAAACTATCACGTAGAAACCGTGCTTTGCTTGGTTTTCTTCATGCTACTGCACATATAACATCAGCAGTACTACTGATGCTGCTTATGGAACTGGGTATTGAGATATGCATCCGCAACCATCTATTAGCAACTTCAGGTTTGGTTCCTCACTTCAATCTGCATCCATCATTGCTCGATTAAGATGTTATGTTTCGTCATCTTGAATCCTTGTGTAGAGATTGGTGACAGGAAAATTGTCCATTGATACATTTGTTTTAAGACAACGCGCTTCCAATTCTTTTCTCCATGTTTTACTGATTTCCTGCACGGCAATGTAAAACTATATGTTGGATTATTCAATCACAGGCTACCACACGCTCTACGAATGGTACCGCAA
Organism: Poa pratensis; assembly: GCA_947311845.1. Classification (NCBI taxonomy): domain Eukaryota; kingdom Viridiplantae; phylum Streptophyta; class Magnoliopsida; order Poales; family Poaceae; genus Poa; species Poa pratensis. Next base: position 48,365,760 of record CAMZMU010000075.1, on the reverse strand, counting down.
GGCGGAGAGTGAACATTTTCCCGACCCGACGGTCTTCGCGCACGTCTGGAACAGTGGACTTTCGGGCTTTACCCCGCGTGTATCAAGTACCTCATGTCTGCGTTCGACATCCCCGAGGTCATCCTCTGAACCATAATGCAAAGATCCAAGGCTGCCGATGGGCTGTACCCTTTTTTCACCGTCGTCCGTCGTGTCTCTTTACAGGTCATGGCAGTAACCAGAACCACAATCTGCAGAAAGGGAATAGAGTCCCTCCCTCGGGGAGGCGCCATCATGTACTACGTCTGCGTCTTCCTCTACTTCTGGGTGCTGTCCACGCCTGTCGTGTCGATGGTGTTCGGGAGCTACCTATACATCTGCATAAACTGGTTCCATATCCATTTCGATGAGGCCTTCTCCTCCCTGCGGATCGCCAACTACAAGGCGTTCACGCGGTTCCACATCAAGAAGAATGGAGACCTCGAGGTGTTCACCCTGGCTGTGGACAAGGTAAATTCTCTGCAAACTTTCTTCAGTCGTGTCTGCTCTTATCAAAATCGTGTATGCTCTTGTCAAGTTCTTATGTCTGAATATGCTTGAGTTTAGTTTTGATGCCTGCCTTTCTCATAGTTGATGCACAGTGTCTCACACATGTTGTCAATCCTAGGTGCCGAAAGAATGGATGTTGGACCCAGACTGGGACATGGAGCCCAAGCAGCCGTTCCAGATGAGCCACAGCAGGCGGTTCCCGAGCAAGTGGCGAGCTGCCCCCGGGTGGACGGAGCCGACCGGCGCGGTGCGGGTCGTCGACCAGTTTGTCATCCCACGTACACCCATGGACCCTCTCTCTGGGCTGACACCCACGGACCCTCGCTCCCCGGACTCCGCTACGTTATTGACCGACTTGTAGGCGATGGCGCTGTTGTAAAAACTTGAAATATGTAACGGTGTAGTTCATCTCGTGCTACCTGTGTTGCAAAAAGGTTGTACAGTGATCTAAGGTGTCTTCTGACATAGCGTAGAACAAAAGTAGTAGAAAAAAGATAGGAGAATGTAAGATGGGAGGGTTGATGCTGTAGCTCTGTTCTGAAATGATGAAACCTTTGATGGTTTCTGGTCCACCTGTTATATTCGATGCTAGTTTCGTTACAGTTTGAGATATTGTTTTGAACCTTGCGTTAGATTTTAAAAAAAATGACTATAAATATTTTATATATCCGGAAGGTATAATAAAAAATATTAGTCAAGGGTAAAAATATCTTGGAAGAGGGTGCCAAATCTCTGAAAAACATCTTATCTTTTTCCTATATGGAGTGACTATATGACAGTTCACTGGGCTACTTGAAATTGGTTTTTATTTTGTATACAGTTTTAAGTATAGCTTTACTCTGGTGCCAGATGCAGTTTGTGCTACCAGATGATTGCCATGACCAGTTTTCATCTACGTTTGACAAGCCTGTCCCTGTTGCATTCACAGAGTAGTAGCGGCAAGAACACAGACGGTATGAAGAAGACTATCTTGATCATAAGCAGCAGCTGCAGAACAACACGAGAGTATTGCTGATTTCCGTAACACATACGATAATTTCATTGATAAAACGAAGTAACAAGTTCTTGTGCCTCATAGAGCCAGCCATCATACAGAGTAGCATCAAGAAACCTGTGATGGATGGATGGCTCTAAGGAAGCACAAACCGATTCCCTATATATTTTTCCTCGAAAACACAAAATATCATAAAAAATGTATCGCTCGCCTACGTATCTATGATGCCACACTACCTGCTGCTGCTACTACTGTAACAGCTCCGGCTGGTACAAATTTCTCGACGCTGATAAAAAGTTCGGTCGTCTGGCGGCGGACTTCTGCTAACACTATCAGTTGCACCTGCGGTTCGTGCTCGCATCAGGCTTCATTTCCAACTTCACCTCGCTGCTTTTAGCGCAGAAGCTTGGTTTAGCCTTCTCGGAGTCATCGGACTTGCCCTTCCTGAGCTTGTCGAGCGCTTGGAGCAGCGACGAACCAAGAATTGCTTGCAGCTTCACCTCGTCCATCATGTTCAGATCCGTTATGTTCAGATCAAGCGTGACCTTTTCTGTAGCTGCACTGCTGTCAGATGACGGTAGATCTTGTTTGCTGACTGTCACTTTCGAATTTGAGCAGCCTGGCTTGTTGATGTTTACTTCAGAGGGCTTTTCTGCTTGTGTCTTGACAAAAGGGACAGGACACGGTGCGACACCAAATTCCTCTACTAGTTCAGTGTCTACAGACGCGGGTTCATTTAGGTCAATGAAGAACTTGTTTCCTCCAGCTTCGACAGGGCTATCGTTCCCTTCCATTATGACATTCTCTTGGAGCTTGTTTTCGACAGTTTCGACAGGGCTATGACTCCTTTCCATAATGGCATTCTCTTGGAGCTTGTTTCCAACAGTTTCGACAGGGCTGTGATTACTTTCAGTTATGACATTGCTCTGGAGCTCCTTTCCATAGCTAGCAGTATTGTTAGATTGCCCGAAAGAAGGGCGCACAAGCTTTCTTCTCTTTGCTTTATTATCACTACTACCTTCGTTTCCTGCATTTGTACCAAGGCTTGCCGCTTCGCTGCGCCTCTTGAAGTTCAAGAAGGGAGGGTCTGCACTTTCTTCTTCTCCTTCTTCTATTCCAGTTGGCAGGTTTAGCTCAGCAGGAGGATAACTTGGATAAGGTCTGTCAATATCCTGTTCACTGACCAGCTGTCTGCAAACATTTTCTGTAGGACTTCTAGTCTTGCTACTCCACTGTTCAGTTCTTTTAGAGAGTGAATAGAGCAGTTGGTTGAGTGAAGGGCCTGGAATTTCTTGGGAGTGTGGTTGTGGCTTCATTGACATGCGAGAGAACACAGTCTTACGTGGATGCTGACTGGGTACTGTCATGTTGCTTTCAGCTCCTGCATCACCACTAGTATACGGGCGGCCTGATATGTACGCTCCAGTATCATTTCCAGAACCTGATGAGCCTGAAACAGCATGATTAAAATCACGTCTCGATTGCTTCTTTTCAAAGTCTTCAGCGCAATCAGGGATTGGGATGTAGCCAGTAAAGCTTTCTTTCTGTTGACTGATTGCTGATACTTCAGGGTACCGGGATACCTTGTTGAGTTAATTCAGGAGGTGTTAGGGACTTTTTCCTATTTAAATGCTGATTCGCTTGGCATTGTTCGCAGTTGTCGTAATCATCCTCCAAGTTTGCATTGTGCTGTAGACTTGCCAGTGAAACACGAGGATATGAAGGGACATATGGAGTTGAGGACATATAGTTTCTATCATCACCAGTTGGAACCTGTGTTGAATATCGAGAATATAACGAGCTGCTGCCTTCGTATGACTGGTCAACTGACAACCTAACTCCATCAGTTGGGCCTTGTGTGCTGCATCCAGAAAACAGCCTATTTTGCAGATAATTATGAGATAATGGGTATGACGGATTTGCAACAAAATGATCTCTGTAGTATGCAGGTGTTTGAGAGCAAGGAGCAGCCACTTGAGTTGAAGTGCCATCTATTGTTGAAACGTCTCGGAGATCTTCATGTCTATGATGATAAGGTAATCTTAGTTGGTTGCTGTGGATGGGAGCAGCTTGGAGTCCAAAAGGTACAGTTACCAAAGGCATCGACACATTTGGTTGTGTCTCAAAAGTAGGTGGCACAATTGGGTGCATGCTTGTAGAGGCAAAGGAATTTGTCTCGACTGTTGAGATCTTGGGAGAAGTTGAGGCTATCAAAGTGTGGGATTGGTCGGCAGAAAGTGGAGAAATATTTGGACTCAAGCTCCTTTTGTCTGGTCCCCTCCTACTGGAGTAATCTTTTTCTGTAATGGCACTTGTTGAGTAATTGGAAATAGGACGTCCTACCCTTTTCTTGTCAAACAACCCATATAGGTTGACAACCTGCAGATGAAAAACACGATTAACCACCAAATCATAACCCTGCGAATGGAAGGTTCATGAATTTAAACTACAAGTTTTGTAGCAAACCTGCTGGCAGGAAAGGTCGAAGTAGAACTTTTTAGAGTTATAGTAGTTCTCTTCTATAGCAGGAAAAAACTCGTCTTCGGTGAGCGGTCTGCACTTCCAAACAATATTGAAGCAAACCTAGGGAAAAAAACAGCTCAAAACCGAATGAACAGTTATTACAGTTAATTAATCCCAGTTTGTATTCTTGAAAAAAAACACAGTTCCCGCCAAGCATTAATTCTTATAGACGGATCATGGAACCATTATTTGCTAGGTTCACAATTACAAGCTGTATTCATATGCTTGAACGATCGGCTGGTAGTAAAAATGGATTTTCGACAATAAATGATAATATATAACCCCACCAACTTTTTTATACAGTAGTAATGAGCCATGTCCTCCTACCAATTGAATCTTTATTTGAACCAAAAAAGGAAAATTGCAATCCACAGATAATTGCATCACTACTTCCTCAAGTTCTCTAATCCCAATGCTGTAACAGAACTGTATTGTGGTGGATTAGTAATCAATAGTTATTATTGTGAAGCTAACCTTTAGACTGTTAACCGTACCCTTTTTCGCCATGTTTGCTATTATAAGTGGAAGGTATTCTTATGCTTCAACGATTGGCTAGTAGTAGAAAATGTGTATCTCCGACAGTATATACATACAGGAGTAAATGACAATGCCTACCTACACTTAAGATTCTATATCTGAACCAAAACAAAATGGTGCAATAGCAATCGGATCATCAATAACCAAGAGGCAAATGAGAATTTACCTGCGCGGGATAGGTGCGGCCGGCGGAGCGGAATGCGGCCCTGCGGATGTCCATGCCGCCATCGGAGGTGGCCTCGAAGACCCCGTAGAGCTTGCGGTCGGTGTAGTCAAAGAGGAAGAGGGGCATCCCCCTCTTCACGCTGGCGACGAAGTGCTGGTACTCTGGCGGGAGGCCGAAGACGCCGGTCCCGAAGCAGTCCTCGCGCGTCTCGCTGTTGGACATGAAGATGGCGCCCGCCATCTCCGCCGCGGCGCCCTCCCGGAAGGAGCACTTCGGAAGCTGGAGCCTCCTCATCCTGGGCACGCGACAGTTTGGTTAGTATAAGATAGATGGACGGATCTTGATCGAGAATCATAATAAACTTTGTTATTATAAACAAAATTTGTGTTGAATGAAGCGGGACCAAATGTAATAGGTCGAGAATCAAAAGTAAGCAAAGAGGAAGAAAAGGAAGATGCGAGGTGGTCCATGGTGGAAGTGTGCACGCGATGGCGACGCAAAGGGACTGTAAGGTCAAGAACAGTGGCAGGTTTCTGCACGTAATAACTAACTGGTGCGTGATGAAAAAGACGCTAGATTTGATTCGTCCGCGATGAGGCAGAGGGCCAAACGCACGAGCACGCAGGCACCACATGAATGGCGGACCCCCAAAAATAGATCGAAAGTGGAAAAAGCAGGCGAACCATAGTTGGACCGAGAGGCGACCGACCAGGCGCGGATCCAGATTGGACTGGGCGAGGAACGAGCCCCGCCGGAATCGGCGGACCTCGGTGGATTGGACGCCTCACCAGCACGGCGTGATGAACTACGATAAGCAGGGGGATAAAGCAGGGAACATACGTGCGCGCGGAAGACTCTCCGGCGCTGTGGTCTGAGTCGGCGGCGGATGCTGGTTGTTGTCCGTCCACTAGTGACTCGTCTGCGGCGGCGGCGGCGGTGTTCTTGGAGAAGGGGAAAGCGGCGGCGCGGGTGAAGTAGTATTTGTTGATGGAGATTGGGGGCAGGATGGCAACCGCTTGGGATTCGATTTGATTGGATTGGATTGGATACGATTCGTCTCCTGGGGTATCCTGCTCTATTATTTATCTCTCTCTATACCTGCCGGGAGGGAATTCGTTTCGGCTTCGGTTTGGTGGGGAGAGGAGAGGAAGCAGATAGCAGCTGGACTGCTCCGGCGCGCACGCGTGTCGCGTCATCGTGCCGACAGTAGCAGGGTACAACTAACTAACTGGACCGAAGCGAGTCGTGTCATGGCCCAGTCAATCCCATGGGCCGGCCGGCCGACAGCACAGGTAAAAGTCAACCCACTCCTAAAGGTAAAAGTCAACCCTCATGGTTTTTTTTCCCGACAATCAATAGTTCAATACCACGGTATATATTTATATATTTATAGTAGCGAAAAGTACGTGGTGAGATACATGAGCTGATTACAGCGATTACGAAAGAAAGTCTAAAGGAAACGAACAACTCTTCGAGAACTTCAACCTCTTTCTTCTTCAATGCCACAATCTTGTACTTTCTCTTTCTCCTATGGCCACTGTAATTTTCTTTCTGGCCTTTTGAGAGTCGACTCAAGTGTTCTCTTGCCGCCCCTACCTCGTGCTTCCGATCCGGCGGCGTTGCCAGCTAGCGAGAAGATGGGTTAGGGGGTCTAACTTCCCTTGTACATACCAAATCGGGAATAGGTTTGATCTCGTGCCGGTGTTGCCTCGCCCATCTTGGATGCCAACCGGCGAGCAACAGCCCGATTCGGTCAAGCTCTTCTCATGTTTGCTTCCGTGGTGGCGGAGGAGGAGGGCGAGGAGCGGATTTGAAGGGCGAACCTTCCATAAAATCATTGGTGCTAGTGTCCCTTATCCCGACATAGTTCTGGATCGTAGGTGAGGCTGTTCTTCCTCGGTGGCCTTTCGACGACGCTCTGTTGTCTCGCTGTTGACTCTTTCGACCAAAGGATGGCCTTTGCTAGTGCGGCGCTACGACGTCGACATCCTCCAACCTCTAGCACGACGTTCAGCGATGCTCTTGACCCAATTGGCTATATCCAGGTGGCTACTACAAGCGGTGGTTGGGGGCTCGATTGCGTTCTCCATATGTAGGTCAGAGTCCTTTTCATAAAGTGTAGGGACATGATTGCAATTTCCATTTTTTGTCCTTGCGTGATTTGTACCATCACTGTTGCAGCTCGCTAGGACCTTCCGGACTCATTTTTGTTAAAAAAACTATAATTTCCCATACTTGTTTAAAAAATTCAAATAAATAAAGATGTATAAATAAAGTTATCAAGAAAGAGAAAGACAAAGAAACCGCCATAGAAACCCTAAAAAACAACAATTTATACCAAGAGGATTCTACAATTTGTTCTACCTATCATAACGCTCCCTACAATGTTTACCAAGACGATTCTACAACAGTACAACACCGTTGTTTTCAAGTTATCTTCCTACCAAAGAATATAAGTAGATCATTTGAGGATCGACTAGTTCCGCGCCTATTTAAACCGGTGAGGGCCAGCCGCTTATGTATGCCTAACTCCCATCGAGCGTTGAGCAAACGCCACTCTGTTTTCAATGGTCTCTTCTTATCATACTCCTGTTTTTGTAGAAAATTCACGTACACCTACAAATATGTAGGGTTTGTAGGCAACGGGAATTTGCATGCATTAATATAATACACCAGTTTTGGACCCGGGGAGAGTTAAAACAATATATTTTATACCAAACTATTATACTTCTATATAACTTAATTTTATTATATTACAATCTTATAAGTATATCTCCCCATAAATAGTTTTCACAGTTAACTAAATATAAATTGTTGTTAATATTATGTGTATCATTCTTGTACGGTATGTACATTTAAAATATAATTACTTTGTGTTGAATCTAAATAATTTTGTAACCAAAACTATATTAGTTTTTGCAGTATACACACGGGCTAAAAATTGTTAAAAAAATTATACGCCTCCTTTTGCAGTTGAATTAAGACTTAATTATCTATAACAATTTGGGAGACATATCTATTAAGTATATTCTAACAGATATCTTAATAGAAGTTTCGAGTGTACCATTACATCAGAAAATTTATAGAAACTTATAGAGCATAAATGGAACTACTATCTTCTCCATCTTTTTTTGTTTAAGCGTGTCTTACAAGAAAATTGTGTTAATTAATAATCACACGACGCGTGATTCTATGTACTTGATGTTGAAATATAAACACTTAAACCAATCACTAACGACCATAAAAAGTATTGTGAATTCTACAACTTCCGTTTTCGTACGGTTTAATATGTTATGCCATCAAAATGTGTACACAACTTCTCATGTAAATTTCTCAAATAGAAATATACGTGTAATATTAACCGTGAAAACTTAGTTATCATATATTTCATTTTACAACTAGTAGGGATCTCACTGGAGAGAGTATCAGTATAATTAAACTTGCCAATGCCGGCCACATTTTTTTAGGGGAAGAATAGGGTGGTTTCTTTCTATGAGATACACAATTTGGGGTGAAGACTTTCTCCTAAATAACAAATAAACTTTTCTTTAGAGATTAGTACTTTCTTGGATATAATAGATAAATGTACATGATTATGATAATAATTTACTATTTGCCCTCGTACTCTTCAGCACCGTGGAGGCTGCCATATTTTTCCCAACCTATAGGCCCTTGAGGTGGCCTTGTCGGTGCCACCGCAGGTGGAAATGAGTGTAAGCCGCCGCGGTAGCCACGAGTGCCAATCATTCTGTCACCAGGACACCAGGCACACATCCACATGTTGGTGTGTTGCGTCACGTTTTAAACTACAATGTTGTGTCAATTTGGTAAAAAAAAAATCGCGGTGCAACATTTTTTTTAGATTGTGTCCACCCTCCAATTTTTTTCTGGGTCCGCCACTGGCATGAGGGAGCACTCTGTCGTGGCATCAGAGCTTGGAGGTGAGTCGGCATGGGCCGTGAGGTGAGCGGCACGGGCAACCTCGAGGAGGAGCGTGCGTCTGCACGAGCTCTTCCTGTTCGTCCCCTTTTCCGCCAAACATACTTGTTCCTCCACCACAACAACATCGGTGGGTGTGGCAATAGCGATGGCGGGTTCAGGATGTGGCCGGGACAGTTTTTGATCGTCGCCGGCATGCTCTGTGCCAGCTCGAGTGCGGTGAGGATCAGAGGAGCTCGCCGGCCGGCCTGCACGCACCTACTCCAGCTCCAGGTCTCCTACTTGCACAACCCACTCATAAGGCGATGCTGTCTGCGGCGGAAAGTTGTCGTCCCTCGGCTAGTGGTGACTCGTCTGCGGGGGTATTCTTGGGGATGGCAACCGCTTGGGATTCGACTGGATTCTGCGCGCTGGATCCGGATACGATTCGTTTCGGCTTCGGTTCTGCCGTGAAGAAGCAGATAGCAGCAGGAGCGCTTCGTCGCGCGCGCGTGTCGCCTGGTGGGGGATATCAGCAGGGAACAACTAGCTGGACTGGGTTGTCATGGCCTAGTCAATCAGATGGGCCGGCTGGCAGCACTTACAGCTAAAAGTCAACAACCTTCACAGCGTTATCCAATACTCACTACAATTTCCAATTAATAAATATAGGTATAATATAAAGTTGTCATCAAAAGAGAAAAAATAAAAAAGTTCCACGGTCCAACCCTATCAACAAAACAACGAAGAAGAAAAAAAGGATAATGGTTTGTACTATGTACTTAGCAATAGTGCTCCCTCCCTAATAGCTAGGGTAGTAAACCAGTACTCCCCCTTGTTCACTATCATAAAAACTTTCAGATATTTAAATGCATCTAGATTCAAAAAAGATAAAAGTGTTATAGTAATGAACGCAAGGAGTATTGGTTTTCATTTACTTTCCTACCAAGCGACATTACATATTTTAAGGATCGATTTTTTTTAGTTTATTTAAGGATCGATTGTTTCCGTGTCCATTTAAACCAACCTTTCCAGCATGAAGCAAACACTACTCCTCCTTCAGTGCCTCCTTCTTACCCTACTCTTGTTTTCTTAGAATTTAGAAGAATCGCTTACTGTTTCAGAGAAAGGGTTGGCACAATGTATTGCCATACTAGAAAAAGGGAATTAAACATTTACTACACTGCACAACTTGACTAGCCTCTGATTCTGCTTGTTTATATGAACACTTTAGTGTATCAAAACGAGGTGGCATCTATATTCCTTTTATACCTCTCGTATGGTAATTCCTTTGTAATAGAGAAATGATAGCAAACTTGCTCAACAGGTTGTTATTTCCTTTTGATGCTTGGTTATACCTTAATATTATATATCTTACCCCGTTGTTGTTATTGCGTGATTATAACAGTGAAATGCACAAATGATGAAACCTTCTTACTCATGTCCTCTGTTGTAATCAGATTGTTGCAGAGAGTTTGTCCGAGGGAGAGATCATGAGCTTACTCAGTTCAGGTTGTTGCACAGAGTTTGTCTGAGGAAGTGTAAGCTCAGCTTCACCAGAGGATTTGGGGCTGGCTACCTGAAGCAGGTACACCCAATCAAATGGTGTCTCTGTTTCGTTTTCTTGTTTGATCTCTAGGACAGTGGTGATGAAGTGTAGAGTGTAGACCTGCATGTGACAACTTCTTTATGGCATGGATCCCATCAATTAAACTGCTCATGGATATTTAACTCACCATCTAAAAGCCCAAGTATATGCTCATGTGTTAGTGGTGCTAAAAGATTTTGTTGACTTGCTTAATTTGCTATTTTCTTGTATTTGTTCAGTACATCATCTATATGTTGATATGTTGATATAGTTGCCAACTTGGTGTCAGTTTGTGGTCATGTACTTGGAGTATTAAGTATTAACGAAGTTATAATCTACATAGTGTACATAGTAAGTTGCACGGCCTAAGATTAGACTAGCAAACATCTTGGCATGTGTTGATAAATTCAGGTACATGTTCAGCTTAGCATTTTCTTTTCCCCCACGTGTTCTCAGACAACTTTTATGAAACTAGCCTGACATTAATAGAGGGGTTTGTTATGTGCATGACGTTTACCTCAGCAGATAATACCCCAGCTTGACGACTTGGTGCCTTAAAACTTCGCAGGCCAAGGTCGCGGATCTGCAGGAGACCATCCACACCAAGAGTGCGTCCCACCCCTCTCATCCACATCAAAGCCTCTAGATTCGAGTTCAAATCTACTGATATACAAGTACAATGCTGTCTTGTGCCTTAAAGTACAGCATCAATTGTGTTACATTTAGTAATACAAGTATAGTACATACTATTCAGTAAGCCTGTCTTTTTAGTACAACTGTATGTTTTTGCACTACTGCATCTGTTCATTATGATAGCTTGCTTCTCAGTCTCTTTCCCTCCCTGCAGGTGCCCACCGGACGAAAGGGTGGAGCCTGCACGTCGTTGTGGTGGTTTGGTGCTGGTGATATCGACTAGGTGCGGATTGATTCCCGTCCCCAAATTGTGCTTCTAGGTTTTGTCATGTTGTATTATGTTGATTCTTGCAAGTTCAGAGCCAGGGATGCTCTATTTTTTTATTGTTTAAGGGCCCAAAAGTATCTCTGTTTCATTGATCTCATGTTGGTACATGGCAAGTCATGTCATACTTAAGTCGTATGAACCTCGAAAATGTAAACTAGATTAGTAGTCATAGAAGTCCTATCTTGCTCTGTTACATACATGCCTTGTTAGACTCAAAGTGTATAAAGTGTTGCTGTATAAACTGTTTGCATGGAAGTGAATCTGATATCTGTGTGTAGGACAAGTCTAGTAAATAAGCACATTTGCATTTAAGCTGGCTTGTAACCAACTTTCCTAGCAGGTAAGCACCTCAAATTAGTTTCTCTGTGAATGCTGGTGGGAGTGCATGGTGGACTTCTACACGGATGAGTACCTTCAACGGCCATGATGAGTACCTTCAAAGGCCAACGTCAGTGACGATGTGGACCGGATCTTCAATGACACCCCCATCCACGGTATCGACACGAAGTCAGGTATCTAGTATCTACTGCTCATCTTCTCGAACAGATATGGTCTTAATGTTTGATGACCTGATGATTGATGCATGTAGCATGTGCTCCCTACGGATATATAGGCTTGATGCATGTAAAATGTTCTCCATGTGCTTGCTGACCTGATCCCTACCATACTTAGTGTTGTATTCAAGTACATGCCTCTGGTTTCATGTCATTTATCTAGTATCACTGTAGATGTTTTAAGTGAATTCTGTACTGCTTGAGTGTAGATGTAATGCTGCAAACACTTGTGTACTTGACGACTAATGAGGCTTTTCCTCTCATTTATAGGAGTTCTAGGCTGAAGAAATGCGAAGAAGCTCGAAGCCCTAGCCGACGACTGTTGTATGAACTTGGTGTAATGCTGTACTTGCTGGGAATTTTGATGTAATAGTGATTCTTACTTGGAACTGGTTTAAATTTACTTGTTATACTTGTTATTCAAATGCTGGGTGTTCTTGATGTACTTGCTATACAAATGCTGGAAATTCAAATTAAATTTTGAATCTGGAAGATGTTGTGATCTTGAATATTACTGTAATTCAAATTAAATTTTTATATTTGAATTCTGATTTGTACTGATTTGAGTCGAGATGGCAGTGCTGAACTAGCCTAAATGGGCCATGGGCCCAAATTCTTTGATCTGGAAAAAGGCCACGGCCTAAGAAATATACACTTTAAAAAGGCCAAGGCCCATAAAATAATTAGCTGAAATTTCGTTTAGTTTGACCAGAAAGTCAAGAAAAAAACACTACATGGGCTGAACATTTGGGCTTGGCCCATCTAGTGACCAACGTGGACTGGGCTGAATCTGTTCTATGACCTTCTGATTTGGTCGCAAATTTGCCACGTAGGATTGGCCACGTAGGATCTGACGTGGCTATGCCAGACAGCGCGTGACCAAAAAAATTGGTCATAAGAGTTATGACCATCAAATTTGGTCATAGATGGTTATGGCCAATTCAAAAAAAAGGTCACATATGACCGTTTGAGACGCTCCGTATGTGACCTTCAGATTTTGGTCATAAAAAGGTCATAGATGAAAAATTATGACCTTTTAGTGACCAAATTTGTGAGTCACTAGTTGACATATTTCTTGTAGTGACAGCGGCTTCTCGCCACCAACGGCATCTCACCTGCTTGCCGTATCGCACGGCTCCAGCATACATGCGGAACACACACACCCAGCTAATACATGCAAATACAGAAAATAAACATGCAGATACAAAAACATCAAGATTAGTGCTAACAAAATAGACCGAAATCCGAAAAGCAAGAAGACTAAAAGCAGCCAGACTAAATCGAAAGTTGATTGGCCAGGATCCCCGTCGGCCAAGCCTACGAAATAATCGCGGAAACGCTATAAATACTTGCATCCTCGAAAATGGCCGTTGTGAGCAAAGACTCATGGAACCGGTTAGATGTGAAATAGTCCGGACTGGTCAGACAGTCAAGGGGCCGGACCGTTCGAGCTATGGTCTAGACAAGGTCCGAGCACTCTGTCGAGCTGAATAAGGTTGTGGGAACATGCAGGTCAGACCAGGGTCGGACCGAGGTCCGGACCGCCAAATCTTGAGTAGCAAAACTCCAACCACATGATGAAGCAAAGGATTTCACTACAAGAAATATGCTATCCTATTACCTTTTGATAGTCACCCTGAAAATATTGGTCATAGATCTATAACCATTTGGTCATGCGCTGTTTTGGAGGGTCCAAACCCGAAAATATAACGAACAAATCTTTCAGACAGTTCATAGTTTCTTTACATGGATTTGTCATAATGCCGCAATTGCCTACGACCTTTTTCTATCCGATTACGACCAATTTAAATGGTCATTCACATGAGTTGACAGCCAACTCAGCAGTCTCGTTCACATGTCAGTGCTTAGCTGTCATTTTTGCTCCCGCCCAACCTCCTGACATGTGGGCCCGCACCCACCCTACCTGACATGTGGGTCCTGCCCCCACCATAACTGACATGTGGATCCCACCCCGCGCCCTGACATGTGGGTTTCAGCCCGGCCAAGTCTGAAATGTGGGACCCGCTCCCACCCCTGACATGTGGGTCCCGACCCACCGCGTGTAATATTTGGCAAAACCATTGCGTGAGCGGGGACTCGAACCCACGACCGTGCGCTTGCTAGTACTGCTCTCTACCGCTGGGCTGTTGAAGTGATGTTGTTTGTTGAGAGAAGCTAACCTCTCTTTAGTGTTATTTCTATCAGGATACGGAAACATGCCTGGGCTGGTACGGCAAGGTAATGGGCTGGCTCGTCTGGTTCTTTTTTTTCCTTTTTATTATTCTTTTAGTATTTTTGATTTTGAACTCCAATTTCAACCAAATAAATTTTGAACTTTTTGTAAAGATGTACTATGTAATTATATACTATTAGGGACTGTTTTAGTCAAAATTCAAATGCAAAATAAAATACCACTAACCTTATATATTTCTTTACATAGGATTTTGAAGAATTTGAAATATTTTTTTTGGGATTATTCTTTTAAATTCAAATGCAAGGTTTAAAAATTATGCCACGATGAAATGCAAACATCCACTTCTAAAATTTGGGTATTAAAATTATGCCAAGATTTATTTTGTATTTTTTATGTTGGTTTCAAAATACGGTTAAAACGACGGAATGACTGTTCGTAGTTTCGGGTTGAGTCTTCCAAAACTCACGGTGTATCTATAATGAAATAGATACTTTTGTACCTAAATATGATTTTTACAAAAAATTATGAGCAAACTACGAAGCACATGGAATTCAATTTTGACACGTTTCCTACTAAATCGGTAGAAATTTGTCCAAGAAAAATTATTTAATTCTTTGATTCCAGGACACTACCAGTCTCTTCATGATTGAGTTCCCAGCTCCCACGGCACAACAACTGCCTTGCAGGCCTCACATCGATTCATTAATTAGACCTTATATTAACGTGGAGAGCTGGAGTTAGGAAACGGCAGCGCGATTGTGGAGGTAGTGATGATATTATTTTCCACCGTGAATTAATTTGTTTGGACATGATATGTTACATTTGTTAGTTGAGAAAAACGGGGAGGCAAGAGGAATTTCAAAAAATAGGTAGAGAGACGGTAACAAAATTACCAAATGTATGAACTCGTGATGGGTTGTTGAAAAAAGGTTAACTGTTACTCCTTCAGTTCCTTCATGTACGGCTTTTCCCAATCCTTTGGCTCTCAACGAGGTGTTATAGACAAATTAACGACACGACACTCTTGTTAATAAGAGAAGAGATGGATGGTGTATCTTTACTATTAAATGGCAGTTGGTACGTACTAAGCCGGCAGAAAATTCTGCCTCCCGATTCTGCTTGCTGCTAATAACTGCTATCGACCACACATGGGCCGGCCCAACTGTGCAACAATGCGGAGCTCCTTCCTTTTCCCAGTCAACGAATCAATCAACGAATCAAAAAATCAATTACTTGCCAAAAAAACTACCAGAAAGACTGCTCCGTGCAATCAATTTCAAAAAAGCGTTTCCATTCCGAGACAGCGCCTTCCCAGAACGACTGCTCCGTGCAGTCAATTCCAAAAAACTACCATACCGCAATCAATCAAACAATCTTCAATACTCGCATTCAGCCTAGGCAACCTGGTTTCCACTACGCCAGAGTCCATTCCGCCACGCCGGCTACATTCCGGTGACGTTGCCATCAGGGAATACTCGCTTCAGCCTGCTTCGACTCCTGCCATGGAATGACACGGACAAGGTGAGATGTCTGAAAGGGAAAACACTTTATCAGGTAATGATATCTCCATGGCCATAGCTGAATTAGTTTCAAACTGACATTGTGCACCATGGTGGCTTGATAACAGAGAGTAAAATCATTCTGGAGAACATGGCACCAGAAAAGCCTACTGCGTCACGAGCTCCATTCCAAGACATAACAAACAACACCAATTCAGGTAAAGATATCAGTACTGCCTAACTACTTCGATGACTCTACATTCGATTTTTTTTATAATTCATACAAATAGCAGATGCAAAAGAATTGAAGAGACAAAGGGAACAGGAATGATATGCACGGTATAAAGTTGCACAGTCACCTGGTACGTGCATTCTTGAAACCATGCCATAGTATGCAGATTAAAAAAAAACATAATGATGGGATTTCACACTCCAGGTAATGCCACTGTTCAGTCAGCTATCATCCAACTGCCATTCACCAAAACTACAGGTGGTGATGTTGGCATACCGACAATTTTGACGCCCTTAGGTGTGACTACATTAGAAACACCAAACTCTGTCCATTAAGAATGTAGTGCCTCTTCAATTAAGCAGTGCACCGCCTCGTACTTACTTTTTTGTGTTGATATCACATATTTTTGAATCGCAAGACAAATAGCTGATCCAAAAGAACTGAAACGACAAAGGGAACGGGAGAGATATGCACGGAAGAAAGCTACAGCAGCTAATCTCAATGGAGAACATAGTACATTTAACACCCTGGTTACTATATTGACTGGTATGTTCATTCCGATGGATCATTTCATGTGATGCACGTATCAAAACCATGGTGATGCACCCCTAATACATACTATGGTGTGGTCATGCCATATTCTCACACTCCACGAAATGCCACTGGTCAATCAGCTCTCACACAACTGCCATACACCCCAATATTTTGACTCGCGGGACAAATAGCTGATCCAAAAGAACTGAAACGACAAAGGGAACAGGAGAGATATGCTAGGAAGAAAGCTACAATAGCTAATCTCAGTGGAAAATAGAGTACATCTAACACCCCGGTTGCCATATCGACTGGTACGTTCATTCTGATGGATCATTTCATGTGATGCACTTATCAAAACCATGGTGTTATACCCCTTATACATACTATGGTGCGGTCATGCCATATTCTCACACTCTAGGAAATGCCACTGGTCAATCAGCTATCACACTGCTGCCATACTCCCCAATTACAGAAGGTGATGTTTACTAACAAAAATCGCATCGTCATTTATATATTATACTACTGATTGGACAAAAATGTTGATGTAGGCGTACCGACTAATCTGATGCCTTCTAGTCCGACTACATGTCAAACACCCAACACATTGCTGACAAACATGATTGCCTCTTCTAACAAGGAGAATTTGGATGGTGATGATTATTATAATATTGGGTCTATGCGGGGATATGGGCTACAAACACCAGTTCGAGCCGTACATAGCATGGGTACTGACTATCGTACCAGGCGCACGTCTCTTTTTTACCAACAGACGCACAATTCTTATACAGGCAATACATTAATTTTTTTTGACTCGCAGGACAAACAGCTGATCCAAAAGAATTGAAAAGACAAATGGAACGGGAGAGATATGCACGAAAGAAAATTACAGCAGCTAATCTGCATGGAAAGAAGAGTACACCTAACACAACATTTCTGGGGTCACCTGGTACGTTCAGTCTTTAGGATCATCCCTGATGATGCACTTGTCAAAATCATTATTGTGCACCCCTCATAAATATGATGAATTCTTTTGGCCAGAATTTGACACTCCAGGAAATGCCACTGGGCAATCAGCTCTCACAGAACCGCCATACTCCCCAACTAAAAAAGGTGATGTTTACTAACAGATAGAGGCATCGTCACCTTCTGTATTACTACTGATTGGATAAAAATGGTGATGTAGGCATACCCACAAATATGACGCCTTCCGGTGTGACTACATGTGAAACACATGGTGGTGAGTATTATAATATTGGGTCTATGCAGGGATGTGGCCAAGAGGATTTATCATGCCTAAATCTTCTGGTCGAGAGGCTGTTAGTCCTATCAGTTAGCTCTGGTGGTAATGGGCACAAGTCATACATTATCCTTTGTTTTACCTACTTTGGATCAAACACCCATGGATGAGTGCTGGGCTGTTAGCCGGGGAATGTGTCGTGGCAGTGAACAACAACAAGACAAAAACAGTCTGATCATTCTGACAGAAATTCATGTATAGAATCCAAAGATTAAAATGTTACCTTGACTTCTATTTGGCATCTTTTTTTTTTCAAAACTAAGCATATTTGCGTAAAGAGCCAAACGTCTGCTTGAGATGCTCCATGGTAAGTACTGGGTTGAGGTTAATAATAAAGAACAGTTTTGTTCAGACTCTCAGCTTTCTAGGCTTTCATCTAACGTCTGCTTGCCTTTGGTTGTGCTGGGTGACGCAAAAATGTAGGAAAAGCCACTATTAGATGGGAAATTTGGCAGGAGATATGCATCCACGACATTAAACCAAATGAGTCATCTTTACATACCTCATAACCGTTTTCATTCAGCTTCTCCAAGAAAAGAGCTCCTTTTGTACAGCTCAAACTATCCAGCAATGAAGTAAATGGCCTTCTGCTCAGGCTTCATGCTTTCCACATACTAGTCTTAGTTAATATACAACTCTTTCATGCGACCATAGGCATGACCAATTTACTCAATTACATGCAAAAGTGACTCCTAAATCATATAATGTAATTAATTGGAAACAATACCTAAAATACATTGCATAAGGGTGGTTGTTTTTAAAATTCTACCATTTGACCATGCACGAGAGAGAGGGTGTATAGTTTTTTTGCTCGAATACCAAGGCACGACTTGTGAGATAAATTCCATGTCTTTTGGACGAAAGTGACACTGATGAACGGCGTGGTATAGGAGCAAAAATAGGGAATTATCGGCCTCCTCTCTGCCTCTCTGGAAATTGTTTCCTTCCTAATTTATTGGAACAAATCCCACCGTAATAAATCGACTCTCTCCCTATCCTCACCGATCTCCTGATTAATTGCTTTGTTTATCTCGTGCGCCAAGCTAGGTGCCTGATCGATCGAAATCGTGAGATAAAGAAAAAAAAATAAGATTCCTAATCTAAGGTACGTGCAGCCACAACTCAAAAATTGAAAAAAAAAAAAGGAAAACGCTATTGACCAACCAACTGACGCTACAGCCGGTTGGGCTCGCTAGCGTCGCATCACCGTTTTCCTCGCAGGTTCTCGCCGCGGGACAGCCTTGTGAGCCACCACCTCCCTGAAGACCGTCGCACCGGTGGGGCTGTTCCTGTCGCCGCCTCTCACTAGTAGAAACAAGGCTTTTGGTTCAGAGCCCCATTGGACTCTAGTCCCGGATGGGTTTTGAACCGGGACTAGAGGGGTGTACTAGTTCCGGTTCAACGGCTACGAGGCCGCACCAGACTAATCCCGGTTCGTTGGGAACCATTAGTCCCGGTTCGTGATACGAACCGGGACTAAAGGTCCGCGGCAGGGCAGCCGCAGAGGGGGGCCCGCGCGAGCACCTTTAGTCTCGGTTCGTCTCACGAATCGGGACTAAAGGTTTCCCTCTACATCATCTTCCACCCCCGAGCCAGCCTCCATTTTTTTAGCTCGAGCCACATCTTTATTTTTCTCCTTTTTCACTCTCCTGAGCTCGATTTGATCCCCATTTTTCTCCACTATTTGTCAAGATTGGCGGCACCCATCTATCCAAGGGTTAGCAATTTTATCCTTTCTTCGGGCGTTGCTAATTTAGCTCATTTCATTGCTAGTTTAGCTCATTTCATTTTTCTAGTGCTAGCTAGGTGTTTGATGAAATGCCTAAGCTAGGAGTTCATATGTTTTTATATGCAATTTGAGCTCAAATTAAAAAATGATTTTGGGTTTTAGTGCCGTCCTATTTCCGTACTCACCGCCGTCGATCGCCCGCGCCGTCCCGTCACCGGCACCACCTTGGTGAGCCTCTTGTTTTTATGTTTTATTTAAAAAATCTTGCTTGTATGATTTACATGCATAGTTATTACTTGTATAGTTTTCTTACTTGTAAGATTGTTTGTTATATTTATAGTGCCATGGTTTTGATATCCGTCCCCGTCGGCCCTCGTCCGGTCTATGATTCGGATGTGGTATATTTTTATAACTATTTTTTCATTTCGTGTTTATGACAATTATGCCGACCAACTTGACATAGATTTTTTTATCTAGGAGGTAGTTGAACCGGAAATTCCAACCGACCCTCTTGTCGAGATTCTAAATTTATTTGAAAAAGAAAACAATGATTTGAAAGAAAAATTGAAAAGAAGTGAAGAAGAGAAGATGAAATTGCAGTTCGATCTTGCCGACGTCGTCGATGATCACAAGATCAAGATGGATGCAATGCGGTTGAAGATTAGAAAATATGCCATTAATAAAGAGTCTTGGTATCATTATGATGTTGGTTCAATAATTAACTTAGTTGCGATTTTGATCGCATTTTGTTGTTGGATTTAAATTCTTTAGATAGTTGTATGTTAGTTTAAATGTATGTTTTATGAGAACTATGTATTACATTTGGTCACTACTCTATTTTGGTTTTAATGTGATGAACTTGTATTAATGAATTTGGTCAGTTCTCTATTCTATCCATGATGTAGTGTAATTTTTGTTGATATATCTAAAGATATAAACGGTGAGACCCTGCGCGGTGCAGATTCACACCGCGTTCTTCCCATTGGTCGATTATGTACGTTTACCGTAATGGGTTTTAGCGGTGATTGCGTTTGATATACTTATATAATGCAGATGAGCCATCCATGGATGTACGCTGACCGACGCTCTAACGAGTACATTCAAGGCGTGCGTTCTTATCTCAATGTGGCTGAGGCAAACACGCGGAATGGTTTTATGTGTTGTCCATGCCGTGTCTATCGGAATGAGAAGGATTACTCTTCCTCAAGAACCCTTCACATCCACCTGATTCAGTCCGATTTCATGTCCGGCTATAATTGTTGGACCAAGCACGGAGAAAGATGAGTTATAATGGAAGACAATGAAGAAGAAGAGGATGATGACAACTATCCTACGTTCCCCGAACACGGTGGTACTACAATGGGGGAAGACGAAACTGAAGAAAAGCCCATTGTTGACGAGCCTGGTGATGATCTTCGTCGGGCCATTCATGATGCACAGATAAACTGCGAAAGTGAAAATGAGAGGTTGAAGTTGGAGCGCATGTTAGAGGATCACAGAAAATTGTTGTACCCAAATTGCGAAGATGGGCAGAAAAAGCTGGGTACCACACTGGAATTGTTGCAATGTAAGGCAGAGAATGATCTATCTGACAAGGGATTTGAAAACTTGCTGAAAATATTAAAGAAGATGCTTCCAAGAGATAACGTATTGCCCCACAGTACGTACGAAGCAAAGAAGATTGTCTGCCCTCTAGGATTAGAGGTGCAGAAGATACATGCATGCATCAATGACTGCATCCTCTACCGCGGTGAGGAGTACGAGAATTTGAATGCATGCCCGTTATGCGGTGCATTGCGGTATAACATCAGGCCAGATGACCCTGATGATGTTGAGGACGAGCCGCGCCCCAGGAAGAGGGTTCCTGCCAAAGTGATGTGGTATGCTCCTATAATACCACGATTGAAACGTTAGTTCCAAAACAAAGAGCATGCCAAGTTGTTGCGATGGCACAAAGAAGACCGTAAGAAAGACGTGATGCTGAGACACCCCGCTGATGTCGCAGTGGAGAAAAATCGACAGAGAGTTCCCGACATTTTCAGATGACGCAAGAAACTTAAGATTTGGTCTAAGTACAGATGGCTTTAATCCTTTTGGGGAGCAGAGCTCCAGTCATAGCACCTGGCCTGTGACTCTATGTATCTATAACTTTCCTCCTTGGTTGTTCATAAAGCGGAAGTTCATTATGATGCCAATGCTCATCCAAGGCCCGAAGCAACCCGGCAACGACATTGATGTGTATCTGAGGCCATTGGTTGAACAATTTTTACAGTTATGGCGTGAAGAAGTTGTACGTGTGTCGGATGAGCACGAACAAAAGGAATTTGACCTATGAGCGTTGTTGTTTGTAACCATCAATGATTGGCCTGCTCTTAGTAACATTTCAGGACTGTCAAACAAGGGATACAATGCATGCACGCACTGTTTAGGTGAGACTGAAAGTATATATTTAGGTAACAAAAATGTGTACCCAGGGTATCGTCGATTTCTTCCAAAACAACATCCCGTAAGAAAGAAAGGTAAACATTTCAAAGGTGAAGCAGATCACCGGACGAAGCCTACCCGCCCTACTGGGGATGTTATATCTGATATGGTCAAGGATTTAAAAGTAATCTTTGGAAAGGGTCTTGGCGGACAATCTGTTCCTCGTCGAATATAAAGGGAATAATAAACATGACAGAGAAAAAGTTCCAAAACCTATAGTCTCATGACTGCCACGTGATTATGACACAATTACTTCCGGTTGCATTGAGGCGGGCTTTGCGGTCGCGACTCGTGTCAGTCACGTGTCCTCCTCCAGCGCTGCCCTGGCCATGTGTCCTCCCCCAGCGCTGCCCTGGAGGTCTTTATGTATTGTCGCCGACGGGGTAAACCCTAATCCACCATTCCTAGCCATGAACGCATCGTCTCCACGAGATGGATCCGCCACGCCCGCCGCAGCGCCTTCTGGACGAGGTCGAGCTTGCTCGGCAGAGCGCGCTTGGGCGCTACCGCGGGAGCCTATCCCGCCGTATGCCCACGAGCCCGGCGTGGAGAGGAATGCCCAGCTACCGGCCTCCTGCTCCGGTGCTGGATCCGGTGCGGAGGGCGTACGAGCGCGCGTGGTCCGACGTCCCCGACCCCGACGAGGATGCGTACGCCGCAGGGGTGGCGTGGGGATCCGCGGCCGCATACGGCGACTTGGACGCGTCTCCACCAGGTGTCGCCACACCTCCACTAGGCGCCGCCGCTCCTCCCGTTGAGGAGGAGGACGACGACTTCGACTGGAGTGACGACAACGAAGAGGGCTGTGGGGCGCAGATGCAGGAGGCCGTGGAAGCCTCCTTCTAGTCTGTCCACGACGACCGTGTCCAGCGAGCCAAGACTGCCTGCCAGCTCAAGGCGAAGGAGGCCTCCGAGCTGGCTTGGGCGCTGAAAGACTCATCCTCCATGGCTCGTGCCCTCCGCCGCAAACGTGCGCGCGAGAACCAGGCGGCCGCGAACGGGGCTGGCTCCCCCCGTCGTTCCCCCTAATACGCGCGGGCAATTTTGTTAAAATTGCCGGCGCCATTACCCCTAGTCTGTTTATGTAATAATGTAACAGTGTTCTGAAAACTGTTGGTGATGTGTAATAATAAGCATGTAAATCCGCAGTACGGAATGACTACAGTGGATCTCAAGCAAATGCCCCTCTCCGGCGAAACCCTAGACCCGCTGGGGAAAATCTAAACTTATACGTCTACACCCGGTACCGGCATCAAAAGTGGGTAGAATAGTGAAACTTTTTGCTTGGTTGGATTAGTTATTCAAATTCAAACATTTTCATTTTGAAATTTTTGTCAGATTCAAAAATATGCAAAAAATATTAGCTAATGCATTTTTAATTGAAAATGGCAAAATGGTTAATAGTTTGAATAGTTAGAATAATTATTTTAGAAAACAGAAAATGGTTTTGGATTAATTATTCAAATTCAAACACTTTTCATGTTGTAATTTTTGTCAGATTCAAAAGTATGCAGAAGTTATTCAAATTCATATTCAAACACTTTTCAAATTCACTTTGAAACAGTTGTCACTGAAAATTTGGGCCTTTGCGCGGAAAAAACACACCTTTAGTCCCGGTTGGAGCCACAAACCGCGACTAACACCTTTAGTGGCGGTTCGTGGCTCCAACCGGGACTAGTGGTCCCTGGGTATAAATAGCCACGACCTCCTCCCGGTTCGAGCCACGAACCGGGAACAAAGGAGGAGCAGTCGCCGCCGCGACGAACGACGCCGTCAGGCTGCCGAATCGCCACGCGCCGCCGTCGCTCTCCCAGCCACGCGCCGCCGTCGCTCTCCTCCACGCGCCGACGCCGCTCTCCTCCACGCGCCCGCGCCACTCGACGCCCTCCTCCTCGCCCGCGCCGCTCGACGTCGTCGTCCTCCGCGCCGGCGCCACCCGAGCCCGCCGCGCCCTCGACGCGTCCTCCTCCGCGCCGGCGCCGCCCGAGCCCGCTGCCGCAACTAGGTAAGATTGAATTTAGGTTAGATTTTAGATTTAGGGTAGATTAATTTTAGGTTAGATTAATTTTAGATGTTAGTTAAAAAATTTAGATGTTAGTTAAAATTCAGATGTTAGTTAAAATTTAGATGTTAGTTAAATAATTTAGTGTTAGTTAAATTTTTTAGTGTTAGCAAAATTTTGGTGTTAGTTAAAAAATTTAGTGTTAGTTAAATTTTTTAGTGTTAGCAAATTTTAGGTGTTAGTTAAAAAATTTAGTGTTAGTTAAAAAGTTTAGTGTTAGCAAAATTTAGGTGTTAGCAAAAAATTTAGTGTTAGCGAAATATTTAGTTTTAGCAAAAAATTTAGTGTTAGCGAAATATTTAGTGTTAGTTGTTAGTGTTAATTTTTTGTTTTATAAAAATTGTGTTTTTAGTTTATTGTTCTCGGCGAGGATGTCCCTGTTGGACCAGAGGGGCGATGTCCGGGACTGGGCTCCGTCGACCTGGCACTAGGAGGTGCTACCTTCCGGGACGCGTAGCTTGGTGAGGAATCCGGGTGACGTCGTCGACCCGGATCTTCTTTGGTGGCAGTCGCGTGGGCCACGCTCGGTGCAGAGGGAGCCGGCCCCCGAGGAGGTGGTACGTCGCCGTATCAGGGAGGAGGACGAGCACGTCCGTCGCTACATGTATTTGTTGGATATGCAGTATAACAATAGCTGGTCGTTTCTTCAGAGGGTTCCTACTCACGTGACCTATGACCCTGTGAGGGTTCCTTATCTTTGTATGCGCAGCGCCCGCGGCTCAGCACCCCGCGGCTCAGGACCCGGTCGAAGTTAGTTTGAGAAGTTCATGCATGGGAGAGGAGATGTATTAGTGATATTATTCGTGATGTATTAGGGTTAAATAAAAATGGATCCGAGCTATGTAACTGGATTACTCTAGATGTAAGGGCGAGTTTGGTTCATGGGAGATGTATTAGTGATACTTTTGCATATTTGATCAATGCTGCTTTGTAAAGTGAGGAAAATAATGTTCCCTACCTTTGAATTATTCTGCTAATGCTAACATTGTTTTATCTTTCTTTTGTATTAGTTAAGCAATGGATAACTTCAACAGCAGAGACCATAAAGAGGACATTTTCGCCATTCTACGGCAACCCGAGGGTGGAGCAGAAGTCGGTGGAGCAGAAGACAGTGGAGCAGAAGATGGCTCACAGTTTTTGAACGAGTCCGGTGCGAGAATGGAGCTGGAACGAAGAGAAGAAGTGCAAACGAGCATCGAGTGTGATGACGACTCGCAAATTGGTGGACATCCTTAGTCTGGCGAGGTATATTAAGCCTCTGTTGATCAGATGCAATTATTGATTTGTATATATATGTATTAACAAATGTTTCTTATTT
This sequence comes from Poa pratensis, assembly GCA_947311845.1. NCBI lineage: Eukaryota > Viridiplantae > Streptophyta > Magnoliopsida > Poales > Poaceae > Poa > Poa pratensis. The sequence goes on along the minus strand of CAMZMU010000075.1, from coordinate 48,340,642 downwards.
TTAGACCTCCACATCGACCCAATCTGGTAGAAATAAACGAGGCCATGCCAAAGGGATGGCCGAAGATGCGCATCTCCGAATTGAGCTCATCTCTCCAGAGGGCAAACCATTGCTTCCCAAGGCAAACACAAATAAGTTTGTACATCAATGCGGAGTTATTGTTAGGGACAACGTCCCGTTCAGCGTTCGGGAATGGAATAAGCCAGCAAAGGAAGAGGGAGTTAGTTATGTCGACGACAGATTGAAAGATGTGCTTTGGGACAAGCTCATTGCACATTTCACCCTACCGGTCTTGGATTCTATCGCAAAGACAAAGACGGACAATGTCAAGCATTTCGCTCTTAAGAAGATGGCTGAACAATTCAATAATTACAAGAACAGATTATACCGTGCGTACGTCTCAGCTAAGAAAGCTCCAGATTTCACTGGCACACTAGAGAGGCAGCGGGCTCACTGGAACTCATTTCTAGAGTACAAGGATTCAGAACTAGCTAAGCAAAGGTCGAAAAAGAATAAGGATAATGCAGCGAAAAAGAAATATCACCATAAGATGAGGGCAGGTGGCTATAGAAGTGCCGAGCCTAAGTGGGATCAAGCTGAGGCCGCCATGCGCGAAAAAGGGATCACTCCAGCTACAGAGGACTGGCCCCATAGGGTAAGAAATTGGGTACTTGGGCATGGGGCGGAGTATGACATGGAAACAGGGGAGTTAATAACCGATGAAAAGAAAGAAATTATTAGACCCCAGAAAGCAATTTCTGAAGCAATCACCGAGGTTCGAGAGAGAAAGTATATTCCCGACAGAGAGAACGATGAGCTGACAAAGACCCTCGGGAATCCTGAAAAAGGAGGACGAACACGAGGCTATGGACCTAGTGTGCCGTGGCATATTGGGTTTCCCGAGGACCGTGAATCTTATAGAAGCCAAGTGAGAGCAAAGAAGAGGAAGGAGCAGGAGGAATCAGACCGGTTGAACAAGCTAGAAAGAATCGTAAAGCACCAACAGAAGCAAATAGATGAAATGCGCGAGCAAGGGGCAACTCATCAGCTGCAGCAAGATAGTCAAGGCGGCCCATGTCAGCGGAAAAGCAGCGTGGCTTCCACGGGGTCGGTGCTGATGAGGCACCGACGGATCGCTACCCCGTGGATTATATCAGTGCGAAGACAAGTTGTGAGCTACATGTGGGAGTGAGGAACTTATCCTTGAATGCGGCGGACGGCTATGCTTTAACTTGTGAATCTACAGCACTGTGGTATTGCAATGAGATTCCAGATGGCTATGCTCGTGTCGGCGTGGATCAAATTTTACCAGGATATGAATCACTGGATCTTGACATCCCTGGAGCTGATGATGAGAGGACACTGGGAGACGTCGAGGGTGGTATCATTCTATGGCGCAAGAAATACATCGTGTTTCCAGGCTGGGCGCCAAGGCCACCATCGTCTCCTCCGAGTCGCGATTCACCACCTCCAAGTCCACATGATGACGAGAGGGACGACCACCACAATACGAGTCCATCTCGATCTCCGCCGCCGCATCAGCCGACTGATAACCCACAAGTATAGGGGATCGCGTGTAGCCTTTTCGATAAGTAAGAGTGTCGAACCCAACGAGGAGCTAAAGGTAGGATAAGTATTCTCTCAAGTTCTATCAACCACTGATACAACTCTACGCACACTAAACGTTTGCATTATCTAGAAAATAAAACTACGGTAGCAATACGGGTATGAGAGGTAGTTTTGCAAGATAATAAATACAAGAAAGTAAATGTTAGTGCTGCAGCAATAAAATACACTAAGTAACCATATACTAACAGTACCATGAGTGTGGAAAAGTGGTGGTAATTGTGGTGGCTTTGTCCAAGATTAATTAGTGAAGGTACTTGGTTCATTGTCTTCGATGCAGTTTTCTATGTGGGAGAGGCTAAATATACATGCACTCCACTACTTGGGATTACAAGTACTATATGATTGGATTGTTAGAAGCATCCGCAAATACTAACAATGCATTAAGGTTTCCCCAACCATAGCCTTAAGTTCAAGGTCCTCTTACTCCCATACGTGCAACTAATCGGTTCGCGTTCTCAGGTTTCTGTCACTCCGGCAGAACTTCCCCGCTTCGTTACAAATACTACCAACCCTAGGGTGTTTGATCCATGCGCGCACAAATATAATGGACACCAAAGGACAGCACCATATAGACATACAACTCTAATGAACCTCATGCATTCAATTAAGCAATCAAAAGACAAATAAACTACGGAAACATGATGTAAATCATAGGATAAATATTATAGCATCAAACACCATGTTTACATAGGACGGTACAGAGGTTTGTGGGAGGATGAACCACTGAATACAAGGAGGAGATGGTGATGGAGATGGCGGTGAAGACGGCGGAGAGGGGCAGCGCGGCGGCGCAGGGCGGCGGCGCCGGCGGTGCGGGGAACTCCTTTCCCCGCCGCCGGCAAGCTTGGGGAGCGCCGCCCCTTAGCCTCCCTCCTTCATGGCTTCTTGGGAGCCCTCCCCCATGGAGATGGGATCCATGGGGGAGGCAAAAACGTGGCTTTTGGTGGCTGAAATTCGTGGGTGGAGGAGTCCTCCACGAATTAGGTTTCCTCCCTTTATATATCTTCTCGGATTTCCGTCACCCCCTTTTAGGGTTCCACCAAAACGGGCCTACAGGCCGCGTCCGAACTCCGATTGGGCTGATCTCGGGCTTAAAATCTTCGTATGGAAAATTGTGACAACTTTCGTAACAGCCAGGTCTCCATATACGTCATCTTCGAGGGTCAAACTGGCAATCTTCGTAAAAAGTTCTCAGACAGATTTCAGGAAAGTCCCAATTCGACTCCAACAAGGTTTCCTCTTGTATTCTTGATAATTTCTACACATCAAAGAGTAAAACAAGAACATTGTGCACTTTTGCAACTATTAGTAGGTTAGTCCAAATAAATAATAAACTTAATATAAAACAAGTGCTAAAAGCATAAAAATGGCATGAAACAATCAAAAATTATAGATACGTTTTGGACGTATCAACATCCCCAAGCTTAATTCCTGCTCGTCCTCGAGTAGGTAAATGATAACAAAATAATTTTTGATTGTAAATGCTATGATCAGGTCTTTAACAATTGCATGATGTATGGATAATAAAACTTAGCAATCATGTTTCCTAATGAAAAGTATCAACGAACTAAGAGCTTATAACATGAAATTTATAAACATCAACAAGATTGTAATGACCATAATAAAGCATGATAGAGTGGTATCTCGCTTGCCCTTAATTGTGGAGCAAAACATAAATGCCAAGGCACCTCTGAAGTTCAAGTGAAGACTAGATATAGAGATATCAAAGATAAAAGCATCATGGTTATACCTCAATTAATCGTATTCTGGGACAAGCACATTACACTAAGAACGACAGCTATGCTCTCGAAGAAGTGCTCAAAGAAAGGATGGTGACTCAACATAAAAATAAAAGATTGGCCCTTCGCAGAGGGAAGCAGGGATTAACACGTGCTAGAGCTTTTTGTTTTAAAAACAGAGGTAAAAATGTTTTGAGAGGTGTTTGTTAATTGTCAACGAATGGTAGCGGGTGAGAACAGTATTCTACCTGTCAAACGGACTTTTAAGAGCGGCTCCCATGAAGGACGTTATTTCTACCAGCAAGGCAGATCATCCCTCTTTCTCTTTGGTTTACACACATTCAGGTATTTCACTGTTTGTCATTGCTTACTGATGAATCAGGGCAAAAGTGTGAAGAGAATTAATTGGTTAAAGTTGTAATTAATTGGGACTGGGCACCCCGTTGCCAGCTCTTTTTGCAAGTTATTGGATAAGCGGATGTATATGCCACTAGTCCAGGTGTAAAAGTCCATTTGACAAATAGAATAAAGAATAACCACACTAATTCCTCATGAGCTAGTAAACATTGACACAAAAAGAGAAATATTTTGAAGGTTTTAAAGGTAGCACATGCAAATTTACTTGGAATGGCTTGAAATACCATGCATAGGAATTTTTTGGTGGACTCTTTGGGATAACTTGGTTTTAAGGATTTGGATGCACGAGCAGCATTCCCGCTCAGTACAAGTGAAGGCTAGCAATAGACTGGGAAGCGACAACCACGAGAGCGATAACGGTCATAATCATGCTTGCGACAAAATAAAATTAACGGAGGCATAAAAACGATACTAAAACTCTGAGGCAAAATAGATCATCAAGGCTTAATTGACTTTTATTTTTCAGTCATAACATGTGTGAGCATGTGCCAAGTCGATTCAAGTGAATTATTCAGAGGAGGATACCACAATACCATACCATCTTATGAACAGGACAATGCATGTTGATATCAAAATAACATAATATGCACTATTAGCTAGTTGAGACTAACCATAAGAAAACATAAACTACTAAACAGTATTATTCACACATCATTTTTAAGTTTCAACAAGTAATCCATTAACCAAGTAAACATTGAAAACAGAGGATAAATAAAATATGTGACGATCCACTTATTAATGTAACTGGTGTTTGATGCTAAGATAAATAGATAATAAAATACAGCCGCTTCAAGTTTAGTTAAGTTCCTATGTTGCTCAAAAAACAAAGTTTAAAGGTTTGCAAACCGTGGGGTTATTGATGAAGAGGGATGCGGGGACATCCCCAAGCTTATGACTTTGGTAATTCTTCAATATTCCATAGTTTGGTGTTCCTTCATTCTCTGTGAAAAAACTTCAACACAAAAACTTTCCCATTCTTTTCTGCGGTTAGACATTAGTACAATAGATAATATTTCCCAAGTGCTACTATTAAACCAAATAAAATTTTGTTTTTAAGTTACAGAAAGGTTGCTTAAATGGCCAACTTATAAATGAAAGGTAAGAACCATTAAAAATCAAATGAAAACGAAAAGAGGCCACTCTTGCAACAAAAGTCAGAATCTGTCCAGAAAAACAGCAGCTGGAAAACGCAATTTTTAGGTGCACTTAAACATGCCCGAAATTTTAGCCAATTTTTGTACATGCAGAGGATTAGGTGCTACAACATCAGTAATTTTTTCGTGATTTTTAGAGCTTCCAGTAAAATATGAAAAATCGCGCAATAAGCAGTAGATACCGAAAACAGAAAATCACTTTTTACATATGTATCAACTAAGCTAAATGGATAAAACTTGGTACTTTATTTTTGATAAACTAAGAAACCAGAGGCTAAGCAAGACCTAAACATGCTAGCTACAGCAAGGAAAACTCTAAATAAAAATCAAAAGTAAAACCCAAATAAAATTAAAATAAAGAACCAAACAAAGAAGCAAAACAAAAGAAAATATTTTTGTTATTTTGAATTTATAAGTGAAAGTAAAGAAGCAATCGAAACCAAATAAGGAGCCTAATAAAACTAAAGAAGGTAAAACCAAGACATATAAAAGCAATTATAATACAAGTTAAGACAATACATATCATGTGGACGGGTAATATAGAGTATGAACGAGACAACCTCATGTTAGTTGATGAATAGGGGGATGACTCGGGCATCCCCAAGCTTAGATGATTGTATCTTCTTGAATATGTTCTTGGGATGCACCTACACATCCCCAAGCTTGAGCTCTTGCGTCTTCTTATTCATCTCATATCACCATATTGATTAGATCTTATAAGCTACATCCACATAAAACTTCACAAAACTCATTAGTAGGGTTAGTACTCATTAAATAAAATCCACTCATGTTCAAGCATTGACAAGTTTTATAATTTTACTCAACATTAGCCACTGTATATACTAAGGTGTTCATGATTTCCGTTGTCCGTCGAAAAACTAATGAAACTAACAACACCAAGTACAATATTGAATAAACAAAGAAATCTGTCAAAACTGAACAGTCCGTAAAGATGGCATTCAACGAGATAGTTAAGTAGCTCAAATCGAAAAACTTTAGTCTAATGAAAGAAAGATAATAATCTCAGGTTTATGCACAAAAATTTTCAAGTCAAAATACTATTCTGAGATTTATCACGATTTTATTTACAGAGAAGCACAAAATCTGTCTAAACAGAACAGTCAGTAAAGATCGAATTTTTCGACCTATCTACGTACCTTAAATCAGAAAAAGTTAGTCTAATGAAAGAAAGCTAATAAGCATCACTTTGCACTCAAGAAATTTCAGATCAAGATCACGTTCTGGTGATTTTAAACATTTAATACGGTGGAGCACAGAAAATCTGTTTCTGGACAGCAAAGTAAAACTATCAACTTTCAATTAACTAAAGACTATAATTAGCATTTTATTTTTATGTACAGAGGTATATACACAATATTTACAATATTTACATGTTTTTAATGAAAAGCTTCCATGGAAAGATTTGTTTTGGTTTCATAGGCATGAACACAAGTGTTCAAGGTCGACCCCCATTTAACCATTACTCATCTTTCCAATCACTTTTCTTTTTGAAAACGTTTTTAGATAACAACTACACCTAATTTTTTTTGTAATTCGCATTCCCTATCCATAGTAAGATAAAGAACAACTTAATACTGAAAATAAAAACTACTTAGAGATAAAGCAAACAAGTGCACACAAGAACATTAACCTACGCTATGGCTCCCCGGCAACGGCGCCAGAAAAGGTCTTGATAACCCACAAGTATAGGGGATCGCGTGTAGCCTTTTCGATAAGTAAGAGTGTCGAACCCAACGAGGAGCTAAAGGTAGGATAAGTATTCTCTCAAGTTCTATCAACCACTGATACAACTCTACGCACACTAAACGTTTGCATTATCTAGAAATAAAACTACGGTAGCAATACGGGTATGAGAGGTAGTTTTGCAAGATAATAAATACAAGAAAGTAAATGTTAGTGCTGCAGCAATAAAATACACTAAGTAACCATATACTAACAGTACCATGAGTGTGGAAAAGTGGTGGTAATTGTGGTGGCTTTGTCCAAGATTAATTAGTGAAGGTACTTGGTTCATTGTCTTCGATGCAGTTTTCTATGTGGGAGAGGCTAAATATACATGCACTCCACTACTTGGGATTACAAGTACTATATGATTGGATTGTTAGAAAGCATCCGCAAATACTAACAATGCATTAAGGTTTCCCCAACCATAGCCTTAAGTTCAAGGTCCTCTTACTCCCATACGTGCAACTAATCGGTTCGCGTTCTCAGGTTTCTGTCACTCCGGCAGAACTTCCCCCGCTTCGTTACAAATACTACCAACCCTAGGGTGTTTGATCCATGCGCGCACAAATATAATGGACACCAAAGGACAGCACCATATAGACATACAACTCTAATGAACCTCATGCATTCAATTAAGCAATCAAAAGACAAATAAACTACGGAAACATGATGTAAATCATAGGATAAATATTATAGCATCAAACACCATGTTTACATAGGACGGTACAGAGGTTTGTGGGAGGATGAACCACTGAATACAAGGAGGAGATGGTGATGGAGATGGCGGTGAAGACGGCGGAGAGGGGCAGCGCGGCGGCGCAGGGCGGCGGCGGCGCCGGCGGTGCGGGGAACTCCTTTCCCCGCCGCCGGCAAGCTTGGGGAGCGCCGCCCCTTAGCCTCCCTCCTTCATGGCTTCTTGGGAGCCCTCCCCCATGGAGATGGGATCCATGGGGGAGGCAAAAACGTGGCTTTTGGTGGCTGAAATTCGTGGGTGGAGGAGTCCTCCACGAATTAGGTTTCCTCCCTTTATATATCTTCTCGGATTTCCGTCACCCCCTTTTAGGGTTCCACCAAAACGGGCCTACAGGCCGCGTCCGAACTCCGATTGGGCTGATCTCGGGCTTAAAATCTTCGTATGGAAAATTGTGACAACTTTCGTAACAGCCAGGTCTCCATATACGTCATCTTCGAGGGTCAAACTGGCAATCTTCGTAAAAAGTTCTCAGACAGATTTCAGGAAAGTCCCAATTCGACTCCAACAAGGTTTCCTCTTGTATTCTTGATAATTTCTACACATCAAAGAGTAAAACAAGAACATTGTGCACTTTTGCAACTATTAGTAGGTTAGTCCAAATAAATAATAAACTTAATATAAAACAAGTGCTAAAAGCATAAAAATGGCATGAAACAATCAAAAATTATAGATACGTTTTGGACGTATCACCGACTCCTCAGCCAACTCCGCCGCCGCATCAGCCGACTCCTCAGCCGACTCCGCCGCCTCCGCCCACTAATGCTCAGGGCCAAAAGGGGAAGCACACCATTTCGTCGATGGGTTTCCAACGCGGACCCCGACAGGAGCCCCTCCCAAAAGTACCGAAGGTTCCTCCCCCGAGAGCTTACGACAGGACTGTAGAGGAAAACGTCGCGATCGTGGAAGCCGACAGCTTGCACCAAGAAAGCCCGGGCCAAAGCAAATATTTACGCCAATGCAAAAAGTGGGCTAAGGACTTTCTTGAGCATCCATCGCAAATTGAGATAAATAGGCCAGATGACTATTTACGCTGTATGAGGAGAGCTAGCTCCCACACTACGACAAGTAGTAGTGCCAGCGGGAAAAGAGACGTTGCCCAGCTCGAAGAACAGGCAAAACAGTCGATCTCCCCGCTCAAGGTGTTACCCACTGATCAGGGCTCCGCGGCGGACATTGCTTTATCCTACGCGGTGTAATTTGCTGCAGAACCTGGTATTACACTTTCTCAACTTGAAAGCGAAGATATCCCAATTTCGGATGTAGAAGTATGGAAATGGGAATACGGGAAGCCTCTGCTGCCGCCTGATCAGATCGAGGTTCTACCAACACAAATGCGAAAACTACATGACTGGTACTTGCAAGTCACAAAGGTAGAGCGAAAAATAATCCTTATGAAAGTTACAGAAGATCATTACATAGGTCAAGACCAGGTATAAATTTATCTTGAAAAACTCTATATGTTATACAAGCTTGACGCCCTCGACTTGAGTATCGTCAATACCTATTGTCTGTAAGTGATTAAATTCATTTATTTCTAAAATAAAGTCTCTAGCTCAGCTCGGTCATTGCCTGTAGTAATTATGCTCACTATGCTATTTATGCAGAATGAAGAGTGATGAATGTGACAGAAAAAGAATCTTTGACATTGGGTTCGTTGACCCAAAACGATTTAATGAGGAATTGCTACGGGGCTTCGCCAAGGAAACGGAGAATAACTTGCTAAGGTTCATACAGAGGCAACATTATAAAAAGAAGATGCTGTTTCCTTACAACTTCGGGTAAGAGTGTTACTGTCTTGTACATATTAATTTTTGCTTACTCGATGTTAAGTGTAACTGATGAGTTACTGACGTATATAAACGTGCGTAGCTTCCATTACATTCTACAAATCATTGAAGTTGACTCTGCAAGAGTTGAAATCTTAGACTCATTGGCGTATCCCGAAGAGAAGTACCAAAACATTTTAGATGTGTTCCAAAGGTATTTTCAATCATTATCGCACTATATCGGTCTGTTTTGCTCATTTACTGAGATATCAAGTAACTAATAACTCATTTATTCATTTTTTTGCCGGGCAGGATTTGGACAATTTTCAAAAAGAGGACACATGGTGATTTTAAAGAGAAGCTTAGTTTTCATCATGAGGTAAGTAGTACGAGCTAGCTAGGTTCGCGCATCTCTTTAATTCTAATTTCAATACCATTATACCATGCTTGATTATTATTTGATTGAATTCTATTCTCGTAAAGTACTGCGAGAGGCAGCCACCGAGGACCAATTTATGTGGATACTTCATTTGCGAGTGGATTCGCCGAGAGGTCAGTGAGCGGAACGCATCGACATGGATAGAAGTACGTGAACAAATATATTCACAATTCTATTTTATTACCATCAATTGTGTTGAGTGTCATTCATAATTTTTGTTATGATGATTGATATTCATATTGATCTCCTTCTTTTATAGTTGGATAGAATACGGAGGAAGCTGCAACTAAAGGAGCGCTTTCTACCAATTCTAGAGAAAATTGCGGGATTTTTGGTGGACCATGTCATAAACCCAAAGAAAAAATACAATGGCACCGAATAGACGGGCTCTAGTCCCGGTTATGGTCTCCATGTAATCGAATAGACGGGCTCTAGTTCCGGTTATGATCTCCATGTAATCGAATAGACGGGCTCTAGTCCCGGTTATGATCTCCATTTAATCGAATAGACGGGTTCTAGTCCCGGTTGTGATCTCCATATAATTATTAAATGATTGAATTCTCATAAAGAATAAAGTATATTTTTATTTGATAGATATTTTTTATGAACATTTTGATATGCTATATGTATTTTTCTGATTTGTAATTAATTAACCATATATTTTGCAAGATTGATCATAGTTTTGAATATTCAATTAGGCGGGAATACAAAAAAGCCAGAGCCAGACGCTGCCACGTGGGAGCTTCTCTTGTCCCGGGTCGTATTACGAACCGGGACTAGAGGTTCTCAACCACGCGCTCAGGCAGCGGCCACGTGGGAACCTCTTTTGTCCTGGGTCGTAACACACCCGATACTAGAGGGGGGCCTCTAGTCCCGATTCTGCCGTCCCGGGTGCACAGCCGGGACTAGAGGTCCTCCCCACCCGGGACTAAAGAGATTGTTTCTACCGCACACCGGCTGTCGCCACCGCGGATTCCACCGGACACCGTCACCGTGGATTCCACCGGCCGTCGCCGCCTCCACAGAGACCACCGGCCGTCGCCGCCTCCATGGAGACCGCCGGCGGGCGTCGACCCAGAGCACCTCACGCGCACATCATCCACGGTCGGCCGCCATCGAGCGCTGCCTTCTGCTGCCGTCAACTGACGTGACAGGCAGCTGCACCACCACGATTTTGATAGCAGGAGCACGACACCAATCTCCGATGGGGATGTGTCGTGGATCACTGGATCCGGTGACAACGCGGCCCTGACTGGCCTGATTCGTGGCCGACGAGCTCGAATCGGGCAGGCGGCGCCTCCATGGTCGATAGCGAAGGTCAGCTTTTTGCGGAGTTTTTGTCGTTGTTGCATACGGTGTTGCTTTTTTTTGCTATGTGTATAGCCTTTGCTGTGTAAGATCAAGCAAAGTGCTACAATGTTTTTTTGCAAAATTGAGCCTTTATTGACGTTTGCTACAACAAATGGGGATTTGTTGCAAAGTTTGTTGGTTTTTGCTACATGGTTGTGTTTAAAGTGCTACAACGTTTTTTCTTACACGTCACAAGATTTTTACATATTCGTCAGTTTTTGCTACACATGCTACATGCGTACGAAAAAAATGTTTTTGTTCGGAATTTTTTGCTACACTGATCGGACACAAATTTTTCTGAAATTTGTTTTGCTACATACGATGTTGCATACAAGTCGAAAAATGCCGCGCACGAAACGTTTTTCCTAAATGGATCCTGTAACACCCCGAAAATTTAGACCGAATTTTTAAATTAAATTTTGGACGCCGGAAAAACTTTTCGGGTTTCAAAATATCCTCTTCAAACCTGTTGGTCTTTGATGTGACTTTGGTTTCACGCTCTTAGAAAATTCCCCCCCTCCCCCCCACAATCCCCGATCTTTGTCGATCTCCACCATAAATTCCATGACATTGTTTTATCTGTTAAACCATTGGTTCCAAAATCCTTCCGGCCTATCCCACTAAAAGCCTCCACCGCAATTTCAGCTTGAAATAAATTCTACCGAGCTACCATATGGTTCCCTCAGACATATACACCACTCCCATGGAAAAATACTTCATAGCCCCATGCAATATTCCAAAGTTAAACCCTATTTTCTGTTATGTCGGTTTCAATCCGAAAATTATCCAGACACCTTCCACTCATCCAGAAATTCTACAATTTTGGGGAGATGCATGAATCCACCTCCTGAACATTTCACTCCACTGTCCCAACCTCATTTGAGCAATATATGAGGTACTTCCTTTGTAGTGCTCTTTTCTTGCCTATTAGCAAATTCCAAAGGAACCCCTCTTTGTATGTCTCCGAAAATTCTGCAAAAATTCAGAGATGACCCCTAGGTAGTATTTAGCCTATTTATGCAAAAATATTTGGTACCTTGTTAAGAAAATATTTGACCTTTCCTCTGTCCAAGTTTCTGCCCTAAAATTCAAATGTTTTCAAAATCTAGTCAAATGATTTTGTAGTGGGAGAAGAGTGCCTAGATGCAAGCATTAGAGTTCCCACACCTCTGGGCAAAGTCTTGACCAAACCAAAAATCATTTGCCTCCTCAAACAATCGAATTCAAATTTGACCAGTACTGTTTTTCAAAAGTTCTAGTCGCACGAAGTTTCGAATTTGCAAAAACTTTAGTCACCAAAGTTGTAGAGTTTTGAATTTTGCTTGCAGTGGTGAAAACCCCATCGCTTTTGGACCTCCGAGTCGCCGGGAACGCAACGATGTCGCCGTGTCGCACCCTAGACGCCCGCTTTCGCATGACCTAAACGTCGCTTAGCCCTAAACCCTGCCTAACCCCAGAGCGCAGTACCACCTCGTGCGTTGCTGTGTTCCCAGCTCATCCACTTATCTCCTCCACCGACAGAATAGTGCCATGGTGAGAGCTTCCCGTGTCCCCTCTCCCTTGCCTTTAAAAGACCCGAGCCCTTCCTCGCAGGCACACCTAGCACTCCACTCTCCCTTCCCTGCCCAAACATCTCTCGCTCCTCCCTAGAACCTCCCCACGATTTTCAGCAGAAGAAACCGAGCTGAGCTCGAGCTGCAGCCGTAGTCGACATGACCGTGTCGCGGAAGAACTCGAGCCAGAGCAGCCTCCCCTGCACCCCTAGCCCCCTCCCTGGCCACGGTACACCGCCACCATTCCATTCCCCTCCTCAGTTCGTTCCAGGAGCAACGGAGGAGGGAGATCGGAGCGTGGCCGAAGCCATGGCCAAAGCTCGCGAGCACGGCAGCCCACGCCCGTGGCTCTCCCCCTCCTGGCCGAGGCATCCCCGGGGCGCGGTGTGGTCCGGCGAGTCCACTCCCGCCGTCGCCGTAGCCCCTAGCCCACCCCAGCGCCGCCGCCGTCCACCTCCCGAGCCACCGCCATGGCCATGAGGCCGGAGCTCGTGGGCGACGCTCCCGAGCCACCTCCGGCTCTGGTCTTCTCCATCCCCGGGCGCGGTGGGCCCCGGCGACCCCGCCGCCGTCTTCAGCAACCAGCGCCGTGGCCCCAATCGCCGGCAGTGGCGGATGCCCGAGCCGCCGTGCTCTCCTGCCAGTGCGTGTGAGGAAGGAAGAGGAAGAAGGAAAGAAAAAGAAAAAGAAAAAGAAGAAAAGAAGAAAAGGAGAAGGGAGAGAGAGGCTGACAGGTGGGTCCCGGCCCCACCTGTCAGGATAAGTGGAGGCGCCTTCCCCGGAGTGCGCTTTCCCTGAGCAGAAGACGTATTTTCCTAGAAAGACGCAACCAGTCCCTGAGCAGAAGACGTATTTTCGGCCCGTTCAGTTTTTTTTCTCTCTGGTGAGCAGCAAATAGCTAACCGTCGCACGTCAATATCTCTTGATCCGTAGCTCCGTTTGGAGCGAATCAAATTTGTAAATTCCTAGTTTGAGAAGCTCTGTCCAGTAGTATAAGTTTTACATTTTTGTAAAATACTTGTATGCTCAGCACCTTGTATGCGTGCGTAGGGTATTCCGTGATACCGGCGAACCGAGACCCTGACCCGAGACGCGTTCGTGACCCTCCAAGCCAAATGGTGTCGATCTTCGGAGGCAAGCTAACCCCTTGCTATGAGCCGTCCTGCAATGCTTGTTTGTTTATCTGCTTAATACCATGCGGGTGTTTATGTCTGTCTCTTGTTCTATTGTTAGGCCTGTCTGCTATTTTATTGCATGTCTGTTTGTTGTCCATATTTTATATGAACCTTGTATTGTTGTATGTATGCCATATTGCATTTAAATTATTGCACTACTTCATACTTGCTTATCTGTGCATCACTCACATTCCCGAGACAATGGCCGGTGGCACCGCCCCAGTCAAAGGAATGGGGGAATTATTACAACTGTGCGTCTCGCGCTTGCGGGGCTTTGTTTGCTTCTTTCTTCTTCGCCGAGGTGAGGAGCGGACGAATGTCGTCTTATGACCCTCGGAGTTGGGGGCATTTGCCAAAAGAGTTATTTGCCTTGTCCCTCCGTCAAATATGGTTGGCATAGACCACCCGGACTGCGACGCTTGGGAGCTGACTTTCCATTTGGTTCTTTTTGCCGAGATTGCTGACACCACGTCGAGATAACCCTCGAGTGGAATGGATGCTCTCTCATTCTTATGAGTGCTTTTCGGTTCATTCTTTTACGGTGACACCAGCCGGGTCTCCCGCCACCGTTATCCGTTTGAAACATTATGCTATTATTCTGTGAACACTAACCCCCGAGTGACACCGGCCGGGTCTCCCGCCACAGTCACCCGGACATTGTTATTATTGTTACGTTAATATCTATACCTGCAAGTGTTATGGTTATTCAAGTGATGTTATTATGTGCTTACTGTATGTTGCTAATGCCTTGTTGTTTGATGGTATATGATATTGATATCGTGATGATTATGCTGGACTAATCCTCTGTTTTGTGACTTGTGGTGATGAAACTTGATTAAATAAAACACCCCTCCAAACAATGATAGGGTCAGTCCATAGTGCCACTAATCTGAACATCGAAAGCACTACCACTGTCGCTCACATGGGCGGGCCTTGACCTACGGAATCGTATTGAGCCTCCTTTGATGACACCCTTTTGGCAAGTCTAGTCGGTTACCATAGTTGGTCGGGGCTAGTCTTGCGAAGGTTCCGGAGCTAGGCGTCGCTCATGGGTTGGGGACGTGCCGGATTCACTTCTGCATAAGGCATATAGTTATGTCGGTGGCTATATAGTGAGTGTCTTGATGGCGTGAACGGTTGAGTGAGTGTATCAGACCGTCTTAAGGACGTGATCCTAAAGTACCGGTTGTTAATGATCCACTTGGATGAGTGAAGTATTGCAACCTCTCGAGAGTGTAAATCTGGATATCTAGCCTCGTTCCGGGATATGGAACAACAGTTCAGTGTCGGTCACACTGTGTGTCCTCGTCGTGTCCGGAGGTTAAACATAAGTTCTGTTTGAAAGTAAGATGAACTACCTGATTTCATTAAATGAACAATAAGATGATGCAGGGAATGTTACTCGAGATGTGATTGTGAACCAAGTTCAGGGATGGCGGTGTGATGCGTTGGGGAGCCTATAGTTAGGCCAGAGCCCACATCAACTGTGCATGCCCAAGTGAAAGGATGAGGCCAGTGGGCCTAGCAGTTGACAGATGTAGCAAGGCCGTTGGGCCTAGTTGTGCTGACAGGTATTATTATGTTACTTGGTACCAACTGGTACACCCGTCTACTCGTCACAAGTAAGCTCGTTGTGTGATTGCCGGTGCACGATCCAACCCCAGCTGGCTTGGATTCTGTACTGGTGATACCCCCGTTGCTTGCTTACGACATGTTTGGTTGTCAATGCCATGCTACTTTTATGTCATGTATCTAGTATACACCTTGCCATGTTGTAGGATTTTACTTCCAATGTATATCTTGTTGCATGATTGTTGGATTGTTTGTGGTAAGGGCGATGCTTGCTGAGTGCATAATAATGTACTCACGGGCCTTGTGATTGTGGCCAGATTTTGGCGAGGACTCAACTTCCACCTTAGCAAGGATAAGGAGCAGAAGCGTGCTAGGATCAGTAGCCCAGCCAGATACCTGTGGAGTGGAGCCGCTCCAAGCCGTTGCCTCATTTATGTCTTCCGCTGCCAGTTAAAACTCTGAGTTGGGCCATGCTTGCTTGATATTTTGTAAAGCCTCGACGGCCTTGTAAACCCTTTTTGTAGCACTTTGTGCCTGATTGTGTAATGGTTCCCGCTATGTTGCATTGTCGTAATGTGTGGCCAGATATCTTGGGCTGGCGCACGGGGCGACCGCCCTTCTGACAAGCTGTGCCAGAAGGGGGTGCCACAGTGCATGGTATCAGAGCACCAGGCTGGCTGTAGACTACCCTAGCATGGAAAGCCCAACCTTACTTTTGCCCGACAAGGAGCCCGATGGATTTGACCCATCTCCGCCTAACCGGCATGGCTATTGTTGGTCAACAGTATGGTGCAGTAGGACTTGTCCCAATCCCCGAGTGAGGCTCGCCGGTTTCTTCCACGAGAAGGAATCGACACTACCCATTAGTATGAGACCCAAGTCCTAGCTACCTATAAAATCCCACCCTCGCTTGCTATCCTTTGCAACCCAACTCTCTTGAAGCAGATCCCGCTCAGGAATGTTGCGCTCTCCTCTCCCAAGTACCTTAGCTTGAGTTTGTAGATGGAACCTACCCTTGTTTTCGAGACCACCGCTGAGTTTCGCCCCGGTTTTCCACCTCTGCTGTGGGAAGCTGCTCGCGACATTCTTGGTTGTGTTTCTCGGCCGGTGTACCATGTATATCGGTCTAACCTCTCCTCCTGCGTGAGCGAGTATCATGCTGATGTGTATGTCGCCATGAGTAACTTAGGAAGCGCGGCGCCATATGTGATTCAAAGCCACTTCGTAGATTCCCCTGAGATGGCTCTCCAAGTTGCAGCTTGGAAGTGTCTCGCTCGTTTGCGGTACTTTGAAGCCGCGACAGAACCTCCCGCGTCTCGCTTCTTCCCGCCAAGATCCCTTGCAAGCCCCAGCCATCCCATGGTAAGCGTCGAAGTGATGCTCAACTCAACCTTGTCCCACCTCGAAGCCTACACCACCGCCTTGGAGAGCATTCTTGCCTACCACTTGGAGGAATGCCATTCTAATAGGCAAGCCCTTGCCCGAGTCCCGCAGCCCACTGACAAGAGCCCAGTGGATACCAAGCTTTGCTTAGGACCAAAATCGCAAGATCCAGAAGGCAACAAAGGGATGCCCGACCGAGTCCCCACCAAGTGAGGAGTCCTAAGTTGGTAGGTGAGAGTTTGTGAGGTTGGTTGTTTCCCTTGTGTTGGCTTGTAATGCAAGTCCTTTCTGTTTTCTGGTTGATGTAGAGTCAGCCGTAATAAAACTTGGTATTCTTATCCTCTGGATAGCCACTTGGTTGACACATGATGGAATATCATGCCTTTCTTTAGTTAAAGGTTTGAAGAAAAGACAGATCACTTAAAACAGGGACAGTATATGTGAACCCAGACGCATATACCCACCTGTGAGTTAATGCAAACTTTGAATGGGATTATTTTGTAGTATGCAAATTATTTTGTGTGTGTTGCACAAGTTAACTATTAAGTGGAAGTATTTGATGAGACACTGTAACCACGGTGTCCCGCTCACTTAATGTTGGCTCGCGCATAGGTTTGAAAAAGAAAAAAAAAATCCTACATGTAGCACCCCAAGGTTCCTCACCCAATATGAACCTTGTCTGGACGCATGTTAAAGAAAGGGCCCGAGCCCTCCACGAGCAACTCCCTCCCAAGTCTTAAATGCTTGTGAGTGTTCTTTCTCGCTGGAACACAGAAGGATTTTTGTAGAGTGTTTTCTGTCTATGTTTGCTTGTGCTTGCCTATACGGTATGGTTGAAATGATTATGCCATACTGCTGCAGCCGTTTTGTTTTGGGCCATAAAATGCAGAAAGGTTTTATAAAATGATGTTTTGCTACAAGTAGAAATTCTCCTACCCAGCTTGTATCCCTGCCATTTAATCTTGCTGCAGGACACGAACTGTACACGAATGGACAATTTCCGAAATTGATGATGCAAGTTCTACTCCAACTGGGACACCGCGACTACTTCAACGTGAAGAGGTACCCCGAGACGTGTTATTTTCCTCGTATCCCGGAGTTCTATAGGGAAAGTTTCTTTGCAAAAACAAACTTTGGGAATGGCTCTATCTCACAAAATTTTGGTGTTTGTGATCCCACCCTAGTGGCGTGAACATCGTTGTTTGAAAACAAACCTTGTTTCTTTTTCCAAACCGGTATATACATGAAAGGGGCACCTGCCATGTATGTATAGCTTTGGAAAAATAAAACCTTTTGTTGTACGCACATGAAAGGGGCACCTGTTGTGTGTGTATAACTTGTCAAAAATAAAACCTTAGGAGAAGGTTATGATTAGCATATCCCTGCCTTTTGTTTATAAAGGTTTTTGAGTTCTTACTCACCCCAGTTGATCTTGTTAGATTACTTGATAATTTGGTTGTAGATCTTGTTTGATCTTGCCCTGTTTGTGCAAAACCTTAGATTTTAAATTCATAAGCATGTGAGTAGATCCTATGTTGTTTGATTGTATGAGCCCTACCATGCCATCCCTAGAATGCATTAAGTGCGATAAAAATATCGAGCCTTGAGATACCTGGTTTTAGGAAAATCCCGTTGAGTGTTGATCTCTCTATGTGAGTCCAATTATACTGGTTGTAGAGGAGTTTACGCAAAAGGGTTTTAAATATAGGGGTATATTAAGACCGTACAAGAAATATCTTGTGAATCTCTATAAGTCTCCGAATCTCGGGACGAGATTCTTTTTAAGGGGGAAGGTTTGTAACACCCCGAAAATTTAGACCGAATTTTTAAATTAAATTTTGGACGCCGGAAAAACTTTTCGGGTTTCAAAATATCCTCTTCAACCTGTTGGTCTTTGATGTGACTTTGGTTTCACGCTCTTAGAAATTTCCCCCCCCCCCCCCCCCCCACAATCCCCGATCTTTGTCGATCTCCACCATAAATTCTATGACATTGTTTTATCTGTTAAACCATTGGTTCCAAAATCCTTCCGGCCTATCCCACTAAAAGCCTCCACAGCAATTTCAGCTTGAAATAAATTCTACCGAGCTACCATATGGTTCCCTCAGACATATACACCACTCCCATGGAAAAATACTTCATAGCCCCATGCAATATTCCAAAGTTAAACCCTATTTTCTGTTATGTCGGTTTCAATCCGAAAATTATCCAGACACCTTCCACTCATCCAGAAATTCTACAATTTTGGGGAGATGCATGAATCCACCTCCTGAACATTTCACTCCACTGTCCCAACCTCATTTGAGCAATATATGAGGTACTTCCTTTGTAGTGCTCTTTTCTTGCCTATTAGCAAATTCCAAAGGAACCCCTCTTTGTATGTCTCCGAAAATTCTGCAAAAATTCAGAGATGACCCCTAGGTAGTATTTAGCCCTTTTATGCAAAAATATTTGGTACCTTGTTAAGAAAATATTTGACCTTTCCTCTGTCCAAGTTTCTGCCCTAAAATTCAAATGTTTTCAAAATCTAGTCAAATGATTTTGTAGTGGGAGAAGAGTGCCTAGATGCAAGCATTAGGAGTTCCCACACCTCTGGGCAAAGTCTTGACCAAACCAAAAATCATTTGCCTCCTCAAACAATCGAATTCAAATTTGACCAGTACTGTTTTTCAAAAGTTCTAGTCGCACGAAGTTTCGAATTTGCAAAAACTTTAGTCACCAAAGTTGTAGAGTTTTGAATTTTGCTTGCAGTGGTGAAAACCCCATCGCTTTTGGACCTCCGAGTCGCCGGGAACGCAACGATGCCGCCGTGTCGCACCCTAGACGCCCGCTTTCGCATGACCTAAACGTCGCTTAGCCCTAAACCCTGCCTAACCCCAGAGCGCAGTACCACCTCGTGCGTTGCTGTGTTCCCAGCTCATCCACTTATCTCCTCCACCGACAGAATAGTGCCATGGTGAGAGCTTCCCGTGTCCCCTCTCCCTTGCCTTTAAAAGACCCCGAGCCCTTCCTCGCGGCACACCCAGCACTCCACTCTCCCTTCCCTGCCCAAACATCTCTTGCTCCTCCCCCAGAACCTCCCCACGATTTTCAGCAGAAGAAACCGAGCTGAGCTCGAGCTGCAGCCGTAGTCGCCATGACCGTGTCGCGGAAGAACTCGAGCCAGAGCAGCCTCCCCTGCACCCCTAGCCCCCTCCCTGGCCACGGTACACCGCCACCATTCCATTCCCCTCCTCAGTTCGTTCCAGGAGCAACGGAGGAGGGAGATCGGAGCGTGGCCGAAGCCATGGCCAAAGCTCGCGAGCACGGCAGCCCACGCCCGTGGCTCTCCCCTCCTGGCCGAGGCATCCCCGGGGCGCGGTGTGGTCTGGCGAGTCCAATCCCGCCGTCGCCGTAGCCCCTACCCCACCCCAACACCGCCGCCGTCCACCTCCCGAGCCACCGCCATGGCCATGAGGCCGGAGCTCGTGGGCGACGCTCCCGAGCCACCTCCGGCTCTGGTCTTCTCCATCCCCGGGCGCGGTGGGCCCCGGCGACCCCGCCGCCGTCTTCAGCAACCGCCGCCGTGGCCCCAATCGCCGGCAGTGGCGGATGCCCGAGCCGCCGTGCTCTCCTGCCAGTGCGTGTGAGGAAGGAAGAGGAAGAAGGAAAGAAAAAGAAAAAGAAAAAGAAGAAAAGAAGAAAAGGAGAAGGGAGAGAGAGGCTGACAGGTGGGTCCCGGCCCCACCTGTCAGGATAAGTGGAGGCGCCTTCCCCGGAGTGCGCTTTCCCTGAGCAGAAGACGTATTTTCCCAGAAAGACGCAACCAGTCCAGCCCAACTCAGTTCCGGCCCGTTCAGTTTTTTTCTCTCTGGTGAGCAGCAAATAGCTAACCGTCGCACGTCAATATCTCTTGATCCGTAGCTCCGTTTGGAGCGAATCAAATTTGTAAATTCCTAGTTTGAGAAGCTCTGTCCAGTAGTATAAGTTTTACATTTTTGTAAAATACTTGTATGCTCAGCACCTTGTATGCGTGCGTAGGGTATTCCGTGATACCGGCGAATCGAGACCCTGACCCGAGACGCGTTCGTGACCCTCCAAGCCAAATGGTGTCGATCTTCGGAGGCAAGCTAACCCCTTGCTATGAGCCGTCCTGCAATGCTAGTTTGTTTATCTGCTTAATACCATGCCGGGTGTTTATGTCTGTCTCTTATTCTATTGTTAGGCCTGTCTGCTATTTTATTGCATGTCTGTTTGTTGTCCATATTTTATATGAACCTTGTATTGTTGTATGTATGCCATATTGCATTTAAATTATTGCACTACTTCATAACTGCTTATCTGTGCATCACTCACATTCCCGAGACAATGGCCGGTGGTACCGCCTCAGTCAAAGGAATGGGGGAATTATTACAACTGTGCGTCTCACGCTTGCGGGGCTTTGTTTGCTTCTTTCTTCTTCGCCGAGGTGAGGAGCGGACGAATGTCGTCTTATGATCCTCGGAGTTGGGGGCATTTGCCAAAAGAGTTATTTGCCTTGTCCCTCCGTCAAATATGGTTGGCATAGACCACCCGGACTGCGACGCTTGGGAGCTGACTTTCCATTTGGTTCTTTTTGCCGAGATTGCTGACACCACGTCGAGATAACCCTCGAGTGGAATGGATGCTCTCTCATTCTTATGAGTGCTTTTCGGTTCATTCTTTTACGGTGACACCGGCCGGGTCTCCCGCCACCGTTATCCGTTTGAAACATTATGCTATTATTCTGTGAACACTAACCCCCGAGTGACACCGGCCGGGTCTCCCGCCACAGTCACCCGGGCATTGTTATTATTGTTACGTTAATATCTATACCTGCAAGTGTTATGGTTATTCAAGTGATGTTGTTATGTGCTTACTGTATGTTGCTAATGCCTTGTTGTTTGATGGTATATGATATTGATATCGTGATGATTATGCTGGACTAATCCTCTGTTTTGTGACTTGTGGTGATGAAACTTGATTAAATAAAACACCCCTCCAAACAACGATAGGGTCAGTCCATAGTGCCACTAATCTGAATATCGAAAGCACTACCACTGTCGCTCACATGGGCGAGCCTTGACCTACGTAATCTTATTGAGCCTCCTTTGATGCCACCCTTTTGGCAAGTCTAGTCGGTTACCATAGTTGGTCGGGGCTAGTCTTGCGAAGGTTCCGGAGCTAGGCGTCGCTCATGGGTTGGGGACGTGCCGGATTCACTTCTGCATAAGGCATATAGTTATGTCGGTGGCTATATAGGGAGTGTCTTGATGGCGTGAACGGTTGAGTGAGTGTATCAGACCGTCTTAAGGACGTGATCCTAAAGTACTGGTTGTTAATGATCCACTTGGATGAGTGAAGTATTGCAACCTCTCGAGAGTGTAAATCTGGATATCTAGCCTCGTTCCTGGGATATGGAACAACAGTTCAGTGTCGGTCACACTGTGTGTCCTCGTCGTGTCCGGAGGTTAAACATAAGTTCTGTTTGAAAGTAAGATGAACAACCTGATTTCATTAAATGAACAATAAGATGATGCAGGGAATGTTACTCGAGATGTGATTGTGAACCAAGTTCAGGGATGGCGGTGTGATGCGTTGGGGAGCCTATAGTTAGGCCAGAGCCCACATCAACTGTGCATGCCCAAGTGAAAGGATGAGGCCAGTGGGCCTAGCAGTTGACAGATGTAGCAAGGCCGTTGGGCCTAGTTGTGCTGACAGGTATTGTTATGTTACTTGGTACCAACTGGTACACCCGTCTACTCGTCACAAGTAAGCTCGTTGTGTGATTGCCGGTGCACGATCCAACCCCACCTGGCTTGGATTCTGTACTGGTGATACCCCCGTTGCTTGCTTACGACATGTTTGATTGTCAATGCCATGCTACTTTTATGTCATGTATCTAGTATACACCTTGCCATGTTGTAGGATTTTACTTCCAATGTATATCTTGTTGCATGATTGTTGGATTGTTTGTGGTAAGGGGCGATGCTGGCTGAGTGCATAATAATGTACTCACGGGCCTTGTGATTGTGGCCAGATTTTGGCGAGGACTCAACTTCCACCTTAGCAAGGATAAGGAGCAGAAGCGTGCTAGGATCAGTAGCCCAGCCAGATACCTGTGGAGTGGAGCCGCTCCAAGCCGTTGCCTCATTTATGTCTTCCGCTGCCAGTTAAAACTCTGAGTTGGGCCATGCTTGGCTTGATATTTTGTAAAGCCTCGACGGCCTTGTAAACCCTTTTTGTAGCACTTTGTGCCTGATTGTGTAATGGTTCCCGCTATGTTGCATTGTCGTAATGTGCGGCCAGATATCTTGGGCTGGCGCACGGGGCGACCGCCCTTCTGACAAGCTGTGCCAGAAGGGGGTGCCACAGATCCGAGGTGGCTGTAGCAAATGTTTGATACAACCGGCTAGCACTTGCCATAAAAAAAAAAGGTTACGTGCAGGAAGGTACATGCGAGTTGCAACCCTCTCTCTCACCTTATTCTTATCCTTCCTTCACGAGAGATTTTTATTTGATTTTCTTATCTTTTATCTCTCGGAATTCCTGCAACAAATCATTTTTTAGCAGACAGGCTGAATTCCTGCCCAAGTAATTCTCTCGATGATAGCCAAAAAATGGCATGTACGTGCCGTACTAGTGCCAATCATTAAGGACCACGGAATTTGCATTTCCATATGTATAGAAACTCACAGCTGACCTGAGAAGAGATTGGTTATTTTTTGGCAAGCTTTTCTGCAGATCAATGGAAGGTTTTACGCCGAAGTATAGATATATTACATGCACATCTGACGAATAAATAATACCATCCACAACGAGAAGGACAACTAAACATGGCGATCATGGTGCCCCCGGAAGAGCAAGGAGTATGCCGCTGGCGTTGCATCCATAGCATGTTAGTAGCCTTCATCTTGAGTGTCTTAGCCATGATCGTGCTCGTGAGCATCTACTCCAGCAGGAAGCCACACTACTACGCCGTGATAGATGGTGTCTCCGGCCAAGACCCGGTAACAAATCTTGGGAAACCGGCGCTGCAACAGGTTGAGTTCGACCTCATCCTAGGCGTAAAGTCGAGGAGCCCCTTCTCCAGCGAGTGCTTCGAGCCCGGCATAAACGTCACGGTCACGTACCTCGGCGTCCAGATCGCTAGCGGCAGCACTGCCGGCCAGGCTTGCGCTGAAGGGTGGCATCCGGAGCAGATGGTGCGGATGCCCGTCGTCGCACGAACACGGTTGACTGTCTCCGTGCTGGACAGTCTCGCGGCGGAGCTGAGGCGAGGGGTAGCGGTGTTGGACGTCTCGCTGCGGATTCCGCCGTCGTCTCCCGGCGATGATGGGAAACTGGTCGTGTGTAGGGGCAGGCGTGTCGGTCAGGCCGCCGAGGACTCGTGGGCTCCTTGCGACGTGCTGAAAACTGCATGAGCGGCTGCATCCTCCTCTTGCACAGGGTAAGGGCCAAATTCCGTGACAAATTGTCAGAAGTAGTTCTATAGTTTTTATCTGAGACCATCTCGAGAAATTTTCGAATTAGTAGTTTATTAGAATACTTTTGTTTTATCTATTTGAACTCTACTTCTATTGGTTTAATTTTTTTTTTTGAGTAATTGTGTGTAGAAGTAATCCTCCCGAGTCGCCGATATGCCCCAGCAACCACCAAACAGCCACCTCTCTAGCCCGACGAACTTTCCAAAGTAACACCTACAACGTCCATCACAATTCAAAGTGTGAGGTCCTATGAATTGTATCCGTGACAAAGTACTGCTAGGGACTACACATGCCTTTTTCCTAACTCGGAACACATTTGTGATTTAGTTTCGGCTGTACAATAAGTGTGAAACTGTATACGAAGAACCACCTTTGTGGATGGACACCTATTTAAAAGGAGCAAAAGCGCACAGTCATTCGCTATGAATTTCGCCGCGCTTGATTGCACAACACAACACCGTGTATGGATGATTCCCTCGATTACTTCACAAGCTGCAACTACAATAGCTGAAGTATAGATAGTTAGGATTGAGAGGCAACGGGATGTTGTACATCACCACGGCAGCCATTGTGCGAACTCAGGGGAGCCATGTTGCGACAATAAGGGTGCTTACCGGCGGAGGATGTGAGCGCCATGGTCTCCACTCCAGCCTGGCGCGCTCTTGGTCAGATGCTCGCGTCGCCACAGACCTCAGAATGCCGCCGCGTCGCCGTGCGCTAGGCGAGAAGGCGAACTTGGCGATGGAGCCGCGGAGCGCTGCCAGAGAGGGGAGGCATGGCTCGGTCGAACGGGAGGATGACGCAATTTGCATCCCATGGCTGTGACATTTTCCGTGAGCGACCTGCAAGGTAGGAAGAAGAGGAGGAGAGAACGCCGCACCTCTTGAGCTCCTTCATGCCAGTCACCATCGTGCGGAGCTGTACCGAGGGCAGCGCGTCGGGGTGGAGCGAGCGACGTTGAGAAGAACGAGCGAGCGGGCGAGAGACGAGAGGAGAGACAGAGACGCTGCAGAATTATGATATATCTTGTGTGATTACCAATAGAAGGTTCCTTATGCTTCTGCAATAGGAACACGCGGATAAAATTTGTGGAGTTTCGTACATAATTATGATATATCTAAGATAATCCAATGTTACCTTTCTTTTTTAAGTGCTAAACATCGACTCAAGAACACAAGTATGTTTTTTCAACACCCACATTTTTACTCCAATTAGACCACACACTATTTACAATATCTTACTTCTATGAATTTTCATCCTTTTTAGCTATTTTTCCCCAATGAAACTATATGATGTAATAAGATTCATGACTTTCAAACCAAACAACCAAAGTCATGACCATATTCATGGCTAAGTTAATGCTATCATGAAAACATCGATGTAAACATGAGGTTTTAACATTGTAAATACGATTACCAAAGTGAGATTCCAAGAATTTTTCTAAGCTTTTTTTTAAATTTCAATGCAAAAGATGTGATTTTTTAAGAAGCAGGCTCCTTCGATTTCGTCCCCCACCCGCCGGCCCACCGATCGGTGTACGCCGATCTCTACGGAGGTATGTGCCTTACTTTCGGTAGCATGAAATTCCACGTGAACAAGTGGGGGACGCTTCGACTCTCCGACCACACACCTGCATCTTCGTCGACTACGGAGATCGCATATGCTCCGACCGCGGGACTCGCGCCTTTGCCGACTATGGAGATCGCATATGCTCCGACCGCGGGACTCGCGCCTTTCCCGACCGCGGAGATCGCATCTGCTCCGATCGCGGGACTCGCGGCTTCCTCCACCGCGGAGATCGCATCCGCTTCGACTACACCCGCGTCTCCTTCGACTCCGGCGTCTGCGACAACATCGACTGCGGCTTCGCCGGACGAGTTCTACATCGACTGCGGCGTCTACCACGTCGCCTCCATATTCGGCTCTGAGGACAGCTCCGGCAGCGAGAGCAGCAGCAGCAAAGCGTACTCGACTGCGCAATCTTACCCCGTCCAAGTCATCATGGTGAACGCAACAAATAACAGGACACCCGGAACCGGTCCCCACCGTGATGAACCTGTGTTTCCAATGGAAGTCACCATGCCAGACAAAGTAACTACCCTAGTGATTACTCAAGAGATGGGAGTACAGGTCATGAAGCATGTCCAAGAATGTACCTTTCCTCCTGCGGAGACGACTCGAGAGGACATGATGGCATACCAATACCTCGTGTTGAAGGAGAACGAGAAGCTACTACTAGAGAAAGCCGAGCTGGCCCGGCGTAAAGAACTTGCTGATGCGTCGAGTGCTCGCCGCGCAGCCTACTGCTTCTCTTCCTCGGGACCTACCGTCACACAGGAACACAGACGTCATCGATCACGTGCCCGTGTAATGACGGATGCCGAAAGGGCCGCGACCACCCGCAACCTCGAGTCATCCTTCATGTCAGAGGACGCAGACGGGATACCCATCCCCAAAACAGCCTCGGGCGCTCTCATGTCGCTGTCCACGTACCTACGGGCAACTCAGCCTCCGGAGGGCGACCCTTGCGCAGCTCTACATCGGCAACAAATCCAGGCGCTCCGTTTAGCAGAGGAGGCGCTCATCCCAGATGCCACACCCGCAACAACAACCCAACCATGCGGAGATCGCGACAGATGCGACCGCGAACGCGCAGCGCGCGGAGACCGACCCATCCGTCACCTGCAAGAGGGGGAAGACTTGCGCAACGTCATTACACAGCGAACAGTCGACCGCAACCGCTCCAAACGACCCGTCAATACCCCGACTGAGGAACTTTACTCGGACGACGACAGCGAGCCTTGCGGTCTTGCCTGCTTCAACTACCACATCCGCGCCACAAGAATAACTCGAGGTTTCAAGCTTACGTCCGAGTCAGTCAAGTTCGACGGCACGCAGGATCCCAAACTTTGGTTCGACGATTACATCATCACAGTCAACTGTCAAGGAGGCACCACGACAACAGCCATGCAGTACGTTCAGCTGATGCTCGTAGGTTCAGCACGTACCTGGCTGCAGAACCTGCCCCGAAACTCTTTCAGTTCTTGGGACCAGTTCGAAGATACCTTCGTCAAGAACTTCCTTGGAACATACTCGAGACCCGCGACGTTCGCGGAACTGCAAGCCTGCAAGCAACGGAAAGACAAGACACTACGATCATACATCCAGCGTTGGACACTCATGCGCAACTCCGTTGGAGTCGTCTGAGAGGATAGAGCAATCGACGCATTTATCCGTGGCGTCACTCGACACGACCTTCGGGAGGCCTTCGGCCACAGTCCATAGTCGAGCTCATGAAAATCGCCAACGAATGGGCGGACGGTGAGGACTCTGTATGCAACGAGTTCCCAGACGAGGAAGGAGAGCCCAGCAACTGGGGCCGCAGAAACAACCGTGGCAGCGATCGACGTCACAAGCGCAAGACCCGCTTTGATGAAGGCGAGCTAGCCGAGCTAGTGGCTGCCGGATTCGCCGACACCCGAGAAGACCGGAGCCGCGACAGAAATCGCCAGAGCAGTCGAGGCCGAGAAGAGTATAGGAACGAGGGGAACCAGAAACGTGAGTGGTGGCGCAAGCCCCGCGATACCTCGCGACCAGACCTCACACCCGAGCAGGAGCTCGAAGAACCATGCAAATTCCACTTATTCAGAATTGAAGAAACCGGCAAGCTGGTATCCACTCACCTGTTGAAGGACTGTCGGAAGATGCTTCACATTAACGAAGCATTCGCCAAAATCCTGACTCCAGCCCCAGCGCCGCAACCAGCACCGCAGTTGGCTCTCCCAGGACCACCCGCAGCAGCACCTCACCCTGCGCACATAGCAGGAGCAATCCAGTACCAACAGAGACAGGAAGCACCTCCTATGCCAGGGGAACAGTACCCTCAAGCTCGAGGGCAGATGAATATGATACAGAAGGGGTGCCCATCAAACCGGTGCCAGAAACTGATAACCCGCCAAGTCTACCAGGCCGTCGCAATGCCACTGGCCGTACCCGAGTACCTCAAGGGCTCGAAGACCAGCATCACATTCTCTCGAGAGGATGACCCTCCACAGGTACCGCGCCCAGGCCACGCCGCGTTGGTACTCGAAGCACAGATAGGACAATTCCACATGACCAAGGTCTTCATGGACGGCGGCAGTGGCATCAACATCATCTTCGCCGACACTCTCCGGAAGATGGGCAGGACCCTGGAGAGCTTAGCAAAGTCAGACAGCACCTTCCATGGCATCGTACCAGGGAAAGCAGTCTACCCTGAAGGAGTAATCACACTCGAAGTTATCTTCGGCACACCCGATCACTTCCGAAAGGAGATGATTGACTTCGACGTGGTGGACTGGAAATCGCAGTACCACGCTATACTTGGGCGCCCGACGTTCGCCCGCTTCATGGCAGTTCCACACTACACCTATCTCATGATCAAGATGCCAGGACCGAAGGGAGTCATAACTGTGCGTGGCGATTTCCAGCGCTCGGCCAACTGCGACCGCGAATTCAGCAGGATCTCCGAGTCCTTCGGTATGCAGCAGCAGCTCGAGGACCTCTCACCCTGCAAGCAAGAAGCCGGCACCTGACGCCTCCTTCAGCATGACCGATGACACAAGGGAACACCAAGTCCATCCGACTGACGCTTCCAAGACAGTGCTCGTGTCATCAAGCCTACATATCGCGTAGCAAAGCGCGCTCGTCGAGTTCCTACGTGAGAACTAGGAAATCTTCGCCTGGTGTCCAGCCGACATGCCAGGTGTACACAGGGAATTCGCCGAGCATGCTCTTCAAATCTACCCAGATGCCAAACCTGTCAAGCAAACCATGCGCCGCTTCTCCGAGCCGAAGCGCATCACCATAGGGCAAGAAGTCGACAGACTACTTCACGCCAGTTCATCCGAGAAATCAAGAAATCTGACTGGGTCGCTAACCCAGTGTTGGTCAAAAAGAAGAAGAAGACAAAAATCCTCCGCATGTGCGTCGACTTCACCTCCCTCAACAAGTTCTGCCCGAAGGATCACTTCCCATTACCACGAATCGACCAGATCGTCGACTCCACAGCTGGTTGCGCGCGACTGTCCTTCCTGGATGCCTACTCAGGCTACAACCAGATAAGGATGCGAGAGGAGGACGAGGAGAAGACAGCCTTCATCACACCCCATGGTGTCTACTGCTACAAAACCATGCCCTTCGGGCTCTAGAACGCTGGGGCTACCTACCAGCGCATGATGCAGTCCCGCCTCCAGGACCAGATGGGACGCAACGTCCAATTTATGTTGACGATATAGTCATCAAGACCAAGCAAGACGACACGCTCCTCGACGACCTGCGGGAGACCTTCTCTGTGCTCAACGCCTACAAAATCAAGCTCAACCCAACGAAGTGCGTCTTTGGCGTACCAGCTGGGCAACTACTCTGTACCTCGTGTCCGCCAGAGGCATCGAGGCAAACCCCGAAAAGATGGAGACAATCCTCATAATGCCAGCCCCGACGAAGCTTCGAGAGGTCCAGCGCTCAGCCGGTTCATTAGTAAGTTGGGTGAAAAGGCACTCCCTTTCTACCAACTGATGAAGAAGTCCGACAAATTCGAGTGGACGCCAGAAGCTCAAGCAGCATTCACAGACCTCAAGCGGGTCCTGGCGACTCCACCAGTGCTCGTCGCACCACACGAGAAGGAACCCCTGTACCTTTACGTCGCAGCCACCAACAGGGTAGTCAGCACTGTCCTCGTTGTCGAACGCCAAGAAGAAGGACACGCCCATCGAGTGCAACGACCAGTATATTACCTCAGCGAGGTGCTTTCAATATCAAAACGGCGGTACCTGCCTTACCAGAAGCTAGCCTACGACGTCTTCATGAGTTCGCGAAAGGTGGCCATTACTTCGCCGAGCACCCGATCACAGTGGTGAGTGCCTCGGGCCTATCAGACATCCTCACCAACCCCGACGCGACGGGACGAGTCGCCAAGTGGGTCATCGAGCTGGGCCCGTGGGACCTGAAGTATACGCATCCCAACGCGATCAAGGCACAAGTACTTCCGGACTTCACAACCGAGTGGATAGAAGCTCAACTGGCCGACATGCCCGACCTGTCCAACGCATGGACTATGTACTTCGACGGATCCAAGAAATTCGAGGGCGCAGGTGCGGGCATCATCTTGACATCGCCAAAAGGCGACAAACTTCGTTATGTATTGCAGATGGACTTCCCCAAGCCCTCAAGCAATGAAGCTGAGTACGAAGCCCTACTCCACGGCATGCGGATGACCAAGAACTGCGGCGCCACTCGCCTCATGATCTATAGGGACTCGAACCTCGTCGTACAGCAAACGATGAAAGAGTGCGAGGCCACAGCAGAGAACATGATTGCATATTGGGACCTCTACAATATCATGGAGGGCAGCTTCGACGGCTGCGAGCTGCGGCACGTGGGCCACGAGAGTAACGAAGAAGCAGACATGCTAGCTAACCTCGGCTCGACCAAGGCGAAAGTTCCACCCGGAGTCTTCGTCGAGTGCATCAAACAGCGGTCTATCAAGCTCAAGTAGCCAGTCGCACCCTCTACATCAGCAACAACCAAGGATCAGCCCGCAAAAGACTCGGTAGCACCCGATGCAGAAGAACCACACGTAGAAGTCTTCCTCGTCGAGCCGACGTGGACGAACCTTTTTCTCGCATACATGCTGCGTCAGGAGTTGCCAGCAGACACAACAGAAGCTCGGCGCATCACTCGCCGCTCCAAGGCCTTCACGATCATCAATGGTGAGCTGTACAAACGCAGCATATCTGGAGTCCTGCAGCGCTGCATCGACCCAGAAGACGGCAGAGCAATACTATATGACATCCATGCAGGAACTTGCAGACATCACGCCAGCAGTCGAGCCCTGGTAGCCAAATCCTTCCGAGCAGGGTTTTACTGGCCCACGACAATGCGGGAAGCCGAAGAAATAGTCAGGAAATGCTACGGGTGCCAGAAGTTCGCCACCAAGCCGCACGCACTTGCATCGGAGCTAAAAACGATACCACTCGCCTGGCCCTTCGCCCAATGGGGGCTCGACATGGTGGGCCCACTGAAGAAATCATCTCGAGGTCGACACACGCATCTCCTGGTGGCAGTCGACAAGTTCACAAAGTGGATCGAAGCTATACCCATAACAAGCTCAACTGCTACATCCGCCGTCAATTTCATCAGATCCATCATCTTCAGATTTGGGATACCCAGAGCATCATCACGGACAACGGCACAAACTTCACAGCCGACGAGTTCAAGGACTTCTGCGCGAAGCAGGGCATCAAACTCAACTACGCCTCCATCGCACATCCTCAATCCAATGGACAAGTCGAGAAAGCAAATGGCCTAGTCTGCAGTGGCCTCAAGAAACGACGAGTTCAAGGACTTCTGCGCGAAGCGGGTGACTGGGTGGAGGAACTGCCCTCTGTCCTTTGGAGTCTGAGAACCACGCCAAATAGATCAACGCAATATACTCCATTCTTCATGGTCTATGGCGCAGAGGCAGTCATGCCATACGACCTACGATTCGACGCACCTCGTGTGGTCACATATGACGAGTCAGACGCTGAAGAATCACTCGAACATGGCGTCGACGCGCTGGACGAGGCACGGGACATTGCACTCCCCCGCACGGCCGTTTATCAGCAGAGTCTCCGCAACTACCATGGTCGTCGACTGCGCACAAGATCCTTCGCCCCTGGTGACTTGGTGCTACGGCTCAAGCAGAAGAAGGTGCACAAGCTCGCCTCCCCATGGGAGGGACCCTTCATCATCACGGAAGCCATCGATGGCGGCGCCTATCGCCTGAAGCACGCGAAGACAGGGGAGCTCTCCCACAACCCGTGGAACATCGCGCACCTACGCCGTTTCTACGCATAGCATACACATCCATGCAATCGTGCTTACACGCCAAACAGGCAACAGGTTTCAGACGCGATATTTTCCTTACCGGGGTAACTAAGGGGACTGTAAGGTTTTTAATGAGGCGGCTTGCTAGCTTAATATACAATGGTTGAGATACAAAAGCATTCTCCCTTTACTTTTTACAGTCAAAAAGCAAAACAAATAAAGCCTTGGCCGCACGCGAACACACGGGGGTTGTGCGGCACAGGTTCAAGCAACAAACAAGGCCTTGGCCGCACTCAAACACTCGGGGGCTGTGCCGCACAGGTTCAAGAAACAAACAAGGCCTTGGCCGCACTCAAACACTCGGGGCTGCGCCGCATATAAAACTTTTCTAGTTTAGGCTTGATAATTGCGGAATAAAACTAGGTGTTTAAATTAACAAGCCAACAACCTAAATATACTAGTCTCACCTATGTGCACCAACAACTTATGCTAAGCAAGACACGCAACAAAGTGATAGCAAGATAAAATACTTCAAACAGGAAGGCTATCACAGTGTAAATTGCATAAGTAAAGAGCTCGGGTATAGAAATAACCGAGCCACGCGGAGACGATGATGTATTCCCGAGTTCCTACTTTTTAGGGGAGTACGTCTCGTTGGAGGGGTGTGAGTTTCAAACTCAAACACCACAAATGGCCTCACCCTATTCTCCGATGAACCTTGCCCAAAAGCTCGGTTCACCTTCCACTATTGATTTTCCATTTTGGGCGGAAATCGAGCCCCTTACAACAATCTTGAGGCACAACCCACAAAAGGATTGGGAACTCCCAAGTGGCCACAAAAGACGTCTAGGGTCCAAAGACCCAAGAGTAACAAGCTCACGAACTTTCACTTCCACGAATCCTCGTGGAGAGCACAAACCGATGCACAAAAGCAATGGCAAGAACACAAGAAGTGCTCAAGTGATCCTTCACTCTCAAATCCCACCAAAAGCAACTAATGCTTATGGGGGGAGAAGAGAGGAAGAATAAGGAAGAGAACCACACAAGATCTCCAAGATCTAGATCCACTAGGTTCCCCTCACTTAGAGGAGAGATGGATTGGTGGAAATATAGATCTAGATCTCCTCTCTCAAATCCCTCAAAGATATGCAAGAATCATGGGAGGAATTGGGAGAGGGGCAAGATTTCCAAGGTCAACAAAGGAGGTGAGAGAGGGGAAATTTCGTGCTTGGAAGAGCTGACACTTTGGGGAAGAAGGGGGCCTTTTTATAGGTCCCCTGAAAAAGAGCCGTTGCAGGAAACTTACACCGGAGACTCCGGTCCAGGAGGACCGAAGACTCCGGCCTGGTCGGAGACTCCGGACCCGTAGGGGGCGGAGACTCCGGGGTCACTCCGAACCAACTCCGGACCCAAAACAGAGAGCGTCGTCTTGTTGCGCACTTCGCACCAAAACCTGATGGGCCGGAGACTCCGGCCCCTGAGCACCCCTGAGGCCGGAGACTCTGGTTGAGGCACACCGGACACTCCGGCCAGGAAAAACAGCAGCAAATCAGCAAAACCGTAAACCCAATAACTTTCTCGTTTGAACTCCAAATTAGGTGAAACCAATTTTGTTGGAAAGGTAACGACAAGAGCTTTCCTACAAAATCCAGAAATTAAGAACCATAAATAGAGTTAAGTTGACACACATGGGAAGGTGTGGAACTTTCCTCACGAATAAACCGATAATATTTTCAACGCGAAAACGCAACAAGTTTTAAAAACAAAATCCGTTTTCGAAGGACTTGGACTTGTCATGAAGAACACGACAAGCACCAAAACCCAACTAGGATAAAAACCAAATAAGAACCAAGAAAGATGATGATGCCAAGTATGCAAAGGTTTGAGCTCTCCACAAAGATGTGATCAAGTTACTCACTTGAGAGCCCCTCTTGATAGTACGCCGTCTATCCTATAACCCGGTCTCCCACTAACAACATGAGACCGGTAAAATAGAAAGCCTATCAAGATCATACCATTGCCTTGCGCTTTCCACTTGAGCTAGATGATGACGATCTTGATCTCTTCAAGTGGACCACTTTTCTTGATTGCGCTTTGCTTGGTGAAGACTCGCATATCGCTCCCCCATACATCAATATGGGAGAGCCTCTATAAGGCACATCTTCACTTGACCAATATCTCCAAATGGTGATAAGCTTCAAGCATAGGATTTCTTCGATATGCTTCTCTTGAACTTGCACTTCATCTTCTTCCCTTAATGTATATGATGACTTGAATATTGCTTTGGTCATCACTTTATCTTCTTCTTTCAATCTTGATACCAACACATGGTGTTCAAGCATTGCCAATGGACAAACCCTACAAGGATAGCTCAATGCAACCATTAGTCCATAGAGATTGTCATTAATTACAAAAACCACACATGAGGGCTCATGCACTTTCAAGTAGTCCACATTTGATGGATAATACCCAAATATTAGGAATTTTCTTGATTTCTATCTAATTTCGCCTAGTTAAATGAGTTTATGCTGATTTTCCGAAAGTAATCCTAATTTGAACTACAAGTGTTTGATAGTTTGGTCTGAATTTTTTTTTAAATAATTTTAAGATACACAACTAGTGGTTATATACTTATATCACAGAAACATCGATCGTTTTAAAAATTCGACCTCTTTCGAGGAGGGTCATGGTGGCCATTTTGACCGCTTTTTGAAAAAAACAAAATAGAGTAAAAAAAACCTCCAAAACAGATATGGTGCAAAATGGCATCCATCTAATTTCACAAAGAGTAACCAACATTTTATGAATAATCCCCAAGTATTAGCAATTTTCTTGATTTCTACCTAATTTCGTCTAGTTAAATGAGTTTATATCGATTTTACGAAAGTAATTTCGCCTAGTTAACTACGATTTTGTGATCCAAAAGATGATATAGTTGTCATATTTGGATTTCTCTCATTTTTCTAATTGATTAAACATTTTATTTGTTAAATTTCGATTTACGGATTTAAATATATGAATTATTCCATATTAAATGAAAAATGCGGGACCTTTAGTCCGGGTTGGTATCTTAGTACCGGTTCGTGATACGAACTGGGACTAAAGGGTCTCGCGCTAGGACCCACCTCTGTGGCTGCCTGCCGCAACCCTTTAGTCCCGGTTGGTATTACCAATCGGGACTAAAGGTCCCCTACGAATCGGGACTAAAGCTGGCCGACGCCCTGGCCGTTCGAACCGGGACTAATGGTCCCATTAGTCCCGGTTCCAATAATGACCGGGACAAAAGGGCCGAACGGAAGGCCCTTTTTTTACCAGTGGTAATAGCTCACTTTCCATCGGAAACAATGGAGGTTGTTTTCCCTTTGGAGGCTAGGGCGGCGGTGATTGGTCAGGGGGGTCATGTGCTCATGGCTTGTGTGTTTCCCCTTTGGAGGCTGGCAGCCACACCTAGTTTACAGCCCGGCCAGTACATACATAGTACCCGTCAAAAAAAAAAGTACATACATAGTACACAGCTCATAATTTTGTTTTATGAGACAGGGGGTGTGACTTCCTGTTATAAACACAGACCAGTCAAGACAAGTATTTTTATAGATCGGCCCATTTCTGCTGCCAACACTCCTCAACTCGTACTCAAGTGTTTGGCTTCACCACACAGCGTCTCGCGGATATACGATTGGGAGACAACAGCAATGGGGATGGTCGGATCGGATCAATAAAAAAGTCAGCACGATCACTTCTTGCACCATACCCAGAGCCAAACCAGTGAACCAACAAAGATTGTGCCGGAGGATCAAATTGTAGAATTTCTTTTGGACATTCCGTCGAAAGGATAGTGTCCAGCATAAGCTGTACCAGGATACACCGCACCTTTTTTTTTTTTTTTTTTTGCGAAAGGGATGATATATTAATTCTCCGAACTTACAGAAAGGTCCAGAAACAAAGGAAAAATTACAAGGAAGCCCTCTGGATCCCGACGACGACGACGAGACGGAGCTGACGATGGCGCGCCGCTGCTGAAGCTCCCCAAACATTGGATCGCCGGAGCCCACCACACCGCAGACGGGAAGTCACCGATCACCGCCTCCGAAGAGACTACTGCCGGGAACGCCGGCGCCGCCGCGAAGAACCTCTGTATCATCCTCTTATTGAACTGCATCCAGATCCACCGCATACCTGGATCTGGCCGTGGTGCAGGGAAAATCGCGCGCAGGTCGGTGAAGCCCCAGGGAACGCCACCGCCGGAGGGGATCTGCGCGGACAACAGACGAACCAACAGCACCTCCGCCTAGCAAGAGGGAAGGTGCGGGCATGCCACACTCATAGATAGGGAACAAAGTATCGCTGCAGCGGCCTGGAGAAAGAAAGAGCAAGAGGTGGAGTGAGATTCAGAGCCTCGATCTCTATCCGGGTCGGCAAGAGCAAATTTGCCGATTTCATCAAGTTTATTGAGGAGCCAATCATGAGCTCTCTACATGTGCCGACTGGAAGCACGCTCGACAAATCACAAAACGTGGTGATATCATCGTTGTCTACCTTCTGCCTCTATCCAGAGTGCCTCGCACACTGAGGAACCGAGCGCCCGCTAGATTTTAGCACCGCCAACCACAGGAGCATGGGTACGTAGGACGCCGGCGAGGGAGGATGGCGCCATCGCAGAGCGGACCTGAGCGAGTCCTAATGGAAATTTAACATAAAAAGGGGAAATGAAAAACACCCTCAACTTTGCGCTGTGCATGTCTCTTTTGCTAGTCTCAACTTTGTTAAGAACAAGAGACAAATTAGCTATGTGAAACATATACTCCCTCCGGTCCAAAATAATTGTCGGGACTTACACATGTATTTTGTACTAAGGAAGTTTACTTTGCACGACAGTTTTTTCGGACTGGAAGGTAGTATCAGAATTCGGCCTAGACTACTGCGCCACATCCTAACACGCGACACCCCGACGTCTCTGTTTTGCACGTGACAACCGTCCAAAGTGCTTCGGCACCAATTAGGATGGTAGCGAACTGACCGCACTACAAAATCACGAATTGACAAGTTTGGCCGATGTACTTCCCGCCGAATTTAAAGCAAACTTTCATTTACTTTTCCAGTTCCAGCTATACAGCTTGAACATAACAATATTTATCTAGTTGACTGTTGGCAGCATAAATGGGCCAATTTATAAGAACCCTGTCGAGACCGATCTATGTATTTATAAAGGATGTTACCCCGTGGCTCATCAAGAAAATTATGAGCTGTACAACATCTTCTCATCTTTCACACCTTCTCCCATGCATTCACCACAGATTTATACCTCTTGGACATTTCATCGAGCACGTTGTGGGCGTCGGCATTAATGACAGTGGAGGCAGCTAACGTGGAGGATGCCTAGGAGAAACTATGTGGCATGTCATCATCTTCTTCCTCTTTAGCGACGGGCCACTGGCGATTGATTTGGGGAGTCCGTTCGTCGGCACCGTCGGGGAAGGGCGAGGGAGATAGGGAAAGGAAGGGAGCGAGGTAGGCCAGCCCAGGTGGGGTAGCATGCTGAATATACCAGATATTTGGGCGTTAAGAAATTGTCGAAAATGTTTCACGCCATCTTTTGCAGCTCCATTAGACGAACAGACATATGACGGCGTCTTGCGCATGATAGAATCTTTACATAGTGGGAGTCGCCAACACAACTGGCACCGATCCGAGGGGCTAGAAGTGCATGAATTCTTTTCGAGGGGCCAATACTTAGATTAAGTTTTGAAAAGCGACGTTTAGGTAGATTGAAACGATACTTAAAAAGCAAATAATAACACAAAGGAATGAAGCCAATTGGATAAACCAAAGATACTGCTAAAACTTAATATGCCAAATAGTTACAATGATTCCGTACATTTCCAGCATTGGGAAGTGATAAATCCCTCCTCCTTTCTCCGGGCTTGGGACCGGCTATGCAACATAGGCGGAGTTACCTACACTAAAAAAAGCAAATACAAATCCTCACATGTTTCCATACAATAAGCACACATTACAAACAATACATTGAAGAAAATTGAAATAGCTTTTTTTTTCTTTTTTTCTTTTTTTTCTTTTTCTACTTTTTTCTGTGATTTTCACCCATGGCTTAAAATTCTAACGTTTAACTCCTTTTGTGATTTTCTCCCAAAGAGTGCACCCAT
Source organism: Poa pratensis (assembly GCA_947311845.1). Lineage (NCBI taxonomy): Eukaryota > Viridiplantae > Streptophyta > Magnoliopsida > Poales > Poaceae > Poa > Poa pratensis. The sequence continues at coordinate 48,302,472 of CAMZMU010000075.1, read as the reverse complement.
GGTCACATGACCATATTATGGTTTGGCAGGCTCTAGAAATTGATAACCTACAAAAGAAACAAGCAATTAGAAAGTAAGTGTGTGCAAAGATATTTGGGATAATACATTGTATGAAAGTGGAAGAACCATGTTCAAGACTACATAACAAGTAAAATCCGAAACGAGAGATAAGTGCATATTACACAACAGGAATATTAGCTATATTTTCTTAGTGAAACACTCAAGTGTGTGGACATACATGTACAGATTAAAGAAAAATACATCTAAAACAAAGAAAATTTAGATGCACATGTCGTGAACTTTAATAGGGTAGGTATGAGAATCTATGAAACAAGAGGGGTTTGCCTGTGCATACTAGTTTTTTTTCCAAAGCAGGCAGGAGCACTGCCGATCAATTATGGGAGAAACAGAGAACAGAGGCGCAAGAACCGGAATCAAATGAGCCCTCAAGGGGCCCCGAATCTGAATGCGCACCGTCTGATGGAATCGCTCCGCGCGTCTTCCCCGCAGAAACAGATTCGCCCCCCGTAATAGCGACAACGACACAGGTGCTGCATCCCCGTGAATCCCCAGGCCCTCGTCGCAGCATCCCAGCGGAATTCCTCTGGCCTCTGGCGGCCGCCCGTAACAGCTCCCCGGAGCTGGACGGCAGCTTGCTCCGCAGCACCCCCACCAGCTCTCTCTACCCCCGCGCATCCCCACATGTCCCCAAATCAACATGGATTCACGGAGCAGCGCACCGTCGCCGCTCCTCCTTCGGCCACCGGAGAAGATGACCGTCGCAGCGTATGCAGATCTTATTGTAGCGCCGCCGACCGGCCGTCCTTGGCAGCTTAGGCGCCATCCCCTTGCAGCTCCGCACCCCTTCCATGGTAGCTCCGATGACCGCCGCACTTGCTGGCGCCGCTCGCTTGCCGCGGGCAGCACCGTGGCCTGGAGCTCATATCAGCGCCGCTTGTCGCTAGCAGCATGCCAGCATCTCGACTTGGCATCATCTCATCGCCGGCAGGTTTGAAGCACTAGAGGAGCCTGTCATCATGGGTTGTTAGGAGAGAGGGAGCCCGCATCATCTTAGCACCGCGTCTCCCGCACCGGCGTTCGCCGTCTCGTGGCGCCGGTTCACAGCACCGGAGGAGCCCACATCGTGGGGATGTGTGGGCGGAGCCCGGAGGCAGGAGAAGGCGACGGGACCGCAGCACCGGGTACAACCTCCAAACCTCTTGCAACGCCGGCGAGGTCGGTATCCGAGAAGAGCACGTGTGACGGTGCGAGAGCGGCCGTGGCCCGAGCTGATTTTGGTGGCTATGCTATGCGTCCATGTGGAGACGATGGAGAATAGAAAAAGAAAAAGCAGAGAAGGTGCGTCGGTGAGAAGATAAGGTGGTAGGTGGGGTTGTGGCCTAAAGCAAATGTATATGCCTGATCAATGGCCCTTAAAAGAACGCAATTTGCAGGCAGTTAATAACATGAAACCAAATTAATACCAGTTAATGGTTATACCTCGCATCCTCGTGGTCACGCAGTTGGGCAGTTAAATGTAAATTATATCCAGGTCTTCGCCGTCACGTTGCCTGCATTGCATCTGAAGCCCGGGCAACCACAGTGAGGAGTTCTCATGCATACCCTCGCTCAGAAACAGCTGCTGCACACTGCCCAGCTCCTCAACACGCCTCAGGTTTGTACAACCGAGTATACCTAGCCATTGCACTTGAGGAAGGTTTGAGAGCCTCTCCAGGCCTTCACATCCCTTGAAACCTATGGCAGAGAGGAACGGAAGGTCCTCCACCACCTTCAAGCAACTTGCTCCTTGTATATTGAGCCGTTTCATGCTGGTGGCCTCCTGTCCAAGCTGTCGTGGGAGAGCTCTCAGCTTGGGGCAGTCGACAAGCGCCAACGATATCAAGCGTGGCAGCAGCTGCAACCTTGGAGACGGGGCTTCCTCTTTTTGTATCTCAGCAGATCTGTCATCTTCCCCTTCCGTACATGTTGTTGATGATGCGCCTTCCTCTTCAACAAATGACCACTCCTCCAAATTGGGCATACGCCAGAAGAACAACTTCTCGAGCTTGGGGAAAGCAACAGCTACATCCCTGGATCTAGGATTAGCCCCCTGCAGCCCACAAATTCGAGTCCAATCTTGGTAACTGAGGCTGCTTGATAAATTTTCAGATATTTTAGATTGGGTAGCTGCCCGATTGATGGAAGATGCAAACAAGAATTGCAGTCTCCGAGTCCTAAATATTGAACTGAAGATAGATTGGTAGTACCAAGCCAGGTGGGAAACCTACGGCCAAAGAAACCAGTAATACATAGATATTCCAGGTTGTGTGGAGGGATTAGCTGCTCAAAGACCTTCTCAATATTGATAATGGCTTCTTCTGAATATGGCCCATCTGTACGTTTGGTGCAGTACAGATTTAAAACTTTGAGATGTTTTTTGTTTGTCAGCAACGAGTCTGTACTGTAAGGAGTTGAACGTTCCAATTTAATCATATCAAGCTGCCTTAACTGTGAGAGATGTTTCAACTCTTCCAATTTCCATCCATCTTGGGTTTTGCCATTACCACCTCCACCACCAATAGCAAATCCATCCAAATGATTGAGAAATTCCAATCTGCCTATCCCATTTGGCACCTGATTTATTGGTGTATACATGAGACCAAGATGCCGTAAATTCGACAGCTGAGTGATTGCCAAAGGAAGGCTGTGCAAAGCTTTACACCGTGACAAATTCAGCATCTGAAGGTTCATGAGAGAGCCGATGGACTCTGGAAGATTAGATATGACCGTTCCGCGAAGATCAAGTAGACGTAGATGGATCAAATTTCCTACATCATCAGGGATGCTTTTTACAAGTGAGTCACTCAGATCCAAAACTCGGATATATGGAAATCTCTTGAAAAATGTTTCCTCGACACTCCATGGCTTCTGATAAGTGCGGAAAGTCCTCACTTTAAATTCCCACTTATCCATGCTAGGTAACACTGCAATATCCTTCTTAGTGACAACAGTAAAGCGTCGCAGTTTTGATATATTGATAACCCCTAATGATTCAGGATCTCCAGTGAAGCATTCTTCTCTTGATATGTAACAAGCAAGCTGCCTTAAGAGGTCATGCATTTTGCAGGCACTATGATCAGGCAATTTAGCAACTGGTTGAAGGAGATTCCGCTGGATTAGTTCATAGTAGTACTCTTCTGCTGTGTCTTCCAGTATTTGGCCTGGCTGCTGCTCTATAAAGCCTTCAGCAACCCATTGACTAACAAGATAAATACGGTACATAACCACATCTTCAGGATAGACAGCACAATAAAGAAAACACTGCTTCAGATGACTTGGTAGGTCATCGTAACTCAAATACAAAGCACCTCTGAGCTCGGTAGGAAGATTGCCCACAGACCAACCGCTTGTATCCATAAATTATCTCCACTCATTCTCTGTTTTCTCTTTAGTTGCTAGAACACTGCCAGTAACCTTGATTGCGAGTGGAAGCCCGTAACATTTGTTACGGACAATATCCAAACCCATATTCCGAAGGTTCCCCACATCTTTCTCTTCATTAAGGTTCATACACTTCCAAAGCAGCTCCCATCCTACATCTGCCGACATCAGATCAACTCGATGCAGATCTTCCACCCCAATTGCATGTGCAACTGTATCATGTCGAGTGGTAACTAGAATAACTCCTGTTGCAGCAGCATTGAGTGGAATTCTCAGCAGATTGGTCCACACCTCAGGCTGCCAAACATCATCTAGCACAAGGAAGAATGTTTTATCTCGAACAGCGGTTGCAAGCTTGCTGCTAAGCTCTCCAACAGTTTCATCTTTCTCATGGTGTACTGCAAAATTTCGAAGAACTTCTTTCAAAAGAGCAACTTCAGAGTACTCCTGAGAAACACAGATCCATGCTTTCTTGCTAAAGGCTCCTTGTATTTTTTGGTCGTTATATATTTTTTGAGCTAGAGTTGTCTTCCCAATCCCTCCAGTTCCAACAATACCAACCTTGTACACCTTCTTTTCCTTATGTGCAAGCACCGATTCAACCAATCTTTTGCAAGCACGTAAAGTTTCCTTTCCCACAAGATTAGGCTCCACAAGGTGGCTAGTTCTTATATGCTTCACAACCAGAACTTCTGGTTTAGGCTGCATATTCTGAAGCATTAAAACTCTTTCACCCAACTTTGAAATCTTCTCAAGTTCAGCATTGAAGTCTCTTATTTGAACACCAATCTTGTGACGCTTCTGAACAGTAGGAATGCAAGTGAAAATCGAAATGCCACCACATCTAGCTGAGTTTGTTGATGATGAAGGACAGTCCGTTAGAAGCTTGCCTCCTTCAGATCTTGCCAAGTCAATAATATCATCAGCATAATACATGGCATCTCTCAGCTCACCAAGCCAGTTGTTAACTGATGACTCTTCTGTCCTCCTTTGCTCAGCATCATGAAGAAAACATTGTATCTGGGTCATTGTTCGCCGCAATTCTTTGAGGTCTTCTTTTACCCCTAGAACGAGAGAAACCTCCTCCGTAATTATACCTTCCAACTTTTTCGCACATGATTTAACAAGATAATCTAGAAAGCTTGCCATCTGGAAAGGTTGAAGAGGGAGTCCCACCAAAAAAGTATGACACGACTTATTCGGCAGAGTGGGGAACTAGCAGGCTGGCAAAACATGCACAACATGTGTTACGATAGTTACAATATTAGGCAAGGTTGAATACAAGTATATACAGCTATAACCGATAACAAAAGGTGTGAGATATTGCTAGATCGATTTCGAACAAATTAATACACTGGAGCTATATATAGCACTCCAATAATTGGTTTAGTGCGCCTTATAGGTTTTGCACGGCATGTATATTGGTGGATGTTCATAACACTGGTGACCAACCCATTACTTTCACTACGTACTGGAGAGTATAGAGTGAGTAGCCAATAAGTTAAAGAAATCAAGCTTAACTACAGTTCCTGCCGCTGACGAGCTAATACCTGCAGGTAGATTTGGATTGTAGGAAAGGAGAAATTACCAGCAGGTAGGGGGATGATTCGCTCGCCGGACGACCCGAGGGACGGAGACGTAGCTTGCAAGGGAGGATGCAGTTCGAGCTGCGAGTCCCTGTTGCCGAGATGCTCACCGCGCGCCGGCGCGCGGCCAGGACGGACGATCCAGTCTCCGGAAGACCGCCGCCGTCACCCGCGCCACCGGCGGCCGGTCACGCCCACAGCCGCAGTCGCCGCCTAGTCGCCGGTCGCGAGAGACAAAGGATGAGAAGACTTTTTCCCAGATTGAACGAAAAGCGGCCTTATGGGCTGGACAGAGCGCACTTCCAGGAAACAGAGCGCAAAAGCAAGACAAGGTCGTCGGCCGGCAGCCGGAGACCGGCGCTAGTCGGTCTCGCGTGGGCCAGCCGAAACGCATTGGAGCGTAGCCAACGGTGGCCATGCTCTGTTTCTCGTACTTGAGTCTGCACTAGGAAAAATCAGAGGAAAAATCAGAGGACCATACTCTGATTTTCGTTCCGTGGAAGGCGAGGCTGATTCTGGACTACGCAAGTGTTCCGAAAATTCACTCGTGTATTTCGGTCTTCTTTTTGCGTGGATGTATTTTGGTATTTGGCCAAGAGAAAAAGAAACGGTGGGACTTGAAGTGGGGCAGGATGTTAAATTATATTTCCTACTATCTGAATGCCCGTGCGTTGCTACGGATTAAAGAAAAGGACAACAGCGGATGGATGGTGGTGATGGCGGCGAGTACAGAGGTGGAAGCGGAAGATGTCAACGGAACGGAAGTGGATGATGGTGTACAATGATGCGGCGTGAACGAGTGACCAGAACTCGAAATTCTAAGAGACTAGAAACTAAAACCAACAACTCGACACACGATGCAACGGAAATTTAACAAAACAAAAACTAAGTGATTAGGCGAAAAGGCTAAGACTGTCTTGGACAAGGATGAACTAATCTAAATATTTTTTATATGGCTTTTTCGTGGAACGTAGGTATGAAAAATAAATCTAATCTAGAGATAAATTGTGTTCTCACCGAGCAACCTGAGTTCTGATACCACTTGATAGAGGTAAAGATGTCCGATCTTTCGATGAGATGATAACTATCGATTTGGGTGGCATCGACGTTGGCGATCCAACTACAAACGTACGAGGACGCTGCACCTTGACAATCGCTACACCAACTCCAGGAGGTTTATGACAGCGCCGAAGCACAATCGACCAAACCAATCAAGGTCTAATTCCTGCAAGCAATCGAAAAACAAATAAGAACTAAGAATTGGCAATCTGAATATTGCAAATATGAATGATTATAAATGAAAGTGGGGTTCTGATAGCGGTCTTAATCTGGTCGATCTGACACAGACGAAGTACGGCGAAGTTGCAGCGACGGCTAACTTTTAACTAAACAAAACCCGAGTTTTAACCTAGACGGTCTTGCTATTTATTTAGGAGGAGACGCGTCAACTTGGTGGCGGCAGCAGCATGGAACCAGACGTTTCTCGTGTGCTGGCATAGGGCTCACCTCCTTGGTCGATACACGATGGACACGGACGCATGCAGGTCTGCACCAGGTCCAAGTCGCCCTTTCTTGTGTACGAGGCTTGAGGCCCAATCCCTTGAACTATTTGTTTGGTTCGATCGTGATTTAGTGCTTGACATGCATGGCATTGAATATTTCCATTAGCTTCACGTGCATGCATGCACTACACACGCACATGCTTGCTCCATGCGACGTCCCACGCATCCGCTCTATATCTCCGCATTTTAACACGTGGTATGAACAGGTCTTCAGTTTATCTGCATATAACACATATATATGTAGTAATTCTGTCTCTAATAATAAGATAATATAATTTAGAATTACTATTAGAAATCACCTGATAAATATACTCATAAATAATAGATTTGGTCGTATCCGAGTTAGTCATGTCCATATCACCGGCGATGTCGGCGTGGTGGAGCTCGAGACCCCCCCCCCCCCCCCCCCCTTTAGTTGAGGTAAAAAAAAGTTTGAAAAATCATAAAATTGATTATTCATCCAAATATTATGAGTTTGTTTTGCGGATGCACAGTAGGATGTAATGACGGATTTTATATGAAAAATCAATGGTCACTCAAAAAAATTATTCTATATAGTTAACAAATCAATTTTCGTGACGCACTATACAAATCAAATATTGTGAAGTTTTGTACATTTAATTATTTTCATATAATTTGTTTTAAAATATAAGCATAAGAATAGTTAAAGTAAAAATTGATGCTACATAGAATCAACTCTATTACTCGCTCCGTTTTTAGATATAAGGTGTACTTGCTTTTAAGGAAAAATCCATTTTGGAGGGGCTGGAGCTGAGAACGAGAACAGCGGGCTCCTCTCTAAAGTGGTTTTGTAATCAGTTCGACCTGCGACTTAGGTCTGGAGCTCGTGTATCTTACTTTTGTGTAATGATCTTACTTTGGTGTGGTCGTCATAAATTTGATTTGTTCGGTTAGATATGCAGAATTACCTGTAAGTATTTTCCTTTGTTGCGAGGGAGATTGCATATAAGTAAGTTGTAAATATACATTTCTTTCACAGATCTGGAGCCAGGTTTCCTCAGCTTTCGCCGGCATGAATCTGATGTGAGCGGCTCACTTTCCATCGGAAACGAGCGAGGTTGTTTTCCGGTTGGAGGCTAGGGTGGTGACGCTTGGGCAGGGGTTGTCCGGTGGTCATGGTACGTCATTTATCTCGGCAGCCGCATTTGGCCACACCTATCTTACAGCCATGCGAATACATACATGGTACAGCTCATAATTTCTTTTTGATGAGCCACGGGGTGACTTCCTTTATAAACACAGACCGGTCACAATAGGGATTTTATAAATTGGCCCATTTATGCTGCCAACACTCAACTCGTACTCCATTTTGCTCCTCGCATCCTAGTGCTTGGCTTCACCACACAGCATCGCAGCAGACATAGGCTTGGGAGACAACAGGAACAGCTCAGCACGATGTAGTGGGTCACTGCTTGCACCATACCCACGGCCAAACCAGTCAACCAACGAAATTTATCACGAGCGAGCGACGGAATAAGGCACCACCACGATTACTATGAGTCCAATCAATCGACAGAGTAATTGTGTGTTCAGCGTAAAAGGTTTTAACCAAATTTAATAGCGACACCAAGCCATTCAAGTTTCTTTTTTTCTCCTTTACCTCTTGTTTAGTTTTTACCGGTAAATTAAGGCGTAGCACTGGTCACTCAGTTACCCTGATCTTTTCGGGGGCACAAAGTTTGTTGTGCAAAGAGCGCAGCTGCTGATGTTTTCAGTTGCTCTGTTTTGGCCGTGATGAAGGCGGCACGAAGCACGCCGTTTGAGCTACCACCCAGACTCCACTGCCCAGCTGAGGTCAGGTGAGAAGAGATGTCAAGGGAGAACGTAGGCGTCGGTGGGTGGGGGTGGGTGGGGATGTTTTCGCTGTCGTGAAAAGATGGTGAAAGAAAGAGCGAGAGCTCTAGCTAGCTAGTTGGGATTTGGCCATTTTCCCCCGTCCGAGTTGGACAGAGGTGACGGACTCGGAGGAGAAGACCAAAAAACCATCTCCATGGTTCTGGGCTTGAATGAATGGCAGAGGGAGTTCTAGTGGCCCTACAGATTGGTCACACACAGGACAGGCGCTACAGAAGGCTACACACACTCCGATGAACACATCAACATCAACACATACATAATTTGCTTCTTAAACGCGTGGAAATCAGCATAACAGTGCAATACTATAGCAGGACTATGTTACATGTCACAAATTTTTTGCAGATACTAGAAAATCCGCATCTAATACCACTACAACGAGAGAGCATCAAAATACTCACAGGTGAGCATCACCTAGCACTATTACAAAGAAAGAAGAGAGCTAGCAGAAAAAATGACCTACCACCCAACCACCACTGCCACCCCAGCCCAGGGATACAGCTGATATCATTGGTACCTACCCACCCGACCCCGGCCGCCTTCATTCTATACCATCCCAAACCATATGAGCAAACAAGATCGTCCACAAGTCACGGCAAGTGTAGCGGATGATGTGCTTCAGCGGCCCCATCCCTGTTCTTAGCTCAGCTCATCCAAATGACCTCCCACACCACGACCAAAAAGAACATTTCTATCAGGGACTATCGATAATATTTGCTGGACCTAAGCTTTTTGGTTTATCTGTAACGGCGGGAGGCCTGGAATCTCAGGAATGGGAGACTTTTTCTTCTTTACTTTGTCAAACATCATGGCTTGGGTCATCAGAATCAGCCCTGCGATAGAGGCAGAGTTCTGGAGCACGCATCGTGCAACCCTGCATGGATCTACCACACCGGCGTCGACGAGGTCCTCGAACTTGTCTGTCATCGCGTTGTACCCGACTCGCCACTCGCTGTCAAGGATCCTCTCCACAACAGCCGAACCATCTGCCCCGGCATTGCGAGCTATCGTCATAGCAGGGACAAGGAGTGCCTGCAGCAGCAGTTGACAGGTTTCAGAATTAGAATGATATGCAACTGATACATGTACTTTGAACAAGTAGATAAAAAACTTCTAAGAGTGCCATATGCATCTTTACTAGCACTTTGGATAAATGCTTCTTTACGCTGGTCAGTCAACATAACAGATGGATTAGCAAATTATCAATCTTAGCATAGACTGGCAAAAGTGGCCCCCTTTCAAATTATCTAACAAAAGGCTATGTGCAGAAATATGTGAGTAAACTATCAGCAGTGAAGTGGCATAAGTGGCCACCTTTCAAACTATCTGCACTGAATGCAAAGATTGAGCAGAGATACGGGAGTAAATGTGTGGATAGCCTACCTTCCCTACAATATTCACACCAATCTTCTCCTCCGGGTCATCCATAAGATCCACGATACTGGGAATATGTTTTGATAGTTGAACATATGTTGCTCCACCGCCAGGGGTTATGCCTTCGCTAATTGCTGCAAAAGTTGCATTCTTTGCATCCTCCACCCTCAGTTTCCTATCCTCAAGTTCAGCTTCAGTGGCTGCTCCGACCTGAATAATACCCAAAACTCTTCAAAGAACAAAATAGGAACTCTATAGCTATACTGGTTTCTGCATTATCCTAAAAATCTATGTTACGCATGCAGCAAGCTCAGATCCATCATTCAGTATGAAAGGCAATTGGGATGAGGTTTACTGAAAGAGTGACACACCTTGATAACTGCAACGCCTCTTGAGAGTTTAGCAATTCTTGCAGAAAACCTTTCTTTTAGGTAGGAGCTTGTTGTCTCCTCTACATCTTTCTTTAGTTGCATAATCCTGGCCTCAATTTCTGGTCTCATAGAAGGATGTGCAATTATAGTTGTAGATTCACTCGTGATAGTGATCTTCTGAGCCATACCAAGCTGATCAGAAGTAATTGCTTGAAGACCCCAACCAAGGTCACTAACAAAGAAATCTGCACCTGCTTAATTGAAGAAAAATACTTAGGCCATAGTCAGGCTCTAACAGAACTGGACAATTTCAAAACAATGCACCGCGCGAATGCAAAATGAAGTATAGTTCTTATGAAGCAACACAACATCACTGTAAGATATAACGAACAAACCAAATACATGAAAAAGGCTGAGCAACATTAGAGGGGAATGCCATAACAGTGCAACTGATAAATGTGGATAGAAATTTCTTTTAGGAAGCAATTCCAAATCTGAAATTTAATGAAGAGAGTAACTCTAGCACCATACAACTTCAAGGCATGAAGTCTTGCAATACTCAATCTACAAGTTCACCTGTCATAATGGCAATATCTTGCAGAATTGCCTTCTTTTCATCTCCCAGACCAGGACATTTGACAACCGCAACATTTAGCAAACCATTCAGTTTATTAAGAACCAGAGTCGAATACACGGCATGTGAAACATCCTCAGCAATAATCAACAAAGGGACACTCAATTGTGTGGTCTTCTCCAGCAAAGGAAGTATCTCCTGGATTTCGTTCACCCGTTGATCAGTTAAAAGCACTCTAGCATTTTCAAATTCAACAATAGCTTTGTCTGGATTTGTGATGAAATGAGGTGAGGTATAACCCTTGTCTATCTGCACATATCAGACAGATAATCATTACAAAGTTATCTTCTCAAGTAACAGAAAATCTTTAACAGAGTCAGACCCTTTTGCACTGTTAACCTATTTGAAATCGTCAAATTACATTGAATAGAATTATATTTCAGATGTCTTAAGATGTTGCCATGCTTTTTGGGAAAGAGAAATACATTGAAGAGATTTGTTTTTCTAAGGGGAGGGGGGCTTTAAGCCTTTAAGACAACATAAATGTACCTTCACCCTTTTGCACTGTTAACCTATTTGAAATCGTCAAATTACATTGAATAGAATTATATTTCAGATGTCTTAAGATGTTGCCATGCTTTTTGGGAAAGAGAAATACATTGAAGAGATTTGTTTTTCTAAGGGGAGGGGGGCTTTAAGCCTTTAAGAAAACATAAATGTACCTTCATTCCTTCTTGCACCGCAACTGTAGTATATATTGAAGATGAGGACTCGATTTTGATTATTCCGTCAGGGCCTATCTTCTCCAATGCATCAGCAATGAGATCGCCAACATATTCATCATTGCCAGCTGATATTGAAGCTACCGCTGAAATATGAAATTTAAAGATTTACCAAGAAGACAAATCCGACCCTGTTCAACAATTCAAGTGAATGTCTGCAAATTCCATAATTCATTTCACCATTACAGAATGTGTTCAGAAAGTTAATTGGGCAACTGGTAGGGTGTATCTCTTTATTACTTAGAATGTACAGGGTGTAGTTACATCTCAAATATGTATAACATACACCATTTCAGCTTAGCTATGATAATCTGATTACACAGATGTCAGACAAAGACCACTTGTTGCTTCGTCAATAATATTCTTTGGTGTTTTTCCAACAAAGATCTCTGACTTTCCAGGAGATGAAGATTACCTTTTATGTCCTCCTTAGTACTCACAGGGATACATTTTTTCTTCAATATCACTATCAGTTCATGAACAGCTTTTTCAATGCCCTTTCTCAAAGCAACTGGGTTAGCACCGTTGGCAACAGCCAATAACCCAAGGCTCATGATTTCACGGGCCAAAATAATCGCTGTTGTGGTTCCATCGCCAACAGTACTGTTCGTCTTGGATGCAATCTGATTTAGAAGTTTCCAGTGAATAAGAAGCAGTGGTATTAACAACTGTACGATGGTAAAAAAAAAGAGGACCTTGCCTCTTGAAGTAGCATTGCGCCTGCATGCTCAACTGCATTTGGTAGTTCTATAGCCTTGGCAATTGTGATACCATCATTAATTACTTTGGGAACATCATCTTGATCAATAACAACGTTCCTCCCTGCAGCAAACCTTTATGTTTTCAACAATCAATAGCTCTACAAGACAATCAAACAAATAGTTCAGGCACATACATTCCAAACAACATGAAAGGCAGCTATAGCAATGAAATAAAGGTAACAGGATTAACAAGGAAGACCAGAAAGACAGAAAACATCATTTGGCATGCTATATCTAAACAACATGGTGCTAGGTCCATTTGCAATATCCACAGGATTTGAGGCAAAGACCTTCATCAAATTAATATATTATACAGGAATTTAGATGACACCAAGTTTCACTGTCAAATTTGCAAAAGACCATGGCAGATGCACGATAGCAGTTGCAATTTACAACTAGTCTACTATTCGAAGTCAGGAACTAGGAAGACTCCGACGAATATTACAACACTGGAGAGTAAGTAAACAACAGAATATCTAGTCCTACTATAACACTGCAGGAGTAAACTGTGACATAGAAAGAAGTCTTCGAATAGCAACTGAATATCCAAACAGTTACATCAAGTGAACACCAAATTCAGCACTCTACTTGAATTTTTCACAAAATGGATTCAAGATAGACATCGCTGTCTACTGTTAACCCAACAGTAAACATCTGACCCGCACCAGTTCCGACCTCTACCAGGTTTCGCCTAAATGAAATCAATCCGTCGCAATTTGTTACCTCTCCATATTCCTAAATTATAGACTACAGCAAACATTATCCATAACAAGCACTGCAGCAGGAACTTTAAACAGGACTAGATTACAGGCATAAAGACACACCTTTGGGGCCGAGGGTGACGGCAACGGCATCAGCGAGCTTGTGGATGCCGGCGGCGAGGCCGCGGCGGCAGGCGTCGCCGGAAGATATCACCTTGACGTCCGCCCGCACCACCAGGCGGCGGGAGACCCTCGCCGTCCTAGGTATCCGGCACGGCCGTCGGGGTAGCAGCGGCGAGGAGGGGGAGGGGGGCGCGGCGAAGGAAGCTGTGTGGATAGACATGGAGAAACACAGATTTACTGCGCCAGGGTGGAGGAGATGAGGGCTCTGGCCGCCGGAGACGATGGGGATGCGGCGGGTTGGGGGGTCGGCACGGGGGGCGGGGGAGGGAGGGGGAAAGAGAGGCCAGCGGGGCCTTCGCGAGTGGGGAGCGCGGCGAGGGGAGGCTGGCCGGCGGCGCCGGAGGTTTGGACGAGGCGGCGAGTGTGTGAAGGGGAGTGGGCAGTGTGTGAGGGTTTTAGCGAGGATTTATCTACTTGCCCATTTTTCTTGTAAAAATATTTAATTTGCAAAATTTGAAACTGTGGAAAAGGAAAGTTATGCAATTATGTTTGATACAAAAACACAGAGTTATGTGATTCGAGTGGTCGATGATTTTACACGAAAGATTTGCTCCAAGGGAGCTTGTAAATTTCTATATTTTCAGTAATTTTTTCCTTTTTCTCGGGACTACGTTCGCTATTGGGATGTTTATGGTGTAATTTTGTTTTCTATATTAATATATTTGAAAACATTGTCATACAAAAGAAGGCCAGATTTTCTTGGGCGACATGCAAGAGATATTGTTGTTAAATCCCTTTCAAGGAACATGAGTGAAATTGCCTACTTGTTTTCTCGATATAAAAAATGTGTTTTGCTATCCTAAAACTGCTTGTTTCGTTTGTAAGCCTGTCAAGAGATGATTTTGAAATCCTTTTCACCTTTCAATACTCGCATGGATTCACGAAACGTATCACTCATGCTGCTCCTATGGTTCTCCAAACGTGGTAGATGAGAGAGATAGTTGTACTTCTGATGCATGTCAATCCCACAGTTCTAAGTTGTCAATGAGGGCACTAAACGATGTATATCGACAAAGCATCCACCCAGATTGCTTTTCGTTAACTAGGTTCATGCTCAGACTATGCTACTATATGGTCTATCTTCATGAGAAGAATTTGTATTCGATATCTTTGTTCGGGACAAGAAGTTTATATATAGATACTACTCCCATGGTAGTTGGATATTAAGTGGCACTTCGACCAATGTGCATGGGTAGAGTTGGAATTACTATCCCATGTTCACATGGCGCGGAATGACAACTCTTGTTAACATTTTTTTGAACGGGAAATGGCTCGGAGGGCTTTGGAAACTGCATTGAAGGGGCGGTTCGTACAAAATCATAATGAGCACCATAAGACAATGATAAATAACAACTAAATTCTCGGAGACTGCAAACTAAACTTAAAACGCATAAAACGCAATCGAGTCGTTAGCCTTAACGCCACATCTGCTCAACCTCCACGTGTGTGGGTGCCAGCAACTCCACCGGTAATGCGGCCACTTGGGGCACCGCTGCCATTCAATCACTCGCTGAGGTCGTCGAAGATCCTCCACACTAGAAAGAAGAATCTCGCGAAGGAAGTTGTGTGGATAGACACGGAGAAACACAGATTTACTGCGCCAGGGTGGAGGAGATGCGGGCTCCGGACGCCGGTGACGATGGGGAGGCGGCGGGTTGGGGCGGCACGGGGGGCTGGGGGGAGGGGGAAACAGAGGCCAGAGATTGGGGAGCGCAGCGAGGGGAGGCGGCGACGGTTTGGACGAGGCCAGCGGCGCCGGCGGTTTGGACGGGGCGGCGAGTGTGTGAAGGGGAGTGGGCAGTGTGTGAGGGTTTTAGGGAGGATTTATCTACTTGCCCATTTTCCTTGTGAAAAAATATTTAATTTGCAAAATTTGAAACTATGGAGAAAGAAAGTTATGCAATTGCGTTTAATAAAAAAACATAGATTTTGCTCCAGCCTTCTTGGTCTTCCTTATGAACTGAGGGTGGCAGCGATTCGAGTGGTCATGGATTTTGCTAGAAAGATTTGCTCCTTAGGGGTTGCTTGTAATTGTTCTATATTTCTCAAGCCTTTTCTATTCTCGGGGAGTACTCGGGAAGTTTATGGTGTAATTTGGTTTCTATGATAACATATTTGAAAACATCGTCAAACCAAAGATTGCTAGATTTTCTCGTGCGACATGCAAGAGATATTTTTGTTAAATCTTTTTCAAGGAACATGAGAGAAACTGCCTACTTCTTTTCTCGATACAAAAAATGCTATTTTCTATCTTAAAATTGTCTGTTTCTCTTTCAGACAAGAGATGATTTTGAAGTCCTTGTCACCTTTCAATACTCGCATGGATCCACGGAACGTATCACTCATGCTTCTATGGTTCTCCAAATGTGGAAGACGCCACAGCAAGTTGAATTTCTGATGCATGTCAATCCCACCGTTTTAAGTTGTCAAACAAGGCACCAAACGATGTATGGCGACAAAGCATCCACCCAAATTGCTTTTGGTTAACTAGGTTCATGCTCCAACTATGTTACTATATGGTATATCTTCAGGGGTAGAAATTGTATTCGATATATTTGTTCGAGACAAGAAGGTTATATATAGATATACTACTCCCATGGTAGTTGAATACAGTATTAAGTGGCACTTCAACGCATGTGCATAGCTAGAGTTGGAATTATTATCCCATGTTCACATGGTTGCACGAACGACAACTCTTGTTAACATATTTTTGAACGGGAAATGGTCCTAAGGGCTTTGGAAACAGCATTAAAGGGGTGGTTCGACAAAATTATAATGAACACCATAAGACAATCATAAATAACAACTAAATTCTCGAAAACTGCAAACTAGACTTAAAACACATAAAACACAATCGAGTCGTTAGCCTTAACGCCACATGGGGACTACCGTCATCATCGGGATGTTTATTTTCTCAAAAGATTTGCTTGTAATTTTCTATATTTTCAGTAGCTGTTCTAATCATGGGGACTACCGTCATCATCGGGATGTTTATGGTGTAATTTTATTTTCTATATTAATATGAAAACATAGTCAAACCAAAGATTGCCCGATTTTCTCGTGCCACGTGCAAGAGATTTTTTTTTGTTTAATCCGTTTCGAGAAACATCAGTGCAACTGCCTACTTCTTCTCTCGATACAAGAAATGTCTTTTGCTATCTTAAAATTGCTTGTTTATTTTGTCGGTCAGACAAGAGATGATTCTGAAGTCCTTGTCGCCTTTCGATACTCGCATGAATTCGCGGAACGTATCACTCATGCTCCTATGGTTCTCCAAATGTGGTAGATGGGAGAGATAATTATATTTCTGATGCATGTCAATCCCGCAGTTCTAAATTGTCAATCAGGGCACCAAACTATGTATGGCGACAAAGCATCCACCCAGATTGCTTTTCGTTAACTAGGTTCATGCTCAAACTATGTTACTATATGGTCAATCATTTCTCAAGAAGAATTTGTATTCGATATCTTTGTTCGGGACAAGAAGGTTTTATATAGATACTACTCCCATGGTAGTTGCATAGTAAGTGGCACTTCAACCCATGTGCAAAGGTAGAGTTGGAATTACTATCCCATGATCACGTGGTTGCACAGAGCAACAACTCTTGTTAGCATTTTTTGAATGGGAAATGGCTCTGAAGGGCTTGGAAACTGCATTAAAGGGGCGGTTCCTACAAAATTAAAATGAGGACCATGAGACAACGGCAATAACAACTTAGTTCTGAGAAACTCCAAACTAGACACTTAAAACACATAAAACTTGATCGAGTCCTTGGCCTTAACGCCACATATGCTCGACCTCCACGTGTAGGCACCAACAATGTCGCCGGTAACGCGACGACTTGGGGCACCGCGGTAATTGAATCCCTCGATGAGGTCGTCAAAAATCCTCCACAAGAGGAAGAAGAAGTTCAGAATGAAGAGAAATCCGAGCACGGAGTGGCCTCTCTGGCCAGGAGTAACCCCGACGCGAAACAATTGGTGTTAATGACCTACGTAGATAGGAGCAGCTTTCGGAACACCCGACGTCGCGCATCATCCGCCTTCCCATAGAGCCCAAGTAGCGGGAGCAACAAACTCAACTTCATCCTCTACCCCATCACCAAGAAGGTGCCGAGGATGTTGGGGAGCTTGAGATCTCGTCGAGGCAAAGTTGCGCCGACCTTATTTAGAGCGGGTGTCATCAGATCTGCCGCAAAGCCTCGCCATCCATCATGGGAGGTGACCTCCGGAGGGCTTCAGCTTCACCGAGCCCAGGCTGCAGCTCGAGAGCAGCCCAGACAAGCGACACGGGAGCGGCATACGCCAGTCCGCCATATCGACGTAGAACTCACTGATGTACACCCCTACCCTAACACTGAGGGGACCCGGCAGCCCCCTCCCCTCCCCCACTTCAGCCGACGAGGCTGTCGGAGAAGGGAGAGGTCCTAGGGTGGCGGTGGAGACTCTCAAACTAGGGTTCTCGCAACGAGGGGAGAGGGAAAAAGAGAGCAGCCCCATGCCATTAACATTTTTTATTCTAGCAGAACCGAGTTGTTGGACTGAGGTACGATACGTCATCTTATATAAGATGAGAGATCGGATACATAACTTTCTCGTAAGCCAAAGAATAGAATACGCAAAGCATGATCTAAGTTGATCCATCTTACTGATGTGCTTTAATTTAGGGCGCCTAAGTTCATTTCTAAAGGAGAATGTGTAGGTGAAGAGAATACGCAAAGCATGATCTAAGTTGATCCATCTTACTGATGTGCAAGACCAGCAAACATTGATGGAGGCTGGCTGTACCCGTTTAATGGCTGTGGTGCGGGCTATCCTCAACCGGGATGGGTGGCAGCATGACCGAAGGATTTGTGCTCCTTAGTACTCAAGACTTTTTTTTGTTAAGAGTGGCTGGTTTGTAGCCACTTTGGTTGTCGTTGTTTAAATTGCGTTCTGTAATACTCTAAATACTCTTTAAAC
Source organism: Poa pratensis (assembly GCA_947311845.1). Lineage (NCBI taxonomy): Eukaryota > Viridiplantae > Streptophyta > Magnoliopsida > Poales > Poaceae > Poa > Poa pratensis. The sequence goes on along the minus strand of CAMZMU010000075.1, from coordinate 48,284,300 downwards.
TTTGCAATAAAAAGCCGTGTGCATCACTCTGATGTAGAGGCTGGGGCCTTAAGCTAGCATTTCTAAAAATCTTACTGATGTGCTTTAATTTAGGGTGCCTAAGTTCATTTCTAAAGGAGAATGTGTAGGTGTGGTACGATTAGGAGGTTTCAGGAAACTAAACATCACGTGCTTGGTTTCTCCATCTCCGTGATGAAGCACCAGACAAAAATCATGTCACAAGACTCGTACTTGGACTCAATCAGGTGCATCTTCACTTCTCCAATTGGTTGCAAGACCGCTCTTGTGGTTTTGCACCTGGAGCTGTATCCCTCTTTGTGAGATTTGAGGGGGAAGGAAGCTAGATCCCTCTGATCATACAATTGCTAGTAAGTGTAGAATAGTTTGTTGAAATGTTGTGATGAACTGTCTTTTGTTTTTTCCTTTTTCTTTTTCTTATATGTTTGCAGTATAACCGTGTATGCAGGGTACAATGCTCAAGCTAGACATGACAGTCACATGTATAGAAATAACACTTTAATTAGCTTGTACGAATGATAATTTAGTACAGTATGAAATATTTACTCCAAGTGCCGAGTACGTTTCACCAAGACATACTGCTAAATGTATCCTTTAAAAACTAAGAAAAATACAACTATGCAGAGAAATTTTTTATCTACGCATCGTAGTCTCCACCAGCGAACTTGTTATCGGGGAAGAACATGGCAACCGTCTCCTTCCCGTCGAACCTCCTCCCGTGCATCCCCGTCTTCGCCCTCGCTGAGCTCTCCACATCTGCGTACTCCAAAAACACCTGCGATGCAGAAACAACATCAGAATGCAATGATCCGGCTCACGATGCTGAATCGGCGCAAAATCTAAAATCTTGACTCACCTTGCCAACTCCAGGAACGGAATCACAGCTGGGGTGGGGTCGTGGGATCACGGCTTGCACCAGGTTACCTGTTTCAAGTTGATCAGTCAGAACATACACAAAAAAGATAAAGAACATTAACATATGATCAGTCAAATCAAATCCAAGTGAAAAAAGATAAGCATCTTCTATAGGTTAGGCCCGATAGCGAGTTTTGCGTGAGGTCAGATTTTTAAAGGTTCAGCAATGGAACTATGTGGCACTACAAAACAGACACACAGAAACAAAACACACAGAAGGAAACCCATTCAGTAACTGAGCAAAAAGGCAAAACACGTAAGTCATACAGTGTGTACAAAAGAGTTCAGAACAGAGGTCACGTGATTCTTACCGTATTTGCGTGCTTCGACCGTCATGTCTTCCAGTATGTCGTTGTATTCCTCGTCGTCTTTGAGGTCATCTTGTGAAATTACGTGGGTCAGGCATACCACCTTTGTCGCTAGGGCTCCACCGACTTCATAAACGAGTCGCTGATCAGGAAGAAACAAAATCAGAAATTCGAAGTCTGTAAAACTGAACCTAAGTTTTATAACATCATGCATTTCGAGAGCTAAAGTCGTACCTTTATTTGCGCCGGTTGTTGTGCCTGCAAGAGGATGTTTTCTTGCTCTGGCCTAGGCTCAGAAGATCCCTGGTTTGCTCGCCTAACTGTGAGAGTCCTCTCTCCCAGCTGGATACCGTTAAGAGCAGCACAGGCGATGTCAGTGACAGACACATCCTTGTATAAACAGAAAGCGTAGCCCTTCGAGTTGCCAGTTTCCTTGTCCTTCACAATATCAAATGCACGAAGAGGTCCAAAAGTTTCAAGCAACTCCCGCACTTGATCCTCTGTGAAGTAATAGGGTAGACCTCCCACAAAAATGCGGTCAGGGCCTTCTAAACATCCAGCGAGGCCAGGTTTCAAGCCAACAGCAGCAAGATTGAGATTCGGGTTCGGCTGGCTTGGACCCAAGATAGCTGCCTGTGAAGGATTATAGTCTGTTGGCCTCCTAAGTCCTAACCTTCACCGGTGCTCCATCGAACATTATACCATCCAAGGCCATTGCATTGCTTGCTTCCTCCACAGACCTCATCTCAACAAAAGCAAATTTCTTGTCATGGTTTATGTATACATTAACTACTGCATTACCAATACCAACTGTGTTTCCTCCGATAGCAGTCATGACTTGATTGAAGAATACAGCAACTGTCTGTTCATTAGCGCTTGGAGAAAGTCCACCGACATAAACAAGCCGAGCATGCCGAGTAGCCTAAGAAAAGGAGGTTAAACATGATATATATCACAGGGAAAAATTAACTCAAGTATGTATACTGGGAAGCAAAATGAATTAAAACAAGGAAAGTCGTATACCTGTTGTGTCATGGGTTGTGGCTGTCCAAGGTTGGGTAAATTAAACATGTTTGGGGGTATGTTCGGCATGTTCGGAAGCATCGCAGGAGCAATAAAGGGTAGAGGACCTGCAATGCATCAAAGAGAAACATTAAGAAAAGGTACAACATATAGTAAGTGAACTACGAGAATAATTATTTCAAATTGGTGGCAAAATACAAGTTCAAACAAGGCAACAATGTAAACTGAATCATAGTGAAATTGAACATCAGGATAGAGACATTCAAGCAGCAATAGTTGTTTATTTGTAAGTTTATGTATAGTAAATTTTTACCAGATACCTACCTAATAATGTAAATGTGTATGTCAAAATGTAAAAATAAAGGATCAAACCACCTTTTTGTCACCACATACCTGGGATTACACTGGGAGCAGCTGTAGGAATGGCTTGTAAAGGTCCCTGGTCAAATCCACTCACTCGCTTGCTGTTTCAATACAGCAGACATTGGTAAGTAGTTCAGAAAATGATGAACAGCTTACAGTAATAAGAATACAATGTAGATAAGAAAGAACAAATAGTGTATGAAAAGATCTGCATCAACTAGAAGGCGTATTATATATTATCACCCATGGTAGTACAAATTTGTCCACTACATTCTGTCAAGTTCCAAGCATACAACAAAAAGGAACAACAACATACAAGAATGAGAAACAGTGAAGGTATCAAAACCACATGTTAGTTGTGTTCCTCATATATGACTCATAGGCAAACAAGCAAGCCATGTTCCAATACATTGGAAACCAAACAAAATGCGAATAATAAGCTTTCAATGACATCCAGCACATACCTTTGACTCTGCGAACGGGAGCGGGAGCGATGCCTTCTGTGGCCATCTCTATCACGGTCCCGGTTCCCATCACCACGGGCACTCTCACTAGCCATCCAATGGCGCCTGTGGCGCTCCCTGTCCTCGTCGTACTCGCCACGTTCTCTGTCTCCGTCTCTGGACTTCGAGGGCCTTTCCTTGTGAGGCTGTGCATCATGCTGCAAAAGAACGACAACTCCTTTGTCAGATTCAGGTTAACTGGAAAACAAATGCAGAGCTTTCTAGTATGATGATACACTAGGTACTCAGACACGTATATGTGTACGCTAGACTAATACAACTCTAACACTCAGGTCGGTGTCGGTTTGATCGCTTCGTCAGGAACTCAGGGGGAGGCCGGGAGGGGACGGTGTGGGCCTGCGCATATAAAGGGCATAATACCGCCATAAATTTGACTTTGAATTCGTGTTCGAACCCAAACCGACTCTAAATTCTAGAACCATTGCACGAATCATTCGATGATGTAGAACTTGACTGGTTGTTAACTTAATTATCTGCTAGAATTAGCAAACCCTTTTTTAATTTGCTCTCGAGGCATATATCCACGACGCAGTAAACCACCAGCATTGTCTCTCAGCAGGCCCGTCTTTGAGGGTGCACGGGGTGCACACCCGTTCAGGGCCCCGTTTTTCTTGGGCCCCCTAATTTATAAGCTGATTATACATCGCAGGTTTAATTCAGTCAAAAAAATTAAGGCCCAGCGGCCAGCGCCACGAGCGGCCGATCGATCCAGCTAGCTTCGTCCCGAGCGTACAGTGCGATCGGTCCAGGCTCCAGTCCAACTCCTAGCTAGCTTTGTGGGGCTCAAAAAAAAAAAGAAAAAGCTAGCTTTGTATTCCCCACTCAAAAAAAAAAAACTAGCTTTGTATTCGTGTATTGATCGATCCAAGACGGTAAGACGGAGAGTACTAGGAGACCTAATCGAAACGAAGGACGGACGGTTGGTTTTCGCGACCTCACGACCAGCAAAGCTGTGACGGCGAGTCGACGAGTCGACGACGCCACGCCGGTCAGTTTTCCCTGCCAACAAGCGACGGAACGAGAAGGAGAAAGGGCCCTGCGGCAGCTCCTCGCATGACTAGCGACTAGCGAGTAGCGACTAGTGACGAGGTAATTAGGCCGCGCTGCCACATCAATCAGATCAGGGATTGAAAATTTTGACGATGTAATTACTGATTTACTGATTATGTGTCATTACAGTAGAGATTGGGGATTGGAAATTTTGAAACATACGATCCGTGCGACGCGATCGGGGCGGGATTACTGATTAAGGTATTGCTGCATATTGGCGTGTTTTCTGTGCTAATTATAAACCACTAAGTTGATCTATAGTTACTTTTTTGTACTCATTTTTATTATTTTTTTGTTAATGAAACAGGATTAATCATGGATTCTAGAAAAAGGAAGTGTATGTCTGGTGCAGAAAAGCGTAGGAATAAAGAGAGAAAAGAAGCAGCCGCTCGGTCTCAAAAAGGTGCTATGGATAGATTTGTCGTGAAAGAGACTCGTATTAATTCTGATGATGATCGTGTTGATGATGCGGTCGAGGTTGAGGCTCACACTACAGAATTAGACGAAGATGTTGATGCTACTATTGGCAATGAGGACGATGGTGTTCCTATTGGTGATGATGATCCTATTGGTGATGATGCTCCTGTTGGTGATGAAAGTGCCGATGATGCTACTATTGGCGATGAAGGTAATGATACTACTACTGGTGATGACACCAATAGCTCTAATCATGTTGATATATTTGATCCAAGAAATTGGGATGGTCTTGACCCTAAAATGATTGATATTCTGGTGAAAGAGGGTCCGGAAAGAGACTTGACTATTGAGCATGGTCCTATTGATAAAGTATCCAAAAGAAGATTTTCTGCATTGTCTTATAATAGAGCTCTCCCCAATGGAGAAAATTGTGATAGAGAATGGCTTGTATACAGCAAACACCTAAACAGAGTATTTTGTTTTTGCTGCAAATTATTGAGAAAAGGACTTGTGAGAGGAAAGTTAGCAAATGAAGGATTCAGTAAGTGGATGCATCTTAGCAATAGACTTAGAGAGCATGAAACTAGTAAAGAACATGTCACAAATATGTCTACATGGTATGACATGCGCCTGAGGTTGCAGAATAATCAGACAATTGATAAAGTTGCTCAACGAGAACTTGACAAAGAAAAGGAACATTGGAGAAAAGTTTTGTACATAATTCTTTTGATTTTGTTTCAAGAAATACTAGACGGATGATGCTTTTTAGTAGAACATGAGGTCAGTTGTTACTTTAGTGTTACTTTTAGTAGAAATAAGATTTGATAAGCGATGTAATTATTGTGGATGCTTCAAGCAGCAAGTTTCAGACGCACTCTTTTCCTTACCAGGGTACCTAAGGGGACTGGAAGGTTTTTAATGAGGCGGCTTGCTAGCTTAATATATTGATTTCGAAAATAAAGATTTGATATGTTTCTCTATATTGTTAAAAATAACACATAATTAAATTATGTAATAAAATGAAAGTATTTTTAGTTGCTATGTCATTTAAATTTTCAAATTGTAAGGCCCCATTTTCCGTTTCATACCGGGCCCCCGATTTCTGGAGACGGCCCTGTCTCTCAGACAATATAGTTATTTATCATGGGTTCATTTGAGTGTTTTGATTTATTTGAATATTTGAGGGTGCCCTTACACGGGAAAATATCTAGTGATCTCATGCTTTAAATGATATAATGATGCCGATCTCCAAAATTTAAATTTACAAGTGCCAAAAAAAATTGACACAAATGGTGGGTGTTTACAAGATGTGTGTTTACTGAAAGGACAAGGATGTCGCCTAGAGGGGGAGAAATGAAGAACAGCTTGGTGAAGATGTAGATCGGGGCCTCCTCCTTCAATCCTCCAAGTATGAGCAAGTATGGTTGGGAGGATTGAGAGATCTATGAGATTTGAGCTTGCAACAATGGAGGGAAATCAAGTTTGGGCGAGCTACCAAGCTGGAGGAAGGTGGAGGGCATTAAATAGCCCTCCCAAAATCTGGCCGTTGGAGCCTTTTTTTTCGAGCCAGCGGTAGTACCGCGGGCCAGGCGGTACTACCGCTGGTGCCTTCAGCGCTGCAACCTCGCCAGTCAACGGACGGTCTTCGTCTTCGCGATCCCACGTCCCCGGTACCAGTTGGTACCGCTCGAGGTACCGCTGGCGGTACCGCATAAGCCTCCAGAACACGAAATCAGCGGTACCCGCGGCGGTACTGCCTTTGCAGCAGGTTTGCCAGGGAACTGGCGGCACTACCGCCTATCCCAGCGGTACTACCACCCCCTAGCAAAAACATCTCCTTTTCTTCCGTTTCTCGTTGCGAGATCAACGGAGATGTTTGTAGAAACCTGTTCACACTTAGACAATAAGTTAGGAGCACATGTTGTATTGTCAACATCACCAAAATATGAGTAAGAGCAAATTATGCTCTTTCAATCTCTCCCTTTTTGGTGGATGATGACAATACAACAATTTGCCACAAACAATTTGTAAAATTTAGACGGAGCTCCCCCTATATGTGTGCATATTCAAGGATAGCTTTTGAATGCTCAAATGCACAACAAATAGGATCAACACTCACCCTAGATTTTACAAACCATGCAAGATAAAATATAGAACATAACACAACATAAGAAAAATAAGCATGGGAATAAAAGTCTAAAGTTCGACATGTCTTACACCATGCATAACAAACGAGGTTCACAACTTAAAAACGACAAACCAAGTTTTTTTGGTGGATGATGACAATCTTGACTCCCTCAAGTTGGAACACCTTTCTTGATTGTGCTTGCTAGCACATGCTTGATGAAGACTTCTCCAAATGCTCCCTCATACTCCATTATGGGAGAGCCTCGCTAAGCTCCGTTTCACAAATATGATGTCTTGAATCCTTCAAGACATACTTGCAATATGCTCAACTCTACACATGACCATTCTTCATATGAACCCTTGAATAGAGCATTGATCATCATGTAATCTTCTAGAGTCCAACACATGAACTCCAAGCTTTTCCTATGGACAAGATCTACAAGAATAGATCATCATGTAATCTTCTAGAGTCCAACACATGAACTCCAAGCTTTTCCTATGGACAAGATCTACAAGAATATCTCAATGCAAACATTAGTCCATAAAAATTGTCATTAATTACCAAAACCACGCATGGGGCAACACATGCACTTTCACTTACATCTCCTAAAAATTTTAGAGACAAAAAAGACAAACTACCATGTGAACACTGTCATTTTTGTTTTTGTCTTTTTGTGACACTATTCATGTTGCATTTCTCTTTTTTATTTCTATATGTATATTTTGAATTTGATTCTGCAAATTCTAGGAATTGTAACACATGACTTGTGAACATCCACAGATTTTTCGGATTTTTTATATTTAAAATTTTGAGAAGTGGTATCATGGGCATGATATGAGGGGGTGGGATCACTGGATATACACTCGCTCATGCACGTTAACCGTCGTTATGCGATGGGAGTAGGCGAGTAGCTCATTTATTCACTAGCCTAGCCTTTTTTCTAGTGAAAAAGCAGGCCACCTTTGTGGGATCCCCTACCTATCGCCTTTTGCGAGCTGGAAGTTTCGGCTCGCCCGCAGTATCCCTCTCCCGACGGAAGCCCATTTAGGAAGGCGGCCCATTTAGGACCCGCAGCAGACGAAAGCACACAACGGCCGAAAAAGAATGATAAACGCGCTGAGGTGGGGATTCGAACCGCAACCACCAGCTACGAATGAGAAGAACATGACCAGTGCGCCCGAGTTTCACTAGTGATGGCTGTAACGCACATACGGTACTTGTAGATGTCACTCGCATATTTTTCCTTTTTGTTTTCCTTTATTTTTTCTATTTTGATGATTTTAGAATAATAATTATTCGTTGCTTCTTACTTTTTTTACTGTTGCTGCAGATGTGTTATGAAAAGAAAAAAAGAAACTTGAGAAGAAATCAAGTTTAATTTAGTTGACTAGTTTTTTAAAATTAATCCCAATAAAAAATCTCTGCTTGCTGGATTAAATCGAACCATTTTGAAAAAAGCGGAACCATTTTAAAAAAAGGAACCATTTTTAAAAATCGTAACCATTTTTTTCATTCGGAATCATTTACAAAAATCGAAACCATTTTTTCGGTTCGGAACCATATTCTAAAAGGAACCATTTTTCAGTTCGGAACCATTTTCAAAAAGGAACCATTTTCAAAAAAGTGGAACCATTTTCAAAAAGAAACCATTTTAAAAAATTGGGACCATTTTTTCATTTGGAACCGTTTTCAAAAATTTGGAACCATTTTTTCGGTTCGGAACCATATTCTAAAAGGAACCATTTTTTCGGTTCGGAACCATTTAAAAAAGGAACCATTTTCAAAAAAGCGAAACCATTTTCAAAAAAGTGGAACCATTTTTTTCTTTCGGAACCATTTTTTTGGCTTCGGAACCATATTCTAAAAGGAACCATTTTTCGGTTCGAAACCATTTTAAAAAAGGAACCATTTTTAAAAATTGGAACCTTTTTTTCATTCGGAACCATTTTCAAAATATCGGAACCATTTTTTCGGTTCGGAACCATATTCAAAAAAGAACCATTTTTTTGGTTCGGAACCATTTCCAAAAAAGCGGAACCATTTTAAAAAGGAACTATTTTTAAAAATCGAAACCATTTTTTTTCATTTGGAACCGTTTTAAAAAAATCGGAACCATTCTTTCGGTTCGGAACCATTTTAAAAAAGAAACCATTTTCATAATTCGGAACCATTTTCAAAAAAAGCGGAACATTTTTTTAAATTGAACCATTTTTTAACATCTTCAAAAAAACAAAATAATTTTAAAATGGTTCTGTTTTATTAAAAAGAAAACTAACCTAAATAATCAAAACGAAACAAAAAAGAAAGAAATGAAAGAAGTCAGAAAACAAAAAAGTAAAACAAAAAAAAGAAACAGAAAAAGAAATGAATACTAAAAAAGTAAATAAAAAGAAAGAATAAAGTGAAAAAGAAAAAACAAAGAAAAAAGAAAACAGAAAACAGAAAAATAAAAAAGAAAAAGAAAACGAAAAAAACATTTTTATATTGGAACCAATTTAAAAAAGAAACCTTTTTTTAATCGGATCCATTTAAAAAAGAACCATTTTCTTAATCTGAACCATTTTCGGAAAAGAACCATTTTCAAAAAAAGGAACATTTTCAAACTTCGGCACCATTTTAAAAAACCAGAACCATTTTTTATATCGGAACCATTTAAAAAAGGAACCATTTTTTTAAATCGGAACCAATTTAAAAAAGGAACCATTTTTAAATCCATTATCTAAAAAGAACCATTTTCAAAAAGGAACATTTTCAAACATCGGAACCGTTTTAAAAAAATCAGAACCATTTTTTAAATCAAACCCATTTTAAAAAAGGAACAATTTTCTTAAATCGGAACCAATTTTAAAAAGGAACCATTTTTTAAATCTGAACCATTGTCAAAAATAGGAATCATTTTCAAAAAATGAAAAGATAGAACCATTTTCCAAAAGTCGAAACTATTTTCAAAAATCGAAACCATTTTTTATAATCAAAACAATTTTCAAAAATGGAACCATTTTTTTAAATCCGAACCATTTTCAAAAATGGAAAATCTGAACCATTTACAGAAAATTGGAACCATTTTTAAATCCGAACAATTTTCAAAAAATAAATATTTTCAAAACAGAACATTTTTTAAAAACTATTTTCCGAAATATGAACCATTTTCAAAATAAGCGAAAAATAAAACATAAAAAAAGGATGAATAAAGTGAAACAGAAAAAACGAAAACGGAAAAAGAAAACGGAAACAGAAAAAATAAAAAATAAAAAGAAAAACGGAAAAAGAAATAGGCAAACAATAGAAAGGCGGATAAAGTAATATTAACATGAATCGAGGGTAGCCCAGCGGATATTCAATACGGGTAGTGGGTGCCAGAAAACATTTTTCAAAATGTCAAAAAATTCCAAATAAATTTTTTGCATGCAGTTCATGACATTTCATGTTGACACAAAAAGTTACGTGAAGAAAAAAGTTTTTTTGCAACCTGTGCAAAAAAGACAAATCTGGACACACCGAAACGTATATATACGCGTCAATTTTTTCTCTTTTTTGTACAGATGACAAAAAAAGTTTTTTCACCCTGCCTTTTTTTGTGCTAACACATCATGTTGTAATGTACACCCGGATTTTTTTCCGGAATTTTTTGACATTCTGAAAAAAAATAAAAAAAATTACATAATGGGTGCAGATGCACCCATGAGCCAAATCGCTGCTATGCTCTGTTTACGCGTAAGCGAGGTCGTGAGTTCCATCCCCATCCCTGCCATCTTGTTTCTTCTCTTTTCTCTGTTTAGTATTTCTAATGGGCCGGCCCAATTCGAAACCGCACGCGGGCGAGTCCGAGTTAGGACTCGCAGAAGGGATGAATAGGGTTTGGGCTTTGTTTCAGGTTGCTGGCCTAATGTACCAAGCCTGGCCCTACTCAATTCGGAGCCCATTAGCTTCTGTTGCATGGGGCCCATCGTCGTTTACTTCAGGTGATCGTTTTTCTCCGTTAAACTACCAATTCAGTTTCAACTCATAGAACATATTATATGAGTACTAGAAGAACAAGACAAATTCATTCGTCAGGACGCAACCAGCATCATCTTACTTAAATCCATTCATCAGCACAAATGAAAGAACACGAACCAAACCCTTTTAGGTTACATACTCATTTGTGGAGTAGTAGCTACCGCCACACAACGATGAGCTGTAATTACTCCAGACACCAGTAAAAACAGCTTGGAGAATACTCCCAGAATTCGCAATGTGCAAGAAAAGCGAGCTACAAATCAAAACGTTTTACATCGGAAACAGTTTAATCAGCGCTTCTACTACCTGTCAAGCACATCACACACCTCAACTCTCCTAACGCAACAACGGGTATCAGTCAGTCAGCAGTCAGTTTGTCAACAGGTATCTGTGAGGTCTGCTTCTCCTTGTTGCAACCCCAAAGGAGCAACCATTTCATGCAGTTCCGTGACACTTTCATGCAGGTGCGCTGCACCATTGTCATCATGGTGGCACTTGAGCAGGCCGACATAGAGCAGTAAAACCCCGGTAACAGTAACCAGGTTCCTCTAGAACTTACCAGGCTCAAACAACGGGAAGGAGCCTGTACGAGCCCTCTCACCGCAGATGTCACGTTCGTTAGGATCTCTGCTCGCCTCGGGGCGTGCTCTTGCGCCCGCCTCGTTCCTCTCGGTGGTGATGCCGTTGGCGCTAAGGATGGGGCCGCCGAAGAATATCGACTGACCTGTGTACGTCAGCCTCTCGGATGGCTGCCCTGGTGGAATCACTGCTGAAGATGTGTTCGCGGGAGCGAGATTTCTCCCACGGTTCCCTGGTTCGCCACTTGGGTTTGCCAAGAAACCTGGGTTTCTGGCGGGCAGCTCGGCACCAGGTCCTAGTCTTGTTTGCGTGAGCACTGACACGTACCGGCCAGCCTCTTGATCCCAGACAACGGAGGCTCTTCGGTTCTCCCGGACATACGACGTGGCTGACTGGAACATTGGGTTAGTTATCTGTGTGGTTGGGACAGGTGGCGGCCTCGTAACCGCTGGCATAGGCCTTTCGGGAGGTGGAGGAGCTGGATGATGAGGCGCTGCACGGAACTGAGAGTGGGTGGCAAGCTTGTGGATGTGGACCGGGCTGCTTAAACTGCTCGCGGTCTGCGTGCCGGTCTCGTAGTCGTCCTGGCTTGCAAGACTTTGCGGGTACGAGTTCTGGAGAGGAGACAGCCTCATCTCGCTCCTGGATTCCTTTGTGCCGTTGTAATCAACACTCATGCTACTCCTGACGCTGACATTGCCGCTGGAGCTGATGTCAGCTTCATGACCATGGCGGGCATCAATTGGTCGGAGAACGGAGGATGATGCCCGAGCTTTGGCTGCAGCTTTCATTACCTCGTTCTTGTCCAGCTTTGCAAGGCTCCGGGCACTGATCTTGACTGCCTTCTTGGATTTGTTTGCTCTTTCAGCATACACAGCAGAATCAGGATCGACAGTTGAAGGTACCATCCCAGGCTCCAAATGTGGAATCACTTCATCCTGGTCAAAGTTTCAGCACAACAAAATTTAGTACGGTCATAGGAAAGCTTCCAGCAATACAATTATTATTTTTCCAGCTTAAGAGTCATGATTAAACTTTAAACAATGTAGCATTTGAAACATGCGGCTTACATGATCAATAAAAATTCTTGGAGGTGTACACCAAGCGCCCTTGTGGTGGAGGCCAAGAGAACTTCCAACACTGAATCCTGTTGTTGCTGAATTTGATGGGGAGTAGATGATATTTGCTCCTTCCTCATCCTCTGGAAGCCCCTCGCTCATAGCTCTCATTGCAACCACATAATCATAGGTTGTGATCCCCTACATAGAATATAGACAGAGAACACGGCTGAGGAAGCAAGATAAACTTTGCATATCTACTACATTTATGGTACGAGGTGTGAGGCAAACCTTTCTGATCAATATCATGTGGAAGAAGAAAAGCTCCCCTAAAGGTACGCAGGCCACTAATGAAAGCAAAGTGAATATACCCTGGACATAAGAATTTTACAATTCAATTAATTATTATCAGCTAAAAAGCCTTATAACTCTAAAAAAATAAGAGCCAGTGAGTACTGCTCATTATACATTAGATCCAATTTGCATGATAGGTATGGCAATGATAGGTAGAGAAGCTAAGAAGATAATTCAAGTATCCTAGACAGTAATAATTGCACTTCCAGTAGGTAAAATTAATGTGCTACCAAGCCGATTAAAGAATTGATGTATTCCGAGTTTTTGACAAGAGACTGCAACTGTAATACTGTTATGGTAAAACGAAACAATAAGATAAGTAACATCATAACTTCAACAGGGTGTCATGGAGTCCAGCAAAATAAAAGGCAAACAGCTCTGGTATTCCGCATCAGATAATGGTGGAAAGTTGCTGTTTCAGATATCTTATTATAATCAAGAGGGCATTCTTATATATACACTAAAAGTGCAACAACTCCTTATGGTACTTACTACGATAACAGCAAAGGGAGCACGAGACAAGCCATTCCCAAGCTTGTCGTGGATGTTTCTTGATGAATTCTTATCGACAAAGCAGAGAACAATAACAGCAATGCCCACTCCAACTTCAATTGCAAGCTGTCACATGGAGACTGAATATTTAGTACCATAAAGGATAACTTTACCCAAACCTCTACAATCAAGTGAGATTAAAAATGATATATTTAACTATATGCAACCCTCCTGCATGCTCTCGAAACAAAATGATATGTATAAAAGGTCAACATTACAGACCCATAGGAGGCTGATTGCCATCAGAGCAATAAACGTGAAGTAGTTCTTCTGCCCAACACAGTTATTCAGCCACTACGAAAGATTACCGTGTCAGCATATGCAATTAAATATCAGAAGGTAGGATGCTAACACAGTTCAAGAAACTCACCCGGCAATGATGATCAAATCCATCAACACACTTGTCACAACTTCTGCAGTGTTTACTGAATTTGCAAACCTGGAAAATTAATTTATAAAAAAGGTTAGGCTTGGTTTGGCAGTGAAGTATTTTTAAAATAAAAGTATTCGAAAACCAAAGTTTTCCTATGCCTAGCGAACCAGTACTTCAGTATTGGAAAAGGAGGTCCAACCCTCTTTTTCATATACTTCAAAAATAGTGTAGGTTTCCTAGATATTGAAGTATATAAAACTATAGTTTTGATTAAAGCCAAACACCTCAAAGTATTTGATACTTCAATATTTCTGGAAACCGAAGTATTCTTGTAATACTTCAAAAATACAGAGCTCCCAATCGGGGCCTAAACGGCATTAGCTTCAAATAAGTTTCCTGCGTGCTAAAATCAGCATACCTCAGCATTGCATAATGTGCAAAACAGAGCTTCTTCACCACTAGCTTGTTGTTCCGAATCATCAGGCTTCCGGCAGTCCTCCTTGACAAATAAAGCGCATAGGAGTCCACCAAGCAAGAAACAGCTTGATCTTTTCTTTGGCACTTGTGAGCTCAGATTTATGTTTGCTTCTCCTATAGACGAACCTCTCTGATTAGAATGGCCATCTAGAGAGCTTCTGCAAGTAGATGTTGGAGAGTGAGTTCCAATAGCACTGTTTGCTTTCTGGGGCAAGTTTATGCCTCCTGATCCATCATTGTTGGCTGGTACACTGATAAAGCCATCCTCAAACTTTGACATGATTCCAGGATCAGCAGGATTAATACTTGTGCACCGGACGTAAAGGATGAAAACAGCCAATGCCTGGAAGTGATGTGAAGAGTAGAAATGATGTTTCATGATACTACAAAATACCTCTCTCCAGATATCACAAAGACATAAATAGCTCTCTTCAGATAATGCCAAGACTTTTTTAAGACTTACCATGGGAGTATAAATGCCGATCGCGACATACTCAAGGACTTGGTTTCCCAGAAATGGTGCAAAGAAGGCATAAAATGCAACCACCAGAAGAAAGAATACAGTAATTGCAACGATCTGTCAAAAAAGAAGTTACAAATCAGTAAAATTTGTGAAACGTGCCTTTCAAAGTGTGGAACTTGTAAGAAAACTGATTCCAGAACTATATAATAGACTCTATGTGTATTATTCTTCATTCCACGACTGCAATCACTTCCATCTCTATAAAAATACTATTATATTAAGTTTTGTATGAATCCAGGCTTCTGCAACCGTTCAGTAATAGGTCAATAGTGATGATCAATTGTCTCTAATTCCATTTCTAGGTCCATATGGTTCAATAACTTGAATGTGCAAAGGCTATAAGCACAACTTTGCAAGATCATATGGTCTCAAATCATGCAAAGAAGGCATTGTTACAAAAGCAAACACATACATGTGAACGAAGATTAGCAATGTATCACAGAATGAAATGAACATTAAGCTTGGGCTTCACAGTTCTCAAAGCCTGAACAACTGGCTATCCTTTATTGAACAGAACCAAAACCATGAAACAATCACTAAAACAACATCAGTTGACTACTTTAGATGAAGAAATACCCTATGTTGCGGAAAATCACCTTCCACGAAGATATTTGACAGGTGACCCTTCGCCCCAAAAGAAACTAAAATATTATTAGCATGCAAGGAGAAGAGTTATCGCTGCCAGTCTGCCACTTAACCAGTAAGAGTTTTCTATCAAATGTGTGAGGCACACAAAGCTCGATGCTAAATTAGGAAAAGAGTAATCTCCAGCGTTTCAGGATAAAGCTTAGGAGGTACCGACCTAACTCTCCCATAAGCAATGAAGTCCACAAAAAAGACAGAAATATCGTGGTTTTGGCCTATTGCTAGTGTACAAACCAACAGATGGACTGCAGCTTTTATTTATCCATCAGATGGATCAAATTTGAGCAGATTGTCTTGGCAATCAGTAGCCCATAGGACAAGGAGAACACAGAACACATGCAAAACAGTCACTTGATCACCCGGCCCGGTTCACTCCAATCCAAGTCTATAGCACGGTCAAACTGTCCCTTTGGTAGCCTGCCTACATGCAGACAGAAATAGAACAAGGCTCACACCTTGATAAGTGCATCATTTAGCAAAAAGGGTTTTCCTACTTCTAGCTTAATTAATAAACAACCAATTCAAACATAACTACAATGTTAGATATAACACACATAAACCCTGCGTTACCAGACCTAATGTGCGAGGTTCACAAAGTTCGGTGCTAAATTAGGAAAAGAGTAATCACCATGGTTTCAGGATAAATTCTTACGAGGTGCTGAGCTAACTCTCCCACAAGCGAGAGAATCCACAAAAAAGAAACTGTAGTTTTTCTTCAGCCATTGAATCGATTAAATTTGAGCATATTTTATTAGCAACAACTAGGACAAGGAAAACGCAGTCAAAACGTTCACGGATCACCTGGACCAGCTAACTCCAAATCCGAGTGTCCTGGTCCTGGCGGAGAGCAAACCAATGGCACAGCCAAACAAACTATGCGCCTGCCTACATGCAGACAGAAATAGAACAAAGCTCACAGGCTTCAGACCTCGCTCCTGGAAAAGTGGATAATTCGGCCAAAAGGGTTCTACTACTCGGAGCTTGTAACAAACAAACAAACAAAGAAACCTATTTGGGACAGAAGAACCATTTTAGACAGACGACAACATCAACCCTGCTTAACCAGACCAAAAAGGGCCAGACCCTAGATAACACGGGCGACAGAATTGCACGCCACTTTGCAGCCGCTGTATCCGGACCTCTGCAACTCCATCAATTTCGACACGCCGGAAGAGGGGGGGAAAGGAGGAACGAGAGAACCAACCACCGCTTAGCTGGCTCTCCCTCTCCTTCCGACAGATCTTCGGAACCGGCGCAGAACTCCCAGCGGCGCGAGCTCACGGGGACGGAATCACACGGCGAAATTCCTACGGCTACGGCACGGGATCGAGCGGAGTCCGGTACTGTTCCTCGCTGCGCCGATCCAGAGAGTAGGGAGAGGGAGGACGGAGGGAGGGAGGGACTGGTGGGCGGACCTGTAAGGTGTGTGCCGGGAGCTGCCACCCGTGCTTCCTCGCCATGGCCGGCGGCGCTCCCAATCCTCGATCGCTGGCGGCGGGCGGCGGTGCTTTCTCGGGAGGGGTTTGGTAGTGTCAGTAATTATACGAGGGAAGAAGAAGGCCGAAAGAATGGATTTTTAGTCCGTATTAAAACCTCTCTCTACTTTCTCGACTCTCTCTCACTCTTGCCTTTTCCATTACCCTGTGATTTTCTCTCCCTAGAGTGATGGTGATCTGGCATGCCCTTTTTGAGGAATTGTTTGTTGGGGAAGGTTGGGTCAATCAAGGCAGGGTTCTATGGGGATTCTTGGATCATACTCTATGGAAGATTCTAGGAGATTTTCTGTAACATTTGATGCGTCCACGTCGGGAAGCGGAGGTTAGTCGAGAGCTACCGGGGCAACGAAGCGATGGCGGATCTACAATAGGGGCAAGAGCAGGGGCAGCCACCATGGGTCTCCGGTCGTCGAGCAGGGTACCCCCTTTTCTATATGAACTTGTCAGCCATGTTGTTGTAGGTCGAGCTTGCACGTCGATGTGAAGGGGTATGCCCTAGCACAACTTCAAACCCTAGGTCCCCCATGTGGCGGGTGCGCGCCCTTCCCTCGAGTATGTGATTTCCATGTTCGTTAAAGGATGGTAGTCAAATGTGTTAGACTAGTCACAATGGGGGTAACTTAGACTAGTAACATGCATATGTTACTACTCTAAGTTACTACCTTCATAGTGGGGAGTAACATGTGTGTAGTGTCATATTTAATAGGTTATACACTCATATTGTCTTGAAATGTGTGATGTTATGGTAACATAGCTAGTTACCACAACCATCTCTCTCCTCATTAATTACCCGCCACATCAGATTTTTTGCCTATGTGGCACTGATGTTACTCCCCATTGTGACTAGTCTTATAGTACTAATTTATAAAGCAATAAATGGTTGATCCCTCCTTAATTCCGTCCTAAGTTCCGCCACCTCGACCTCACGTGAATTACTATTCCATGGCGTACTCGTTTATTTTTTACCGCAAGTATTGTCCACCGCCCTCTGTTCAATAAGTGGCCTTGCCAAGCCTTCACCTTCCATCCATCCACTAGTATTTTTTCCATTAGGAAGGTAGCTAGGCACTCCACCGACATTTCAATAGGAAAGTAGCTAGTATTTTTCTCCATTAGTTTCAGTAATTACGAGGGACGAATAGGGCTGAGAAAATAGTACTAAAGCCTCTATCTACTTACTCTCTCTCTAGTTTCTCACTCTTGCCTTTTTCCATTGCCATGTGGCATTGTCTCTCTGGAGTGATGGTGATATGTGATGCTCATTTTGAGGATTGGTTTGTTGGGGAAGGTTGGGTCAATCTAGACTTGGTTCTATGGAATCTTTGCAGGGACGGAGCCAGCAATTGAGATCAAGGGGGGCAAAGGATAGGCTAATTAGTGTTAGTGGTCTGTTTGAGGGGGGCTAACCTAGATAAATTACACTAATCAAGCAGCTGGATAGCTAATTATCTTAAGAAAATCATGAGCATGGGGGGGCGTAGCCCCTGCTCGTCCCCCCTTGTCTCCGTCCCTGAATCTTTGGATCCTACTCCATGGTAGATTGTGGTTTGAGTTACCATGTGGTTCTTTGTTCTTCTAAGAGTGCGCAATGTCAAGATGTTGTGAGTTAAGAGCATGCTCTATTTGTTTTTTAATAATGTTTTATGTAAGGG
Organism: Poa pratensis; assembly: GCA_947311845.1. Classification (NCBI taxonomy): domain Eukaryota; kingdom Viridiplantae; phylum Streptophyta; class Magnoliopsida; order Poales; family Poaceae; genus Poa; species Poa pratensis. The sequence goes on along the minus strand of CAMZMU010000075.1, from coordinate 48,265,846 downwards.
ATACTAGGTGTTTTTCGATCGTCAAAGTTTAATAAGCTTTTTGTCTTAAGGATTTTCTATAGCATCCACTGTGCCGACCTCACGCAAAGGTTAGTCAAGACCTACCTTTGCACACGATAGCAGATATACCATAGGAGCGAGAAGGGCAGCCAACATGGGTCTCTAGTGGCGGGTAGGATACTCCTTTCTATATGGCATTTAGCAACCTCAGCAGAGAGTGTCATTCGTGGTGTTGTTGGTCAAACTTGTGTGTCGACGTGAAGGGGTATGTACTAGCAAAATTTCAAACCCTATGCCTGCTACCGAGGGTGCGCTCCCTCACCTTGAGCGTGTGGTTTGATGTTCATTAAATAGCACCACGAAGAGGTTCTTTGCTAATTGAGTACCGGATATATTTTAGTCTAATTTGTACAACAATAAATGGTTGACCCCCTCCTTAATTCCATGCCACCTCGATGACCTCACGTGAAATAATATTGCATAGTCTTTATTCGTACATTGGGTATTGTCCATAGTCCGCACTCTGTTGAGCAAGTGACCATGCCAAGTCATCACCTTCCACCTCTCCACATAGTCAAGTGTCCTAGTGGGCTAGACATTTTTTCCTCCACTAGAAAGGTCACTAGGTGCTCTGTTGATACTTAAGGATGCTAAAAACGGAAAGTTATTTTTGCACCTGGGCACCGGTAATCTCGCTTTAAATAAAAATAAAAATACCACTTTTTGTTTTAAAAAATTATGGAAAAGAGTACACAGATACGTATACATATGTTCTAGATATGCACTAAATTTTATTTAAAAATGTTATATTTTAGTCTACACAAAAAATACAAAATTTGGGACAAAATAGCGGATTTTTACTATACTACATACAGCCACGAATTTGTTATTTTTCTGTAGCCCGACACAATATGTATTTTCAACCGAAACTTTGCAAAAATATATATGTATATATACCATGTATATGTATTGCTCAAAAATTGGAATTTTCGGAAACTCACAACTAGTATTTTCGAAAAAAAAATAAAAGGCAGGAACACTTGTGCCCATGTGCACCAAATCCACATACTCAAAAGGAGAAAACAAATTATATACTACACTAGCTACATCCCTAAAATAGGGATGCTAATTACGTCCATGATTTTTCTCGGTATGTTGCCCTTTCAAACACGTACCCGTGCATAAATATGAACTACATTATTCCAATAAAAGACAGTACTCCTGCCGTCTACTCAAGAAAATACACTAAACTACATCGCCACATGTACGGCTAGTGTCCGTTTTGGTAGGTCATCCGAGTTTATCCATTGTTTTAAAATGCGGCCATTGTGCTCAAGCCGAACAATTCCACATGAGGACAGCTAGAAGAATCACACCAATGATTAAGAGAGAAGTTGACATCATCAAGAGAGCGGTTGACATGAGCAGAGGGTGTTCAGGATAATACGGCCACTCACGTAAATCCAAGAAATAGAATTGGAGTGAGCTCGAAGGAAACCAGTAGAATATAATGGAAGCGTGTCCTTCACTCCAAATTTTCTAATGCACTGTTCCATATCCAAAGTGGATCGATTTGTCGTTGGTCTCGCCTGCTTGTATACGGAAACGACCAAAGATTGGGCTGCCAACCCGCAGGCCTGTCTTTTGTGGCTGCCAAGTGCCAACCTGCAGGCCTCCTGCTAAGGGAATATTTGGATTGAAGGAAGGATTCCAATGTATAGGAATTTTTTCTATGGAATGTCTTTGGATCATAGGATTAATGAACCCACCAAATTTTTAAGAAATTCATTCCTATGCCCTCTTTTCCATAGGAATCTCAACATGAGCTCAAGCCTCATTTTATTTTTCCTTTGTAAAGTCCAATGCAGTCACACTATATCTCTATCTACTCTCTCTCCTCATTACTTCGAAATTCCTGTGTTTGTTTCCTCTGCACCATCCAAAGGCATCGTTTACAAAATTCCTATGTTTTGAAATTCTGTAAAAATTGAAGTGTATGACATATCAATCCTTTGTTTTTCCTATCCCTATGTTTTAAAAATCATGTAATCCAAAGAGCCCTGACTCAGGCCTGTTCTTTTGGAGGAATTAAACTGACTGCTATCCCATGCCATTTGAACCCACCTAATCCTGTTATATTTCTGAAAAACATAATCATGTTCTAAATATATGAAATATGAAACGAGATTATTTGTTTACTCATTATTAGGGTTTGAGTTTGCTAGGGAAAACATTAAGTTTGCTTACGCGTTTGTTTGCCTCCTAAACCTATTTTCATATGTTTTGTCTTGACATGTAAATGTCCTTATTTAATTTATTATGGCACGTGTAATATTTTATGGCATGCTGTGCTGGTAGTTAGAAAAATCATTATTTTGCTCCTAATTTATTCTCTTAGTGATAACTCACACATATCTGCAATATTTTATGGCACGCCGGAGGTTAGTCTTCCCTTTCTATATCCCCCCCCCCCCCCCCCCCCCCACACACACACACAATGTGGGGCATGGTGCAGTAGGTCAAACTTGCATGTCAGCATTAAGGGTATGTCCTGGTAATTTCAAACCCTAGGTTTCAGTGGGCGCGCGCCCTCCCTTTGAGCATGTGCTTTTCTTTTTCATTAAATTGCACCATGGGGAACCTTATCCCAATTGAGCACCGAATTTATAATTCAATTTATAAAGCAATAAATGGTTGACCCATCCTTAATTTCGTTCTAAGTTCCACTACCTCGAGTCCTCGACCACCTGACGTGAACTATCCATAGCCTTGCGTCGTTATTATGGATAGCAAGTATTGTCCACCGCTGTCTTGAGCAAGTTGCCCTGCGAAGGTATCACCGTCCATCCGCCAAGTACTATTTTCCCATTTGGAAGGTAGCTAGGTATGCCGCCAACATTTTGAGAAGATAGTAAAAGGAGAAAATTGAATATATAGAGTACACCAAGTGTGCCGAACATAGATGCACCAATTACGCCCACAATATTTCTCGGTATGTTTCCTACGAAAAGGGCCGGTGCTCCTGCAGTTTGCTCTAAAAAACACACTAAACTAAGTCACCACTTGTAGGGCTGCTGTCTGTTGTGCTAAATCATCCTTTGATCCATTGTTTAACATTCGGCACTTATGCTCAAGCCGAACGTTATTTCAAACACATGATCAGGGCAGTTAGAACTATCTCACCAAATCTAGCTGCCTCCCGCTAATAATTAAAAGAGAAGTTGACATCTCTTGGAGTGAGCAGTTGACATGAATTCAACTGCCAGTGGTGATAATGTCCACTTGTCGTCTGGTCACTAACTCACGACAGCTTCCGTACTGGAGAGATGGGCCTGTTTATTCTGATGCCCGGAACGAGCAAATCTGGGTTCGTAAGATGGGCTGGATGAGTGCAGCTGGGTTAATTAATATAGCGGACATTTCTTGGTTGCTTGGGCCTAATATGGACGGCCCGTCTCTTTTTGTTGTTGCCTCGGTCTGAGCCGCTGTGTGCGTACATGGTAGAATTGACATGGCAAGCGCGCGGAAATGGAAAGAAGAAGAAAATCGAGGCAGCTCTGAACTGAATACACACGTACCAGGAGCCCAGGAGCTTGGGCCATCATGGGCGATTTTAATTTGATTTTAGATGCGCAAGACAAGAACAACAGAAATATAAACAGAAGAATGATGGGAAAATTCAGACGCATCGTAGATGATCTCGCTCTAAACGACGTCGCACTAAATGGGAGGGCCTTTACTTGGACCAACGACAGACAAAACTCAACTCTAACCAGGATTGATCACGTTTTGGGGTCGATTGAGTGGCACACAAATTTCCCAGGTTGTTTTCTTCAGGGAATCACTTCAGCTATATCGGACCACTGTCCGCTTGTGCTATCTACCATTAGCAATGCCTACAGGTGCACAAGATTTCGTTTTGAAACTCACTGGATAAAAAAAGAGGGGTTTCACCAGGTGGTTGAAGAGGCTTGGAAGGATAATGTTGCGGGGATGTGACCAACCCGGTTGCCATTTTTAATTATAAGCTGCGCAAAACCGCACAAGCCCTGCAGAGTTGGAGTGCTAGAAAGTTTGGAGACATCAAGCAGCATATTGTGTGGGCAAACACTTTGATCGCCCTGTTAGATCAAGCAGAGGAAGTAAGGACCTTATCGTTTCAAGAAATCTGGTTTAGAAGAGAGCTCAAGGAAAAACTGCTTGGTTTATGTGCAGTGGACAGATCCATGGCACGTCAGCGATCAAGAATCACATGGCTCAGCGAGGGTGATGCTAATACAAGTTATTTCCACATACATGCAAGCCACAGAAGGAGAAAAAATTTCATCGGTGCAATGAAGGAAAATGATCACGTGGTAGTTACACATGATGAGATAGAGAAGGTACTAGAAGATCATTACCGAGACCGTTTTGGTAAACCAGCAATTCGAACCTCCTGCCTAGACCTGGACTATATTGGTATGGCTAGCTTGGACCTGCAAGATTTGGACAATATCTTTGCTGAAAAGGAAATTTGGGAGGCCATAAAGGAAATGCCAAATGAAAAAGCTCCAGGTCCGGATGGTTTTAACATCGCCTTCTACCAAAGTTGTTGGAACATAATCAAAAAAGATATGGTGGAAGCTTTCAATGCCTTATATAATTTGGATGGTCGTGCTCTAGAACAAATTAATAGCGCATACATGGTCTTGCTTCCAAAGAAAATGGATGCGAGTGAACCATCGGACTACAGACCAATAAGTTTGGTCCACAGCCTCGCAAAAATCTTCTCCATGGTCTTGGCCACAAGATTAAGGGTAGTTCTACCTAAAGTCGTAGGTTCGAACCAGGGAGCTTTCATGAAGGGTCGTTCGGTACATGAGAATTTCAAGCTGGTTAGAGAAACGGCTAGGTTGCTGAAAAGGAAAAACATTCAGAGCTGTCTCTTGAAATTAGATATTGCGAAGGCCTTTGATACAGTGGCATGGCAATTTCTGTTAGAGGTGTTACGGAAGAAAGGGTTCAGCCACAGATGGCGTGCTTGGATTGCAATGATTCTATCAACAACTTCATCCAGCATACTACTCAACGGTATCCCGGGACCAAGAATTAAACATGCTAGAGGGCTAAGGCAGGGAGATGCTTTATCACCTATGCTTTTCATTATAGTTATGGACGCACTCAGCCACCTCTTTGATAAGGCCGAAGAAGAAGGAGTTCTAACGGTGGTGCATGCTCAACAGCAAATTCCGCAACGCCTATCAATTTATGCTGATGATGTCATTTTGTTCATCAAAGCAGATCGACGAGAAGCGGTCGCTACTAAGAAAATTCTTGACATGTTCGGCATGGCATCTGGGCTAGTTTGTAACCTGAGCAAGAGCTCAGTCTCGGCCCTGGCTTGCACTGATCAGGCCTTGCAAGAAATAAGTAACACGCTAATTTGTCAGGTCGCTGCCTTGCCGATCACATACCTTGGCCTGCCTCTACACACCCGGAAGGCAAGAAAAGCTGAGTACAAGGCGCTGATTGATAAGATAAAAAATAGGCTTGCATCATGGAAAACACATATGCTTACTCATGGAGGGAGACTAATTCTGGTTCAATCCGTTTTGAGTGCGATTGCAATTTTCCATCTTCTTTCCCTGGAGCCTCCAGCGTGGGTTTTCAAGGCAATAGACAAAATCAGACGTGCCTTCTTGTGGAACGGAACGGAAGTGGTCGAGGGAGGTAAATGCTTGGTGAACTGGTCCACGGTCTGTCAACCTAAAGCAGTTGGTGGCCTTGGTATCTTGGATCTTGAAATTCTAAGCAAGGCTTTCCGTACAAGATGGGCATGGAACCTTTGTGCTAATGAAAAAAGGCCTTGGTGTGACCTTGCCGAGCCGGTAGATGAGAGCATTAGGGCAATTTTTAACACTGCAGCAAAGGTCGCTTTGGGCAATGGCGAGAGAACTATGTTCTGGTTAGACAAATGGATCAATGGGAAGACAATTAAAGACATAGCCCCAAACATCTACGAGATCATTAACCCGGAGATCAAAGCAAGAAGAACGGTGGCACAAGCCCTCAACAATGGAGCATGGATTGAGGACATAAAAAAACCGGTAACAATTAACACTTTCATGCAAGCTCTTGCTATATGGGAGGAATGCCAAGAAGTCACTCTCTCACCTCTCATCGAAGATAAGTGGGAATGGTCGTGGAATTCCAAAGGATTATTCACTACTAGCTCGGTGTATCAGGCCCATTTCAAAACAAAAATCTCATGTGATTTGGCCGAGGCCATCTGGAGAGCTTGGGCGCCGATGAAATGCAAACTGGCCATGTGGCTCTTCATTCGCCGGAGAGTTTGGACTGCCGATAGACTTCAAAGAAGAGGCCTACCCCATCCCGCCAGCTGTTCTTTTTGTGGCTCGGTTGAAGAAAATGCACAACATCTCTTTATGGGATGTGCGGTCGTCAACATTATATGGGGACATATTCTTAGTTGGGCAAATATTCAGAGGGTGACACCCTCAATCCAAGATAATTTAAGAGAATGGTGGGTGCATACCAGAGTACTCTTTACAAGAACAACTAGAAGAAAGCTGGATACGATGATTGTGCTGGTCGCTTGGGAGGTGTGGCGGGAAAGAAATCGGAGAGTGTTTGATAAAATTGTCAAACCCATAAATGTGCTAATTGAACACATCAAGAATGAGGCCAAACAATGGAATCTAGCAAGTGCAGGTCGCTTGAATCTTGACTGAAATTTTAGACTGGGTTTACTTCCCTTGGTCGTTTTGAGCTTGTAAGGTCGTTTGTAAATATGTTGTCTTTTTTTTTTCCTTGGCTTCGGCCAGTTCTGTAAGACCTACAGCCAGTCCGCTGGTTTTCTCTCTTTCTATCTATGTTAATACATGCAGTGCTCCTGCATGGTTCTAAAAAAAAAATACACACGTACCCGGGCTTGGTATTCCAAGAAAGGAAGAGGCCTTCGAGTATGGAATCTGGCATTTTCATTTGGAAAGCACATCGATAGAAAGTACTCTCTCCATTTTTAATATAAGATGTTTTAGCATTTGTCCACATTCACATATATCTAGATGTATATAGACATATTTTAGTGTGTATGTACACTTATATTAGTATGCATGTAGACAATATGTTGGATAGCTAAAACTTCTTATATTTATGCACGAAGGGAGTACAAGCCATGGATCCATCTATAAAATCCGACCTATTCTTCTCGATCTTATGCACACAAGCCAATCAATCGATACATACGGATCAATCGAGCTACGCACACCGACAACCGACCATGGCGGGATACCTGCGGGGCCTGGACACGATGCCGCCGACGTCCGCCGACCCGGAGGCCCCGACGGAACAACAGCAGAAAGAGAGAATCCTTTCGGCAGTAGCGGCGGCGGCAGAACGGCGACGGAGAGATGAACGCGTTTCGGTGGCTGATAAGTTGTGGATCTTCACATTCGTTGCCCTCGTGTGTGCGGTCGCCGGCGTCTTTGTATGGTTGGTCTTCTGGCTCCCCACTGTGTTACCGCGCGCCCCGCGCTACGCCGTCGCCATCGACTCCGTATCCGACCTCACCACCAACCGGACGGACCTCACCCTTGACACGGAGCTCAACCTCACCCTCCGCGTCGCCTCCCTGAGTCGCCGTCACGACGCGTGCATCGAGCCCGGTACCCGCTGTGTCACGCTGGCCGCCACCGCCACCATGACAGAGCTATGCGCCGGGCCGAGGGAGATGAAAGAGCAGCAGCTTGTCGCAATGGGGACACGGGTGCGCGTGCCCGGAGCCGTGATGAACAGCCTCGCGGCGGCGGACATGCGTCATGAGGAGCTGGTGTTCCAAGTCACAATCAGGTGGTCCGGTGACAAATACGCCAACAACATGCTCGTGGCCAGCGGCGGGCGCAGGATTTGAAGACTGTGTATTCAAAATTTTAAGAGGTGCAAAAAAAAAAAAACTTGTCTATAATTGATTATAGCATCAAATATTCGTAACCGTACAATGTATAGAAGATATAGCACAATTTCACACAAAAAAAATCAAGTCATAGAAACGGATCATAACTTGAATTGTTCACGAAAAAGTACCAATTGTTCAACATATCAAATAATAAATATCTGAACTATATAAAGATGAAAACTAACGAAATGATAAGAAAGCTCACAAGCTACAGGTTAACTTTCCGATTCTTCAAAGCCTGAAAATTATTGATGATGTCCTCATCCTTAACTTGCAAGAAGAAATCCCTTTCAATAAAGGTAACCAAGCAATCATTCAGAAACTTTTGGCCCATCCTGCTTCTTAGTTTATTTTTGATATAGTTCATCGAAGAAAATATTCTCTCAACACCAGCTGTTGCAACAGGGAGAACTAGCACCAATTTCAGAAGTTTGTAAACGATGTCATACCGAAGAACCTTCTCTGTTTTAACAAGCATCATAGACAGCTCGGCTAGGCTTTTCAAATTTGCAAAGTTTTCATCTGTGCTGACATCATTAATATAGCGGTTCAGTTGAAAAGGAAGTTGTACCAATTCTTCAACTCCAAAATCTTGAGGATAGAACTCAGCAAGCTTAACCAGGTTTTCAACATTGAAAGCAGAAAATGACTTGGCTGGACTGAATGATGCCATGCATCTAAGTAACTCTGTGTTTACCTCATCAAATCTGTTATTAAGTTCTTGAAGTTGTCTATCAATGACACCCAAAAACATATCAGCATGAAACCGGTGGTAATTAATGGCATCTTTGTAGAACCTCTTTGCTCTTTGTATAGGCTTGTACTTCCCATCCATGTCAACAACTCTGAGACGGTGCTTCACACAAAAAGTAGTGACCTTATCAAGAAATATTTTCCATCCATCATCATCTCTCAGAACCCCAAGCTCATCCTTTGTAAAAGCAAGAAGATCCATTGCATTCACAATATCTTGATCCCTCTTTTGTAAAGCATTGCAAAAGCCATTCGTGAGTCCAAAAATCTCATTCATCAAGTGCAGCAAGAAAATAAACTCAAATGACTCAAATACTTCTAACATAGTTTGAGCTCCTAAAGCCTCAGCCCCTTTACTTTCTTTCCCAACCCTGAACAAAACTTTTTTGATCGAAGGATATAAAGCCATAACATGCATCACAGTTCGGTGGTGAGATCCCCACCGTGTGTCACCTGGTCTTGATAAGCCCATTTCTTGGTTTAAACCTTGTCCACTTTCAATTTCACCGAGTCTCAGTGCTTGAATCATATATTCTGCTTGAGCTATGCGAAGCATACGAATCTTTTTACAAGACATCCCAAGAACATTCAACAAATATGCTAGCTGCCCAAAGAACCATTGGCAATCAATATTCTCCTTAGCAACAGCCACAAGGGTTAGTTGAAGCTGGTGGGCAAAACAATGAACATAATAAGCAGAAGGTGACTCTTCCATAATTAGTTTCTTAAGACCATTCAGATGGCCCTTCATGTTGCTAGCTCCATCATACCCTTGCCCACGCACCTTGGATAGTGGTAATTGATATTTTATAAGCAAAGATTTAATTGCTTCTTTGAGAGTTAATGCTGATGTATCTTCAACTTGAACAATGCCAAGGAACCTCTCAACCGGCTGTCCCATTTTATTGACAAAACGCAAGCAAATAGCCAACTGCTCCTGTTGATATGCATCACTTGATTCATCAGCGAGAATTGCAAAACACTCATCACCAACTTCCTCTATGATAAATTTAGTTGTCTCAAAAGCACAACAACCAATGAGTTGTTTCTGAATCTTCGCATCTGTCATTTGGCAATTATGTGGAGCATTATCTAGAACCACTTTATTAACTTCTTCAAAGTTCCCTGCCAGCCAATGCAAAAGTTCTTTGAAATTCCCTTTATTTGTTGAGTTTCTTGACTCATCATGACCGCGAAAAGCCAAACCTTGCCGCAGAATATATCTTATGCATTTAAGTGACCATTTCAAGCGAGCTAGATACTGAGCTTTGACTAGTGCAGTGCTTGAGGCAATGGACTCATGAATTGATGCTTTCGGTTTAATGAACATGTTATATTTCTCTTCAGCTTCACAATGAGCACTATTGATTTCACCCGCATGCGTACGGAATCTAACTTTCATGTTCCAATTTCTGAATCCTCCATTGACAAAACTATCTCCACCAGCAAATTTATTGGAATCTTTAAATAAGTAGCAAACAAAGCAATATGCAGCATCTCTATCAACACTATACTCAAGCCATTTGAAATCATCAAACCACTTTGGTTGGAAGCGGCGCATACCTCCACAATTATGTTGGGGGAAATCCTCCTTCTTCATCTTTGGCCGACATGGTCCCAATGCAATATATGCCCTTCTAACTGAATCTTGGTCGTTGACAACATATCCCGAGATAGGAGTCCTCAACCCAGGATCATGCTCAATGTCATAATTGCCGTGATCATCAAATTCATCACCAGATGAATCATCGTCTGACATCTCACCGTCTTCATCATCATATTCAGCATCATTCTCAATGTCAATATCTGGCTCTGTTCTTGCAGGTCGCTCAGGTATCTCAGGTTCAGGTGGAATATTTGTCTCACTGTCATTCTGACCTTGGAATAACACCAACTGCATCTCGCTGCCCAGATTTTCAGTTTCCCTCTCCCTCTTCTTTGCGGCAGCTCTTTCCATGAAAGCCTTCAAGTTAACAACAGGACTCTTTCTCTTCATGCTTCAGACCAAAAGCAACCAATTCAATCTGAAAAACAACAACAATTAGATCATACTAATTTCGGGCAAATTTCGCCTGAATTTTAACTGAACATTTACATCACCGCAAGTCCTCTATCTATAATCTATTTCTATGATTGATTGGGTTGTTCCGATATGCGAAATCATGTAAACATTGGATTTTAAAAGTGAAGATCAGATGAGGAAAAGACGCAATCAGCGCATACCTGTGGATTTCTTGGTCGATGGAAGTTCAGACTCGTGGTCGAGCCGTCGAGGACGACGAGGAGTCGAGGATTGGCACACGCGCCCTGCCGGCTGCCGCCTTGCTGCACCAACGCCGGTCGCCGGGGCTCCGCCGTCGCGCGTCGCAGTCGCCCGTCTGCGTCTAGGGTTGGGCGTCAATTTGGGGAGAATCTGAGGCGGATCAAACAGAGGAACACGAACAGACGAGGTCACACGAACAGACGTTTTAACCGATCGGTGCTTGCAGCGACGTGGGAACAATTGGGCCGAATAGCCATTTTCGGCCTCATAGAGGAGGGAGGCTGGCGGGAGATGGGCTTCTGGCCCAAATATGGCTCACTTTCGTTTTTTTTTCATATATGTGTATTATACACTACATATACCTAGTTTTTTGTCAAAAATTTTGGGTATTCAACTGAATACAGTTGAATTGAAGTGGGCCCGCCACTGCTCGTGGCGTCGTGCGGGGGCGGAAGGTCGGAGCCGCCGACCACGACCGGGAGGCTAGCTGCGAAGCGGTGCACCTTTGCCCGGACACCTAGAATGAAATGATGGTTCACACAAAATTCAAAATTGGAGGGATGAATACACTCGTTAGATGCACGGTCAGGATTTAGTCGTAGTATCCGTTTCTACTACAGTCCAGTATATTTTATTTTTGTGACGATACAAAGTTCGAGTGAAACGCTGTCGCTGTTTGTAATTTCTTTCAGTTCATGTTTAATTCGTTACAGTTAAACGTGTCTGAGTTGCTACTGTATTTTCACGTTTTCAGTTCAGCTTTAATTTGTTGGAGCTAACGTGCCAAATAACTACAGATTCGCTACTACTCCCTCCGTTCATAAAAAGATGTCTCAACTTTATCTAAATTTGGATGTATCTACACACTAAAGTATGTCTAAATACATACAAATGTAGAAAAGATTGGGACATCCGTTTGTGAACGGAGGGAGTACCATCTATAATTTTCACACCAATATCATATGAGATTCAGAGCTCAAACCCAACACAGTCGAACTGGATTGTTTTGCCAGTGAAAAACAAAGTATATTGAATCCCAAATATAATCATCTATTACCATAAAGCCGCCAACATACATGATGAAAGATGCAATCTCACAAACATCTGATCACACAAAACCTCTCTCCCACACGATACGGTACACGTATAATTACTGAATAAAACGATGAAGGCAGTTAAGAGAGAAAACTGTGTGAATAACTCCGGCCATAATTTTCCTTCTGGATGATAGTATTCAGTCATCAGTGGGACGACGGAAGCCTTTCTTTGAGGCACATGAGAACATCCTTTGTTCCTCGATCCAGAATAGGACGCCTTATGTTGTACAAGAAACCAAAACGAGGCTGAGCATTTCTTTTTTTCTTTTTCTTTCTGCGAGCCCCATGCGGGGACTACATCAAATGCAAGTTTATGTCCAACTTATGCACTAACAGTGCATGTCGACCTATTTTCCTTTGTGTCAACTCTACAAACATGCTTATCCATCACAAAAGAAAGGGAGAGAGTATAGATGCTTACCTCCTAAGGGGATTCCCATCAAGTTTCAGCACTTGCAGGGTAGGCTCAAGCAAACGTACCCTACCCATAATAAAACATCCGGAATAAGATAACACATCATAGAGAGTAGTACCGAGAGATTGAAAAGTACACAACTTGTGAGTAGGAAGTACTATTTGTTTTAACATTTAGACATGCTGGCATCTTTCAGGATTTCTCCAACAGAAATTTTGCAAAAATGCCAATACATAGAGGAGATTTTGCACTCCCGAGTTCTAGTGATCCTGCTAGGTTAAAAAGTTGAAAAAAATATATACAAGTTTCAAAAGTAATTGAAAATGATCTCGGATGTACCCAATAGTGTGCTCATCGAACGTGCCAAAAATCATCTTTTCAAATACTTCGTATTCTGGGCTACACAAAAATGACAAAAGTGTGGATCTGAATATGCATATTTTCAAATCTCCAAATTTATCGGACTTTGCCATTTTTGTGTAGCCTAGAGTACAAAGTATTTGAAGGTGATTTTTGGCACGTTCCTTAAATACACTATTGGGTACATCCGAGATTTTTTTCCAATGTTTTTTTTAATTCGTAAATATTTGTTTCGATTTTTTTAAACTACCAGAGCACTGGAGCTCATGTGCCAAAAACAGTTTTCGAATAGATAGCTACAACTACAAGAAGATATAACTAACAAATAAAAACAGATCTAAGATAGACGACATAAGAGGCAAGTTGCCTACAGTATAACTGCATTATTCTCATTTGCTACAGCTGAGATGCAAAGCATCAGAGAAGTTTACGAGGACCTAATGGGTTTCTTAGATTCAGACACAGAGGTCAGATAAAAGCTACTACTACTTAGAACAAGACAGACTAGCGGCTGTTGTCACGACCATGAGTAGAGAGCTATAGCCAAAATTTCCATAATTAATGGTTTCCTTACAAAGATGAATTCGGCCCAAATGTTTACTGCTAAGAAACCACATATGACATCAGACCAGCAGCAGCTCAGCTTCATAAAAGTACTACATAATAGAATTTGGCACAAATGTCTTGCAGCTAAGCTCGATGTCAATGTACCGTCATCTTTGGATGGCCTTCTGGATGTTGTCTCTCCGAGTGCTAGGGCTTCCTTTGGCGGTAGGTTTTGGTGCCTCGCTGAGTCGGATGTGGAGGATGGTTGCGTCGACGGTGGGTGTGTTGAAGAGGAGGTGCTGCCGGGTTGCAGCAAGTACTTGGTGGCGCCCATGGAGGACGAATGCAGGACGCCGGTCGCCATGTCAGGCCAATCGTTGGCCTCGGAGGCGTCGCGGATGGAGCGTCGTCTGGAGAAACGTCGTCAACAAAGGTTAGCAATGATTTCGTTTTCTGCTGATGCTTCTAGTGGCGCAGGAACTCCGGTGCGTGCGACGAACTTCAGAGTTCCGAAGCCGACGGTGGCTTTCTCGCCGCTGATGTCGAAGAGGACTAGGGCGCTGAAGATCCCTGTTCTGCCGGCGTCTTTCTTCACCGACGAAGACGGTGCTGGAGAATGGATCAAGGTTTGCCGGCGTCGGCAACCAGCGGCGTCCAAGGTAAGATCTCCGGAGCTACGATCCAAGTTTCACGGATCGAGATTTAAATTTCGAAACGGACGTGGTCAGGTGGGTTTCGGCCCGGCCAGACCCGCCCTACATGAAAGCCCATCAACTCGGATGGGTCCAGGATCGGGAAAAAAGAAGAAAATTCCCCCAAACCCTAATACGCCTGGAGTTTGTCTCCGACGTTTGTTTGGGTTCTTTTGGTCTCGGTATTCTCCCTCTGTCTCAAGAGACGGCGGCGCGATCGCGATGGCGTATCGTGGTGGCGGCGCTGGCGGAGGGGGTGATCATGGCCGCGGTGGTGGTGGACTGCCGGGGCGTGGAGTGTTCTCGGGGGCTGGGCGAGCTAGCACTTTTGAGGTGGGCGGCCCGAGCGGCACCGCAGGGAATCAGGCGGTGCAGCAATTCAATTTTGAACAACAGGGAGGCTTTCGCGGCGGCTTCAACGCTGGAGCTGGTATGGCTCGAGGTCGCCGTGGTGGTTTTCAAGCCGGTGGTGGCCGTGGTCGCCACTTTGACGGGCGCGGTCGTGGTGTTCCCGGATACGGCGGCCGTGGCCGTGGCTATGCTGCCTATGGTTATGGGCGCGCTGAGGGTGGTTTTGGAGCGGCATCTGGTTACGGGGCAGGTCGCGGACGGGCTGAGCATCGTGGAGTCCGTGGGCGCTATGGAGATGGAGCTTATGGACAATGGGGGGGCCGTGGCGACGCTTTCGTGCAGCCCACAGCTACCGCTGTTGCCGCGGCGGTGGCGCCTAATGCCCCACCCCCAGTCCCGGAGCTGGTACCGGCGGTCGCAGATGTCGCGGCTCCCGTTGTCGCAGCTGCAGTGCCTCCTGTACCCGAGGCGGCTGTGGTGCAGGGGGTGCCGGTTCAGATGGCGCCGGTTCAGGTGATGCCAGCACCTGCTGCGCAAGCTAATGTGGTGGCCAATCCGGTGCAGGCGGCGCCGGTGGCTGCTGTTTCGGCGGATCAGTTAGCTGCAGCTTTGGCTACGGCAATTCCGAAGAAAGGCAAGCGATGCTATAGGTGCGGGGTGTCTGGACATAAGTCTGTGGACTGCAAGGTGGATATCTGTGTGATTTGCGAGGGTCCTGCTCATGGGGATCGGACATGTCATTTGTTGACTGCTCCTAAGCCGCAGATTCGGGTGTACGGCTATGCACATGAGGAGCTTATCTTCTTTGCATATCCAGGAACGGCTTCATACAAACCGAAAATGGAAAATGTCAGGTTAGCCTCAGTGGTTGTGACAGGGGGTGATATGTCTATTCCTGCCATTGTTACACAGCTGCAGCGTTTGGTTCCACATGAGAACTTTATCTAGGATGTTCGTCGGATGGGGCACAATATTTATCAAGTCCAATTCCCAACTCGAAATGACCTAGAAAGGCTGAGAGTTTTTGGGCTGTGCCGTGTGCCTAACAGCGTGTGTGAGCTAACGGTAGACAGTTGGGCTCAGAACCCGCAGCCGATGAATACGTTGCCAGAGGTATGGTTGAGAGTCACAGGGATCCCAAGCCCTCACATTGGAGATTTCTTAGCTCTGTGGGCTGTTGGTGACATGTTTGGGATGACATTGGAGGTTGATATGGCTTTTACTAGAGAGCATGGGGTACTCAGGATGAGGATAGGGTGTTTGAACTACAAAAAAATACCTACACATTTTCCCTTGTTCATCAAAGATGGCTTCTATAATCTCACTTTCGTGGTTGAGGAGGGAGTGGTTCCAGGAGAGGGAGATGTGGAGATGGAGGGAAATGATGGGGACGATTCTGAGGATGACGATGAGGAGGAGCTCGATGATTTTCAGGAAGCGGTAGCTAAATATGGTCCTACGGGCTCCAAGGACAAAGATACGGGATTGAAGGACGTGTCGGAGGACAAGGGTCCGGATGGTGGTGCGGCAGCAAAACCACCTAGCTCTACGGTGTCGGGAGTTGTGTTTTCACCGGCTGTTCGAAGATCCTTTGAGTTGGCTCGTAAGGAGGTTGCTGCTCTTTTCGCTGGTGGTGAGCAGCCCCGATTTCCATTGGTTCGGACGGGTGTGCAGCAGGCGGCTGCTCATCCGTCTTCGCCGCTGCTTGGGTGCGAGGAGGGATGGTCCTCCTCTTCTTACTCTCCGACCAACACAGGAGGTGGTGGCGGATTGAGTGCTGCGGCTGCCGGGGGTGTTTCGTACGCCGTCGAGCAGACAACAACAACTGTCGGGCAGGCGGCCACGGCAGAGTTTCAGCTGAAGGCTGCGATCGTCAAGGGGTCGGACATGACTAGTGCTTTCGTGTGCAGTCCTGTTTCCTCGACCCCCTCGACGGCGGTGGTGAGTCCCACAGATGGTGGGGCTGCTCGTCTTTCTCCTATTACCCCAGGTGGGGGTGGTAGTTCGAGAGAGACGGGGCAGCAGCGATCTCCAGCGCCTATCGTCGGTATAGACGAAAAGATGGCGTCGAACCAGCTCGTCATCGACTTTGGCGGCATCCCTAACGTGGAGGCGTTGGGGCTGCGCTCTAGTGGTCGGATTCGAGCTCAGCACAATGCGGACGCCACTCAGATGGAGCGGGCAAAGGCACGAGCTGAGAGGCGCCACTCCTTGCCAGGTACGAATTTAAATGCACGTTTTTCCATTTTGTCTTTTTCGGATAAAGATATCGTTGATAGAGCGTCTAAGTTGGGGGTGTCTTTAGGAACAAATGATTTAACTGCTAGTGTTTCAGCCTCTTTAATTAAACAATATGAGATAGAAAGGTCGGCTACCATGTTGCAACATAATCTAAAGGATAATTATGATGACCACCCGCATAGTTTGATTCTTCACAAGGCTTCGTGCCTTACCGAAGATCTAGAAGAAGATGATATTTCTAGAACTTTAGAGGATAGGACGGATTTCTCGATACAATCTGAGAAGGTCAAAAGAACAAGGAAAAAGAGGGTTTATTCGAATAGCAACAAGCGTAGAAGCGCTAGGATTAAGCTTCAAACAAGAAAAAACAATGCATAATTTAAAAGGCATCTTCTGGAATAGTGAGGGTTTTCGTGACCCCGGTAAGCATCTGTTTGTGCAAGAATCCATTAGAGAGAGAAAATTAGATTTTATCGCCTTGTCGGAGACGGGTAGATCTAATTTTGCCACTCCCTTCTTAACACACTTAGCAGCTGGACAGGATTTCAGTTGGTTTTGTTTACCACCGAGAGGAAGGTCGGGGGGTATGTTGATTGGGGTTAACACGACAACGATTCAAGTAAAAAATGTGGATGTTGGAGACTTTTGTGTCAAGTTGTATGTTAAATCTAGATGCGATGGTTTCGAGTGGGTTTTGGTGTCGGTCTATGGGGCGGCACAAGACGAGCACAAACCAATGTTCTTATCAGAGTTAGTCCGCTTATGTGAAAATGAACCATTACCGATGTTGGTGGGTGGGGATTTTAACATTTTACGGAAACCTGAAGAAAAGAGCAATGCTAACTACAATGCACGCTCGCCAATAATGTTTAATGCTATCCTACAGAGCCTTGAGTTGAAAGAAATTGAACTTTCGGGTAGACAATACACTTGGGCTAGTAGGAGAGAAACACCTACTTATCAAAAATTGGACAGAGTGTTAGCCACAACTGAGTGGGAACAGAAATTCCCTTTAGTTTCGGTTCAGGCCTTGACTCGGGCAGGGTCTGACCATACTCCCCTCTTCGTGGATTCGGGGGTACAAGCTCACTTAGGCAATACGGCGCACTTCTCTTTTGAACTTTCTTGGCTTAGAATAGAAGGTTTTTATGAGATGGTAGCGGCGGAGTGGAACAATTATGTAAAAGGGGACTCCCCTATTGACGTATGGCAAAATAAAATTAGACATTTGAGAAGATACCTAAAGGGTTGGGCAAAAAATCAAAGCGGTAAATATAAGAAAGAGAAGGAACGGTTGTTAAAAATTATCGATGAGCTAGATATTAAAGCTGAAAGCACACCTCTTAGTGCGGGTGAGCGAGAGGCATTAAGAGAAGCTAATGATAAAATTTGTTGTCTTCGAAGAGACGAGGAAACAAAATGGGCACAAAGGGCAAAAGTTAAACATATTCAGGAAGGGGGAAATAATACGAAGTATTTTCATCTTATTGCAAATGGAAAACAAAGGAAGAAGAAAATTTTCCAATTAGAACAAGATGAAGGAACCATAGTAGGAGAGTCGAATCTGAAAATGTATATTTCAGAATATTATAAAAAACTCTTTGGGGAACCCGACCCAAATGGAGTCACCATGAATGAAGAAATGGTCCATGATATTCCGCGACTTACACAAGAAGAGAATAAAATTCTTACAGCTGATTTCTTAGTGAAAGAAGTGTATGAATCAATATCTCAAATGGAACTCAATAAGGCTCCGGGGCCTGATGGTTTTCCTGCTGAGTTTTATAAGACATTTTGGGAGATAATTCGAAATGATCTTATGGCTCTCTTTGTACAATTGAAGCAAGGGAATCTGTCCTTGTTTAAATTAAATTTTGGTGTCATCACGCTTTTACCGAAAAAAGAAAATGCGGTTCAGATTCAACAATATAGACCCATATGCTTACTTAATGTCAGCTTCAAGATCTTCACAAAAGTAGGTACTAATCGTATTACCGAAATTGCACAAAAGATAATTAGGCCGACGCAGTCGGCTTTCATGCCAGGGAGACACATTTTAGAAGGTGTTGTCGTTCTACATGAAACCATTCATGAGCTTCATAGGAAGAAAATGGATGGAGTTATCTTTAAAATCGATTTTGAGAAAGCATATGACAAAGTAAAATGGCCTTTCCTCCAACAAGCATTGCGTATGAAAGGTTTTGCACAAGAATGGTGTAATTGGATTATGCAATTTGTTCAGGGAGGAAGTGTCGGGGTTCGGGTGAATGATGACATCGGTCATTATTTCCAAACCAAAAAGGGTTACGACAGGGGGATCCGTTGTCTCCTATGTTGTTTAATATAGTGGCAGATATGTGATGACCCACAAGTATAGGGGATCGCAACAGTCTTCGAGGGAAGTAAAACCCAATTTATTGATTCGACACAAGGGGAGCCAAAGAATACTTGAGAGCCTTAACAGCGGAGTTGTCAATTCAGCTGCACCTGTGAATAGTCTTGCTCGACACAGATTATCAGTAGCAACAGTTTTATAGCAGTAGTAGCGGTGAAATAATAGCAGCAGTAAACAGAGACAGCAGTAGTGATTGCAGTAAACAGTAGGATTAAAACACTGTAGGCATAGGGATGGATGAACGGGCGCTGCATGGATAAGATAGCTCATATAATAATCAAGACATAGGCATTGCAGATAATAATGATAAAGCATCCAAGTACTAAGTAAACGTAGGCATGTGTTCCGTATATAGTCGTACGTGCTCGCAATGAGAAACTTGTACAACATCTTCTGTCCTACCAGCCGGTGGCAGCCGGGCCTCAAGGGAATCTACTGGTAATTAAGGTACTCCTTTTAATAGAGTACCGGAGCAAAGCATTAACACGCAGTGAACACATGTGATCCTCACATCGCAGCCATTCCCCTCGGCTGTCCCAATTATTGTCACTTTGGGACCGCGGGTTCCGGACAACAATATGTGTATACAACTTGCAGGTATGATCAATAAACAGTGCATATCATTATGAAACAATAACATGTTCAGATCTGAAATCATGGCACTCGGGCCCTAGTGACAAGCATTAAGCTCAACAAGTTGCAACAACATCAATAAGTACTAACAACGGATACTGGGCACCATGCCCTAATGATCTTATAGCTTATTACATGAACAATCTCATCCAATCCCTACCATCCCCCTCAGCCTACAGCAGGGAATTACTCACACATGGATGGGGGAAACATGGATGGTCGATGGAGAAGCGTCGGTGATGATGATGGCGATGATCTCCTCCAATTCCCCGTCCCGGCGGAGTGCCAGAACGGAGTTTCTGGTCCCCGAAATAGGTTTCGCGATGGTGGCGGCGTACGGTGATGTTTCTGGATGAAGTGGACGACCCCCCGACGTTTTTAGGTCAGAAGGGTTAAGTAGTCGAAAGGGGGACTCGGGGAGGTGCCCGAGGCCCCTCCTCATAGGCTGGCGCGGCAGGCCCTTGGCCGCGCCACCATGTGGTTTGGGCCACTCGTGGCCCATCTCCGCCTCCCCTTCTGGCTCCGTGAGTCTTCTGGTAAAATAGGAGGTTTGCGATCTTTTCTGGTGTTTTTCCCGAAAGTTGACTTTCTGCACAAAAACAAGACACCAGGGCAATTCTGCTGAAAACAGCGTTAGTCCGCATTAGTTGTATTCAAAACACACAAGTTAGAGGTAAAACAATAGCAAAAGTGTTCGGGAAAGTAGATACGTTTTGGACGTATCAACTCCCCCCAAGCTTAGCTTATTGCTTGTCCTCAAGCAATTCAGTTAACAACTGAGTGCGATAAAAGACTTTCACGAACACATTTGCTTCATATGATGCATATATTCTCACTATATGTACAAATGCTTAGCAATTCAAGATGAGGCAAATGCAAATAATGTCACTCAATAGGCATGTAAACTATGAAAAGATACCAACATACTAATAGCAACAAACATGAAACATATTAATTCACAAGATTGTAATGCTCATAATAGGATATGACAAGATGGTATCTCGCTTGCCCGTTTTTGTACAGCAAAACATAAATGCCCAGGCACCTCTGAAGTTCATGGGAAGACTAGAATCAAAGATATCAAAGATAAAAGCATCAAAGTTATATCATAGTTAACCACATTCTGGGACAAGCACATTACACTAAGAATGACAACTATGCTCTCGAGAAAGTGCTCAAAGAAAGGATGGTGACTCAACATGAAAGTAAAAGATTGGCCCTTCGCAGAGGGAAGCAGAGATTATCATGTGCTAGAGCTTTTCATTTTTAAAACAGAAGCAAAATTGTTTTGGGAAGTGTTTGTTGTTGTCAACGAATGGTAGTGGGTACTCTAACCCCCTTGTCAACCAGACTTTCAAGAGCGGCTCCCATGAAGGACGTTATTTCTACCAGCAAGGTAGATCATCCCTCTTCTCTTTTGTTTACACATGTATTTTAGTTTCATTATGGGTGACACTCCCCCCAACCTTTGCTTGCACAAGCCATGGCTAACCGAATCCTCGGGTGCCTTCCAACATTCACATACCATGGAGGAGTGTCTATTGCAAAATTAAGTTGCTTACTGATAAATCAGGGCAAAACATGTGAAGAGAATTATTAATGAAAGTTGTAATTAATTGGGGCTGGGCACCCCGTTGCCAGCTCTTTTTGCAAAATTATTGGATAAGCGGATGTATATGCCACTAGTCCATTGGTGAAAGTCTGTCAGAAGTAAATGACAAGATTGAAAGATAAAACACCACATACTTCCTCATGAGCTATAAAACATTGACACAAATTGAGAAGTACTTTGAAGGTTTTAAAGGTAGCACATGAAAATTTACTTGAATGGTTCGAAATGCCATGCATAGGTATTTATGGTGGACACTTTGGAATAACTTGGTTTTCATGGTTTTGGAAGCACGAGCAGCATTCCCGCTCAGTACAAGTGAAGGCTAGCAATAGACTGGGAAGCGACAATCAAGAGAGCAATAACCGTCATAATCATGCTTGCGACAAAATGAAATTAATTGAGACATAAAAGTGATACAAGAACTCTGAGTCAAAATAAATCATCAAGGCTTAATTGACTTTTGTTTTTCAGTCATACGCATGCATGAGCATGTGCCAAGTCAATTCGAATGAATTTTCAGAGGAGGATACCACAATGTCATACCCTCTATGAATAGAACAATGCAAGCAAACATCAACATAACATGCTACCACTATTAATAAATTGGGACCGATCATGAGAGAACAAGAACTACTAAGCATCCACTAAATGACATATACCTCACATGAACCAACTAAGCATGCTCACATAGATGAGTATATGTACAAAAATGAAAACAAATGGAGTTCATACCAGCCTCTCACCCCAACTCAAGTTGTTGTAGATCATCCTTATTGCTTTTTCACTTGTGTTGCTTCGAATGATAAGAATGAAAACCAAGCTCCATCGGAGTCACGGATGCTGTCCAACTCTGAAAACACTATACAAAACCAAAAAGAAACAACAAATATTTTTGGGTTTTCGAGTTTTTGAAACAAGAGCAAAAAGAAACAAACAATAAAGCAAAATATTTTTGGATTTTTGAATAACAAACCGAATTTTAAAACTAAGCAAACTAATACTGAAACTTAAAGAAACAAATGAAGAGAAACAACAGAAATATTTTTGGTCTTTTTGTGTTTTGGAATGCAGCAATAAAAGGTAAACAATTAAAAAGAAAGAAAGAAAACTGCAACATGGATATACAAAGTATCGACAAGATATGATATGTAAATGAGTGAGATGTCGATATACCTCCCCCCAAGCTTAGGCTTTTGGCCTAAGTGGAGATCAATCCCATGGTGCCCAGGAAGTGGCGCCTCCATAGTACGACGAGGAAGGCCCTCGTCCTGGTAAGAGCTGGATGACGCTCCAAGGTAAGTGACGGTGTAGCCATCATCAGGTGCTTCTCCCTCCTCCTGGTGCTGCTGGTGAAAGCCTCGCACTCTAAGCTGCTCCTCCAACGCCTCCTTGGAGTACGACCACGGTCTCCTGTGTAAAGGGAACAGATCGGCCTGGGGCAAAGGCACTTCATATTCATCCCCGTTAGTAAATAAAACTTTGTAAACAATGTTTCCTAAATGAGAATTAGGTGTGACAAACTGATGGCCTTTCATAGCAGCAATATCAAGTCTAAAAGGGGTTAGCTTCTCATCAGTAGGACTAACGGAAAGACCTAGATATGCGATAACTCGTGAAGCAACAATTCCTCCATAAATAGGTCCACTAGCAGCCAAACGGCGAGCAATAAGGGCACCAAGGTTGTAAGCAGTGTTACCATTAAGTGCAGCAGCAAGAAAAGCAAGATGATAATTAGAAATGTTACTAGTGTTTTCCCTACCAAGAATGCTAGTAGCAAGATAATAAACGAAATATCTAATGGCAGGGAATTGGATGTTCCTTATCTTGCCGCGCTGAGCGGTGCGGTCATCGTCGTTGGTCACTCCTCGGTAAAGTTCCACAAAGTCTTTGGTGTTCCCTGCAATCTTCTTCGCTGTGCCTATAGGAGCAATATCTATGGCAGCACAAAAGTCTCCCAACCCATTGTAACAGGCCTGTCATAAATCTTAAATTGGACAGTAGGCGTATAAGATGAATTCACAAATTTAAAACTCTCAACAAAAGTTTTGGTGAGCCAATAATGTTGGTCGCTCTCATCCTGCATATAAGTGGTTAGGCCAACTCTCTGGATGAGGAACATGAAGTCATCAAGCAACCCTGCATTACGCAAAAACTCCATGCATGGAAAGGATGAAGCATTTGGGATTTGGTCACCCCTCCATCTCCAATGTTCGGTGCAATGACATCCTCATCATAGGAACGCCTAACTCGAGTAGATGCCCTCAAAGGCCTTCTCGCTCTCTGAGAATCCCTTTCAAACACCTCACCAAAGGTGTGGTTATGCATTTTCCTTTTCTGAAATTTTTTAACAAACATTATAAAAATTGATTTTGAGACATACAAATGAGGGGAACTACTATATGAACTTGCTAGAGGACTAAACATGCATCAAAACTGATTATATCAACATAGAACAAGCATGCATACTCACTTAACAAGTCACCTACAGCAGCAAAATACTCAAGGTATACTTACTAAACAAAATTCTACTTGGATACATGGAGGAGTCACATACCGGAGAGCAAATGGTCCAAATTTCAGCAACAAAGATGGGCTGAGCAAGGAGATCGAAAAATCTCGAGCAAGAGCAGCAAGAACACGGGTTTGAGCAATGGTGGTGTGTTTGTCGGGAGAGAGAAAGAAATGAGAGGAAGATGGGTGAGTGGAGGGCCAGGTGGGGCCCACACCATGCCACGGCGCGGCCACACCCCTGCCGCGCGGTGGGGTGGTGTGGTGGCATGGTGGGTCCCCCTGGTCAGCTCCAGGCACTCCCACATTCCTCTTTAAAAATAATAATGGTATAATTTTCAGAAATTTTTGAAAACTTTCATTTTGCACATTTTCTGGATATTTAAATAATAAACTTAGAGCAGAAATAGAATTTTATAAAGACCAGTTTCAACTAAAACTTTGCAAGTTCAGTAACACAACAGTAGGTAAAACAAAGTTGAAGAAAGAAATGTTGTTTAGCTCTTTTATGTATGCAAATACATTTGATAGCAAGGTTGATCAAGTCTTGGCACCAAATAAATTTACATGACACAAATGATTTAAACATCATGAACACTCATGTTACCTTGTATTGTATTGATATGGATCCAATCATAATGTTTTGATATCCTTCTTGATGATCATATATAGGGCAATCAATACTTCCCACTTTGATAGTTTTAAAATTGGAGATGGTATTGACTCCATAAATCTTGTCAACTTTCTTGGGGAAATAAACAGTATGTTCTTTATCATTAACATTGAAAGTTACTTTTCCTTTATTGCAATCAATAACAGCACCTGCAGTATTTAGAAAAGGTCTTCCAAGAATAATAGACATATTATCATCTTCAGGCATTTCAAGAACAACAAAATCAGTCAAAATTAAACAATTGTTAGCTACTTGAACAGGGACATCCTCACAAATGCCAACAGGAACAGCAGTAGATTTATCAGCCATTTGCAAAGATATATCAGTAGGTATCAATTTATCAAGATAGAGTCTCTTATAAAGAGAAAAAGGCATAACACTAACTCCTGCTCCCAAATCACATAAGCAGTTCTAACATAATTATTCTTGATGGAGCAAGGGATGGTTGGTATACCTGGATCTCCAAGCTTCTTAGGAACCTTGCCATTGAAAGAATAATTAGCAAGCATAGTAGAAATTTCCTCATTAGGAATTTTCCTTTGTTAGAAACAATATCTTTCATATACTTTGAGTAAGGAGGCAATTTAATAGCATCAGTCAAAGGAATTTGCAAAACAAGGGTTTCATCCATTCACAAATTTATTATAATGTTCTTCTTCCTTTGATTTTAGTTTCTTAGTTGGAAAAGGCATTTGCTTTTGAACCCAAGGTTCCCTTTCATTACCATGTTTCTTAGCAATGAAATCTTCCTTAGTGTACTTTGTGTTTTTAGTATGCTTTTCAGGTTCCTTTTCACTAACTTCTTTATCAAGAGCATCATTTTTATCCTTATCACTATCAAGTTCATTACCACTTTCAGTTTCAGCATCAGAGATAGATATACTATTAGGATCATTAACAGTTTCAGAGGATTCTACAACATTTTTATGTTTCTTCTTCTTCTTTTTCTTAGAAGGAGAAACTGGATTTTCAGCTAGTTGAGAATCTTGTTCAATTCTTTTAGGATGTCCCTCAGGATATAAAGGATCCTGAGTATGAGCTCCACTTCTAGTGCTAACATAGACAGGTTTTAATTTTTCCTTAGAAGCATTGGCTAACATGTCTTGTTGCACTTTAGTGAGTTGATCAATTTGAGTTTGAACCATATGGAAATGTTTAATAAGCATCTTAACATCATTGGAGGTTCTCTCCACAATATCATGCACTTACTAATAGCTAGAGAATTTTCATGCAAATGATTCTCTACTCTCATATTAAAATTATCTTGCTTAATAACATAATTATCAAATTCATCTAAGCATTGATCAGGTGGTTTAGAGTAGGGAATATCTCCTTCATCGAACCTGTGGAGAGAGTGAACCTCAATTATGGATGGATGAGGAATTGGCTTACACAAATCTTCAATAGGTGGAAGGTTCTTCACATCTTCAGATTTAATACCCTTCTCAATGAGAGTCTTCTTGGCCTCCCTCATTGTTTCATCATTCAATTCAATCATACCTCCCCTCTTCTTTGATATTGGTGTCGGTGTAGGTGTGGGGGTCGGCGCAGGTAGAGTCCAATCATCATAATTCTGGCTGATTTTAGCCAATAATTCTTCAGCTTCTTCAGGGGTTCTTTTCCTGAAAACACAACTAGCACAACTATCCAGATATGCTCTAGATTCAATAGTTAGTCCACTGTAAAATATATCAAGTAGATCATGCTTTTCCAAATCATGTCCAGGCCGAGCTCTGATAAGAGAGCAAAACCTTGTCCATGCCTCTGGAAGTTTCTCTTCATCTTCCTGGTCAAAGTTATAAATTCTTTGCAAAGCATCATGTTTAGCACTAGCAGGGAAATATTTCTGAAAGAAAACATCAAGCAAACCAGTAGGACTAGTAATAGAACCAGGAGACAAGTTGTTATACCAAGCTTTAGCATCATCTTTTAATGAGAAAGGAAAAATCTTAGCAACAAAGTAGCTACGCTTCTTAATATCATCAGAAAATAAGCCACTCAAAGTAGAGAGCTCATTCATGTGCTCTACAGCACTTTCACTCTTAGTGCCACAAAAAGGAGTTTTCTCAACAATAGATATATGAGATAAATCAAGAGAAAAATCATAATCCTTATCTTTAATGTTTATAGGAGAAGTGGCAAACTTAGGATCAGGTGACAACTTGTATTTAACAGCATGTTGTGCAAGAAAATTTCTCATATTACTTGCACCAGTAGTAGCATTACATTTATCAATAAAATCATCATCAAGTTCCACATAAGTTTCATCAGGATCATCATCACAAGTATAATCCCTTAACTCAGGTGAATAAACAGGAGTAGTAGGACTTCCATTAGGTGTTCTAGTATTTTCAAGTTGTTTAGACTTAGCAATAGCAGCATCTAAAAGTGGACCTAATGAAATATTCTCATCAATCACAGTAGAAGCATCATCAACATTATCAGAGGCAATTTCAGATTCAGCAGTAGTACCAACACGTGAAGATTGTGGTGGTGTAACAAGTTGACTCAATACAGATGGTGAGTCAAGAGCAGCAGAGGTACTAAGTGTCGTACCTTTTCTTGTAGTGGAGGGCAATACATGGACCCTCTCATCACGAGCTTTACCCATGATGAATAAATTTCAGCGAGCAGTATAGATCACAAGTGAACTCCCAAATAAAGCTATGCTCCCCGGCAACGGCGCCAGAAAATAGTCTTGATGACCCACAAGTATAGGGGATCGCAACAGTCTTCGAGGGAAGTAAAACCCAATTTATTGATTCGACACAAGGGGAGCCAAAGAATACTTGAGAGCCTTAACAGCGGAGTTGTCAATTCAGCTGCACCTGTGAATAGTCTTGCTCGACACAGATTATCAGTAGCAACAGTTTTATAGCAGTAGTAGCGGTGAAATAATAGCAGCAGTAAAAGAGACAGCAGTAGTGATTGCAGTAAACAGTAGGATTAAAACACTGTAGGCATAGGGATGGATGAACGGGCGCTGCATGGATAAGATAGCTCATATAATAATCAAGACATAGGCATTGCAGATAATAATGATAAAGCATCCAAGTACTAAGTAAACGTAGGCATGTGTTCCGTATATAGTCGTACGTGCTCGCAATGAGAAACTTGTACAACATCTTCTGTCCTACCAGCCGGTGGCAGCCGGGCCTCAAGGGAATCTACTGGTAATTAAGGTACTCCTTTTAATAAGTACCGGAGCAAAGCATTAACACGCAGTGAACACATGTGATCCTCACATCGCAGCCATTCCCCTCGGCTGTCCCAATTATTGTCACTTTGGGACCGCGGGTTCCGGACAACAATATGTGTATACAACTTGCAGGTATGATCAATAAACAGTGCATATCATTATGAAACAATAACATGTTCAGATCTGAAATCATGGCACTCGGGCCCTAGTGACAAGCATTAAGCTCAACAAGTTGCAACAACATCAATAAGTACTAACAACGGATACTGGGCACCATGCCCTAATGATCTTATAGCTTATTACATGAACAATCTCATCCAATCCCTACCATCCCCCTCAGCCTACAGCAGGGAATTACTCACACATGGATGGGGGAAACATGGATGGTCGATGGAGAAGCGTCGGTGATGATGATGGCGATGATCTCCTCCAATTCCCCGTCCCGGCGGAGTGCCAGAACGGAGTTTCTGGTCCCCGAAATAGGTTTCGCGATGGTGGCGGCGTACGGTGATGTTTCTGGATGAAGTGGACGACCCCCCGACGTTTTTAGGTCAGAAGGGTTAAGTAGTCGAAAGGGGGACTCGGGGAGGTGCCCGAGGCACCCTCCTCATAGGCTGGCGCGGCAGGCCCTTGGCCGCGCCACCATGTGGTTTGGGCCACTCGTGGCCCATCTCCGCCTCCCCTTCTGGCTCCGTGAGTCTTCTGGTAAAATAGGAGGTTTGCGATCTTTTCTGGTGTTTTTCCCGAAAGTTGACTTTCTGCACAAAAACAAGACACCAGGGCAATTCTGCTGAAAACAGCGTTAGTCCGCATTAGTTGTATTCAAAACACACAAGTTAGAGGTAAAACAATAGCAAAAGTGTTCGGGAAAGTAGATACGTTTTGGACGTATCAATATGCTCGCCATCTTAATCGCACGGGCGAAGGAAGATGGTCAAATAGATGGACTCATACCTCATTTAGTTGAGGGAGGGTTATCTATTTTACAATACGCGGATGACACTATCTTATTTCTGGACCATAATCTAGAGAAGGCGGTAAATCTAAAACTGATATTGTGCATTTTCGAACAGCTTTCGGGGCTGAAAATAAACTTTCACAAAAGTGAGATCTTTTGTTTTGGGAAGGCGAAAGAGGTAGAAGATCAGTACCGACAAATCTTCGGATGTGAGTCGGGGTCGCTACCTTTTAAATATTTGGGGGTTCCGATTCACTACCGGAGACTCCGAAACGATGAATGGCAACCGGTGGAATGTCGTTTTGAAGGCAAACTCGGTTGCTGGAAAGGGAAGATGTTGTCCTATGGGGATCGGTTGGTACTTGTGAACTCGGTTTTAACAAGCCTTCTGATGTTCATGCTATCCTTTTTAGAATTACCTAAAGGGGTGAGGAAAAGGTTGGACTTCTATCGATCTCGATTTTTCTGGCAAAGTGACGAGAATAAGAGGAAGTATAGATTGACAAAATGGAACATTATTTGTAGACCAAAGGATCAGGGAGGTTTAGGAGTCGAAGTACTTGAATTAAAGAACAAATGTTTGCTTAGCAAGTGGCTATTCAAACTTTTGAATGAGGAGGTGTGTGGCAGGAGCTGTTACATAACAAGTACCTTCAAAGTAAAACTCTATCTCAAGTAGAGGCTCAACCTACTGACTCCCCCTTCTGGAAGGGATTGATAAGAGTCAAAGATGATTTCTTTAGTAGAGGATCATTTGTTGTCGGCAATGGAGAAACCACAAGGTTTTGGGAGGACAATTGGTTAGGTAATTCTCCATTGATGAACCAATATCCGTTTTTGTATAATATTGTGCAACACCAGAATGTTTCGGTTCATGATGTGTTGCATAATGCCCCCCCACTGAATATAGGATTTCGAAGAGCCTTAGTGGGGAACAAGTGGGATATGTGGTCTCATCTGTGCCTTAGATTGATGCAAGTTTCACTGAATAATGTTCCTGACTATTTTAAATGGAATCTGAACCAAAATGGACAATTCACAGTTAAATCAATGTATGAGGACCTCATGAATGGTCATACAACTTATTTACAGAAGTATCTTTGGAAATTAAAGATACCGCAAAAGATTAAAAATTTTATGTGGTTCCTTCATCGAAAAGTCTTGTTAACTAAAGATAATTTGGCTAAGAAGAATTGGAAAGGTAGCTCACATTGTTCTTTTTGTGGGAGTGATGAGAGTATAGATCACCTTTTCATTGCTTGCCCTTTTGCAAAACTTGTATGGCGTGTCGTCTTTTGTACTTATAATATCCCTCCCCCTACTAATGTCACAAACATGTTTGGGAATTGGTTAAGGGGGATAGACAAAAAGACCAAGGATAGGATTCGTATCGGCGTCTCCGCTATTTGTTGGTCTATTTGGAACTGTCGAAATGGTATTGTATTTAACAGAAAGGATAATTTTCATGTCTTACAGGTTATCCACAGGGCGGTTCACTGGATACAGTTATGGGCTTTCCTGCTGCCTTCGGACCAGCGGGACCTTATGGTGGCTGGATGCACGCGACTGCTGCGCGTGGCACAGGATTTTTTCTCCCGGCATACGTGGCAACATATTAGTCGGCTTTCGTAGTCTTTCTATTTGTGTGTCATTATTTGGTTGAGGCATGTCTCGACTTATACTCTTTTGGGAGATGGTAGCAAAATAAGATACTCATGAACTCTGTAATAATCGGCTGTGTGCATCAATCGATGCAGAGGCTGGGATTAATAAAATTCCCTTTTCTAAAAAAAAACACAAGTTAACAGAAGTACTACATAATAGAATATACTGTAGCATTTCGCGAATATAGCTTATTGACTAACATTTTCTACTCTTTAATTTGTTTAGACTACTCATAGTGGGGAGTAACATTGAGTGGTAACATACTTATGTTACTACCCTATGTTACTACGTTCATAGTCAGTACATGCTGCGCTTTAATTACTGGTTGGTCCTCTCAACACATCCAGACAAGATCTCAGACATGCATATTTATGCAACCTTTTAGTAGTGCATAAAAGACAAAACCACCCTATTGTATCGCAGACTTGTAGACAATCATATATGACTATGTTGTTAAAGAAAACAACATACCAGCTCGGCTGGGAGCGCTGTTATATTATTGTCTGACAGATCAAGCTCGATGAGAGCAGTAAAATCCTTGATACCCTGTTTAAATGCAAAAATTTGAAATAGGCATATCATGTGATGATTGTAAAAACCAAAAAAACATCTTAAACCCTGGTAGTACCTCTGGTACAGTTATAAGATGATTCTGACTGAGGTTAAGAATTCGTACTTGTTTCAATAGCAAAAAGCCAATGGGAAATTCCCGTAGTTTCATCCGTATGCTCACAAAGAAAGGGAAAATAAGTATCTGGGCTACGCATTAATTTTCACAAGTGTGAACTAGTGCCAATTAATGTTAGTCAAGATGAAGCTCAAGATTTTGCTCAGACACTCTGTTGTAGATTAGGGGACTTCCTATAAAATATTTGGGTGTTCCCCTGCATCATTCTAAACTTCGGAAAGAGGATCTACAACCTATTGTAGATAATCTTCTAAAAAGAGCCGCTGGCTGGAGAGGCAAACTATTGTCTCACGCTGCAAGGCTAGAGCTGGTTCGTAGTGTACTAGCCAGTATCCCTCTCTACCTCTTGAGTGTGATTAAGTTCCCTAAATGGGCAATTAAGCTTATCAACTCACAGATGGCTCACTGTTTGTGGGACAACTATGAGGGTCATTTTAAATATCACTTAGCTAATTGGGCCCTTGTTTCCCAGAAAAAAGAGTATGGGGGCTTAGGGGTTCCAAATTTAGCTGAAATGAACATTTGCCTTTTGGCATCTTGGGTTAAAAGGTACCACGTAGATGGTGACAAGCTATGGAAGCAAATAATTGACTTCAAATATAATGTCGAAAACCCCAACATCTTCTCCTCCTCGGAGCTGGGTGCATCTCCTTTTTGGAAAGGTGTGCTCTGGGCTGCTAAGGCGGCTAAAATTGGGTATTGGAGGAAGATAGGCAATGGTAGGAAAGTTAAGTTCTGGGAGGACCAATGGTTTGGCTCCTCCAGCCTTGCGATCCAGTACTGGGACCTTTATACCATTGTTAATGAGCAAAATGCCACTGTGGCAACTCTTTGGGATGGCGACCAACTTAAGGTTACATTCCGTAGATGTTTTAATCATGCTCTCATGACTCAGTGGTATGAAGTCTTAAATATAGCTCAATCTATCAACTTTAGTGATGAGGATGATGCTATTATCTGGAAGTACGAATCCAAAGGCACCTACAGTGTTAGCTCTTTATATGCAGTTATTAACTTCAGAGGTGTCCTCCCTGTTTATATCCATGCGGTGTGGAAGGTGAAAGTTCCACCCAGGATTCATTTCTTCCTTTGGTTGCTGTCGCATAACAAACTTCTCACTAGAGATAATTTGTTAAAAAGACAACATGTTGATGATCCATCTTGTGTGTTGTGCTCTGACCTGGAAACGTGTACCCATCTCTTTTTCGAGTGTGTGGTTGCCAAAGCTGTTTGGGATGAGCTGAAACGCGTTTTAAAACAAGATGGTCTTCAAAAATCTTTCCACTATGTTGCCAGCATGTGGCTTGATGAGAAAAAAATTTATAATTCATAATACAGTTCATGCTGCTGCTATGTGGATCCTCTGGAATACCAGAAATGACATTTATTTTAACCGCTCTCCTTGGATTGGCCTGCAGAAAATTTGGAGAATGATGGCATGTACTCTGTCCCAATGGAGGGTCCTGTTCTCAGGGGGCACAAAAGAAAGCTTGGATGCGGTGGTGAAAGAGATGGACTTGCTAGCAAGAGCTCCGCCTCCCCTGCTATGGCCAGACCCTGGGTGACCTTGTGTGGTCTCCCTGGCGCAAATCTGCATCCAGCTCCGGGTGGTCGCCTGAGCCCTTCTACTGAAGATGAAGCTTGGAACGCTGACATTCAAGGCCTAACGCAACGTCTAGCAGAGAGGAATATCAAGCTGGTGAACATCGGAGGAAGCCTGCGTGTCTGTTATGACTAGGGTAGTGTTTTCCTAGGCTGGTGCACAGCTGTTCTGTTGTGGTCTTGTTTTAGCTGTTCCCTGTTTCTTTTCTGCTTGTTTGGCTTTTGCCTAGATGTGAACGTTTCCTGAATAAGTTGTAACCCAACTCTGATGGTTTCTTAACTGGAACCGGGGGTGAAACCCTTTATTTCTAAAAAAGGGAAAATAAGTTTTCTTAGAATGGTCTATGTAGCTTACATGATTCGCATACAATCCAACCTAAGGTAGAGTTCCAGCAGCCGTGGTAGTGAAGAAACACATAAGGTTCAGTTAAACAGGATGGATTGCCACTTAAATCCAGTACTTCGAGTTTTGACAAAGCCTCGAGATCGGTGGACGATATCTGCAAGAAAATTAACAGTTACAGTTTGCAAAATGATGTTCATTATATTATTGTTGATTTCGATGTCCAGTTCCGTTCCGGCCCTAGCAAACCAGCGCACGGTAGGACTTCGTGTCGTGGCTGTCGTCCAATTCCGTTCCGGGCCTTGTTGGAGGAGTAAACGGCCTCCATCGTGCCCATGCCATGTGAGCCCACTTGTTTTTTTCTGATAAACACGTGAAGCCCGCTTAATCGATAGGTTTGTGTAGCTGTCTGTTTGACCAATAAAAAAACAATATTGATTTTGACAGGTAAAAGGAATCTAGTAAGCTTACTCTATCTTTATTTATTTATTTTGACAAAAGGAATATATTGATAAGATTATTCTATCTTTCTGTTGTGTTCGTGTGAGGATTTTGACAAGATTATTCAAACCCGCTCCATGAACGCATCCGCATGAAGAGAGTGATCGCCGCTGTCCAAGATTTAGTCCACCACCGTCCATGAGACTATAGTAATCGGATAAATAAAAGGTTGTTAGTATAGTGATCGAACGATAGTATAAGGTGGAGTCGCCCATTCAATGCCAGGTCATTATTGATTTAATTGTTAGATCGTGATTGTGACAACCGTGTTAAGCGATTGATTCTCTTTTGATCTAGTTTTGTCGTTTGTGGTAAGTAATAAATTGGTGAATAAAATGATGTCGTTTTTTGCGTTTATCTTAAAACGTGTTGTAGCTTAGTGTTCAGCCAAAATCATGCGCAGAGCTTACTACCTCCAATCCAAAATATATAAGTCGTTTAAGAATTTTTATCGATATGGAAATTACGAGCTTGACATGATTATTAGCATCCAAAGCATAGAACTGATGTTAATATGGTGTTATCATGTATAGCTACTTTTATGTGATCGAGAAACACCATGAGAAAACATTTTCTTTTTCAAAATGGGGGTTCCCCCAGCATCTGCATCAAACTGATGCACGTGGCTTATTTATTTATTTATTTATTTAAACCATGAGAAACATTATAAAGAATCCGGTGATTGTAAGATAACCATTTTAAAAAAATATGTCAGTGCACTAAAAGCCCTGCATTTTTTAACGAAGCTAGCTACGTCACCATCCCTTGCAACAAACTAACTAACCAAGACAATTTCAAGACGCAACAGTTTAAGTTGGAGTTAGCTACACGACACCCTCTCAACAAAGTTGTCACATAGGAGCAATTCACTAGATCGTATATTAGTATTAACAACATAGACATCACACAAAAAATACAAACAAAAGTCGTCCATATTGTAGCAGGGAAAAAGCATAGGCCAGAATTAGTGACATGGGCATCACACACAAAAGTACAATCTTGACTTGGAAGGTCTGGGTAAACAAGTACAAGTAGTATGATTCTGACAGCGCACGAGCAATCAGCCAGTTGCAATTCAGTTTACTCAATCATTCATCCACGACAAAATTCGTATAGCGACAAGTTCCGAAATCATCTCCGATCCACATCAACAAGCCAACCAGCAGCAGAAGAGGAGAACTCCAATCTTTCAACCCAAAAAAATCCAGTCTTCGCTCCTCGGGGCGGCGCGCACCGCAGCCGGAATCGAATCTTCTCACCGGCGGCGCCCTCTCTCTTTTGTCCTACCTCGTATGGGCGGCGAGAAGGCGCTGGCGGCCCCCGGCGGCGCGCGCTCGCGGCACCGGTCCGGCGAATCTGCTGTCTTGCCACTGGTCCCGGAGTCAATGGGTCGCTGCTCTAGCTTCTGAAGGTCAGCGACGGATCATCCCTTCGTATGTTGGTACATATTATTTGACTATTGATCATTTCTAAGCCTGCTAAAAACTGGATGTCTTGGTCACTATGCTCTCTATATGTAGCTCTCCTATATGTAGCTGGAACCTTGTGCAGCTATGCTCAGATTTAAGATAGATTAGTTGTGTGCTGCTCATCTCCTTTATCTTCTTAGTATCAGCTTTTAGCTGCCACTGTTCTGTACTTGTGTCTTCTTATACACAACCAATAAATTAAAAGTTCTTGGTGCCTGCAGTTTGTGAGATACTGTTGCTGATTGGTCTGAACTGAACTCATGGAGACCGTTTCGACAAATGAGGGTTCCGGCAAGGGGGCGATGTGGGAGCTGGAAAAGAATCTCGATCAGCCCATGGACGCGGAGGCCGGGAGGCTGAGGAATATGTACAGAGAAAAGGTGATTACTAGTAGTATCAGTTAAGCGCACTTGTCGTTTCGATGTTTTTTGTTACAAACATTACATAGAGGTCATGAAACATCGGCGAAAGTTCAGAAGCTACTATGAGAACCGACATGCTGTTTTAACAACATGACTTCGGCATTGATTTTAAATGAATAGCTAAAGTGTGATAACTAACTCTGTTTTTTGGATTTTTGCCCTGCTTTCCTCTCTTGTATTTGCAGACCTACCCAACAATTTTGCTGCTACGTCTGGCCTTCCAAAGCCTTGGCGTGGTATTTGGAGATCTAGGCACATCTCCGCTCTATGTTTTCTACAACGTCTTTCCTCACGACATAGAAGACACTGAACAAGTTATTGGGGCGCTCTCGCTTATTATCTACTCCCTTACCCTCATTCCACTTGTTAAATATGTCTTTATTGTCTTGAGGGCGAACGATAATGGCCAAGGTAAGAGTCTATCTTGCTTTGTCAAAAGTTTTGCATTAGTTGTAACTGTGCATAGTTGATCTGTCTTATTTGTTCGAGATAATGCAGTGATACCTACAGCATATTCTATGACCAGCTGAAAATGAAATGCTCGCGTATTAGGGGCTTAGGGTATGATGACCATATAAAGGAATTCTGTCCAAGAGCTTCCTAAAGTCCTTGCAATAGTACAGTTATTTAGGCCTATTATTGGTTAGGCTCTGAACTTGAACTGTCCAATATGAAGAGTTTCTAATATCTTTGAAACTAATTAGCTATATCTCCCCCTTGCAAAATGGTGTTTTGTATATCTAAGTAATCTGTTCATAGGAAAAGGCTGGCAGTAGACTATGAAGCCATTAATCTAAGCTGCCGCATTTTTATCTGTGCAGTTTCTTGTTGTCCAATGTTTAGTGCACCGCAGTACGGTTATGTGCCATATACACTACCAGACAATAAAGTTGGTATATTAGTATAACACAACAGTGTATTGCACAGACAACTTGGCCAAAAATGGTGATGCTTAGGAAATTACTGCTATTCCAACCTCACCTTCTGTACATTTTGCACTATGAATATTAATATGCTAATGGCTTATATTTGTAATTTCAGGTGGAACATTTGCTCTTTATTCGCTGCTTTGTCGGCACGCGAAGATAAATCTTATTCCCAATCAACATAGAACAGATGAAGATCTAACAACATACAGCCGTCAGACATACGATACGAAGTCTCTTGCTGCAAAGATAAAAAGATGGCTAGAGGGGAACCGGTTCAGAAAGAATGCCATTCTTATTCTTGTACTCTTTGGTACTTGCATGGCTGTTGGAGATGGAATTCTCACTCCTGCCATATCAGGTGAGTGCCTACATGTACTTTTTTTCTCAAAGTTAACACTGCACCTTTCCTTCCTTAGTTTCTTATACTGAGCCTCTAAGATTACCACGCAAACCTTTTCTTAGCACAAGAGAGCAGTGTTGTTTTACTGTTTTTCTATCAATTTCTAGTATTATGTATCCTTCATATATTCTTCATGATGCTTGTAATTTAGTTCTACTGTTAATTTTTCCCGAGTGAACTGATATTTACTACTGCTTTACAATTTGCAGTTCTTTCAGCAGCCGGTGGAATACAGGTGGAAGTACCTGGAATGAGAAATGGTACATGTGCAATGTTGAAGTTAGTACAGTTTTCTGCTTTTAGTAGCTTTACCATGTCCTCTTCCATATCAATCTGCTATTGCATCTCAGAGGAGGATGTAAAATCTGCCATTGACGTTAATTTAACCAGAAATGTCGAAAACGACGTTAAACAAGTCAGCATATTGTTTTGTCTTTGCAACGATAAATTCGACCTAAAATAAAGCATTGTCTTTTATCATATTAACTTATTAATAGTGGTAGTATCTATGGTGACAATTGTTTTTTAATATCAGATTGAGCAGACAAATAATACTTGTGAGATCGACTTATTGTTTACTTATTTTTCTGTGACAGATGTGGTTGTAATAGTATCCGTGGTAATATTGATTGGACTGTTCAGCATGCAGCACTATGGTACAGATAAAGTCAGCTGGCTTTTTGCACCAATTGTATTCATTTGGTTCATACTCATTGGAGTCCTTGGAGCAGTGAACATTTATAAATATACGATAGGTCGGTTCTTAAGGCGTTCAATCCTATTTATGTATATCGTTACTTAAAGCGGGGAAAACTAGCTGGGCTTCCCTAGGAGGAATCATGCTCAGCATAACAGGTATGAAACTCTTACCTAATTCACAGGGTGACTTTTCCTTTGTTACCTGGCAGTAAACTGATCTGACTTCCTACCTCACGCTGCAGGGACAGAAGCGTTATTTGCCGACCTTTCATATTTTCCTGTACAAGCTATTCAGGTACCATTTGCTGGTTGTAATTGTTGTTCACTATGCGTATTCTAATTTATTTTATTAGAGGCATGCATTCAGTAAATTCCTTACAATCAGAACTACAATTTTTTTAGAATCAGTTTGCTTGCTTCCTAACATTTTTCATTTCAAAATGCAGATTGCGTTCACTACGGTTGTGTTCCCATGTCTTCTTTTGCAATATACTGGTCAAGCTGCCTATATAGCTACAAATAAGAAAAAGGTCATCCACTCCTTCTATTATTCTCTTCCAGGTAATATTCACGCATAGGAACTTCCCAGTTACAATATCTAGATGATGCACAATGACATGGTTATTTTGCGCAGAACGTATACTTTGGCCAGCGTTTGTCGTTGCGACTGCTGCTGCAATAGTTTCTAGCCAGGCAACTATATCCGCGACGTATTCAATTATCAAGCAAGCGGTTGCTGTGGGATGCTTCCCCAGAGTGAAGATCATCCATACATCCAAGAAGTACCTTGGACAGATATACAGTCCTGATATCAATTGGATCCTCATGTTACTCTGCATCGCCGTCACCGCTGGATTCAAAAACCAGTCCCAGATTGCAAATGCATATGGTAAGGAAAACTCCCTATATCTCTCTTCATACAGAATTTTCGCGATGGCGATGTGCGTTATTGGTCTGTTGCTAACATGAGTGTTGCTGTGGCGTATAAACAGGTACTGCTGTGATAATGGTTATGCTTGTGACAACATTTCTCATGGTCCCCATAATGCTGCTGGTATGGCGCAGCCACTGGAGCCTGATCGTCCTCTTAACTGTGCTGTCACTGCTCGTTGAGATCCTGTACCTGACCGGCGTCATGCGGAAGATCGACCAGGGCGGCTGGGTACCCCTCGTGTTTGCCGCGGCCATCCTCGTCATCATGTACGTGTGGCACTACGGCACGCTGAAGCGCTACGAGTTTGAGATGCATAGCAAGGTGTCCATGGCATGGATCCTAGGCCTCGGGCCGAGTCTCGGCCTGGTGAGGGTGCCCGGGATGGGGCTGGTGTACACGGAGCTGGCGAGCGGCGTCCCCCACATCTTCTCGCACTTCATCACCAATCTGCCGGCAATCCACTCCACCCTGGTGTTCGTCTGCGTCAAGTACCTGCCGGTGTACACCGTGCCGCCCGACGAGCGGTTCCTGGTGAAGCGGATCGGGCCTAAGAGCTTCCACATGTTCCGGTGCGTGGCACGGTACGGGTACAAGGACGTCCACCGGAAGGACGACGACTTTGAGAAGATGCTCTTCTGCAGCATGCTGCTGTTCGTCCGGCTGGAGAGCATGATGGAGGAGTACACGGACTCGGAAGAGTACAGCGCACTGGGGAGCCAGCAAGAGCTGATCCATGAGGCGAGCAGCGACGCCGACCTCAGCTACACTTCCCGTGACTCCATTGTCCCGGTGCGCACCTGAACGGCGGCTCAGGGGGACAGACGACGGTGACACCGGGGTTCCAGACGGTGGGCGACAAGGTGGCGTTCCTAAACTCGTGCAGGGACGCTGGGGTGGTGCACATCCTTGGGAACACCGTGATCCGAGCTCGTCGGGACTCGGGCCCGCTGAAGAAGATCGCCATCGACTACCTGTACGCCTTCCTGAGGAAGATCTGCCGGGAGAACAGCGCCATCTTCAATGTTCCCCATGAGAGCCTGCTCAATGTTGGGCAGGTGTTTTATGTGTAGTGTACAACTGAATGTAAATCAGTGTGTGTTTGTAGATTGTGTACAGAGATGAATTTTGAACTGGTTGTAAGAAGCTGGGAAAATTCCAGTGTAGTACAATTCAGATACGAAATTGAATCGAATTATACAATTCAGATACGAATCTCTATCAGATTACGGTTCACTTTGTCTGAATCGGATTATAGTTACCTTGGTACTGAAGTAGTTTCAGCTGGCTTGAGCATGTTGTCGGGTTTCACTATTTTTTTCCCCTGTTGTCAAGAATTTCTTCACTTTTGACAGTTATGCAGGTGTTCTATGTATAGTGTACAACTGAATGTACATCCATCACTGTGTTGGTCTGGGTAAAAGGACGGCCCAAATTTGCCCTTGGCGCCATATGCCCTTGTAAATCTCTTTTTCGATATACATGCGAGAATTGTACAGATGTGAAATTTTGAACTGATTAATATTTATGCAAATCCAGAAGCTATATGTATATGGGATTTAAACAAACTGGGCAAATTTCAGTGCAGACATGAATCTGAAAATTTTCAATTCTGATACGATTATGTATCGAATAGCAATTCATACTTAATATGAGCTGGTCCGAATCGGATTACGGGACGCTGCACGCCTGCACCTTCACATATATGGCATCAGTGTACGTGCACAGCCATGGATACGATGGCAACTTTTCGAAAAAAAAAAAGGATACGATGGCAACCTCGCAGGCAGAATCCATGACGGGATCGCCCGACAACAGCAAGCCGCGCCTGCCGGGCGAGCTCGTCT
Source organism: Poa pratensis (assembly GCA_947311845.1). NCBI lineage: Eukaryota > Viridiplantae > Streptophyta > Magnoliopsida > Poales > Poaceae > Poa > Poa pratensis. Next base: position 48,225,697 of record CAMZMU010000075.1, on the reverse strand, counting down.
TCGAGGAAATCCTCACGCGCCTTCCAGCCGCCGTCGCCGCAACCTTCCGGGCGGTCTGCCGGTCGTGGAACGCGGCTCTCGCCCAGTGGCGGCGCAGGAAAAGAACACTGGGTATTCCTCTCAATATTTTTTTCTTCTCTAAATGTACTATATGACCCAAACAGCACAACACTAGCAATATATGGATAAAACAACACTAGCATAACAGCAATAGCAATATTTCAATTTATAAGCCCGTAACGACATAAATACATAGGTACCTTTTGATTGATAAAGTGATGATATTCCATCTTACAATATAACTTTGCGGTTGCCTTTTGGAAGAGATTGATGAAATCCTCATCCTTTACTTGCTTGAAGAAATCTCTCTCAACAAATGTAACCATACAATGGTTCAAATAGTCATCACCCATTTTGTTACTTAGCTTATTCTTCAGATAGCTCATTGAAGAGAATACCCTTTCAAGTTTCAACACTAGCAGTGGTTACTGACAGAATCAATACCAACTTAAGAAGCTTGTAAACAATACGATAATGTTCATGCTTCTTTGTCTTGACAAGCATAACTGAAAGCTCACACAGTTTTTTCAAGTTTTGAAACATTTCATCTCTACGCACATTAGCAACATACATGTTTAGTTGCCATGGAAGTCTTGCCAGTTCCTCACTTGTAAAATCAGAAGCATGAGCCGACGCGTAGAGATGAAAGTCGGGGGGCGGGGGCGCCGCCGCCGCGGCGGGTGCGGGGCCGTCGCCTGCTCCGGGCTGCATCAGCCGGCGGCGGTCGTGGGTCTAGGTCGAGGGAAGGAAAGGGGAAAAGCTGTGCGATGGGAGCGATGCGTCCGTGCGCGTGTGCGGCTGTGCGCGATGCGAGCGAGCGAGAGGCGAGAGAGGCAGAGAGATGGGCTTTTTTTGCGTTTCTGCCTTAGTGGGCTGGGCCAAGTATCTACATTTTTTTCACGTAAAAAACATGGGTATTCCAGGGAATACAGGGCATACCCCCAGCGCCGCCCCTGCTCTCGCCACCAACCACTTCCTCGCCGCGTGCCACGCCAAATGCCCGCCGGAGATCCTCTTCTTCCCGCCGGCCGAGGGCCCCGCCACGTCCTTCTACACGTGTTCGCTCGCACCGGCCGCGGGCGTAGGCGCCGCACACCACCTCCTCACCGTGGCCAACCTCGCCGCCGAGTACGTCGTTGACGAGGTTATGCCCTGTGGGTACCCCAGCTTAAGGGTACCTGGTGCACGTGATGATCAAAGAAGCCCAAAGATTAATCGAAGCCCATGAAGGAAGGCCTAAAACGAAGAGTGTTTTCCAAGTTAGATCAAGTTATAGTCGGTTAAGACTTTCCATATATGTAATCTTGGTCGGTTATGTTTCCCGAGACCCAGCCTCCTATATAAAGGCTGGGAGGGTGATCGATCAAGGAGACCAATCCATAGCCACCAAACCTCGACGAGATCAGCAGCTCGCCGAACCCTTGTAACCCTCATATTCATACCATAAACACAGACAAGCAGGAAGTAGGGGTTTTACCTCACTCGAGGGCCCTGAACCTGGGTAAATCCAGCTTGTCAGCCGTCGATTCCACCAATACTACGCGTTCTCTACCACACAATCAACCCTAGGTATAGCAACCATGGGAATTGCCGAGGGCACACCTCGACAATTGGCGCCGTCTGTGGGAAAAGGTAGTATTGGGCTCACGGTTTCGCCGGTTTCATCATCAAGCGGCCACCCGACGATCGCATCTGCACAAGGTAACTCGCCTACTGCATCATCAAAAAGCAAATCACCGACCACCGTTGCAAACAGCAACTCGCCGGCAAGATCTACCAGCATCAATTCAAAAAGCGATCACTCGCCAAAATCTCCAAGGAGGCTCACGCCGCACTCGATGGAAGCTCAACAAGCCTTCGCCGGACTCGAATCAGGTTTGGATATTACGGTTGGAAAATTTAACTTCTTTGTCGATAAAGATGGTGTGCAGGACCTGTTAGATCCACTCGACGTGGAGACACTCGACATGGAGACAATCGACAACGCTTCGACTGCAACACCATCCATCTTGGGCGCGACATCGTCACAGATCGTCCCGATCCAATCGCCAAGCGACTCTGCAACGTCCATGACCTCGCAAGAGTTCCGTGACGAGGTGGCAAAAAGATTTGGAAGAAGCGAGATCGAATCTGCGTACCGCCCAAACAACTCAATCGAGTCACTCGACAACGTCGTCGACTGCAACGACGTCGCGGGGAACGGAGAACATAGATGACAACATATACCTCGCCGATCTCAACGGCCCAGAAATCCGTGCCAGCCACGAGATATTCACCTGCGACGCAGATAGCCTGGACAAAGCACTCGAAGATCAACTCGATTGTGGCGGAAACCCCAACAAGCAAAGCAACTCCAACATGAGCCTGGATGACGACGCCGAATCCATAATGCGCATCAGCAACACGTGGGAGAAGATCGGGTGGTACCGTATCAGGTGTACACCGCGAGTACAGCAGAAACATCAGCAGCCGCAACATGCCGTCGACCTACAGAATACCCTTGCACAGTCACCATGCCAGACGGAACAACCACGCTGACCATCACCGCAGAGATGGCGGAAAAAGTGAGCAAAGTAATCGAAAGCTGCACAATGCTACCAGCAAACGCAACTCCGGAAGAGGTATTGACCTTACAATACTTCCAGTGGCAAGAATCGATACGGTTAAAAAATTACCGAGCAGTACTCGAAGAACGCAAAAAGCAAGCCAGCATATCGAGTGCTCGACGAAGAGCATTGTCTAAATTCAACAGGCAGAAACGACCCGCGGTAGGTCACGATTCATAAACCTCGGAGACGCAGATCGTGCAGCGGTCACTCGAAACCTAAACCCAGCCTTTATGGCAGTCGACGCGGAAGGAGTTCCCATACCTACTGAGCCAGCCGGGGCGCTGATGACGCTAGGCACCTACCTCAGAACAATCGAACCTCCTGCAGGAGACCCAAAGAGGGATCAGCACCTCCAACTGTACAAACAACTGCAATAGCAGCACAAGCCATACAGCATCCACAAGCAACTCCAAGGAGAGATACAGATCGGGACCGTCGCAGTCGAAGCCCTCGGGGAAGGAGCAGTCGAAAAAGCTCACGCCGTCATCGTTCCAGTAGGAGCCACTCGAGGAGGTCATACAGCAACAGCTCAGACTCGGAAGCAGAAATCGGGCCATGTGCGCTATGCTCGACGGATCCGGGAGGCTCGTATGCCCAAGAAATTTTCGCTAGCTACCACGCCTAAGTTCAACTGCAAACAAGAGCCATCAGGCTGGCTAGAAGATTACAGGCTGGCAGTCGGATGTCAGCGCGGCACCACAACTACAGCTATGCAGTACATACAACTTATGATGGAAGGAACGGCTCGCGATTGGCTCAAATCGCTACCCGAATCATACTACGATTCGTGGGAACACTTCAAGGGTGATTTCATCAAATACTTCGAGCCTCTATGTGAGCGCCCCAAAACCTTCGAGGAGCTCCGGACCTGCAAGCAAAAGTCAGATGAATCTCTGAGATCGTACATACGGCGGTGGACCACCATCCGTAACTCAGTAGGCAACGTATCAGAAGATAGGGCAATCGACGCCTTCAAAAACGGACTCTGGAGGGAAGACTTCAAAGAAACACTTGGTCGAGAAGACCCAAAGACAATGGCCGCACTCATGGTACTCGCAACAAAGTGGGCAGACGGAGAAGACTCCGTACGAGGCACTCGACCCGTAGCATCACATGAAAATCACGAGGGGGCAGTCGAGACCGCAGAGATAGCTACAGAGATGATCGAAGGCGCAAACGCAAGAATCGTTATCACGACGATGACCATCCAAACTTCATCGCAGCAGGCTTTGTCCAGTCAAGGGACAGTCGCGACCAAACTGACAGACGACCCGACGATCATCGTGATAATCGAGATCATCATACGGACGACCGCCGAGGTAATCGAGACCACCGTACAGACGATCGACGTGACAGTCGAGACACAGACGCGACGACCGATAGCTACAGAAGGCCAGAGTGGCGCAGGCGAGCAGACAAAGATCCTGAGCGCTCAATCGAAGAAAGATGGACGATTATTGCAGGTTCCATCTTTACAAAGGGGATGATGGTAAGCTTCGCTCTAACCACTCGCTGAGAAATTGCAGGGAATTTGATCAACTTGCGATTGAACATATACTGCGACTGCAAAGAGATGGGCGTGCACCTCCTCAACTAGTGCAGATTCCATCGACTACATCACAAGCACAGCCTGTTCAGGCATATCCAGCACCGCAACAAGTACAACAAGCACAGGTATATTCCATACCACCGCAAACACAGCCTACTCAGGTGTATACTGCACCACACCAGCGCAACCGACACCAGTATACATGGTGCCAGCACAACCCGTTACGGGAACACAAATGGCAGCAGCCGTGCACCAGATGCAGCAGGAGATGAACAAAAATATCCCGTAACTCGCGGGCAGATGAACATGATCCAGCGAGGACGTCCCTCCAATAGAGAGCAAAAATTACACACTCGACACGTCAATATGGCGGTCATGGCACCCCCAGCCATCACAATTTTTTGAAAGGGTCAGAAACTCCGATTATCTTCAATCGAGAGGACCACCCACCCGCAGTATATCGACCAGGGCATGCAGCCTTGGTACTCGACGCTCAAATTGGAGGCTACGCCATGACCAAGGTCTTCATGGACGGAGGTAGCGGTCTCAACATAATCTTTGCAGATACGCTGCGTAGAATGAACAAATCAGTCGAAAATCTGCCAAAGTCCGCAAGTACCTTCCACGGCATCGTCCCAGGCAAAGCAGTGCTCCCAGAAGGCACCATACAACTCGATGTTACGTTTGGAGACCCTACTCACTTCAGAACCGAGTCGATTGAGTTTGAAGTGGTCGATTGGAAATCACAATACCATGCAATACTTGGGCGCCCCACTTTCGCTCGATTCATGGCCGTCCCACACTACGCCTACCTCAAGCTCAAAATGCCAGGGCCAAAAGGAGTCATCACGATCAACGGGAACTTTCAAAGGTCAGATTCATGTGACCGTGACTTCAGCAAAATCTCAGAGATGTACGGGATGGAGCAATCACTCGCCGAGCTTGAGGTCTCCAATGACCGTACACCTCTACCAGAAAGCAAGAAAATGGCAATCGACAGAGGGCTCAAGGTCATCAACGACGCGATGAAGCACAAGGGGCAGGCGAGTGAAGGTTCAGAGACGGTCAACATGTCGTCAAGTCACACTAGTATATAGAAGGACGCATCTGCGTCAGTTCTATGCATAGATATGTAATAGGCGCATAATATCGGAAGAACCAGCAGGTTTCAGACGCACTCTTTTCCCTTACCAGGGTACCTAAGGGGACTGGAAGGTTTTTAATGAGGCGGCTTGCTGGTCGAAAACACATTTCGAATAAAGATACATTTTCCTCCATATTCCTCATATATGCCTTTTATTGTTTACCCTATTCAAACACTCGGGGGCTCGAGCATAAAACCCAAGCCCCACTCGATATACTCGGGGGCTGGGTCAAGCAAAAATACTAAAAACCCCACTCGATATACTCGGGGGCTGGGTCAAGCAAAAATACTAAAACCCCACTCGATATACTCGGGGCTGGGTCAAGCAAAAATACTAAAAACCCACTCGATATACTCGAGGGCTGGCAAAACTACTCAAAAATCCCACTCGATAGACTCGGGGGCTGTCATAAATATACGCATATAAATATTTCGCCACAAATACAAGAACATATTTACATTCGGAGAATGCCCAGGATTTCAAAAAGTTTACAAGTTAAGAATCTGGCTCATCCTTTGTATCCAGTACAGAACCAAAAAGCTGCTCCTTGCAGCAATCGATGAGTTCCTCAGCAGCAGAGCGTGTCTCGATCAAATGTGATTGGGATACAAGTGTGCCAGTTGCAGGAGGTCGAATCGAAAATTTGGCTTACGGTCGCGGATGTAAGCCATAGTGGCGTTGGATCCAAGAATAGCAAGCTGCATCAAAGACTCTTTGACTGAGTCCGTCACTCGAAAGATATCGATCAAGGGAAACAAGCCTTGAGGTTGAGGCCCTGACGGGAAAAGCGCACAATTTAGGCGAGTGAAGATACGTCTGCACATCTCGAGCACTTGGGCGTTTCGCCATACTCGATCCTTCAAAGTAGCAAGTGTGCGAGCGTGCACCTTGTCCAAATAAAAATGCTGCCTGCCAGTAGTTGGTACATCAACAGCACTATCGAGGAGTCGTTGACCCTCCTACTTTCTTGCTGGGCATCAGGAACAAAACCTGCAAAAGGCCAAAAAGCTATTGGTCCAAAGCATAATGCAAGCAAATGAAAACTTTTTAAGCAAAAATGGTGTCATAAACTCACATTGGAGTTGCCTGTTTATGTGGTCCATCTCGCCAAGAACATAATCCTCGCGTTGGGTAGCAAAACTTGGCTTGGAACGCAGTAGCTCCAACTCAGATCGAGTGTTTTTGAGTTCTTGCTCTAGTTCACTCACTCGATTCTTTGCAAGAGCAAGTGCCCTCGTATCATCCCTTGCTCGACTAGATGTTCGAGTATGAGAAGGAGAAGGTCCACCAGACTCGCACTCTTGTGGCTGGTTCATAAAACGCAACATTCAGAAGCCCGATACACGAAGTTGCAAAATTCAGATGATTCAGCAAATTTCATTCAAACAATAGCACCCAAAAGTATATACTAGCATAAACATAAGTAGCAAAAGCATACATGCCAGGTTCGAGTAATCAAATTACAGATAAAAAGTTCCTAGGCCTGTGAGATGGATTCTGCCCTAGTTTTACGCGACTGAGCCCTAACAGCTTCAGCCCGGCGCTCCATAGTCTGGACGCAGATTTCGCTCAGACGTGTAGCTGGCTCGGTTACACCCCTGAATGATAGCGGCCTTCCATCAGGCTTTTTCGGGTAGTCCGATAAAGCACTGTCGAAATCGGCCTCTACACCATTGCCTAACAAAAGCCTGAGGGTGTACTCCGAGCCGCGTACCGTGAGTTCGCGGGCAAAATCCGCCACAATCGACGATCTTTCGCCAAAAGCTGCAGCCAGTCCTTCTGCAGTCGAGGGAGCGGCGGCTGTAGGACACATCCCCGCGTGCAAATTGCTAAGGGTGCTGGTCATGGTAGCCAGTTCGCCTTTGGTCTTGGACAACACAGACTCGAGTTCCGTTATTGCATCATCGAGTGACAGTGAGTCACTCGATGGCTTAGTGGAAGCCGAGGTGCCTTCGGAACCTTCAAAATTCAGAAAGCAGAAGTTATGAGCAAAAGCTGCTAAAATAACCAAAGAGCTACTCGCAAAAATAGTTCATTCACCTTTGGCAGAACGGGCCAAGCCCAACAGACGTGCAGCAAGCTCCTTATCGCGGCGAGTGGTTGCGTCCTGAGCATCAGCAAGTGCTTTCTTCGATTCAGACTGCTGGGTGGAGAGCTTGGTTGCAAGTCCTGCACTTGTTTCTTCAGGCCTTCCACTTGCTCCTCAGCTGACTTCTTGTTTTCTGCGGAGTTCAAAAACATTCTCGATTAGTATCATAACTTCAAAGAAGGGAAAGTTTTTAGCAAAAAACACTTACGCGCAAGCTCAGTCGAAGTTGACTGCAGGGAGTCCCTCTCTTGCTCCACCCGAACAAAGGACTGGACCCAAGGGGCCAGGGCATACATAGGCTGAAACAGAATACGCATGTTATCGTCGAGTGCAGAAGAAACAAAATTTTCAAGTATAAGTAATAACAGAAGCACTCACGTGATCAGTCCAAGAGGCAGGCTTGGAGGAGGAAGCCACGACATCCGCGGTTGGGGCAGCCTTCTCCTTGTTCAAATCAGCAACCATCAGCTCAGTTGCGTCCTTGGCCGCTTCAAGAATAGTGCCTTGTGCTGCCTCTGGAAGGGTGGATGGCTGCGCCACAATCGACGTGTCCGCGACGGGAGGAGATGGCGATTTGCCACTGGTATCAAAAAGCAAAAACACATGCAATCAAAAAACAAAACCATAAAGGCGCGGCTGCAAATATAGAATATAACATTAAGCAAACCTTGGCTCATCTTCTTCATCGGAATCAGGTTCGTCACCAAGAGAGAAAACACCCAGTCGAGAGGTGTTACTCGAAGTGGCAGGAGGACGAAGGCCAGAGGGGAGACAGTCAGGGGTGGCTTTTGGCAGGAGAAGGGATACCCGAATTACCGGTGTCCCCTTGCTCATCCTCTGTACTCGAAGACTCCGGAAGAACCAAACGCTGGCGTTTAGGCTTGCGAGGACCTTGCTCAGCATCTGATTCATCCGAAGCATCCGCTACAACCTGTTCCACCTCTTCCCTGTTTCTTCTTCGGGATTCTCCTGAGGAGTCGAGTGGGCAGAAGCAGGGTCAGCAATGGGCAGCTTGGTTTCCTCCTGTACTGCCGTCTCCACAGTAGGCCCGGCTTCGGGTAGAGGAGGGAGAGAGGTGGTAGTCGAGTGACCCTATACAGCAAGTACAATTCATAATCATAAGAACGGAAGCAAAAAGGATGCAAAGGCAGATGGTGAGGCATAAAAACGGCAAAAAAGAATCACTCACTGCGGGTAAGGCCTTCTCTGGCCCGTAGGGGACGTGGGAAAGTTGAAGTCGATTTTTGTGGAAGCTTTGATGCTCGTGATTTTCTTCACCTGAGCACTGAGCTCCTTTGGCGTCAACTCGGAGGCGCTCATCCTGGTGCTGTCGAGTGGACCCTCATACTGCCACATCGGGTGGGCACGAAGGCGCATGGGCCACACTCGCATCTTCAAATAAGTGCTGATCAACTGAATACCAGAAACAGTCTTCAGCAACTTTCCAATCTCATTCAGCAAAGGGGTGGCTTCTTTGGCTTCAGCAGGAGAGATGGGTGGTCCCAGGCCACCGTCTTCTTCGGAGGATTCTCAATCGAAAAAGCGGGAGCACCACTTGGTCGACTGGCACATAGAACCATTTGGTCCGCCAACCTTGGGCAGAGTCGACTGTCTTCAAGCTAAAGTAATGCGAATCGCTTCGCACTTGGACTTGAAATCCACCCACCGGGCAAGGGCGTTTACCCCGGCAATTGTGGCGCACCTTGAAGATATGCTTCCACAATGCCCAGCTGGGGGACACTCCCAAGAAACACTCGCAAAGCACCATGAAACAGGCGATATGCATAATGCTGTTGGGAGTAAGATCATGAATCTGTAGGCCATAGGCGTACAGAAGCCCTCGCACAAAATCATGCAAAGGGAGAGAGAAGCCGCGGGAAGGAATTCAGCGAAGCAGACGCGTTCGCCGTTGCGAGGGTCAGGGCGTACCTCCAGACCTGGAGCACGCGCGGCCAGCTGGTCAGCTGGTGGCAGCCAACCCTTCTGACGTATTCAGAAAGGGTATCCTCGGTTACACTGGATCTGGTCCAGTCACCGGGGATCTTCAAAAGCGCATCGGCAGGCTCACTCGCCATGGCCGCATCCTTCCCCTTGTCCGATGGATCGGTGGCGGAGGCAGTTGCAGCGGCACGCTTGATCTTCTTTGGCGCCATTGCGCAAGGAGCAAGCAAGGAGCTTGGGAGGCAGAGCAATGGTGTGCGGTGCGCGAGGAAGAAGAGGAACAGAGGAAGTGAATGGCAAGTAAATCAAATCTTGCGCAAATATTGCTACTTACCGCACAACGCAAAACCCATCATAATCGTCCGTCCAAATGCACATAGCATCTGGCCGTACACGTGGCGGCGCAGAGAGCAACCGTCGCATCCCACGTCGCCCACTACGCACAAAACCCTAGGAGGTTATGATGGCGCGGCGAAAAATTCGCCACGTCCGGTCAAATCAAAGCTGAAACGGCGTCTTCTGCGGTCAAAACTCTGAGCATTGGGCCCACACAGACACGTCTTGTCAAATTGGCGGGCGCACGCCAAAGACGTCATGAATGACGTCAGGGGCAGTGATAACGTCCACATTCGAGTGGTGGGTTCGAGACTACAATCGACGCAAGGATTCGACTAGCAAAGGTACTCCCATGGGAGCATATCAAAAATTTGTTGCGATTGATCAAAAAGGAGCAAAATTATTGAGATTATCCTCTACTTCAAACGAAATAAAGCATAATCTGGGGGCTACTCCCATGGAGCGCTGACGCGCTCCCATAGATTTCAAAGACAAAATATTTCGATTGACAAAAAGCAGTAAAAGGATGATTTGAGATTGTCCTCTATTGCAAGACAATAAACCACAATCTCGGGGGCTACTCCCATGGGAGCGCTGTCGCGCTCCCATAGATTTCCAAACAAGGTAAAAAATTCACTCGAATACAGGCTCGATTGAAAGCATTAAGTACTTCACAAAACAAAGAATCAAACTTCATAAATTCCCGAACTATGCCAATCGCAGATGTTTCGGATGCTGCATACGCAAATGCAAAGGTAAGACCCGCCGAGCAATCGAGATGGGCCGAGGGACGCTCCAACAGTGTTTTCCCTTGAAATTTTCCGTGTCAACAGACATGATGAAAATCCTGACGGACGCGTTAGGTATCAAAAGTTAAACTGCAGAACGAATCAGTAAGACCTACAACGGCCTGAGTCGAGTCTGTCCAGTATGTTCCAGCTTCGAGTCCGGGGACTCGAACCTGATTGAAGGCTAGTATGGTTTCGCCCAAATGTGCGGTTAACTGAGCTCGATTTTCGAGTGATCAGGCCTACTATGTCAATATCCCTAGGCAAAATTGCAAAAGTGTTCCAGCTTCGAGTCCGGGGACTCGAACCTGATTGAAGGCTAGTATGGTTTCGCCCGAATGTGCGGTTAAAATGAGCTCGATTTTCGAGTAAGTCAGGCCTACTATGTCAATATCCCTAGGCAAAATCTTTCGACTGCGTTCCAGGCTCGAATCCAGGGACTCGAGTCTGACTGGAGATAGTAAGGTTTTTTGCTCAAGTAAGCAGTTAGCTGAGCTCGGTATTCGAGAGTATAAAAGCAAAGACTATGACGTGCATGGTGAAGGGGCACATGCTCGATTCTTCGAGTCAAGCAAGTTCTGGGGGCTAATGACGAGGTTATGCCCTGTGGGTACCCAGCTTAAGGGTACCTGGTGCACGTGATGATCAAAGAAGCCCAAAGATTAATCGAAGCCCATGAAGGAAGGCCTAAAACGAGAGTGTTTCAAGTTAGATCAAGTTATAGTCGGTTAAGGCTTTCCATATATGTAATCTTGGTCGGTTATGTTTCCCGAGACCCAGCCTCCCTTATAAGGCTGGGAGGGTGATCGATCAAGGAGACCAATCCATAGCATCAGAACCTCGACGAGATCAGCAGCTCGCCGAACCCTTGTAACCTCATATT